>OX336389.2:292300724-293500724 GCA_946902985.2 Meconema thalassinum | reverse complement strand
ACCACAATATTGCAGCAGTGCGAAATTTTAAAATCTCGTTTATACTTCTTGTGTCCTAATCATGCGATTGAAATTTGAATACTACACGTACGCAATACTCTTCATGTAACAGTACATAACTATAAGACCTACTAATATAAAAATCCAACACGGCGACCATCCGCAATATATAGTCGGTTCTCAATATCTACGAATCTATTACAGCAATCAAACTGAAATTTTGTATATTGATAGAGGCAATTAACATAAGTAGGATATATGAAAATAGGCTGTATAGTTCTTCACGGAACTACTTGTTTATATTTGAGGAAGATTTGGGTAGGAAGCAGCCATGGCCTTAAGTTAGCTATCATTCCGGCATTTGTCTGGAGTAGGAGACCACGGAAAACCACTTCCAGGATGGCTGAGTTAGGAATCGAACCAACATCTTCTCCGTTTTGCCTTAAGAGGCTGAGTGTACCCTGCTCCAACCCTCAGACAAGAATAAATTTTTCTTGGCAGATTCGGGAATCGAACCCGACCTCCGTGGTGATACCCAAGAATGCTAGTAGGAGCAAAATTAGAAGAAAGCCTTTAACATCGTTTAATGTTTTACACCATGATTCTAGATAATGAAATACGATGTGATTCTTCACTCTATTTCCCATGGCGTAGGGGCGCGCGTTAAAACGCTACCCACAACAACGACGGGGGTCTGCACCAATCCCTGAGATCGGAGGTTAGAATTCCGGCGCTGATAGTGTCTATCCTGAGTGAGTGTCGTTTTCCCCAAGTATTTCCATACTCTCTCCAGGCAAAAGTGCGGTTAGCCTGGTACCTTATCTCAAGTCCTGGGCATCTACTACATTTCCGACCCTATCTATATATAGTTGCACGCACCACAGCGGTTATCACGAAACTCAGCCTATCAGACTTATTTAACAGTCACCCAATTACGAGGGGATTATGACCAAGGTTTCCCAAGCCCCTGAAACGAATTGAGTACTACATCTTCACTGTATGCTTTACGGGAACTGTCATCAAACCATACATGTTAACGTTAAACGCCACTCGCTTTTAAAGTTTCAAAAGATTATCTCACTGAATGTGGCACGGAGCGGCCATCTTGAATGAACGGAGCTATAGAACAGAGACTCCATAGACTCAGGATGGTGGCTAGGCGTACTATTAAATTTTAAAAATTAGGAGTCGTGGTATTATTGCACAATTAAGGCGTAGCGTGGAAGAAAACGAGTTTGATATAAGAGGCGTCAGTAGTGTAAGTTATAAACTTATGAAACTGAATACAGTGCGAAGCAGCCATCCTGGAAATTCATAATTTAAAAATAAACAAGATGTTCAGTAAAGAAAATATAGCCCACTTTCTCCTAAATGCATGGGTATAGTTATATAACACTTTGTCCTTTTCAAGGAGTATAATTGAATGTTGGTTGTAGTTGTTTGTTGAAATACAACGTGCTATACGGATATTAAACGTTGATTGATTGAATCCTCACCCGAATGATAAATAGGTCTAGACACACTAATACAGCCATCACAATTACACAGGTTATCAGACAAAATGTATCTCTCACTTAGGTACACGGGGCTAAATAACCATGATGTCCATTCATCTAAAATGAAACAACAACAACAGCTTCCTACCCAAATCCTTCCTCGTATAAAAATACACACACTAGTAAGACTACAGACATCACAGTGACAAAGGTTATCAGACAACTGCTACGCACACACCCAAGTACACAGAGTTACAATACCATGATGCCACAAGACCTCTAAAGAATCAACAACAACAATAACAACAACAACAACAACAACAACAACAACAACAACAACAATAGACTCTACCGCGGATCAAGGACAACGAATGTTAACCGCTGTAGTCGCGTGTTGAACTGCTGCTAGTAACAGCACTAAACGTAACTGATACAAGTACCGGTGCTAAAAGTAACGTGCTACTGCCCAACCCTGAATGAAATATCTGTCGGGATATTTTTCTTCCTTCCGATAGACTATATAAATTGAACTCATGAAGCATTTCAGTGTAGGATACCTAATAATCTTCTGATTTTCCTTAATTCCCGGCTCTGCTCTTCTCTGAGGGTTGGAATGGAGGAATGGGGCGTGGGGGTTAAACACCTGTACGGTATGAGCTACAGCAATAAACATTCACCCTGAACTACACTGGTTACCTCATAAATAAAAGCACTAGAGATCTGGTAAAATTTACAATATATTCTGATACCAGACATGAAGTACACTTCGCAGGATCCTCGACGTACAGACTAACACTCCCTATCATATTTACACAGACACACTTATGCCATATTGATGACCCTCGGAAATACTGATGACTGGTACTTACAGGCGTTGACTTCAGCTGTGACGACTTAACTCTACTGATTCTGGGGTTCATGCTCCCAGGGAATCAGTCCTACTTACTCGCAGCTCAATTACTATACATTTCACACGCAAGCCTCTCAACTATGAAGATTATGTACGGTACAATATTACTTTGCTGGTTAGCATCCAACGATTTATATCGCTTCGTGGATCAGATGATAAAAAGATGCTTATCCGTGTGTTGGGTTGTCGCAACCAGTTCGCTCCTGAGTTTACTAGTACATAGCATATTTTACTAGTATTTTACGTATAAAAATTTACCGCTATGGTCTCAGAATGTCGGTACACAGACGTTAGTTTACAATACTTCATGCGATTCGAGACAAACAATCTAGGCGATTTGTTTAAAACTAGGCTTATAATTCCCTTGGGAATGTATAGCCAGCAATTCAGTAATTTCACCTCGAACACAAACTTGTGATGGTCTGAAATACCTTCCTTCTCTACCAACAACCACACAAGTCCAAAATACAAGTTCCACTCCCTCACGGAGTCCTACCAAGATGAGTAAACCGCCCTACACGCGGTCCAAAGAATGAGTACCACTCCACTCGGAGTCCCGAATAATAGTACCCTCCCGCACGGAGTCCGAAGAATGAGTTGCCCTCAGAGCTTCGTCAAGTCCTAATAAATTCACCTCTCCAACACAAATCACTGGCCCACCTGGCTTCCCCCACGGGGTCCAGCCAATTTCATTAAAACATGACCATATAAGGAGCGTCTTCCTGGTCTCCAATATTCCCTAGACACACCCCTAGCACAGGGTTGTCAAGCCTCCTACCTGCATGAGTCACCATGCACTTGAGTGGGCGACAGAAAAACCCAGCTACAACAAGTCTATTTCCTCGTTACAGAACACAATTCCAGGCTCTTGAATTGAACATTATTACAATGTTAAAATATTCGAATATACCTAGACTCAGATATTGCCAATTACAATCTCTTAAAATCTAAATAAATTAATCGTAAATCAATCACATTATATTATACGCTACATTAAATAATTATAAAACATAAAAAGGTAAGAAATAAAAATATATGGACGATTATGAAAATTGTACGTCCCAAAAGTAAGGGTTCGATCCCTTGTGACCTGGGAAGGTTACACCTCATCCATACTACAAGGAGTTTCCTACTTGTACTCCAGTCAAGGTACGTAAATCTCTTCACTGATCATATCTCCAATTAAAAGTTAGTGCACCCGTACAAACACCGTTAGAATCCAGATTATCAGACGGATTCTACACTTGTCCAAGTTCATAGGGCTAATGACCTCGATTTCGAAAGACCTTAAATGAAACAACATGACAAATGCAGTTACGTACACTACTATAATTATCACATAAATGCCAGTTTATCACACATGTTCAACACACTTTCAACTACACACGGCTGATGAGTAAGATATCCCAAGCCCCTAAATTTGATTATTAACAACAAAAACAACAACAGCAACAAGAACAACTACAAACGATGGATCATGATATACTTATACTGAGGGTATATCTGTATTGATGAGTTTCACGTGGTCATATGAGAACCAAGTTGGCATATTGATTCCCACGACTGGAGCACACGCAACAAGTGGATTGTATTATACCCATGATCCACGTCCACCACAGAATAAACAGACGTATCTCCATTCTGATGCGCCAGGCACCACACCGTATGCTGTCGGTTGGCAAAGGATCACTTTCCTAAGCTCTAGGAACTCATAGTGCTCAAGGAGTCGCGCATCCTCTCTACACTGTGGAGCAGAATGTTCGGGGAACAATGGTTTGAAACCCAGCGCTGATGGCCGCCATATTAAATGTGATTTTATTTTGAATTTCCCCACACTCCCTCCAATAAAATGCCGCAATGGTACCTTCTTGCAAGTCCCAGGGCCCCTAACTCAATCCTACACCTTAAATATTACACGATGACAGTGAACATAGTAATGCGATTCAAAGCACGTACAGGTACATGGGGTTGATGAGCAAGATGTCCCAAGACCCACGGATGAATCTCCAATAGCAAATACTATAGAGTACTTTTGACTAAAATTATTTCAAGGTGCATAACACTTACTCATAATACTCTGTGGTCCATCTCGTAGTTTAGCGGCTAGCATTCGTGACTCTCACTCCTGAAGTTCAGGTTCGATTCCTAGTACTGCTAGGAAATCAATTTCTTGGCTGAGGTATGAAACAGAGTACACTTGTTAGGCAAAACTGGGAAAAGGTGGGTTCAATTGCCACCTTTGGCATCCTGGAAGTAGTTCACCGTGGGTTCACACTTGTATTCCAGAGAAAATACAGGATGGATCCCAAGGCCAGGATAGACTCCTTCCCAACCCTCATCTGAACTATAAAGTACTCACACTACTACAGACATCACAATAGCACAGGTTATTAGACACATTTTACGCACACCTATGTACGTGGGGCTAAATGATCACGATGTCCAAGCCCCTCAAATGAAACGATAATAACAAGTGAAGTGACTTGAACTTTACCTTACAGATAAGTAACACTATGTTTTCTGTTAAATGTGCAACTGTCAAGCAAAGCAAATAATTCATTTAAAATTTCACTTTGCTTCAACCCTAATGATACAAAATAATTTTAACAATAATTTCTACCACCCCACTTTCCTGAGATCTAACATATCTGGTACAACAGAGTTACACGTTCTCGAAGCCGTTTTATAAGTTCCTCATGAAAGGTTTGTTTAAAGGAACAAACAAATCCAACTTGGTAAGTCAGTTTCGTCAAGTTAGCTATTGATAGTTCAATTGCGAGTATAACTCCCATGATGCGATGGAATAAGACGATATCTTTTCAATAAATTAATATCACATATTCCTTCTAGATTTTACTCCTAATGTTGTGCTTAAGTTACGTGGAAATCATTGAGTTTCGTTTAAAAATACCTTGTGGAACTCCATCAATATCTATGAGTGTGCTGGTTTAAACATTATTTACAATTTTGTGCCTACTTTTAATTTATTTTCTTGTTTTCTCTTCATTTCACGTCCATTATTGACGATTAGTCTGAACCCCATTAGTGAAGGAAATAGAAGCTTGTAGATTCACGTGATCGTTAATATCGCGATCGTACGTCCCAGTTTTCATTTATATGTGGATTCCGAAACACCTGACGTGACATTTATCCACAATAATCTCACATGCATGAACGTTGATTCGAACCTGGTCCACCTTAGTGAGAAGTAAACAGCTCGACCACGGCGCCATCTGTCCCTCTGTCTCCTCTCCGTTGAGATGCGCATGTCACACCATACTTGATTCAGCTTCAGTGGCTTAAGTTAAATGAGCGACGATTATTGACTATACGTCTCCACCTTATCTGTAATCACGTTCGATGTTATACATTCACTCAAGTAACCATGCAGATACCTCACCACCGTACGGCCACAGTGAATAATCATTTATTTGTACCGCATCACGCATATATAATTTATACAAGCTGCCTATCTATGACAATTCTCATCGTTCAGTACTCAGGATACACCTAACCAATTCATTAAAGGCGGGCTATAAGTGGTAAATTAAAAGGATTACGGGATTGTGGCAAGTGCGTCATGGATTTTCATAGATAATGTTAGTGTAGTTTTATGTAGAATATACACATGTATAGGCAATTGTTAATGTGAATGGTTATGGATTATGCTGCATTTTATGTAAGAGAGTGGATTATGTACATCAAATGGGAATTTTTATTCCTACGTCATCATCATCATCATTTTCCATCTCCAGTTTTCCGGGTCTGGTAAACAAGCACTCTCCATTTCTTTCGGTCGTTTTACATCATTTGTTCTTGGACATCGTCACCGTTGAAACCACTCTTCTGAACATCTGATCGTACTGTCTACATCCACCATCTCTTGGGCCTTCCTCTTGGTCTTTTTCCTTTTATGTCCAGTTCGAAGTATTTCTTGGCTGTTCTTGTGTTATCCATTCTCATTACATGACCATACCACTGAAGTCTACGTTTCCCTAGGAGGTTGGTAATAGCAACCCTGCCAGCTGTTTCTCTGTGGACCTCATTTCTGATATTGCCTCTCCTGGTACTTTGATTCATGGTCCTGATGAATCTCATTTCTGTTGCTTGAATTCTGCTATAGTCCTTGGTTAACGATGTGCATGTCTCCATGCCATAGCTAAGGATTGGCTCCAAGTAGATGTATTAACTAAGTTGACTTTAATGCCTGGTTATTTCCTTGTCTCAGAGTAGGTTCCGAACTTGATTATAGGAAGTCGATGCATTCTCTGGCCTATTTTGGATTTCTTATTTGGCAGTAATACCCTTGGAGACCATACTTCCTAGATACTGAAAGTGGGAAACGGATTCTAGTTTTGTTCCCACCAAATAGATGTTTCAACTTGCTCTTCTGTTTATGGCCATGGGCTTGCTGATCTTTAGGTTATGTTTTGTTCCAAGCAGTCAGATATCCCTGTACTTCCACTTATCTTTCCCCCATAGTCCCACATCATCTACAAATACAAGAGCTCGTGCTTCATTTGAAAATTCTTTAATAGATTTTAAAATTATGTCCATGACAATGACAAACAAGAGTGGTGAAAAGGCACTTCCCTGCTGGACCCCCCTCTTTGTCACAAACCATTCAGATCGACCATTTCCTATTTGTACACAACTATAGCAAATCCGATACAGTATCTCTATTCTATCAATCAGGTAGTTGGGTACTTACAGATATCCAGACATTTCCAAATCTTGCTACTAGGGACACTAACGTACGCGTTTTCAATATCCAAAATCACCACCACGAGTTGCTTTCCACGTTCCCAGTATATCTCTGCCAAAATCCTTACTGGAAAAATGAGATCCACAGCCTTCCCTGAAGTCATGCTGTTCGTCTTCTAATAATGGTTCAACTATCTTACTCAGTCTGTTTTCTAACTTATATATTTTCCAACAGCTTTTGGGTGTGTGATAGCAGAGTAAAACCTCTGTAGTTTAGACAGGGAAATGATGTTTCCTTTCTTCCATCCGTCTGGAATATTATTATTTGACCAGATGACTGACAGTCCTTCGTATGTAAGCCTTAAATAAACAATGAATTAATGATTGATTCAAACAATCAATCAATCAATCAAACTGTTTGCCTCGAACCAGATATCCTACAGATTCTCCCCAACATACGTTCTCCCTTCAATGCGGGGAGGGGGGTGAACTTAAAACACTCACCAAGGTTGAAAGATTTCGATTCCCAGTTAATGCATGCGAGATTTTTGAAGTGAAATATCATGCCCTGTGATTCTGATTCCACGTAAAAATGGAGGTCCCCTGGCTCATGATAGCAAGGCTAAAGGTCACGTAAAACTACAAGCTTCTTTCTCTTCAATGCCATTAGTGGGTAGGTGGACACTTAAGCGTAGTGCTATGAAAGTATAGGAAAATGATTTTTTATCATTGTGAGCATAGGCAAGATGGGCTGCAAAATATAAAATTCAACTTCTGTGTATAGTCTTCAATCGCTTGAATAAGATACGAGAAATAAAACATGTTTTAAAAATTTCGCATAGCCACCGTATTGTCTTTGTCAACACAGCTGTATTTAATTCGATGCTAATATAATAAGCCTTGTAGGCTATAATGATTTACTGTTTCACTACCCTCGAATGATTACATTGAGAAAATAGTCATCATCATCATCATCTTGTACAGTTTCCAGCCCCTGGCTGGGTCTGTTTGGAACATAAGCCTCGCCACTTAGTCCTTTCTTCCCACCACCTCTCCGCTGACACTCTGGTCCAGTCCTCGCCTCTCTTCTTGACACATTCCTCTGCTCCTTTCAGCCATCTATCTCTTGGTCTTCCCCTTGGTCGTTTCTTCTGCATCTGCATCTCATGTATCCTCTTGGGAATCTTCTTCTCATCCATGCTCTTCAAGTGTCCATACCAAATCAGTCTTGATGTCTCAATCCTACCTTGCAAGGGCTCCTCTTTCACTATTTCCCTTTAAGAAAATAGTCAATTTATTTATTTGAAATTCGCTTGGCCGCTTATCAGGATTTTGAAAATGACATAGGTTTTTGTTATTTTCGTGTGGCCTTCTGAGAGGCCGAGAGCAGGTCTTTCTTGTCGACGCCCGTGGACGACCTGCTCGCCGGGATGAGAGATAGAATGGTTGCAAATGAATGAAACTGGGCAAGGATATGGAAAGAAGCGGCTGTGGCCTGTCAGAAGGTACTGTCCAAGCAATGACACAGGTGAACCTACTACAGTATCCTCCATAATACAACATTTCAGGTTAATAGCGTTAATAGGTATGGGAGATATTGAATGTTGGTGAAATATTTCGTGAAGTACATATCTCTCTGCTAGTGTTTTAAGATAGGATTTGTCAAACTTTTGTTACTATCTGCAACATGAAAACACTCTTTATAACCCATCATGCTCCGAAGGAAACCAAATATAGGTCGAAGTACATCGGGCTAAAAAAAAGCGTTCTTACCGTAAACTACTCCCGTGCAAAGCCGGAGTGTGTATCTAGTTACCTAATAACTCTCTCTCAGCGCGAGACGCTCAATATCTCAGAATCCATGCCAGGAAACAATTTCAAACACACTGTAGCGCGGTATTAGGCCTCAATATTTCAGGTATATAGTGATCAAATAAAACTATTTTCAGTTTTCTTATCGGCAATTAATTGAACACGTGTTGGCCGCCCGAAAGTTATCAATTAAATTTTCAAACTTATTGACAATTCAAGAGTTAGGATATATCTAGCACACTCTAGTTCAGTCATTTTTATATGTAATTCCTACTCCTACGCCTGTCATGGCGTAACAGCTGTGCTGATATATCTAACCATAGTCAATACTGAACCCGTATTCACATCTGCGATGTGACATCCATGGCTCATGAAGAGTGTAACTTCTCTGGACGAACCGAGGACTTCCAAGGAGAAAATATGAGGGACTCTCATTTGATGAACTACAAGCTGCCGCGCCGCCAATGTGAATTATATTTTATTTTTCCTGGAGACTGTATTGTTATAAGTTATTTATATATATTTCGATGCACTGAACGATTATTTCATTTTTGTTGATAAGAAGAAATAGAGATGAAACCCCGCACAGAATGCGAAGAACATTTGACTGATGGCTTGATCGAACATCCTGCATTTTGATGAGCACCACTTCTATTGCAGGTGAGGTCCTGTACAGACTTTGCTTTCAAGTCGTCGTATAAAACCGCGAATATCACGTGTGTAAAATATAATCGAGTGAATTGTAATGTGCTAATGCACGCAGCAAGGCTACCAGAGCGATTGAAAACAGTGATTTGAAGTTAAATTCACAAAATTTGTGGAATTAGTAATTTTCCGCCACGCCGGAATCGAACACGGTAAAAAGCACATGGCTGCTGAACGCATAAAATTTGTTCCAAGTGTTAAAACTTTGCTAGTTAAAATATACTGTGAATAATGCTAAGTAATAAGTTTGCGTTTAATTAATACGCCAGTTTTTAGTGAATATAGTGGCACAAGCTACTACTTAAATTCTGTGAGCGGATGAACCCATGGCCATTTCCTGTACTAACCCACTACTCAAGAGTAGAATCTGTGAGTTTTGTAAGTCGATGCTATAATACAATTAGAACCAGTGAAAACCACGGATATATTATCACTATGGAACTTACTGCATCAATTCTACACCACGTGGACACGCTTACTATCCCAATTATAATGGAGCCTAGAATGGAATAAAAAACAACATGGAGGGGGTAGTGACGGCTGAAGCTTCCTGAAGGAAGGACGGAGTTCCTTGGCTATTATTACAATGCCGCAGCATTTTGCCACTGAGGCCAGGCGAACGTATACACGCAGGAGACGTGAAGAAAACATGTGAGTCCGGCTGAAAGTCGATTCATTTTATGTACGATCATGGTTGGGGGATTAGTAATAGAAGACCTGACTCAGCACATTCTTAGGTAGGATTCATCGCTTTATTTTTAGTGGTTATTTACCACTACATTATAACATATCATTTGCCAGAGCATGGGACCAACGATCTTGCCCTTATTCTTGTAAATGCACATTTGAGCTCGAAACAGTACATTGAACCAGAACCCATTTACGTAGAAATATTTTTATTATATAATCATGTCACAACTGCATTCAACTGGGTACAGTTAGCCCAGTAACCACATGTTTGCCAAGGCCATAGCAAAGCCAATGTTATTTATGTCGACCTTGTAGTCGCGAACGCAACGCACTCTTTAATACAGTGAATTAATCTAGGAGGCAGTGAAGTGTAAGCTAGCCGCCACCGCACGAAACCTGTTTCACGCTACGTGAACACATGGGAGTGTTTCTTTTGTTTAATTTCATCATTTGCAATCTGACGACTATGATACAACGCTGTAATTCGTAAGATGAGCCAAGCAGGCTATCTTGGGTTCGACGTGAGGGGTCATTTTGGAACTGTAAGAAAGACCCAGGTTTATTAACACATGTTTCCTGACTGTGGAAGTCTGATATAATGGCAATTCATGCACACTTTAAATACGCTTAGAATGATATTCAGAATCCATGGCTGTTTTGTACAACAGATTATAATCTTGTCCACAATCTGGGATTGTACAAGGGTAGTGGAAACCACTGTTACATTTATGAAGCACTACAGAGTTAGGATCTGATTACCCTTAGTTGCAAAGTACAATTTTTGGTACCATTTGAACCGGTAACGTGTACGATTTTTGTCTCGTTAACTGAGCGAATGGCCGACGGGCCCAGTGTTATTGGTAAGCATTTATAGGTGCACATGAAGGTTTGGATAGAGGTTTTTCTTCCAATTATGAGTATGATGTTGGTTTGATTTACACCAATTTTTCACACTTTTCGAGGTTAACATGGCCACTAAACCAATACAAAGAAACTGATAGGACTAAAAGATGATTTGATAAACAAGATCATAATAATCAAATAGCAGTTTTTTTATATCTAAACTGAAACATAAATGAAGTGTTAGGAAATCTTTTAAAACATGAATAAACCACCAACCTTAACGAAACCTTGATGACCAATGCTTAGATTTGATATTCTTCGACATGTCTAAATACAATTATAGCTCTCCCTAGTGTGAGACGACAATCAGTTAGTTACGTGTTTAAACACGGTAGCTAACCTGATAATGCGACATAAGCCATGAATTGCTCATGCAGACGCCGACGTAATTTTTGTCTCCCATACATTTATGACCCAACTTCACAAAGAGTGAGGCTGCGAGTAGGCAGGTCAGTGGCACCAATTACGCATTATTCAAGGGTTATTTGTAATACATTTGTGTTGTAATTTAGGATTGCTTTTTCTATTATCTGATAGGTTCAGAATGTGCTTAGATTTTGCTTTGAAATACATTTTGGATGAAACGCTTCTCGTTTGCATCATTGCTACTGTTAACGTACGATAGGTATTAACTTAACTTACTGTAACGTTAAATGTTAGAGGTGATACCGTCCTAGCCTATTCGTTAAACTTATTGTGCAGTAAATGTAATGCATTCCTTGCATTGTAAACAAGTAAATATCTTTCCTTGCCGTAGATTCATGCTTTTATTATTATTATTATTATTTCATATCCGTAGTAACTGGATAGGCATGAATTACGTGTCATTCTCTTAGCTTCGTTTATTGATTTCGTTTAGTAGGACTTCGAGAGGCCTAATTTTTAGGAATTTTCGCACGGAGACGAGTTAAATTATACTACAACTGTTTAGCACGGATTAGCCGTTTTTACCTCTCTGAAGTAGGTTAGGGGTCTGCCACTTTTTGAATAAATCGATTGCGATTTAAATGTAAGCCTGGCCTCTTAATTGTATTTTGTGTTTGTATTCCTCTGGACTGGTGGTTTTGATCTCTCATTATACCCGACACCCCCGAGTTAAGTTTTCTGGTACATTCCCAGTCCAAGAATGCATTCCTCCCCGTCCTATTTGTCTTCTCGTTGGAGCAAGGTTCCGGAAGGGTCATTTAAGGTCTATGGCTCCTCGAAATCCTCGTCAAACGGGCACAATACATTGCATGATAGAATTCAACTGCATGTTGTAATTTTATTATTTTTAAAATTATTGTATTTATTTGTTATATTTGTATACACGTGCATGATACCCATACGTAGTTTCACAAACCCTTATAAAACCCTTATATTGTATAACGAGATTCAAACTGCGAATCTTAATATAAACATAAACCAGACTCAATATACAGGGTGATTCTTTTGCTGGAGCGGGGCCAGCTACCAGGCACGTGCACGCCATCCACCAGCCAACCGATCTCGGTGCGCAGATTGCACGCAGGTAGAAACCGCAACATGGTAGTGTACATTAATTAATGATGATAAATTTACCAGCAAGTCATAATTAAAGAACTTACCTTTTCACAGAAGATGCTAAAAATATTCTCATTCAGCTGACAGGCAGGCGTTGGATCGTGTAAATTAAATTAGCGTTTACACGTAGTAATTTCCTACCTTATATTGATCTCCAGCTCCACTAGAGTACGGGTAATTGATCTGTACACTTTGTATTTTAAATTACCCCACAATTAAACATGAAACGGGCTTAGGTCCGTGCATCGATTAACCACAGTAAACACGCAGGGGGGGAACAGGAGTAGCGAAATAATTTAACGATGTAACTTCCAAAGTTACTGTCTTTCAGCTGAAGGAGAACATGTTCACCATCTTCTGGTGACGTGAGGTCATCCAAATCCCCAAGAAATAAAATTTAAAAAAACAACTGAGCTTCTTTAATTAAATCTTGCAGGAAGCTGTTTATGTTACCTTCTTATCTGTGTGCTGACACTACACACCCTCGTTGATGATAGTTTAGTGACCTTGGTTAGCTCGCATCGTTAGGTTGAAGTTAATGATTCTATCTGCGGCCCGACGTCGGTTGGCTGGCGGGAAGCGTGAGGGCGCCTGGGCAGGCCGCTGGTCCCGCTCCAGCAAAAGAATCTCACTGTACTAGAGCTCGAGCCAGCCGGGAAGGCTGTGCGCAGAATACAACGCTACCATTACGTCATGCCTCACTTCCATCCCACGAATCACAGTCAGTCTGTCTTGAGAATCTGAGCTAGTGTGTTGTAAGGAAAACTAAGTGTAAAGCAGCGTGAAAGAGACAGGCTCGTTGAGGTAAACGACGGTGTTGTCATACCTCAGGAACTCATGGCAGCACCCTGCGGTGTGGGAACTCGGACATGGTGGACCTGTTGCAACAGTGGAAATGTAACTCTTTCTCTCTCTGCGCAAATCCCACAGAGCAGGCCGCCTTCCGGGCTGACGCGAGCTCTAGGTAAAATAACGACCACCCAGATAATATGTGTATATAAATTTAAACCTCAATCCAGACATCAGCATCTGATGATGACCACTTGTAGGTCGAAAAGCACGCGTTTATCCTAAATCGGCGTAATATAATATTGAGCATAACTAATACATGTAATAATTTCCAATAGTGTTTATTTACTTATACTGCATACATTGTACGTCCGCCCAGTCATTGTTGACTGACTGGAGAGTGACAAGCAACATGTATAAACATGTCGAGGGACCACGTGAAAAGCTGAAATTCTTCACGATTTAGAATTTAGAAGATTCTTAACAGCCATTTTGAAACTATTCTTTATTTTATAATATAATGTGGTTGAAAATGTATGGTAGTAATATTAAAATATAATATGTCGTGTGGAGACCAACAGACGAGCAATAAATCGTACAAGCCCTTTTCTCTAATGTCATTTTCAATCATCTGCTCATCTTGCAATAAATGAATTAATAAGCTCTGCTCCATTATAAAAAAGTGAAAATATGAGCAACTAATGAGCTTGTATTATTGGTGAATAGGACAAGGGAAATCAAGTAATGGAAGAATGATTCAATAATCCCCAAACTTTGGTAACAATAACGTATTTTTAGCCTACTTTTCACATTTTGTAAAAATGAGGAAAAAGTAGACTTATGAGATCGGGCAAATGTGTGTCTGTCTGTCTGTCCTTCTGTCTGTCTGTCTGTCTGTCTGTCTGTCTGTCTGTCTGTCCTTCTGTCTGTCTGTCTGGCTGGCTGTGTGTGTGTGTGTCCCCCTATCAACTCCTAAACGGCTGGAGCAATCGAAACAAAATTTGGTAGGAGTAAAGACCAGTACCTGAATATCTCGCGGCCATTTGAAAATGATGTCAATGCTACCAACTGCTGAAAAATCGCAATTGAAATTTGAGCTCCATGTTGAATATCTTGGAAGGTATAAATGGGAGCCATTTCAAAATTGGCACACGTAAAGATAATAATATTGCAGTTTAATTTTAAGGATGCCATACATGGCAGTGTTGCTAAAATGATTATAAGCCTGCCGATAGGTCCAATTTTTAAATGCATATAACGTCTACACTATCGATTGGATTTTAACCAAATTTCGTATATGCTATGTGTACATAAACAGATATGACTGAGCGAATTCTTAAGAGCCTCCATGGCAGCCAACTGTTAATAAATGCTCTCATTTTTTAAAATCCAAATACCCATATATCAGAAAGTATGCAAGCCGACAGCTATAAACTATGCACACGTATAGTACCTGACATTCTATATTAATTTGGAGTAACTTATATACGTCAGTGCTACCAACATGATTCTAAGCCTGCTGAGAGGTCCAACTTTAAATACATGTAACTTCTATACTATCATTTGGATTTCAACCAAATTTCGTGTGTGCTATGTGTACCATAACAGATATGACTATGCCGATTCTTAAGAGTAGCCAGGGCTGCCAACTGTTAAAAAATGCTGTCTCTATTTTTGTTACCCTAATATCAATAAATCAGAAAGTATGCAAGCCAATAGCTCTAAACTTTGCACACGTATAATACCTGGCATTCTAGATTAATTTGGAGTAACTAATATAGGCCTATGCCAGTGCTGCCAACATGATTCTAAGCCTGCTGATAGGTCCAATTTTAAAATCCGTGTTACTTCTATACTAACTAATGGATTTCATTCAAAATTGACACAACAATAGATCACATTATTTCAGATTATTTCTGACCAATACATGTATGTCATTGTTGCCAACATGATTTTACGCGCGCTGTTAGATCCAATGTTTAACTGCATGTAACGTCTATGCTATCCATTGGACTTCAACCAAATTTTGTATTCTGTACCTTAAGAGATGGAACTAAGAATATATTCAGTCACCAGGGCTGCCAACTGTAGTTCTCTATTAGGCTACATTATGCCAGGTATACAGTATTTCGAACTAATTAGAAATGTCGATATTGCCAACTTAATTTCGTCATTATTCTAGATAGATCCATATAGGTTAATCATTGGCAAGAATCTTAAATTTTAAGAAAAGTAGGCTCTTTAGTTCGTCACGGAACGTCTTGTTATAATTGAATAAATCTTTTGACAAAATCATAGCAATGAGAAATGAACGTCAGTGGTATAAATAATTCCAAAAACCCATTTTGTGCTAATTTTTTATTTAAATGCACGCAAATGCACCCCAATAGCCCTGAAGATAACCCATATGTCTTTCTGTTCTTTATAAATATAACCCCAAATCCACCACCATCTCCCCTGCCCCTTCGATGTAGTTACTGCACGGTTACGAAGCACAGTCTTACCAGATTCTTGGGCATGTTGAGCCACTCTTGCGGCTGCTACTGATGAGTAGCACTGCATGTCATCGCAGCTGCTTGACTAGGATGAAGCGTGCTGTGCGCATTTCCTCAATTGAACCGTTTTGGACAGGCTCAAACGCTAATATGTATGTCTCTGGTGCAGAGGAAGTTGGTCACCACTGACCACTGTCCCCATACGATTACGGTAGCCATCGTCCGTGGCGTAGTGAATGGCGTAACTGGCTCTCACCTCGGAAGCCCGGGTTCGATTTCTACCCCTAAATGACATTTAAATCTGAACTGTTAGGAGTACTGAAATGTTATCGTTGTTTTAGAAGTTACTCCAGTGGTGTCCATTTTGAAAACTTCTATTAGTCTACTGCCCTACACAATTATTCGTGATGTAAAGAGTTTATATTTCCACAGCACGCTGTGGTACACATTCTGAATTGTTTGACCCAGCCATATTATCTATTATGTCTCGCGTCCTGTCGGCTGCTATTAAAATGCCCCGCAGTCCAGTTTGAACTCATCTTAAAGCCTAGCATATGAAAACTACCTTCAGATCCTCTCTGTCCAATGTGGCAGAGATTCCAAGCGGAGTTAAATTTCGCATTGCCGGCACTTTGTAATATCTGAATGTGAATAGCATTCCAAACAGCCCTTTATCACTTATTCCAGCCCAGTAAACTTGAGTCGTGAGACGCATATGGTTGAGTCACTGCCAGCTTGCGGTGTTGAATATAACCATTCTGCAAGTGACTGAATTATTTATTCTCGTTTCCAATGAAAGCCAGTCTCCTTACCTTTAATATCTCATGGCATACAGAAGGTACTTTGTAGTAGTCTTATGGAGAGTGAGAGTATTGTGTTTCAGTCTCCATTACTTCCATTATGGAAAGAAAGGTGTTCGACTTTGGGTACTCGCTAAATTCTGATACCAAGTTTATTTTGTTTTGTGGAAAGTAAACTACAAAATGTTCAATATTGGTCGATGAATGAAGATCAATCTGTAGTAATTTTCAGGATAAAATTTTTTCGCCACTGAAATTTTGTTATCGTACTTTATGATCACAATCCAAACTAGGAGCTTAATTGTTGACGTCTGGGAAATGGCCTCCATCGGTCTTATATCTTTGATGTTTGCACTTCTGTTAGACAGTACTTTGGGTAGAAATATTATTTTGCAACATTTAGAGTCTTGGGCATGTTGACCAATGGTCCCAGGTACTTTCATGTGTTTTTTTGGTGTGTAACATCTTTCCACTCGGTTGCTGGATATGTTTGTGGGAGTGATTTTGAAAAATGGGACGGAAGTGTGTAAGACATACTGCTAGCTAGATCGCATCCCTCCTGGCTGCTTTAGCGATCCGATCCAGCTGGCAATGGTACCTCCAAACCTTGAAGTAAATCATCATCAAGTTGTCGTTCTTTGGTGTAAAAATATTCATTGAATCATATTTGCTGAAAACAATAATGATTTATTAAAAGTCGGGTTTTCAATATCTGGATAAAAGTGATGGGAATCCAATCGCCGAGTAACTACCCTCAGTACTTTCATACTGAACGGTAAATGCTCATGCGAACTCTGGTGTCAACTCATTGAAACACAAACCACATGTCTTCGTATGAGTATTTAAATGATAATATGCTTTTAAATGAAACATTGTAACTAGTCGGCAAAGCCGGTATTATGTTTCTGCACAATGGCTATTCAGATATTATCCCACATTGCGGTAATGCAGTGATCAATGTAATATGTATCTAAGATTCTATACGGGATTTGGGCTAGCCTTTCATATACCACTATAGGAATTCCCTTTACTGTCAAGTAGGCGTATTCATAACTAATTTAAAACTCAATTCCACGCAGGAACATTATCGAAAAAAGCAAAATATCAATGGACCATAAAAAAGACTTCCATATTATTACCGGCACGTGAAAATGTGTACCTGTCTTGTACTCCTAATGTCTGTGGTTGTAATGGCTACGTGGAAACATCTTGGTCTGCGAATCATGAGGTCTCAGGTTCGAACCCCAATCCCGGCAATTATTTCTGCTACCGGATTATCGATTTAAACGATATATATCATAACATTATGCGTCATTTTAACAGATTTTACATGAAATTACGATATATCTAATTTTAATTACAATAGTTTGCACCAAGCAGGAGTTGGTAAATTTGATTGTATTGAACATTATTTCTAGTAGTCTCTAGATAGGCTAGAGACTGTGGTGTCATTCCTCCTTTTAATTTACAACATAATATGTGATGTTTGTTCGAACAAGTGTGACAGTAGCATATCTCCAATTCAATCTATACATTCATCATAGTACCAGTACATTTTAAGAATGTCCAAGCTGTGTAGTATAGGAGTAGGATAACATGTCAGATGTTACACATCATATGCGACTACTGTAGGGTTCGTATCTTTTTTGTTCTTTTTGATAATTCGTGTTATTGTTATGGTGGTAATATTCCGTATTGAAATATTAGAAGCCATTTATCAGTGTTGCCAATATATTATATGAGTAGAAGCTTTTCAGTCGGTCAACACGAATGTGCCTAATTAGATTGAGCGGGGGGTTGCAATTAATACCCTAGTGCCTTAAATAAAATACATGATTAATTTGAACCCTTAATAAAACATTTATCGCTATAGTTTGGTTCGTCAAACGGGCATCATTAGCTCTGCTCGCTTAGGCTTAATGTAGGTTCAGTATATATGTATATAACACTTACTTACAACAGTACTTACAATATTATTATGTTCACGGCTAGTCAGGCAAATCGTGAAGCCAAGAAATTCAAATCACTCAGGCTTAAACTCGTGAATTTAGACAAGTCAATTTGGTTCAACACAAAATGTATAGAACTAAACCTCACCCCTAAATGATGATGATCGCTTGACGATCGAAACTGGTCATCGTAGTGTTTTATTAATCTCATGTAATTTATTTCAGGATTAGGGTATAACCCATCTCTTTTGGGTACATTCGTGTTGACCGACTGAAAAGCACTAAACTCTTGTTTACTAAGGCAACACTGAAAATATGGCTTCAAACACCACAATGTTCACGGCTAGTCAGGCAAATCGTGAAGCCAAGAAATTCAAATCACTCAGGCTTAAACTCATGAATTTAGACAAGTCAATTTGGTTCAACAAAAAATGTATAGAACTAAACCTCACCCCTAAATGATGATGATCGCTTGACGATCGAAACTGGTCATCCTAGTGTTTTATTAATCTCATGTAATTTATTTCAGGATTAGGGTATAACCCATCTCTTTTGGGTACATTCGTGTTGACCGACTGAAAAGCACTAAACTCTTGTTTACAGAAGATGTTATTTAATTTTGTAACGAGTCACATTTTTAAACCGAATTTCGAATGTTGTAAGAAATGAAAGTTGACTTATGAGATCCACACGGGCCAAGTGCCCATGTGTGTGTGTGTGTATGTAAACTTATTGAGCCCGCTTACTCCGACATACCATGGGGACCGAATTTCGAAAATAGCTACCGAGAGACCCCATTGCAAACAAACCATAGCCTACAGAACTACCAGACATGCCCAAAATGCATATCCACATGAAAAGGGAAACATCAAATCTGGCGTTCCGTAAGAGAAGGTCGAGCCCGACTATGTGCGTTTGGAGATGATCAGTGTCCAAGGTTTGTGCTCGTGAATCGGATAAGGGCGAGGCCACCAGTTGGTGCTCCGGATATGTTACTGATGCGAGCAATTTCAAATGCACACTGTATTACAATACTACGACTTCTATTGAAATATACAATATAAAGTACAAGTATTTATTGTTACTTGTGTTACTCGTAGTAAACGAATAGAACAAAATATAGGTTCATTTATGGAGATAAAGCACTACGTGCAGTGAAACATAGTATTGTAACATAATAGACATTGCAATACACTAAATGTGACGATAAATAACGGATAGGATAACGCTACACTATTACAACGTCTATACAAACGTACTAAATCCACTCAACGCAGCGATCACACCACACCGGGGCTGTGACGAGCCATGGCGGGTTCGCCGTTCTCTGCGGGAGCATTTTAATGAATATGACAATTCAGCCGCCACCATGTCGCTGCAGGCTTCAACATAATGTTCACTTTCCGGACGATATAGGCAAGCTCGCCAGCATGAGGCACCCTTGCATTATAGAGCATAAAGGCAGCTACCTCATGCGTAAATTTAAAAAAAAACACTCACGGCGGGCTCGCCCTTTTCTTGCGGACCGCCTCAAATCTAAAAGAATAACGCAGATATACGATAAAATGCCTCACACAATTTCTTCGGGCTAAGATCCGTCGCCTACTCTATATTAGGGATCTGATGGCTAATCCATAAACTAACTAGAAAAATAAACACTACCTGAAAAATGAAATACATCCTGCATCTAAGTCCTAACATCCCCTCAAGAAGTACTACCAAACAAAAATGCGATGGTAACAAACTAGGAATGTGGTACGTCAATAATCCCTAAACAATTACAACTGTGAATTAGAATTCAAATTATAGTGACAACGCTCCTAATTCGGTTGCCGATGGCTGTCAGCTGTCGTTGTATTACGTGCAAGACGATCCTAAAACAATAAACAAAATAATAATAACAGTAATAAGCAAGGCTATGTTGTGTATGTAAAGTTTTTCAGTGTTGCCTATACAAACTGTCAGTCGTAACTCTTCAGTCGGTCAACACGAATTTGCCCAAAGACTGGTTGGGGTACAATGTAAATAATATATGAACAATACGTAAATAACACTCCTTAAAAAAATCATGTATGGTGTTAGTTATGATCACTATTATAACGCGGCTATGTTAGTACCACTTCCAACATTTAAATTTATGTATGACATCCTAGCTAAACTCTATCATAACCTCATATATACAAAACGATGACAAATCGAATCGGACTTGAGTAGAGTGCGCTGTCATAATAATAATAATAATAATAATAATAATAATAATAATAATAAATATTTACATTAAATAAATGCAAAACAACACTAAGTTACAAATATGCGCACTTTGTGTATCCCTTCCTACCCAACAGTTGTACTGTTTGTACGCACCTGTAATCTGTCATGTCAACCGTCGATTGCTGAATCACCTCATGTGATTCACTATCACTTCCAAAATCGTTTCAAACTCAATTAGTCTCACATTTATATGATAGGTAATTTTCATGTTTAGGTTACTCAGTTTTTAGTGTAACTAAGTTTATATCATTTTTCACTTTATTGTTAATCATATATTGGTTTTTGATGTGTAACATCTTTCCGCTCGGTTACTGGATAGTTTTATGGGAGTGATTTTGAAAATTGGGGACGGAAGTGGATCGGAACGATCGAGGTGGCAGTGGTGGATCAAACGGAAGTATGCACTGCCCGCTCGATCGATCAAACGGAAGTGTACTAGCTGGCAGTGGTAGACAACGGAAGTATGCACTGTCCGCTCGATCGATCAAACGGAAGTGCACTAGCTGGCAGTGGTAGACAACGGAAGTATGCACTGCCCACTCGATCGATCAAATGGAAGTGTACTAGCTGGCAGTGGTAGACAACGGAAGTATGCACTGCTCGCTCGATCGATCAAACGGAAGTGTACTAGCTGGCAGTGGTAGCCAACGGAAGTATGCACTGCCCGCTCGATCGATCAAACGGAAGTGTACTAGCTGGCAGTGGTGATTTTTGTACAATTGAAAATGTGTGTATTGGAAACAAGGCAGTGTGTGCTCTGTAGCGCGAGAATGTTATGGTAATACAGTAGGCAGTGCATTTAGCAGGCACTGGTTTGACGAGCACAGTGGCAAATGTTTCACCGACTTTCATTTGTCATTGAGCAGTTTATGAAGCTTCACGTTCAAGGTTGAATATCACATGGGGTAGGAAGTGAAAACTTGAGACTAATATTGTTGAGTGTATGATAAAATAAAGACGACAAATTACATTTAAGTAAGGGGCATTATTGTCAAACTGTGGGTGAGTAATCAAATATTAAATGCATAACAGAATGTTGTTATATGAGTGGAATAAAAGCTGTATGTTCATCATTTGTGAGACTAGGTCATTTCATGATTGTAGGAAGCCATGTTTTGATTGTTTACGACGAATTGTATGAGAGCCTTGAGAATAATAAATGTTATAGTTACTGAGGAGTGTGCACACAGTATTTCAGAGTACAGTCGACGTTGTGTGTCACTTTGTTATTATGAATTATTCATGTAAAGGGAAGGAAGCTTGTAGTTTTGCGTGTCCGTTAATCTCACGATCATGATCCACGGTACCTCCCTTTTACGTGAAATGCGAACCACAGGACATGGCATTTCAATTCGAAAATCTTACATGTATTGACCGGGAATCGAACGCGGTCTACCTTGGTGAGAGACTAACAGCCTGACCGCTGCGCCACAAGGGTGACAGTAGCATATCTCCAAGTCAATCTATACATTCATCATATTACCAGTATGAAAACGGAGCGTAAATTAACATCTTAAGAATGTCCAAGCTGTGTAGTATACGTGTAGGATAACATGTCAGATGTTACACATCTTATGCGACTACTGTAAGGCTCGTATCTTTTATTTAGTTCCTTGATTTACAATAAATCCTACAATTCATTCTGATTTAAATATCGGTTTATGTCTATATTACTCCCTCAACTTACCATTGTTTATGCTTGTTATTAGTACCCCTACCTACGCTGTGTAGACAATATAATAACACAAGCTTATAAAATATCTGCTCTCATGAATGTCAATTGGCACTCACCCCACTGACGCCATAACTTCAGATTTATTCCAATAACCACTTCACGCCCATACTGCGTGTATTCCACTTTATAAAATCTTGACATTCAAACAATAAACTCTTTATTCAATGGCTCATCATACACGTAAATCATACTCCATTCACATTGAAAACTTGTTTTCGTATCTGACTGATAACATCGATATTATTCCATTTCTACCGTAACATTAGGTGCAATCATTTAATCATTGCATCGCCATAGTCGTAACGTGAATCTCGGCCTCTCTGCTTGTTTATTTAGCTAACATTTTGTCATTCTAGTCGTCTAAAAGCTGTAATATTTACAGTGACATTTACATATCGTCTTATAACAATGACATTGGAATTATTTTATAACCGCCACAAACTAATGTCAATACAAACATCTGCGTGACTACAGCCTTCTACACTGCTTCCACAGCCTTGTAATTTATATTACTCTGACTGCGCTGGCTAATCTCTTGATTTCTCTGTGAATCTTGGATTATCGCCAATTATTTTGCCGTTACAGTCGAGGATTTATCGACAAGTTGAACTCATGAACGGGTTCAGTATGTCTGTATGTATAATTGCATGCCCATTCAATCAATTCGCAAACAACGAAAGTGAATTCATTTAAATTTGATACAAAGGCAGCACTTAACGGGCACCTACGTGTCAAGTTTAATATCGCCACTATCCTAACGAAAACAAAATGCAGGCGATCTGAGTGTTCAAAGCTTAAATTGAATTACGACTAAACAAATCATTCGATCTGGACTAAATTTTAGGAAAACAAACCCTAATGCATGAGTCATGCGTTACCAAGATTATAATATTATCAGCCAAATATCTCCAAGATGGTGATCATGCCTATCAAGCACGCATTATAATCCAAATGAAGCAATCCTCACAGTATACGGCATTCAGGTAGGATACTAGGACATTATTTTGTCATCGTGATAACTATATACTGTAAGACTGCATATTAGGCGTATCCGTCATCTTGAAACTTGAAAAGTCAATAACTTAACACTTTAGTGCTACTTTAACGAATATTAGTGGCAAAGTAGGATCGTATGTATGGGCTAGAAAAAAGAGCAGACTGTCCATACATTCAAACTGGCGGTTGTGCAAAATATTAGAACATTAAGATCGATATTTGAAAATTTTATATCGTATTTAAGTCGAATATTGGCAAGAGATGTGAATCATATTAGGGATCCATCCTGTATCAGTCAAAATTTTATCACACTGACTATAGTGCACAGCAGCTATCTTGATATTTCAAAATAAATTAATAAATCTCAATATCATAGAGCCATAATAACGAAATTAAGTAATAAGCTATAGCATTGTACGTTGCTTCGTATGTCCAAAGCAAAATATCAGTGCATCCATACATTCAAGATGACGAGTAGGTGTTCAGTATTAAAGTATAATAATTAGTAACTAAAGATCTTATTGCACATTTATCGTAAAACTTGTTCTTACGGACGAATTTATCACACTGAATATATCGCACAGCGACCATACTGAAATGTCACAATTCGAAAATAAATAACACAATGCTTAAGAGCTACAACAACAAAACTTAACGATAAGGTGGAAAATTACAAATGGTATCTTTATTCCCTAAGCAAAAAATAAATAAATAGTGAGTCATAGTTTTGAAGAAGACGTCAAGGGGTAACAAAAAACATATTAATGAATCATTATAAATGCATTTGCGCAATTAAAATTAAATTCAGTAATAAACAAGAAGTTCCGTGACGAACTAAAGAGCCTACTTTTCTTAAAATTTAAGATTCATGCCAATGATTAATCTATATGGATCTATCTGGAATAATGACGAAATTAAGTTGGTAATATCGACATTTATAATTAGTTCGAAATACTGTATACCTGGCATAATGTAGCCTAATACAGAACTAGAGTTGGCTGCCCTGGTGACGGAATATATTCTTAGTTTCATCTCTTAAGGTACAGAATAAAAAATTTGGTTCAAGTCCAATGGATAGCATGGACGTTACATGCAGTTAAACATTGGATCTAACAGCGCGCGTAAAATCATGTTGGCAACAATGACATACATGTATTGGTCAGAAATAATCTGAAATAATATGATCTATTGTTGTGTCAATTTTGGATGAAATCAATTAGTTAGTATAGAAGTTACATGCATTTTAAAATTGGACCTATCAGCAGGCTTAGAATCATGTTGGCAGCACTGGCGTAGGCCGATATTAGTTACTCCAAATTAATCTAGAATGCCAGGTACTATACGTGTGCAAAGTTTAGAGCTATTGGCTTGCATACTTTCTGATAAATTGATATTAGGGTAACAAAAATGGAAGCAGTATTTATTAACAGTTGGCAGCCCTGGTTACTCTTAAGAATCGGCATAGTCATATCTGTTATGGTACACATACCACACACGAAATTTGTTTGAAATCCAAATGATAGTATAGAAGTTACATGTATTTAAATTTGGACCTCTCAGCAGGCTTAGAATCATGTTGGTAGCACTGACGTATATATGTTACTCCAAATTAATATAGAATGTCAGGTACTATACCTGTGCATAGTTTAAAGCTGTCGGCTTGCATACTTTCTGATATATGGGTATTTGGATAAAAAATTTGAGAGCATTTATTAACAGTTGGCAGCCCTGGTGGCTCTTAAGAATAGGCTCAGTCATATCTGTTTATGTACACATAGCACATACTGTACGAAATTTGGTTGAAATCCAATTGATAGTGTAGAAGTTATATGCAATTAAAATTCGGACCTATCAGCAGGCTTATAATCATTTTGGCAACACTGCCTTGTATGGCCTCCTGGAAATTAAACTGCAATATTATTATCTATACGTGTGCCAATTTTGAAATAGCTCCCATTCATACCTTCCATGATATACAACATGGAGCTCAAATTTCAATTGCGATTTTTCAGCAGTTGGTAGCACTGACATTATTTTCAAATATGGCCGTGAGATATTCAGGTATAGATTTTGTTTCGATTGCTGCAGCCGTTTAGGAGTTGATAGGGGGGGGGGCACACACACAGCCAGACAGACAGACAGACAGAAGGACAGTCAGACAGACACACATTTGCCCGATCTCCTAAGTCTACTTTTTCCTAATTTTTGCAAAATGTGAAAAGTAGGCTAAAAAATATCACATAAGGGACCTCGTTGAAATAAGCCATATGAATAACACACTACACACAACGCGCAGCGGCAATCATGGAAATAGGGAATATTATAATGAATGACTCAATGCTACAATAACTAAAATTAGTAGTATTGTGTCTTAGTGTATTCCTATCACCAAGTCAAAAGAATAGCGTTGCCATACATTCAGGATAACAGCTAAGCGAGTTTCAAAACGTGAATAATATTAACTATTTGTGTACTAACACAAATACGTGAAATTTGATTTGTAAGGAGTATCTAAACAACCTCGCTAGCATTACGAATGATAATTTCACACTGAAGTTAGCGTAAATAAATAAATAACCCTGTATGTTTAAGAGCTAGAGTAACTAAAATCATATTAAAGTAGAACCGTTTATGTACTTTATATGCCCAACAACAATAACTAAGGATCAAATTGCGCAAGTAGCACGCAACTTTGTAAGAGAGGAGTATAGCTTGCATTATTCATAAGTCAATCAGCTGGCATGCAGCTTGCAGCTGCCATATTAAAAGTATAACCTCGATATTCCACTATTTATTCCTGTGAAAATCACTAAACACAGGAAGTATGTGGTCTCGCATTAGATGCTTTCTCTGCAGAAAGCACAAAGTCAACAATTCGGTACATTCAAGATAGTGAATGAACTTTCCTAATGGTGGAATGAATTACTCATGATGCAATTGCGTAATTAAAAACAGGAAGCTTGTAGTTTAACGTGACCGTTAATCCTCAGATCATGAGCCACGGGACCTCCTTTTAACGTGGAATCCGAACCATAGGACATGGCATTTCACTTCGAAAATCTCACATGCAATGACCGGGAATCGAACCCGGACTGCCTTGGTGAGAGGCATACTGCTAGACCGCTGAGCCACCACGCCCCTAATTGCGTAATTACATTGATACTTGGTAAACGGGGAATACTGCTTAAAAATGACAATGAGTTATTATTAAACCCATATATTTAAGAGAAAGTAGGCTACATGTCCTTTACTGAATATCTTGTTATTCCGTTAGTTTATTACACTTGTGTAAGTGTTCCGTTCTTAGTTAGTACATTTTGTGTATAAATGTGAGGAACTTTTTGAATCGTTAACTTCTACCGTAGCGAGCTTTAGAAACGATTGTCTTCTAGACTGATTGGTTAGTAACCGTTACTATTCAATTTTGTTGCCTATTTTCATTTTATGAAAGAATAGGCTTATGAGATCACCTTTTGTCCGTGTGTGTGTGTGTGTGTGTGTGTGTCTGTGTGATGTGTGTGTGATGTGTGTCCCCCTAATAACTTCTAAACGGCTGGAGCGATTTCAATGATACTCGGTAAGGTCATAGCAACGTTTTTGACAACCCCGACCGTGCCCTTAAAATCGTTTTACGTTTCACCAATCCAACATGGCGGCTGTGCAAAATATTTCACCAGCATTCAATATCTACGAAACTATTGCCGATATCACCCTGAAATTGTGTACGGAGATAAAGGGCATTACTGGAAGTTCATCTACGAAACTTTGAAAAACCTGTTAACTACAAAACGAACACGGTGGCCAAGCGAAGTTGAAAGTTTTAAATTGACTTTTCTCGCGATTTAATGACCCAAACGCAATGAAACTTGGCACAGCAAATTTTTATACACATTGTAATGTACTGATATCAAACTTAGTTCAATTGTTTACATAACCTCAAGATGGCGACTGTGCGAATTAGAAAATTAAGTTATTATTTCTTGTGGCGTAAGCATGCGATTGAAGTGAAAGTTTCAATAATGAACCTACGCAATAATTTTCGTTTAATGGTATATAATTCTATCGCCTATACATATAACTATCCAACATGACGACCATATGAAATATTTATACGGTTCTCAATATATACAATTCTATTAAAGCAATCAAACTGTTATTTTTAATGCCCATAGAGGCTATGAACCTAAGTTCACCTATGGAATTTTCAATAACCTGGTGATCACAAATCCAACATGGCGGCGACGCGATATATATATATATTTAAATGGACGTTTCTCGCAATTTAACCATCCGAGTGCAGTGAAACTTGATACAGTAAATACTTATAGAAATATTATTCCACTGGCGTCCAACTGATTTCAATTGTTTCGATAACCACAAGATGACAGTTGTGCGAAATTTTAAAATCTTGTTTTAATTCCTATGTCCTAATCATGCGATTGAAGTTTGAATACTTCACGTAAACAATAATCTTCATGTAACAGTACATAACTCTAAGACCTATACAGTATATATAAAAATCCAACATGGCGACCATCCGAAATATTTTGTCGGTTCTCAATATCTACTAATCTATTACAGCATTCAAACTGAAATTTTGTTTGTTGATAGTAACAATTAACATAAGTAGAATATATGAACATAGGCATTTGTTCTTCACGGAACTACTTGTTTGTTTATGGAATGAGCTTATGTAGGTGGGTAGGCTAGATCGGTTAATCACTTGAACAAACACTGAAAAGTAACCTAGGGCCTATTTTGCATTATGATATTGTCGACATCCCTGATTTCTGGATATTCTTGTGCTGACTTCCACTTCACTCCAATCGCTACTTGTAAACAGTCAAAATTGTCAAAATTGGTTTTTGCGTACGATAGGCATATAATGTTTAATATTTTTAACGATTACACAGTCCTACAGGATAGTAAATGTAACCTTTCTGTATGTAAATGCATACATAATTTTGACAATTTTTAAAGTTTGCAACATTCTGCAATGATTGCCTGCTTGCAATATACATCCCAACATGAGTGTCATACTTATTAGTTTTTCATTGCAGGATGTCATCCACAGCTTTCCCTGCAGGTATTCGACGAAGTTCCTCTCCTTTCTCATTTTTAACTAGTGAAATGGAAAATAGCGGCTTCTATGTAAAGTGAAACATGCAGAACTGTACAATCACAACGAGTAGAGCTGGTGGTAATTGAAATGTGCAACACAGTATTCATGTTATACGTCAGTGTTGGGATGGAGAGGAGAATAGCATTTAAGGAAGTAATAATAGCAACCGAAGCAAATGCAAAGTAATTGCTCATTCATTTTAACAAAATTTCTAGTTTGCACGATCTTTGAAAAGTAGAAAGGAGCAGATAAATATCAAAGAACTTAATACCAAACCCATTACTATGAACTACATGTTTGGAAACAATGATATAGTAAACAAAACCTGTGCTTTACAATAGTGATCTCGGCAATCCGAGCATGTTCACCATGATAAGTGAAAGTGTACTTCCGAATATCCTTCGTAATATATATTTCAGTTCATCGACGATCCCGAAAGTAACGGTGTAGTTATTCGTCCAAACAATAAGCACATTCCTGGTAACTGGGCATTTTTTGTACTCCTTCCATTCATTTTTGGTTCTCAAACCCAAAGCAAAAACTCAATTCTGGTAATATATTATATTCACAATAATAGAATCCTTGTGATAAATAAGAGACAAGCGTATTTGCCATGGAAATTTGATAGGTTCCCGCTTAAACCCGCCGTTGATACACAACAATTTACAAAAGTACGTTACTTCCTTTTTTATGTAACTGTACAATCCACAGCTCTATATTCAGACAGCGTCAGCATTTTGCAGTGGTAGAAACATCACGCAGAATAATTCTTAAACTGGCCACATTTACCGAAGGAAAGTTGTGCGCAGTAATGTTAATGTTGCCTTGCCATGCAGGCTTTATAGTTAGTGAAAATGTTAAACATGAAAAGTTTCGTTCGATTTCTAGCCTATTTTCATGTTATGAAAAAATAGGCTTATAAGATCACCTTTTGTCCGTGTGTGTGTGCGTATGTGTGTGTGTATGTAACCCCCTAATAAAATCTAAACGGCTGGAGCGATTTCAGTGAAACGTGGTAACGACATAGTACAATATTTAAATACGTTTCACCAGTCAGACATGGCAGCTGTGCGAAATATTTCACCAGCATTCTATATCTCCGAAACTATTACCGGTGAATTGTTGTATTGTAAAGTGGATATTGGTGTAATATAATATACTATTACCGGTATCACCCTGAAATTTCGCATGGTGATACGGAATAAAATTTCAGTTAGGCTATGTGATTCCTAAAACATGTTAAGTACTAAACCAACATGGCGGCCAAGCAGAGTTATGGCATTTTCTCCAGATTTAATCAAGTCATTGCAGAGAAATTTGGTACGATAAAATGTCTGTGCAAAGATTCAATCTACCGGCATAAAATTACATTTTTATCATAACAGTAAGATGGCGGCTGTGTGAATTTTTAAAGTAAGTTTAATTATTTGTGTCCTAATCATGCGACCGAAATAAACGTTTGAACAACGAACCTACGCAATAGTCTTTATCTAACGGTACATATCTCTATGGCCTACAGGCAGAACAATCGAACGTGGCGAACATCCGAAACATTTAGATGGATCTCAATATTTGCGAATCTATGGGCCCTTGAATAACCTGATAAACACAACTCCAACATGGCGGTGACGCGAAAATTAAATATCTATATGGATTTTTCTCGTGACTTAATTACCCGAGAGCAGTGTCACTTGGGACGGTAAATCTTCGTACATGGCTTAATATACTGGCGTCTAAATTTAATTCAATTTCTATGAGAAATTAAAAATGGAAGCTGTGCAAATAGTACATTATGCAACGAGCCTATAATGGCTATAATTAAGACACGAGTATCTTTATAAAACGAGCGTATGCGAGTTTTATAATTTCCATACGAGTGTCTTAATTACCATTATAGGCGAGTTGCATACGACTGTTTATGTTCGACGATAATTATAACTTTATTATATGTTTTAACATAAATATTCATAAATATCTGTGCGATTCAGTTAATTAAGTTATTAGTGAACAAGGCGGGCGTTGGTGAATGAACAGAGCGCATGCGTGGTCAAGGCACTCCGGAAGCAGAGACCATTCACTTTGCTTGACAACACAGAAATATGTTGGATTTTGAGCGCATGCGCGAAGGTATCCTTATCTAATTGGCCACACAACTGTTTCTTGAGTTCTGATTGGTGGGATAAACTGTTTCATAATGAAAAATAGTGTTATAATGAGCCTCATTATGATACAGGTTTCCGACACATAATGTTTACCATTTCGACACCGTCGAACATAAATATCTGAAATCACGTATATATTTCTCGTGTTCTATACAAGCGACTGAAGGGTAGGTTGGTATAATGAGTCACGATTATAATATTCATCTGCTGGCTTATAAGTCTATAGCATTATTTAAAACAATCAAACATGGCGTCCATATGATGCATTTCACCGGTTCTCAAAATCTCCGAAACTATTTAAGCAATCAAACTGAAATGTTGTGTGGTGATAGAGGACTGTCAAGTGGCTTTCCTTAATCCTTAAAAGCAGAAAATATCATGGCGGTGAAGTGACTTTCAAATATTTCAAATGATTTTTCTGGCAACTTAATCACCCGATAGCAGTGATGCTAAGAACAGAGAATCTTTATTCAGAGCTTAGTATAGAGACATCCAATTATATTCAATTGCTGGCCCCGTAGTGTTGGGGTAGCGCACCTGCCTCTCACGCCGAGGTCCCAGGTTTGATTCCTGTCTTTTGAAGGGATTTTAGAAACTAACGTGAGGGCTGGAACGGGCTGCGCTCAGCCTCGTGAAGACAATTGAGTATCTGCCTGACAGTGAGGCAGCGCTCCAGTAACAAAAACCAAGACTAACGGCCGAGGGGACCGGATGTGCTGAGCACGCGTCAACCCAATATCTCCAGGTCAAATGGCTGGGCAGCGGTCGCTTGGTAGGCCTGTGGCCTTCATGGGCTGCATTGCCAGAGGTTATTATTAATAATGATGTTCAATTGTTCTCAAAACTTGAAGGTACATCAGTTCGAAATTTTAAAACCTTATTTTTAGCCTATGTGCATTCATAAAAATGAAAAAAAAAGGCGTATGAGTTCACATTTTGTCCGTGTGTGTGTACAGTTTATGCCGCAGTTTTTGACCGGTTAGTCCCAGTTTCACAGTCGTACAGAGGACAGTCGGCGAGCATTAGGCATGTGCAATTGATACGTAACTTTTCATTTGCACGGAAAGCAACTCATGTATTAATTGCACATGCCTGAGGTTTGCCACCTGACCTCTGTACGACTGCCCAATTGGTGCTCACCGGCCAAAAACCGTGGCGTGAACTCAATGTGTTTGTGCGTATGTGTGAGTGTGTCCCCAATAACATCTAAACGGTTGGAGCGATTTTAATGAAACTCGGTAAGTACAGATAAACAATCATAAAATGTCGCATCTCTTGAGGCATGAAAAATGCTAAGTGTCACTTCGGCTGCTGCCGGTTGTGTACAGTTGGATATTTACTGCAACAAGGTCATTCCGTAATTCTCTCTCCCACTCGCTATCGGCCAGCACCTTGCCCCGCTCTCACACGCACCGCGTCGTGGTAAGGCATGAAGCAATGAAGTGTGGTGCGCTGTAGCGTAGCAGGTTAGCTGTCAGGTTGTAAAGTCGTTCATCGCCGAGCAACCATAGTTCGAGTAACGCCGTGAATATTCTTTTTGTTAAGTTACACAATGATGATGTCATCCTACGAAAATAAGCGCGTTTGTCCAAGCTAACGTTGATGATAATGCGTCATTACATTCTGCCATGGCTCACTATACACACGCGTCCAGAGAGCACGTTCTGTCTCTCGTCGAACACGGCAATTACAGTGTGCGTGAGGCTGCAATCCGATGTGGTGTTCTACCTAGATCTGCTCAAAGATGGATACAGCAATGGCGGGTGTCAGGGAGGATTGGTCGTCTACTGAGCACTGGTTTACAGCGGGTTTCTACTGTAGTTACAAATTCGCAGGAAAATCCGTTCTAAAACTCGGTAGAGCTCATGCAGACGACCAATTTTCCTGAGTGTCCGTACACGGCCCGTAAACGATTACGGGAAGCAGGAATTGCTTGCAGAAATCCTACAATCAAAGAATGCCTCTCTGACGAACATATAGGAGTGTTCAGGGCTGGTTTTCTGAGCAGGACTGCATTGAACTGCTCAACAGGGTCCCTCGAACTACAGACTTGAACCCCATTGTGCATGTGTGGGCAAAGTGGAAACGCCATATCAGTGTCTCACCATCCCCCTCGTTCGCAAGATGCATTTTGGGAGATTATGTTGGAAGCATGTGAGGTGATTGCCCTTGATGGGCAGTACTTCAGAAATCTAGTTCAGTCAATGCCACGTCGGCTACTGTAAGTTGTCGAAGCCGGTAGATACTGGACGAGATATTGAAGAAGTGCCTACAACAGTCCTTTTTCATGACTAACATAAGCAAATTCATGAAGCCATAATTCCCTTTGTATAGAAACACACACGTATTTTGTTCATGAAATATTTGAAATATATGAAATATTTGACATGTTTAAAAATATATACACCGCGAATACGATTTTAACCCCGGTTCTATGTCATTTCACGCAACGCCTCATCCCCTGAGCCAACTGGCAATCTGCAGAACGCTCATAATATTGTAATGATATTTCCAACATCTCATGCACACCTATAACAGCTAACATAGACCTAGTGGTAATTAACGGTTTATTGCAATATTTCGATGGAAAACTTGAAATACGTCCAGTATCGTCCGGTTCCACAATGGTATAACAGGGGCCATCAAAACAAAAATAATTTCTGAGACCAATATTTGAACCACGGTGGTTCGGGCTACCAATTTCACACCTTTCCTCTACGCTAACACAGCTACTCTGTTAAGCGCTTCTCATCCATCGTCACTTGGGACGTGTCCCTCACTTCAAGCATTTATTTACGCAATTTGGGCGATTTCTCATTAATTGCATATCATTCTTCTCTGTTATTCAGATATCTGCGCAGTGGCACTCTGTACTGATAGTTACATTTTGTCACGAACATGTCGTTGAACAAAGATCGAAGTGCTTCAAATTTGTTGCAATTGTACAGCCACGTCCAAGCACGAAGATACCCGAACAGGACTTTGATATTTTCCATGCGACAATTTATGATTGTCTATCTGTACATAACACTACCTCATCCGACCTCGACCGTGCCTTTCAACTTATAATATGTTTCACTACCAACAAAGCGGCTGCGCTAAATATTTCACTGGCAGTCTATGTCTCCACAACAGTAATAGATATCACTCTGATTATTTTTACGGTAGGCCTAATAACGGGCACTACTATAAGTTCACCTATGTGACTTTCAAAGACCTGTTAAGTACAAAACCAACATGGGGAGGTACCCTATCTCTGCAATGTTAAAGTATGCTTTCTTCATGTACATTTTTTGACAAAACTAGTAAACCTGTGTTGATAAAAATTGGCATACTAATAGAATGATGTATTTTGTTCATTAACTCATTTTTTCAAAGAGTTTTATAGCCACACAGATGCCAGAACAAAAATTAAAATAAAATAAAAACACCAACATTTTCAGTAGTTTGTATACCACAACTTTGTCATTATTTATGTTAGAGACCTAAAATAATGGGCTAAAGTTAAACAACCACAAGAGAATAACTGGTAAAAATTTCAACTTTCTAGCATAGATAGGTTTTGAGAAAAAGGTACATGAACATTGACAACTGTAACTTGGAGTAAAAGTCAAGCAAAGTAACAATACCTCAGTGCATGCCTGGTCCATATTCAGGATCATCTGGATCATCAATTTCATCTTCCCTGGCCCTCTTATTTTTTCTGTTGATTACCCTGGACTGTTTAATGGCCGCCTCAGCTTGCAGATCTGACTTCCTCACTCTTTCTGCATCAATGGCGCAGCAGATTTGTCGCATGTCCTTGCCAGGATCAATGCCTATCTTCTCCAACACCTTCACTCGACCAATACACCCTTATTTGTAAGTCAGTACAGCATCATACAACCCCATGGACATTATGTCATACCCAACAAACACTGTTTTCGGCACACGGTTCCACACTACACTGTTGAAAGATTCGTTGAGATTCTGTGTTTTTCCGTATAAACATTTGCGAAGGAGTTCTGGCTTGGTGAGATTTCTGAAAACTGGTCTTATATCTTCAACAACAGCAACGGGAAGAGAATGTTTATGATGGTACGATTGCTTTGTATGAACTAACCTGTAGAATTTGCACCATGTTGATGGTCTTTTAGGGCATAGGAAGTGCTGAGGTTTCTCATCTGTTGATACCTTGTGTAGAAAAATTGCCCAAATGTCTTGCTGCATATTTTCTACACTGTCAGTGTTTCTCCTTATAGCCAGTCCATTGTAAGTTTGTGTATTATCAATTTCCTTTTCTGTTAGTCCACCAAGCCCAGATATTAATTTCCCATCTTCCAGTTTCCTGCCTTTATATTCCTTCCGTAACCTTCAGAGCTGAGATCCCATCCTCTTCTGGACATGTCCTATACACTCCAGTTTTTCAACTTCCATATCCCCATAAGGTTTATTTTCCAGCACCTTTTTAAATCCTTTACCATCCCCATCCCCTAAATACTTGGAATATCTAACCCCATACTTTTCCACTGAACGATTAAAAATTACAAGAGCTACTGCGGCCTCCATCCCTACACTAACACCTACATAATTTGCTTTGCATTCACCACTGTCCTTATGCTGTTTCATTTTATCATTGCATTTCTTCACAATTTCATATTTTTGGAGTATTTGGTCAAAGGTTCTACAGTACATCTATGATCTTCCCCGTATCTAAACTAGTTGCAGAAACTATACCATTTGCAGATGTATGTCCACGTTTCTGCCATGACCCGTCTATAGCAACAGTCAAATCTGTTGATCCTCCATTTTCTAACACAGCCTCCTTTACTGCATCATTCATAGACATTTCTGCACATTCTTTTATGCATTTGTTCAATACAGCACTGAATTTCATGAATTTGGTAGGGGGTCTGGGCAAGTTCATCATTGCACATAATTTTTTTCCTGCTTCATATCCTTTCCCAATTGACCTCATACCGTACACAAACCTAATATTTACCTCAAATCCATCTGGAGTCTGTACAGAAGTGTAGAACTCACGTTCCATGTCACAATTCACACACTTCAGCACTAATTTAGCTGCTAAGCCTTTCCTTTGTTTATTATCCTCATGTCAGCTTACCTTACCTTCACTACAGTTTTTGCACTTCACACAGTCACTCAGAGCACTGGAAAGTAGATCAATATTAATTGTATGATTTCCATAGCTCCCCTGACCAGTTTCACACTCAGTGTTTACCTGAGAGTTGTTATCACTATGATCAGAAAAGAGTTTTCTTCTTGAAGAACTAGTAACTTGAGGTTCACCTTCGGCAGAACTTTCGGGCGTCGTATCTAACCTCAAATTACTGGTATTATCTCTTAACACCTGACGCAACAATTACTACTGGAGCATTACTATTATTAGTCCTACTATCTGTTAGTGTTTTGCGTTTTCTCCCCGGACCTCCACCACATTTTTTGTACACTCTCTGTGATCTACCCATCTTCAAGGAAATTAGATTTCACTTCACAAATACACGTGCGCCTTTTAGAAGAAAACACACTAATGAACAAATGAATGCAGCAAAACGAAGCGCGACACGTCACTGGACAGGTTAGCCAACTCAAAATTTTCCTAACGAAGTGGATTGCGCGAAATTACAAACTAAAAGCTACGATATTGATATGACAGGAAAAGGGGGTGTGACCTCAGCTGTCACTATGACATTTAAACGACATTACAGGATGTTCCGGACGATTTACCAAAACATACTATCAGTATATGATAGAGCAGACTACAAGGAGTCAAAATTTGTGAAAATCAGAAAAAGTCATATTTTCACCCAATGAGGTGTACCTCCTCCCCTTAAGTACAAAACCAACATGACAGCCAAGGTAAGTTAATTTTTCTCGCAATTTAACCATCCGAGCGCAGTGAAACTTAGTACGGTAAATTTGTATCCAAGATCTAATAATTATATTGGCATGTAATTTCGTTCACTTGTACTCATAACGTCAGGATGGTGGCCGTTAAGTTTTTATTTCTTATGTCCTAATTGTGCAATCGAAATGAACGTTTGAATAACGAGGCTACGCAATAGTCTTCATTTAATTATGCATAATTCTATGCCGTATATATATAAATATCCAACATGGCGGTCGCGAGAAATATTTCTCCGGCATTCTGTATCTCCGAAACTATTACAGATATCGCCCTGAAGTTTCGCAAGGAGATAGAGAATATTACTATAAGTTCACTTATGGGGCGTTTAATATCCCGTTATCTACAAAACGAACATTGCGGCCAAGCGAATTTAAACAAGTAGTTCAGTGAAGAACTATGCAGCATATTTTCATATATTCTACTTATGTTAATTGCCTCTATCAACATACAAAATTTCAGTTTGTTTGCTGTAATAGATTCGTAGATATTGAGAACCGTCTAAATATGTCGGATGGTCGCCAGTTGGATATTTATATATATAGGTCTTAAAATTATGTACTATTACATGAATTTATTGTGTAGGTGCAGTATTCAAACTTCAATCGCACGATTATGACTCAAGAAATGAAAACCAGATTTTAACATTTCGCACAGCTGCCATCTCGTGGTTATGAAAACAATTGAAATAAATTAGATGTCAGTGGATTAAAATTTGTATTAGCATTTACCTTACCAAGTTTTACTGCGCTCGGATGGTTAAATCGCGAGAAACGTCCATTCAAATATTTATAGGCTATTACGAGTCACCGCCATGCTTGATTTGTGCTCACCAGGTTATTGAAAGCCCCATAGGAGAACTTATGTTCATAGCCACTATCAATATACCAAATTTCAGTTTTATCGCTATCTTAGATTAATAGATATAGAGTACCGTATAAATACTTTGGATAGTCACCATGTTGGATTTTTATATATGTAGGCCATAGTGTTATGTTTTATTAGCTGACAATTATTCGGTAAGTTCATTATTCAAACGTTCACTTCGATCGCATGATTTGTACACAAGAAATAAATACTTAATTTTAAAATTTCTTACAGTCGCCATCTTGGGGTTATATAGACAATTGAACTAAATTAGATGCCAATGTATTGCAATTTGATTGAACATTCACTGTACCATACTTCAATGCGCTCAGATGGTTAAGTCACGAGAAAAGTCTATTAAAATGTTTCACCTGCGCTTTGCCGCCATATTCGTTTTGCATTTTAAAGATTTTTGTAAGTCTCATAGCTGAATATTTAGTAGTACCCTTTATCACCGTACATAATTTCAGGGTGATATCAATAATCGTTTCGGAGATATAGAATGCCGTCGAATCATTTCGCACAACCGCCATCTTGAAGTTATATAATCAATTGAACTAAATTAGATGCCAGTGCATTTTTATGTGTATAAACATTTACTATACCATATTTCACTGCGCTCAGATGGTTAAATCGCGAGAAAAGCCTATTAAAATGTTTCACCTTCGCTTAGCCGCCATGTTCGTTTTGTATTTTGCAGGATTTTGTAAGTCTCATAGCTGAACTTTTAGTAGTACTCTTTATCACCGTACAAAAGTTCAGGGTGATATCAATATTCGTTTCGGAGATATAGAATGCCGACGAAATATTTCGCACAGCCGTCATCTTGAAGTTATGTAAAGAATTGAAATAAATTAGATGTCGGTGAATTACAATGTATATAACCACGATTCATTGCGATTGGATGATGAAATCGCGAGAAAAGTCTATTTAAAAGTGTAAAATTCGCTTGGCTGCAATATTCGTTTTGTAGTTAACAGGTTTTAGAAAGTCCCATAGGCGAACCTCTAATAGTGCCCTTTATCACCGTACTCAATTTCAGGGTGATATCAGTAATCGTTTCCGAGATATGGAATGCCGGTGAAATATTTCGCATAGCCGCCATGTTTGATTGGTGAGACGTAATAAAATTTGAAGGGCACGGTCGGGGCCGGCTTAAATAGTACTATTACCTTACCGGGTTTTATTGAAATCGCTCCAACCGTTCAGAATTTATTAGGGGGGGGGGGTACACACGGACGGACGCACACACACAAATAGACTACACACACACGGACAAAATAATGGTGATCTCATAAGCCAATTTTTTCATAAATGAAAATAGGCTAAAAATGACATTTTCTCGCGATTTAATCATTCGAGCACAGTGAAACTTGGTACGACACATAATTATACATTATTTATGCCACTGGCATATAATTTTATTCAATTGCTTTATTAACCTAAAGATGGCGGCTTTGCATTGTTTTTTAAAGTTATTTCTTTTATTTTTGTGTCCGAATCAATAGATCGTAGTGAACGTTTGAAAATGAACCTAAGCAATAATCTTTATCTAATAATACAGAACTCTATGTATACATATACAACAATCCAACATGGTGACCATGCAAAATATTAAGACGGTGCTCAATATCTGCGACGGGGCTACATGACCGCGTAGTAGCAGCCCCTAAACCAAGGAACCAATATCTGCGAATCTATTACAGCAACTTGCTGATGTTTTGTAAGTTGATATAGGCTCTTACATAAATTCACCAATAGGCCTTTCAAAAACCCGATAAACACAACACGGCGACGCGTTTTAATAAGGAGAGTTTTAATGGAAAAGACTAGTGAATATACTAAAATAGGCTATTTAGTTCTTCACGGAAATATTTTTATTTCTCGTATCTTATTCAGGCGATCAAAAAATGCCACTATATTCTGCAGCTTACTTTTGTAAATCATACAAGCCGTATATTTGACTTTTCTAAAAATTAATTCACGTGGTTTATTAGAGATATAGGCCATCTAGCGGGTGGAGTCTCAATCACCGATATTAGAAGCTATATATTCCAGCACATAACCTCTCATTGTAATGGTGTTGTTGAAGACATCGGGCTATTCAGTATATCACACGGAAAATCCTGTAATAGGCAGGAGAATTTGAAGAGAAAAGACCAGTGGGATAGATGAAAATAGGCTATTTGGTACTTTACGGAACTACCTGTTATTTCAAGCAATGAGGGATATTTGAGTACACAAATTACAGCCGATATGCTTTAAATAATGGTTGTTGAGTAGCAACTAAACCTGCATTATGTATTATATACTTTCAAGAGATGCACCAATATGCATCAATGTACTTAAACTAAAGCAGTTTCAGAGTCACTACGAAAGTTGTATTTAGTTATATTAAACTGAAATCCAAATTCTTAACTGTCTGTCCACAAACCGATCCTCGGAGCCAACAGTCATAAGCTCCATATTGCTTAAGCACCTCGGCATCTCTCAGTATCCCCTTGTTGAACTTTCTCATGCGTGGCTTTCGTCACATTTCCTGAGTCATGGAAGAGAGCTGCTGTAATACAGTACATACATTTTCAATAGAGACTGTTTTGCCTTCCAGCGTTCAGCCTAGACTACAAGCTTTTGTTTGCGAACAAAACGTCTCCATGATCCCCTATTAGCAGTTAGCATTGCGGCCTCCTCTGCTTCTACACCTCTCACTTTGAAATCGATCAACACTCAATCTAACTAACGTCTCCTAGGTCTACCTCTGCTTCTCTCACCCTCTACGGCTCTTCTCTTCACACGACCCCAACATTTGAGTTGGCTCATACGAACAGCTTCATTTGGCGTGTTCATTTCTGAACAGCCTTCCTGCTCTTGCTACCAACTGTTTGTCCCAGCATTCATTCGTGCTACCCTCATATCAGTAACCTCTACCTTAATTATCGGATATCCTGAATCTCTCCAGCTCCCACTTCCATACAGCAAGTTCGATCTAAATACTGAGCGATGTAGGAAGAGTTTCGTCTCTGAACTAACGTTTTCCTTGCAGAATACTGTAGATCGCAACTCATAACTCACTACCTTGGCTTTTCTACACCTCGACTCAGTTGCCTTCCCCATACTACCATCATGTGAGAATGCACAGCCCAAGTACATAAAATGTTCCACCTACTCCAATTTAGTTCATCCTACCTGACATTCTCATTTCTTACGTATCTTCCAAGACGACGCAACATTCGTCTTTGAAATGCTGATAGTCATACCATACGCCCTACATTTCTGTTCAATATCTAACTTCTTGGCTTGCAAGCTTTCAACGGGGTCTGCCATTATAACCAGGCCATTAGCATAGGCCTGACTGCTTACCTGGTTTCCAACTAATTGAATCCCATCCACGTCAGTTTATGCCCTTCAGGGAATAGTCCATATATAAAATCAACAGTGGTGGTGTGAGGTTGCAACCTTGCCTCACTCCTGTAACAACATTGAGATAGGCACTCATCCTACCATCAACTCTCACTGCAGCCTGATTATCAATATAGAAGATAATTTTGATTGCCTGTAGCAGCCACCACCCGATACCGTAATCTCTCAGGATGCTCAGCATCTTCTCCTTGGTTGCTCTATCGTAAGCCTGATCTAGATCTACAAATTACAAACACAAATGTCTATTCCTCTCATACCATTTCTCTATAATTTCGTGCTCATTAAAAATTTGATCTTGACATCCTCATTGTGGCGTAAAGCGTCATCCGTCTTACTCTCGGCTAATGATCGAACTCTCCTCTATACTTTGCCTGAGTACACTTTGCCCAGGACACTTACTAAAGAAATCCCTCTATAAATATGTTACCTGCTTGTAAATTGGGGCAATTACTTCTTTTGACCAGTCAGAGGTTACCTTTCTCACATCTTATTGCAATTCGATTATCCTATGCAACATTTCTGCCCTGCTTTCCTACTATACTTTACCATTTCTGGCCAAATTTCATCTAATCCTGCCACTTTCTGACACTGTAGTTTATTTTCCACCCTGTTTTCTTCCTCAGCAGTGATTCTGTTCCCGTCCTCATTCTCCTGCTGCATAATCTGACGCATTTCCAGATAAGTCTCATTAAATATCGATTGTTATATTTATTGATTGATTGATTGATTGATTGATTGATTGATTTATTTCGTTTTGTAATGTTATATTGTTGAAGTACATAAGCACGAACATACGCCTTATGTTCTGGATCCTAAATTATTATTATTAATATTATAATTCTTATTATTATCATTATTGATTAGGGTACTGAACTGAAGACCACCGTACTGTTAACAGGATTGACTAGTTGTTTACTCCGAAGAGATAAATGGGAATGAAACAGCAAGAAGTGTAGGTTACATGAACACGGACACTGGGTCCGGTTTGAGGATCGAACGTAGGTTCAACCTGTCTTCCTGAGATGCTACGTTATGTGCACAGAGTATAGACTACCAATTACTTCATCGAACACGAAGGCAGGTCGCGGGTAGGATTTTGCGATAGGTTCTTTTCTTATGCGGTTAGGAGTTTGCACATTTCCACTTGCGGCAGTGGTGATTTCATTGCGAGAATGCATCAAGAGGAGGATGTTGTAGAATCGCTACGCTGTTGGAGAGTTGGCCAAGACTAATCAATGTGATAAATTGGCGGAGTTTATCTGACAGCTCGGCTAAGAAGACTTCACAGGACAACCCGCTCAGCAATAAATCCAACAACCGAACTTGCCTGAAATGTACATAACAAAATATCGATAGTATTTAGCCTACTTTCACATTTTGCAAAAATGAGGAAAAAGTAGACTTATGAGATCGGGCAAATGTGTGTCTGTCTGTCTGTCTGTCCTTCTGTCTGTCTGTCGGGCTGTGTGTGTGTCCCCCCCCTAACAACTCCTAAACGGCTGCAGCAATCGAAACAAAATTTGGTAGGAGTAAAGATCTATACCTGAATATCTCACGCCCATATTTGAAAATGATGTCAGTGCTACCAGCTGCTGAAAAATCGCAATTGAAATTTGAGCTCCATGTTGGATATCTTGGAAGGTATGAATAGGAGCTATTTCAAAATTGGCACACGTATAGATAATAATATTGCAGTTTAATTTCCATGAGGCCATACATCGCAGTGTTGCCAACGCCTTCTGATAGGTCCAAATTTGAAATGCATATAACTTCTACACTATCAATTGGATTTCAACCAAATTTCGTATGTGCTATGTGTACATAATCAGACATGACTGAACGTATTATTAAGATCCACCAGGGCTGCCAACTGTTAATAAATGCTCTCAATTTATTTTATCCAAATACCAATATATCAGAAAGTATGCCAGCCGACAGCTTTAAACTATGCACACGTATAGTACCTGACATTCTATATTAATTTAGAGTAACTTATATACGTCAGTGCTACCAACATGATTCTAAGCCTGCTGAGAGGTCCAACTTTAAATACATGTAACTTCTATACTATCATTTGGATTTCAACCAAATTTCGTGTGTGCTATGTGTACCATATCAGATATGTATATGCCGATTCTTAAGCGTAACCAGGGCTGCCAACTGTTAGTAAATACTGTCTCTATTTTTGTTACCCTAATATCAATATATCAGAAAGTATGCAAGCCAATAGCTCTAAACTTTGCACACGTATAGTACCTGGCATTCTAGATTAATTTGGAGTAACTAATATACGTCAGTGCTGCCAACATGATTCTAAGCCTGCTGATAGATCCAATTTTAAAATGCATGTAACTTCTATACTAACTAATGGATTTTATTAAAAATTGACACAACAATAGATCATATTATTTCAGATTATTTCTGACCAATACATGTATGTCATTGTTGCCAACATGATTTTACGCGCGCTGTTAGATCCAATGTTTAACTGCATGTAACGTCCATGCTATCCATTGGACTTCAACCAAATTTTGTATTCTGTACCTTAAGAGATGGAACTAAGAATATATTCAGTCACCAGGGCTGCCAACTGTAGTTCTCTATTAGGCTACAGTATGCCAGGTATACAGTATTTCGAACTAATTAGAAATTTCGATATTACCAACTTAATTTCGTCATTATTCTAGATAGATCCATATAGATTAATCATTGGCATAGATCTTAAATTTTAAGAAAAGTAGGCTCTTTAGTTCGTTACGGAACTTCTTGTTTTATTTCTTCTTCAATTAACAACATCCATGGCTCATTTACTTAATATGTTAATGCCGTCTGTTCTATCGGGGTACAAATTAAGATTCCAGTTATAGAGGTCCTGGGTTCGATTCCCGACTTAAGAAATAAATTTAATTTCAGTTTGAGGACTAGGATGGCCCTAGAAGTGCTTTTTCGTAGTTCTACTACTTCTACTGCAGGCTAATACCAGGATTGTACGCAAATAAAAGTCACGACTGCCTCCTACTCAAAATTTAGCCCCGATTACAGTTTCCCACACTACTACAGCCATCACAATGATACAGATTTCAGACAGATTCCACACACACACAAATATACAGGGCTACAAGGTTATGATGTTGGAAAGCACCTTATAAATCAACACGATCAGTCTATTATATCCTACCAGTGCTCTAATCGAAATAATTGCAGGTTCATTTACCACTACATTGATGTCACATTTTAAAAATTCAGTACCACATATGCTTAATTTTCCTGGGAAATATAATGCAGTCAATACAAGGACTGTATATAAATATAGCACTGTCGAATGCTTTAGGTCATGTGATATATTGTAACATTTATATTGTTCGACAACGCTCTCGTGAGCAGTAAATTAATTCACCGATATTTTAATGGAAATTAGATTTATGGTCTCAGTAAAAGTAATTTTATATTCATGTTCCTGCTCCTAAATTACGCTCTTTCATTGTTTCATGACAGACTCATGTATGTGCACACCATTTGAACGTCTCACTTGATTCTCATCAGTTGCTGTTTCCATTTAGGTGATTTGCCACATCGTGGACATGTAGGCCCGTTTACTTGGGAGTGTGTAGAATTTGTCTCAATACTGTGTTATTTTGGTATCTGTATTAGTGTATGTATTTGTAATTGAGGCAATGATCGGTATGGAGACTGAGGCCATGGATTTAAGTTAGGAACCATCCAAGCATTTGCCTGAAGTAGAATTTGAAAACTATAGGAAACCACTTCTAGAATGTCTAAGATGGGAATAAAGCCTGACATCATTCAGTTTTGCCTTACGAAGCTGAGGATACCCAATTCCAGCCCTGAAACCAGAATTTAATTCCCTTGCAGAGCCGTGGTGGCTCAGCGGTCTAGCTGTATGCCTCTCACCAAGGCGGTCCGGGTTCGATTCCCGGTCAATGCATGTGAGATTTTCGAAGTGAAATGCCATGTCCTGTGGTTCGGATTCCACGTAAAAAGGAGGTCCCGTGGCTCATGATCTCAAGATTAACGGTCACGTTAAACTACAAGCTTCCTTTTTTGAACCCGGACCAGTGAGACGACAGCCAAGAATGCTAGCCACTACATCACAATGTGTTTTATCGAAACGGAGCAGGAGGAATGGGCACCTAAAGTTGGAGAAAATACATAACTTCACTCCGCGAGGCCCCAGAAATTAGACCGATATTAATTTCAGGGTGCTATTATTGAGTTATTAAGTTACTAATTTATTAAGTTACTACGTTAGTTAGTTTGTTATTAAGTAATTAAGTTAGTTAATTAGTCTGTTTGTTTTTGGTACATAATACATCAACATTTCTCAGATATGTAGTATTTGCATATTTTTCAATGATGTATACCGGTAATTAATTATGAATGATATAATATTTATTACTATGCTACTCACTCCGTGTGCTATGTACGTACTTTCTTTTCAAAGCTCAGTGCTTTCGTTCACTGATTTATTCATTCATTCATTCATTCACTCATTTGGATACTCATTCATTTATCCAGTCCACTAGGAATCACTCACTAATTATTTCAATCGCTCTTACATAGTATGTTTATACAATTTACTTTTCAATGAACGCCTTGAATCTTAGAAGAGATACATGTTTGTCATCCCTTGCCAGTGTATTCCATAGCCACATAGAGTGACCGTAGAGACCGTCCCGGCATTGCTACGAGAAAAGTGCGTAACCAGGGTTACACCTCGTCGTCATCGTCCCCACGCCCCCCACCTCCCTACGACCATCCGAGCTGAACAATATGAGAGGGGTCTTCAACAAAGGCGCCTGTGAGGAAATGCTGAAGAAACCCTGGTCTGTATGTGGGCAGTAATCTCTATAGATGGAACCTCGATGAGATTGGAGGGCAACAGAAAACAAATTATACACTCTTAAGTACACGGTGATATCGACTAGGATATTAAAGCCCCCAAAAGGAAGCAACAACAACATTACTGCTGTAGTTGAATGCCAAGCAGGTAACCGGTACTTTAATACTGGATGGACCATATCTCTGCCAAATGAGTTATTAATAATCATCACAATCACAAAATTATTAATCAGAATGTCTGGTCCTTTCATACTGAAAAATGAAAATCCACAGCCTGCTTCCAGTCTCCGACCGGGTCAGGAATGGAATGAATGAAGCCCCCATCTAGCGGCGAGGATATGAACTGTGCCGGCTGCCGAGGCCTGACGCACTCCTCTGGGGCAATGATTAAATGAATGACAGATGAAATGAAATGATAGTGGAGAGTGTTGCTGGAATAAAATGTTGACAGGGAAAACCGGAGTACCCGGAGAAAAACCTGTCTGCCTCCGTTCTGTCCAGCACAGATCTCACATGGAGTGACCGGGATTTGAACCACGGACCCAGCGGTGAGAGGCCGGCGTGCTGCCGCCTAAGCCACGGAGGCTTTGGTCTTTCATACTAAAATTTTGAAATAAAAAGAGTATAGAAACCATTCTGGCTTACACTGGTTTGAACTCAAATCTTGCAAGGATTTAAATTTCGAAGAAACTTATTAATTAAGTTTCCACAGCCAATTATATTCCTTAATCCAATATCGAGGAGGCAATCTCCTTTGTTGAAATGAACTCCTAAAAAACTACGTTGTTATCCCTAACATTAAAATTCATAATAATGGATAAATTATTCACAACTCAATATATTTTTGTAATTAAATCTCCATGTCACACCAACACAATATACTCTCTCAATATTCTACAATTAGTAATTACATAACATACTAGCAGTAGTGCCCGGCTTCGCCCGGTGGATTTATTTGTTTTATGGATGATAATGAATACTACTAGAGAACTGGCACATGACACTTAAATTAACAGAAAAAATATACTTTAAAAATATAAGTTTTTGTGGTGGTGGTGGTGGTGGTGGTGGTGGTGGTGGTGGTGGTGGTGGTTGTAGTGGGGGTGATAAGTAGTACAGTATAATGGACGTAACATTCGGTACATTTTTCCCGTAATGATAATAATGAATAGTGAAACGGCTATTTTGTAACTACAGCACTGACACGTCTAATTTACAAATATTTTTTTTAAAATGATTAGAAGGAGGAGTAAGTGAAATAAAAGACACTGCCTAGGGCCTATATCTCATCGGCTGTTAGAAATGTAGAGACCAATAGTGTCGTCTTTAGTCGCATAGCGCCGTAGGAAAATAAGCAGAACACTTTGGAAAACTTCGGCTGTCCCGAGCTCCTGAGGTAGCAATAATATCATTTATTGCCACATTACGCTCAACGATAAGGTTCGTAATAAATGAAGGTAAATTTGAAAGCACCAACGCTTATTGCAGCTGGTAACCTCAGTGTACTGCACCAACACGATTGCACTTATACAGAGGCATAATATTTTCATGATGATAACTGTTTTAAGGGGCCTAAGAGATCCTATTGCACTAATTACTCCCCGTGACTTCAATTGATAAACAGTGCAAGATGCAACTATTTTCGCAATTCTGAACCAGAACACTGGTAGGGGTGACGTGATGCAGCCCGAGCTGCCCGTCAACGAACGACTTATTAATATACTCTTACAGTTACACTACTACGGACATGAATGGGCCTTAATACGTGGGTTTCAAGTTTATTTTGTCTGTTATTCAAAATGTAGAGAATGAAGAGCGTTGTCCAAAATATCAAGTGGACAGTGTTACCAGCAGGGTTTCAAAGTGTATGTAAAATTTGGGGCAATTAGGAGAAACGGTGTAGATTTGTGATAAAGGGCCTAAATGCAGGGAATGGGGTGATCTGTCCAAAATTTAAAGTGGACTGTGTCACCCGCAGGGTTCCAAAGGGTAAGTACACAAAATGTGGTTCAGATCGGTGAAACGGTGTAGATTTGTGCCAAAGGACTTAAATGAAGGGACTGGAGTGGTCAGTTCAAAATGTCAGGCAGACAGTGTTACTCGTCGGGTTCCAAAGGGTAAGTATGTAAAATTTGATTCAGATCGGTGAAACTGTGTATATTTGTGCCAAAGGGCCTAAATACAGGAAATGGAGTGGTCTGTCCAAAATTTCATGCAGACAGTTCTACTCGCAGGGTTCCAAAGGGAAAGTATACACATGTTGGTTCAGATTGGTGTAAAGGTGTAGATTTGTGCCAAAGGGCCTAAAAGCAGGTAATGGAGTGGTCTGTCCGAAATTGCATGCAGACTGTGTTACTCGCAGGGTTCCAAAGGGTAAGTATACAAATTTTGGTTCAGATTGGTGAAAAGGTGTAGATTTGTGCCAAAGGGCCTAAATGCAGGGAATGGAGTGGTCTGTCCGAAATTGCATGCAGACTGTGTTACTCGCAGGGCTCCAAGGGGTAAGTTTATACATTTTGGTCCAGATCGGTGAAACGGTGTACAGTAGATTTGTGCCAAAGGGCCTAAATGCAGGGAATGGAGTGGCCTGTCCGAAATTTTATGTAAACAGTGTTACTCGCAGGGTTCCAAAGGGTAAGTATACAAATTTGTTTCAGATCGGTGAAAAGGTGTAGATTTGTGCCGAAGGGCCTAAATGCAGGGAATGGACTGGTCTTGTCATAAATTTCACGTGGACAGTGTTACTCGCAGCGTTCCTATCGGTCAGTATACAAATTTTGGTTCAGATCGGTGAAACGGTGTACGTATCTCTAACCATAACGCCAGCGCATGCGGATAGAGCAGTTCGGAAGCGCTTGTTCTACCGACTTACTGAACAAGAATCAATCTTTAAGGTTACCTGAGAGGTGTAGCCTATTACTGCATAGCCTAAACTATTCCTCTTGAATCTGGCTATCATATAAAAAACGAATTTTTCGAATCGGACTGGTAGTTCCAGAGATTAGTGCGTTTTAAGACACAACACACACAGACAAACTCTTCAGATTTATTATATTAGTATCGAAGTATAGATATATAGGGTCTTCTGCTACGCCAGTTTTATTTAAGGTTTTTAACGTGAAGGCTAGTTTCTATTTATTACACCAAGGCAGTCGATATTTCGTATTACCATTCATTCTAGCATTTTACTAAAAAGAACTAATGATTTCGCTATTTCTTCACGGTCAAAATACCTCGGCCCTTGAATTCAATTAGTAGGCAGACCTGATTTTAGGTTAACCACTAAAATATCATATGTTTCTCTTAATTAGGCGAACATTATATTTTCTTAATTTCTTGATGTAAGTTACGTAAATAACGTAGTATTTCACACTCGATTGTATTAATTTTATCATTATTTCAAGTACAGTAGATCAAATAATTCTAGGTTTAAAACCTCTCACATTTCTGTACAAAATCTTAGGACTATGATGTGTAATTGACGAAAGTTTAAGACAACTGTCATGGGTAAATGTACTTTGAAATATGTTTTAGGTGCTTAGTGTTGATTGTCCTGGAACAGAAATAAAGAAATCATTCTTCATATTGTAAATAATCTCTGGGATGAGATTTTTTTTATATGGAGATCATACAAGCCAATTATTATTTACTGTAAAGTAATACATCAATTTGTGACTACAGTTTAAACATCAACGATGTGACCTTGATGTAAGTGGGTGATATCTGAGTTCTCGGTGCGCAATAGTAAGCAGCTGACTTGATCTCTGACCTAGAGAAGTGCAAGTTGACTGTGGGAAGCCGCGGTAGTATAAAAAGCCAATGTGCCTTAAGAAATTAGAAGGAACCACTGCAGTCTTATTTTGAGGTCTTATTCAAAAGTTATGACAATCCTTTGAGAAGCTGCACTCCAAATTCATTTCTACAATTTGAATTGCGTTCCCTTCATTATCTCTTATTTTATAAGGTACGAGTATGTGAAATGTCAACGCAGCACGTGCGGAATGAACATTATAAACTGGAGCTGAGTTATCCCACAGATTCTCTCCGGAGCGTGCAGGTAGTGGTTTGATCTCAAAAACGACAGGTCGATCCCAAGTCCCAGTATCTTGGAAACTATTAATGATAGAAAGATACTTCAAATTGCATTATGTAGTGTGTAATTTCAGAGAGATACAATAAACTGTTGTTGTTGTTGTTTTTTTGTTGTATCATATGAGGGGCTTCGCATTCGAGATCATTCAGTCCCATGTACTTGGTTGTGCGTGGAATGTTGTCTAATAATGTGTATTATTGTGGTAACTGTATTAGTGTTTGTCGGGGCGTGGTGGCGCAGCGGTCAAATTTTTGGCCTCTCACCATGGCAGGCCTGGCTCCATTCACGGTCAATGCATGTGAGGTATTCAAAGTGAAATGCCAAGTCCTGTGGTTCGGATTCCAAGGAAAAAGGAGATCCCGTGGCTCATGATCGCGAGATTAATGGTCAAGTCAAACTACAAACTTCTTATTAGTGTTTGCATTCATTTTTCAGGTGAGGTTTGAGAACGAAGCTGCCATGGCACTAATTTAGGTAGACTCAGTTAGATTTCAACTCTCTTTCAGTACTCCAGATTTTAAGTATAGAAGCATGAAGGAGTTTTTTTTTTCATTTCTTGCGATTACTTTGTCCCTGCTGTAATCAGGGAAAGGAATATTTAATATACCAATAAATCCATGGATTTACACTTTTGCACTTACGAATCTCCAAATACCACCTGATTTCATCGGGTATCCATCCCACAACCATAGGCACAGCAGGAACGATCGTTACCGAATTGTTACGCAGATAGTCATGTATTGAAATAAACTCAAGATCGTTTGGCATTGAATACTAGGCAATTGTCCATATTCTTATTCTTATTATCATTGTGTTATTATTTTACATCCGTTATATAATTTGTCATAAATAAGGGAGGGGCTTATAAGTCGTCTTGGAGGGGTGAAAATATGTGAACGCTTGATGAGATAGTGGGCCCAGTTGTAGAGGACAAGAGAAATCCGGAAAGACTAAGAAGACTTCACACATAGTTTGCAGATACATGTCATAGGGCAGTTAAGTGTAACCAAAGATTTAATCAAATAATTCACTCACAATACGCTCCTTTATGTATTCGTTACTTGTTACAAGCTATGTTGGAGAGAGAACTTATTTCTTAGCATCTCGTATGTCGCATCGTGGAGTAAAGTATGCAAATTGTATTTTAGAAGCTTTCAAAAACAAATGGTTCTTGATGTGCGATGCGTATGGTGTGGACTGTTATATGAAAATATGACACAGGGGAAATTAAAAATTACGCTTCTGAAGTTGAAACTACCATTATTTTTTATGGAAGGAGTAAACAGTCGTTTGCCACCTGGGACACAATGAGACAAACTTCCCGTGTTCAGAGAGGACAGTCACCATGAGCTTACAAAACTAAGACTGCCATTATATGAGGGGAACACATGTTTTAGGAGTGAGACTGCCGGAGTCATAGAGTTTCAGTAGATCTGACCTTACGAAACGGAACGGTGTACTTCCGCCGGTTCAATTCCAGTCTTAAGTGGATATGGGTGTACTAATTCAGTGCAACCAGGAGCTCTTTCAGAATGAGTTTACAATCAATGCGGACCTTGAATACGTATGCAACTAATGGAATATAGCTGAATACTCAGAACATGTTAATGGCTATTGTTCAATTGCTAGCTACAGTAAGACGAACTCTGGTGGAAGTAGACACTGGATGTAAGCAGGAACTACCTGGCATTCCGTTGGTAACGCAACTGCAAGTAATATGAAAACTTACTGCGCCGGGATTCAATCCCGTCACCTTGGACATAGTAGGCGATATCGGTACCACTGCGATAACAGTCAATCAAAATAATAAAGAAACATACTTCTTGAACAGAAAAATAAAATACAGGCTCTAGTGCGAGAGCGAAAGGTATGTCAAAATAAATAATGATATTTAGAATTAATGGTGATTGTATTATATCTATATAAACATCCAGGTCATCTGACTAAAAAGGAATATACAATAATATTTGATACACGTACACACAGACAGGCATATTCGTCGGTGTGGATTTCATGCCCGTACATTTATTTTATGCAATATAAAGTAGGCTAAAAATGGAAACTATAAAAGATGCTCTTGCTGTTGATTCTTTTAGGGGATTTGCAACATCATGATCATGTTGCCCCGTGTGGCATTTTTGTAACCTGTATTACTGTGATGGGTGTATTAGTGTGTATTTTTAATTGGAGCTAGGATTAGATAGGAGGCGGCAGTGGCCTTAAGTTAGGTACCATTCCAGCATTTGCCAAGAGTAAAAGTTTTTGTGTTGTGGCCTCCTGAGAGGCCGAGTGCAGGTCTTTCTAGTTGACGTCCGTGGGTGACCTGAACGTCGGGATGAGAAATGGAATGGATGAAGATGAACGAAACTGAGAACGGCCGACGGTGGGGCTCGAACCCACGCGTCTTCCGAGTGAGCAGAGATCTTAGCCCTGTGACCTAGCGCTGCACTTTAACCAGCGTAGCCACTGCTGTCAGTTGGAGTAGAAGTCATAACCACGGAAAACTACTCCTAAGAAGGCTGAGGTGGGAATCGAACTCACTTCCACTCAGCTCTGGCTCACTACAGTAAGAGAACAACGTTCCAACCCTCAGACCACAATTAAATAACATTGCAGAGCCAGAAGTCGAAATCGGACTTCAGGGATGACAGCTTCTATAAAAGAGCGCTGCTATAAGTTAATAAGCAGTGTGACTTTTCTGCACCTTCAATCTTCTAATGTTTGATATCTTTTCTAGAGCCGAAAATAGTATTGTCAATAGTCTGTTTCCCCTCCTCCCCCCCTGTGATCAAGGGGCTGCAGATGTACCTTCCAGAGAAGCAAAGCTTCCCAATACTACGGCATAATTCGAGACTCGGAGATAAAGATTTCCTATCTCTACATAGTATTAAACTAAGTCCCCGATTCTTGAGTGTTACAGGAAAACTCGAGAACCACTGGTTGGATTTTGATGCGGTTTTCACCATTCTGGATAGGATATCTCGAGGATAATGTCTGTAGAAAATAATTTATTTATGACTAGCAACCCAACCCGGCTTCGCCCGGGAACAGTTATGAATGAATTACGTGATAAGCGCTTTTTTCCAATGTCAATGAACAACGACCAATATCCGTTTTACGTCTCGGCATGATGGGTTAAAATCACTGACTGGACTATTAATTATATTATCATGGAGATGCATGTGCAACAAATTCTTGTCAGACATAATTTAAGAATGGCGAGGTGCATGAAGCACAAATCCCCCTACCGTCCAATCCTAACTTGACTGTGAATTTTGCGGGACGAAAAGTTCACAGGCGAAATGAAGAAAAGCCGAGTTGCACTTCCAGGGAAACTCCAAACACAACCACTCTTCGCTAAAGTTTTTAACTCAACAGGAATCGACAGTTTGCTGTTGGCTGTATCTGGGGCAATAAGCTCGTCCGCTAGCTAAGCTGTAACTGGGGTGATAGACTCGCCCCTAGCTAGCTCGTAAACTGTCGCCCCAGTAACTGAATGGAGATTGTTGGAAGAAATGAAAATATAAAAACACTTATAGTAGGCGATGTATTGAAGATAGAGATATGCTCTCTCGGGTTTCATTTGTAGAACTTTTCATGCTGAACAATTCTTACACTCATAGTATAAAGATATTTTTAACGGTTTGCCCAGCGTAAGCTTACAAAGCGCTCGGACGCCAGGTTTTTTTTCGACTTTTCCACTGAAATCGTTACTGCTCGGCTTCCTTGATCATAAATAAATTATTTTCTACAGAAATCATCCTCGAGATATCCTTTACAGAATGGTGAAAAACGCATCAAAATCCATCCAGTGGTTCTCGAGTTTATCCTCGTGATGAATGGACTTACATAATTGGTTCTGCTCCTCCTCGGGCCAGCAGTCTCGTTCTCAGCGATGACTATTTCCCTCGGTTATGTCGGAATTTCAGAATTGATTCCAGGTAATTCAGCCTACATCTGCGCAGCAATATAATGGATTATTATGCTGCCACCTTATTCACACGTGCATGACACAGTTATTTGTGGAACCAAATAAATATAAGTTCATTCTGATCGACAACTGACGTAGTACTTGGCATGGCAAGGGACGTTAATAATACAGATTTGTACATAGTATTTGTACATCCTTGTGCGTTGCGTGGATGTAGCTCTGGGTGACATAGGACTGACGACCATAATAATGATGATTTTGATGAATCTGACAATCGTCAGTACGTTTTCTTGACGATAATATCTCTCAGCTCCCACGTGACAGCCACCCCTACAAGATCATCCTGGGTGAGTACGCGTTACGCTAGACCAATCACCTTGCTGATTATCATCACGATGTTACGCTTTATTAGAAATTTTAACTTTGAACTATCTCAATGCCACACCTTTGATTCGCACCATTTATTTTAAAATCTCACATTTTCAATCAACGGTCAGGTCAGAGTTTGCTTTTCTGGACTACCGAGCTCTCGTTGCAACTCGCCATGGTATCCTAAAACTACTCCAGACATAAATTCGCAAGCCTTTTACTGTTCAATTTAAATATTGCAATACAGGAAATCAGGAAGCTTGACCTTTTATACTTACAATATATAGATTTGGTCCTTTCAATTAATTAATAAATAAACGTTCTAATATCAATAATGAATCATGATGAGAGATGAACAGCAGATTGATGAGCCCAATCTTCGAATAAATTCATTTCTCTATACATAATATGCGGGTTTGTTTCAATATTATCTGATAAGTTACAGAGGAAAAATAAAAGTAATAAAATCACAATAATATTTCAGAGGTGAATTAACCAAGTCTTCACTTCCTAATCTTCAAGGAGATATCTTGAAAAGAAACTCAATAATACAATGCACGGGTTTTTAATTTTAAACATTTAGAAACTCATTGTAAATTTAAAACCTGCATCGCTTTGAACGGACGCCGGCCTCTCACCGCTGGGTCCGTGGTTCAAATCCCGGTCACTCCATGTGCGATCTGTGCTGGACAAAACGGAGGCAGACAGGTTTTTCTCCGGGTTCTCCGGTTTTCCCTGTCACAATTTCATTCCAGCAACACTCTCCACCATCATTTCATTTCATCTGTCATTCATTTAATCATTGCCCCAGAGGAGTGCGTCAGGCCTCGGCAGCCGGCACAGTTCATATCCTCGCCGCTAGATGGGGGCTTCATTCATTCCATTCCTGACCCGGTCGGAGACTGGAAGCAGGCTGTGGATTTTCATTTCATCGCTTTGAACGGGAACAGTGTCTCCAAAAAATTGGCAGGAACCCTTTTAATAATCATGGAATAATCTTTTTCTCCAAAGAATTTTGTTTTTGCACCATTTTAATCTGCGAACCTTTTGCTTTCTAACGTAGCCTACATACATTTTTTCATGTTTCATTCCTGAGCCTTTCTTACATTATGCTTTCCCAAACTCGTACGTTCTACTAGTATACCCACCAAAGTACATTTTTAATTGTATATCTTTTAGACAACAGTAAAAGAATAACAACTTTCAAGAAAGAGACTGCGTGAGAAGCAAGGGCACAGGGACATGGAACAAAAACAAAATGAGTGATATTGCATCAAATGGAATAAGAGGAATCCTATGATGCTGGTATGCTAAAAAAAACGGAGAAATATTTGATTCCAATTTCAAGCTAAAATGTTTTTCTGGTTATAAAATTTCCCATTTTACGGAACTTTTCTACATACAAAGCTGACATTTACAGGTGTAATTTCTCCTGATATTTTTGATATTTCAACACATCCGTTTTTCATAATTTACATCAGTTAAAATTTGCCAGATGGAAATGTTCATGAAAGTGCTGTTAAAATTCGCAATTTTGAAAAGGTTAATGAAAGTTCAAATATACATTTATAATCAAAACGCCTGTGTCAAACTAAGGAGAGAGTCTTGAAGAACATCCCAGAGAAAAGTCGATTAGTTCTTATCAATAGTTTCTGAGCGAGAGAGAAATAAAACGTTGCAAATTAGCATGGGCATTGTACTATACAGAGAGGAAAATAATGAATCCAGCTATCGAACGAGGGAAGTATGATGTAAGACAGGTCAAAACCTGTCTTGAAACTTTGAGGACGCAACTATTGTACTATAAGAGTGGTTCGTGTGGAAAATTAGCCGCCAGATTGAACTGCAAGACTCCAAAATCATTTGGAGAATCTTTGATATATAGCCTATCAATGGGAAGTAGCGAGTACCGTAGCCTACATGTTGGGAGGGACAGCCCTGACGACCCAGGCACTCAAGGCTGGTGGGAAGCAGCCGCACGCTCCAGTCAGCATATACGCGCCACCGCGAGACTACTCTGAGTGCAACAGGGATGTACAGCTCCGCCAGTCGTCATGCCTGTTTGCCAGGTTGTCAGGTACGAATTCGGAGGCTTGCGGTTCAATCTGGCGGCTGATTTTCAACACGTTATCCTCTTATAGTACAACGATTGCGTCCACAAAATTTCAAGATAGGTTTCGACCTGTCTTACCTGATACTTCCCTAGTAAGCAACCAAAGGAATAACTTATAGAAAATACAAAGATTCTTTCTGCTCCAGAGAGGTTACAGGGGAAAGTTCTAGTGCGTATCTTTGTTGCTGTTTCGAGTTCATTTTAGGAGCTTTTGACGTGTTGATAATGTGCCCCATGTACTTGCTTGTGTATAGAAAATGTCGAGAAACCTGTGTCCTCTGGTCACTGTACTAGTGAGTGTAACATTAACTATTAGGGTAAAGGATTGTGGTTGGGGCTCCAATAACTACTTTAATAAAATACAATCCCGGAATTTGCTTGGAGGGAGAGTAAACAAAGTCAGGGTAAAACTACACTTAGAATGACAGCTGTCGGTACCGGGATTTGAACAACCGGTCTCCAATCTCACTCCACACCACAGTCGTGGTTGACTGCGAAAACGCCCTTTATGACCAATGAAATGGAATTCCACATTTCTCGGAACCCATTTCCTGCAAGGCATTACTCACAATAGCGTATAATGGGCCTTCTAGTATGTCCGTGGTGAAGCAAGTCGTCTTTCAACCTTTAGTAATGGAACGGCAAGCAAGAAGTGTATATTGATCAATATTTTAAACAGTTTGGGACAACACATCTTTGATTGATTCACTTTTGTTGATTCATTCCGACATCGTGGTGTGTATCTCTGATCAACAGTGCCATTGTGATAGCTGCTTTATTGTAAGCACTTGTAACTGGGACTAGGAATCAGGAAGGAGGCGGCCATGGCCTTAATTATGGTACTTTCCCGGAGAAGTGGTAAACCATGGAAAACCACTCCGAGGATGGCCAGGGTGGGAATCGAACCTACCTCTTCTCCGTTCTGCCTCACGAGGCTGAGTGTACACCGTTCCAGCCATCAGACTAGCAATAATCATCTTGGCAGAGCCGGATAACGAATATCAAGTGATCCCAGGCCAGCGCAGAAGTTGTGGCGGCTGACTAATTAATTTCTTCTCCTACAGTTGTACTGCTTTCCTTGACTACTACATTATTAATAATTATGTTAGCTTGCCACGGTGGGTGAGTGGATAGCGTGTCGGTCTACTAACCCCAAGATTGCAGGTTCGCCCCTGACCGTGGTAAGTGATTTTTGAAAGGCGGCAAAAATACGATACGCATGTCATACGATGTTGGCATGTCAAAGAACCCATTTGAATTCAGTAGGCCGAGTTCATAATGGCAAAATTAATCTCGGGAGTTTCCGCCAGCACAAAGTTCCTCATTTCTCTACTAGAAAGCGCTATTGTGTTCAAGGAGATTAGATATCTAACATCTAACCTCCTTGACTTTCATAGTCAAGGAACTACGAAATTCGACATGCAAGCTACCCTCTGGGTGTCAAATAGCAAAGCTTGCACCAGGCACCCGAGGCCATACGATATTATTATTATATTATTATTATTATTATTAATAATTATGTTATTGGTTTTACGTCCCTTTTAATTACTGCGGCGTTTAGAGACGCCGGGGCGTCGGAATTTTGCCCCGAAGGGGATCCTTAACGTGCCAGTAAATCTACAAACATCTCTCCCTCACATTTACGCACCCTCAAATGCCAACTGACTGCGACAGGATTCAACCCTGCAACCTTGGACACAGCAGGCGAGAACGTTACCGCTGAGCCACGCAGCCAGTCGGTTACTAAATTGAGATGACATCTATTTATTTTAAGTTAATTACAAGTAGGATTAAAGGTTCCCTGATCTGCAATTAAATGCCACTACTGCACAAATTTCATTTATAAATATAGTTCTAAATTAACCTAGATATTCCTAATACTATGTTGAGTTGATTAATTTAGAGACTTTGTGACTTCGTGACCATGTAGTCCCGCGTACTTGGTTGTGTGTAGAATTTGTCTGATAACCCGTGTAACTATGATGTCTGTACTAAAGTGTGTATTAGTAATTGAGGTAGGCTTTGGGTAGGAAGCAGCCGTGGCCTTATATTAGGTACCTTCCAGGCCTTTGCCTGGAGTAGAAGTGCGAAACCATGAAAAACACTCCAAGATGGTTATGGTAGGAATTGAACGCGCTTATTCTCTGCTTTATCTCACGAGGTTGAGTGTACCACTTTCCAGCCCTCAGACGAGAATTAAATTCATTGGCAGAGCCGGTAATCAAATCCGGGCCTCCACGGTGATAGCAAGGAATGCTAGCAACTACGCTACGAAGCAGACTCTAAATACTAAGGAAGACATTTTCATTAACAAAACTGTTAAGCTATAACCTACTTAATTGACATAGGAATTAACTTACTAAGCTACTAGCAAAATCACATATAGCCTACATGGTTCAATATTTGCACAGAAAATGGGATTTAAGATATGATTTCTGAGCTTTTATGGTCCTTTCCCATACTTCACTAAATTTTATATCATTGAATATTCTGGAGGGATAATGGAAACAAAATCTAATAGAACCAACAGTGATAAAAAGGAGATTGGCACGGAGAAGCTAAGTGAAATGTTATAATAATAATAAAGTTATTGTTTTTACGTCCCTTAATAGGTACTGTGGCTTTCAGAGACGACGGGGTGCTGTTTTTTTTTTGTCGCGAGGGGCATCCTTAACGTGCCAGTAATTCTACTGACATGACTTTCACGCATTTTCGCACCCTCAAATATCCAAGTGACAGTGCCAGGATTTGATCCTGCCACCTTGGACACAATGAATGACACTTTACCGCTGCGACATGCAGCCAGTCAAATACAATGTTAACGCTTTCCCTGAGGTCAATAATCGCCTTGCAACACACTACAGTAAGATAAAACATTCGATTGCTAGGAAATGTTGACAAAATAAATACATTTCTTGGATACAGGAAAGCAGACGTAACAATTCCTGTTTGTTATTATTTTGCTATTAAACTGTAGCTCTTAAACTCTTGTGAATATGAACATCTCCTTTAAAGCATCTACTTAGAGCATTTTACAGCTCGAAAGGGAAGCGTCTGCGAGATATATCACTGACTTATCGTAACATCCTTGTGGAAGTGAGGAATCGCACGTTAAACACCAGCTTTCATGGCTCTTGTTGAAGAACCACTTTCAACGCAGCCATTTAGAGAATATGAGAGTGGGAGTTGAGAAGATCACAAATTGAGTACGTGGTTAGGTTTAAGCAACTCAACTTCCACCAAATTACCTTCGATGAGTGTCTTTGTTAAGAGCATGTCACGCAGCTTCTTGGTGAGTTTAATCTCCTTAGTTGTAGTAACTTGACAAGTAGAGAGAAGATGAGATATTCTAAACGATATACCAAAAGTAATTCCTCTTAAGAATTTGTTCAGAGTGCTGACACTAAGGATTTCCCTAGAGTAACATGTCATGAGATGGGTGCTCTTAGATCAGACTTGTCAGCACACAACAAATTGTGCATATTATATCTCATTGTGCTTCTTTCAGCGCAATTTTTTCTGTAAGCAAGCTCAAAGAGGCTGTTTGGCACGATGACAGCACTGTACAGGGAATATTTTCTTCCTTCAGTAGAAATAATATACTATCAATATTTTCTAACATTCTTCGACAGTTATGCCCAAGGTTGAAGGATCGAACCCTGGTGCAGTAAGTTGACATTTGAGGGTGTGCAAATGTGAGGGTACCGTGTCAGTGAATTTACTGGCACGTTAAAGATCCCCTTAGGGGTAGAAATCTTGCACCCTGGCGTCTCTAAAAGCCGCAGTATTAAAAGGGACCTAAATCCAATAGTATTATTATAATTATCATTATATTACTATTATTATAATTATCGTTCTTCGCCATCATCGTCCTGGTGAAACAAAGTGATCTACATCGTGTTCCTAGGTTTCAAATCCGCCATAAGTCTTTCATCCGTCAATAAAATAATAAATTGACATTGAGAAAGTAAGTTAATGCTCGAAATTGGAACAAAGACGTTTCTGGTTGCTATATGTTTCCCATAACCATTTATATTGATAATGTAAATCCGAACTAATATTCCGCGGTAAATCAGCTACATACCAGCTACATATCTATTGGTGACCAGTGGCTGATATTTTAATTAACCCAGTCTTTCAATCACCAGATGTGATACGCGTGATCTCCTAATACCTTGATTTCCTAATTCCTTCACAATTTTCATAATAGGCCACCAATTGAAAACTTGATTTACCTGAGTTCTGTAAGGGGAAAATCCTGTATAGGCCCACTACATGAATTTAACAAGAAGTTCCGTGACGAACTAAAGAGCCTACTTTTCTTAAAATTTAAGATTCATTCCAATGATTAATCTATATGGATCAATCTAGAATAATGACGAAATTAAGTTGGTAATATCGAAATTTCTAATTAGTTCGAAATACTGTATACCTGGCATAATGTAGCCTAATAGAGAACTACAGTTGACAGCCCTGGTGACTGAATATATTATTAGTTCCATCTCTTAAGGTACAGAATACAAAATTTGGTTGAAGTCCAATGGATAGCATGGACGTTACATGCAGTTAAACATTGGATTTAACAGCGCGCGTAAAATCATGTTGGCAACAATGACATACATATATTGGTCAGAAATAATCTGAAATAATATGATCTATTGTCGTGTCAATTTTGAATGAAATCCATTAGTTAGTCTAGAAGTTACATGCATTTTAAAATTGGACCTATCAGCAGGCTTAGAATCATGTTGGCAGCACTGGCGTAAGCCTATGTTAGTTATTCCAAATTAATCTAGAATGCCAGGTATTATACGTGTGCAAAGTTTAGAGCTATTGGCTTGCATACTTTCTGATACATTGATATTAGGGTAACAAAATAGAGACAGTATTTATTAACAGTTGGCAGCCCTGGTTGCTCTTACGAATACGCATAGTCATATCTGTTATGGTACACATAGCACACACGAAATTTGGTTGAAATCCAAATGATAGTATAGAAGTTACGTGTATTTAAAGTTGGACCTCTCAGCAGGCTTAGAATCATGTTGGTAGCACTGACGTAAATAAGCTACTCCAAATTAATATAGAATATCAGGTACTATACGTGTGCATAGTTTAAAGCTGTCGGCTTGCATACTTTCTGATATATGGGTATTTGGATTTAAAAAAATTGAGAGCATTTATTAACAGTTGGCAGCCCTGGTGGCTCTTATGAATATGCTCAGTTATATCTTTTTATGTACACATAGCACATACGAAATTTGGTTGAAATCCAATTGATAGTGTAGAAGTTATATGCATTTAAAATTTGGACCTATCAGCAGGCTTATAATCATTTTGGCAACACTACCATGCATGGTCTCCTGGAAATTAAACTGCATTGTTATTATCTATACGTGTGCCAATTTTGAAATAGCTCCCATTCATACCTTCCAAGGTATCCAACATGGAGCTCAAATTTCAATTGCAATTTTTCAGCAGTTGTTTGCACTGACATCATTTTCATAATCGCCGAGAGATATTCAGGTATAGATCTTTACTCCTATCAAATTTTGTTTCGATTGCTGCAGCCGTTTAGGGGTTGATAGGGGGGGGGGGACACACACACACAGACAGACAGACAGAAGGACAGACAGACAGACACACATTTGCCCGATCTCATAAGTCTACTTTTTCCTCATTTTTGCAAAATGTGAAAAGTAGGCTAAAAATAAGTGGATTAGATCCTTACGGTATTATTCTTTGCATTGTGCGGGACTCAAACCACAAGCCAAGCCCATAAAACAATTCAATGGGAATTGTGAACGATCAGTGGTAGTGTCTCCTTATGGTATCAAAATCGCGGGTTCGATTTCCGGAATAGGACGTCGGATTTTATAAGGGAGGGATAAGTCCACGGTACTTGGAGTTGCATGATACTGTAGCTTAGGTGTTATTTTGTTATTATTATTATCATTATCCCAACTACAAGGGACCATGACGAATTGTGCAGAATACTATAAAAATGTAATCCAAGTTATAATGTATTATGAAATTGTGTTTAGTATAGTACTACGGCTAAACTAATGATCAGACCAGCACCAAATTTTGAAAAGAAAACCTTCATCTGTAGAGCGTATGTGGGCCATACTACAAATCTTTACAAAATGGTGACCATGCGAATCATGCAAGCACTATAATTCATAACTTACGATACAAGAAATCATTGCTCATAATACTTGGCATCCTGATAATCCCATGTGAAGATCCTCTGTTATCAACTTGATGACTAGGCCTATATGAGCGTAAATATTATTCTCAGCCGCCACCATGAAATTAAAATATATACAAATTAATAACACTCTATATAAGGTATTAACAGTGAGTGGCAAGATAAAACCGTGAATGTGGCCTTTTAAGGCATAGGCAAAATAACAGACTCGCCATACATTCAAGATGGCGACTGTGCAAAATATTAAGCACATTAAAATTGACAATTCATAATGTAATTGTGTAATTAAGACGATTCTTGGCAATAGACGAGTTTCGTAATATACATTATGAGTTCTTATATGTGTTAGTCAATTATGAGACTGAATATAGCGCACAACGGCCATCTTTTAATTTCAAAATAAGTAAGTCAATAACTCTCAGCATCTTAGAGCTACAACGACGAAAATTAGAAATAGAATATAATCTAATACGAAGCTTTCTACGCTCAAAATAAAAGCAAGTAGTTCTGTGAAGAACTATATAGCCTATTTTGATATATCCTAGATATGTTTAGAGTCTCTATCAACATACACATTTTTAATTTGATTGCTGTAAGATTCTTAGATATTGAGAACCGTTTAAATATTTCGGATGGTCAGAATTTTGGATTAGTATATATAGGCCTTAGAGTTATTTACTATTACATGAAGATTATTGTGTAGGTGTATTATTCAAACTTCAATTGCATGATTAGAGCACACGAAATAAAAACGAGATTTTGAAATTTCTCACAGCCGCCATCTTGTGGTTATGAAAACAATTGAAATGAATTATATGCCTGTGGACTAAAATGTATACAAGCATATACCGCACCAAGTTTCACTGCGCTCGGGTGGTTAAATCACGAGAAACGTCCGTTTGAATATTTAAATTTCGCGTCGTCGCCATGTTGAATCTGTGCTCACCTGGTTATTAAATGTGCCATACGTGAACTTATGTTTGTAGCTTCTGTCAACGTAGAAAATTTCAGTTTGATTGCTGTCGTAGATTAATAGATATTGAGAACCGTCTAAATATTTTGGATTGTCGCCATGTTGGATTTTAATATATGTAGGCCATTGAGTTATACACTATTAGATGAGGATTATTATGTAGGTTCATTATTCAAAGGTTGACTTCGATCGCATGATTAGGACACAATAAATTAAAATTTAATTTTAAAATTTCGCACAGCCGCCATCTGGAGGTTATGAAATCAATTGAACTAAATTAGATGTCAGTGCATTGAAATTTGTATAGTCATTTGCTGTACCACGTTTCACTGCGTTCGGTTGATTAAACCGCGTGAAAAGTCTATTTTAATGTTTCAAATTTGACTGGCCGCCATGTTCTTTTGAAAATTAACAGGTTTTAAAAAGTCACATATGTATACGTTTAGTAGTGTCCTTTATTACCATACAAAATTTCAGGGTGATATGAATAAAGTTTAGGAGAAATAGAATGCCGGTGAAATATTTCGCACATTCGCCATATTGGATTGATGAGACGAAATGAAATTTGAAGGGCACGGTCAGGGTCAACCAAAATAGATTTTTGACCTTACCGAGTTCCATTTAAATCGCTCCAGATGTTTAGATGTTATTAGGGGGTGGGGGACACACACACGGGCGCACACATATACACACACATACACATTCACAAACACAACACACACACAAACGGAAAAATGGTGATCTCATAACCCTATTTCTCATAAATGAAAATAGGCTAATAACCGACTCCATGCATTTAAGATGGTGGCTAGGCGTACTATTAACATTTACAAATTACTAACTCAGGATATATTTGCAAAGTTTATGCACCATGTTAGCAGAGGAGTATTTTGTAATTGGTATGAGTTGCGTGGGTGATTATCTCATCACTCTGAATATAGCGCGTAGTGGCCATCCTTCATGATAGAGGAATTAATGACTCTCTAGGTTTTAGAGCTACCGGTACAATAACGGAAATCAGTGATAATGTAGGACATTCGATAGGATTGGTATGTCGAAAGCAAAATAACAGCAACTCCAATCTTTCAAAATGGCGGCTGGGCATACTATTTACAGTAAACGTAATATGAAATTGCGCAATGAAAACGATTCTTAGTAAGATAGAAATACTATGTAAGGGACTTAAGTTAAAACAATCCTTAATAATAAGACACTGGATTTAACGTGCAGCGGCCATCTTGATAATATACACACATCAAAAAAAGTTTTGCATCACCTCGGTTCCAAGAGTTCCGGAACCGTTAAATACAAAGGGAATAGAGATCAACACAAACATCATTTCAGCTCGTTTTATTGCTCATGAGACCCACACATTGCATGTTGTACCATCATACAGCTAGACTTTCAGCATTTGTGGTCCAGATTGCAGTACACACCACTACCTCTAATACCCAGTAGCACGTCCTCTTGCATTGATGCATGCCTGTATTCGCCGTGGCATACTATCCACAAGTTCATCAAGACACTGTTGGTCCAAATTGTCCCACTCCTCAACGACAATTCGGCGTTAATCTCTCAGAGTGGTTGGTGGGTCAAGACGTCCATAAACAGCCCTTTTCAACATATCCCAGGCATGTTCGATAGGGTTCATGTCTGGCGAACATGCTGGCCACTGTAGTCGAGCGATGTCGTTATCTTGAAGGAACGCATTCACAAGATGTGCACGATGAGGTCGAGAATTGTCGTCCATGAAGACAAATGCCTCTCCAATATTCTGCCGATATGGTTGCACTATGGGTCGGAGGATGTCATTCAGGTATCGTAAAGCCGTTTCGGAGCCTTCCATGACCACCAGTGGCGTACGTCGGCCCCACATAATGCCACCCCAAAACATCAGGGAACCACCACCTTGCTGCACTCGCTGGACAGTGTGTCTAAGACGTTCAGCCTGACCAGGGTGCCTCCAAACACGTCTCCGACGATTGTCTGGTTGAAGGCATATGCGACACTCATCGGTGAAGAGAACGTGATGCCAATTCCGTGGGGTCCATTCAGCATGTTGTTGGGCCCATCTGTACCGCGCTGCATGGTGTCGGGGTTGCAAAGCTGGACCTCGCCATGGACGTCGGGAGTGAAGTTGCGCATCATGCAGCCTATTGCGCACAGTTTGAGTTGAAACACGACGTCCTGTGGCTGAACGAAACGCATTATTCAACATGGTGGCATTGCTGTCAGGGTTCCTCCGAGCGGCAATCCGTAAGTAGCGGTCATCCACTACAGTAGTAGCCCTTGGGCGGCCTGAGCGAGGCCTGTCATCGACAGTTCCTGTATCTCTGTACCTCCTCCATGTCCGAACAACATCGCTTTGGTTCACTCTGAGACGCCTGGAAACTTCCCTTGTTGAGAGCCCTTCTTGACACAAAGTAACAATGCGGACGCGATCTAACTGCGGTATTGACCTTCTAGGCATGGTAGAACTACAGACAACATGAGCAGCGTACCTTCGTCCTGGTGGAATGACTGGAACTGATCGGCTGTCGTACCCCCTCCGTCTAATAGGCCCTGCTCATGCATGGTTGTTTACATCTTTGAGCAGTTTTAGTGACATCTATGAACAGTCAAAGGGACTGTATCTTGGATACAATATACACAGTCAACGTCTATATGCCGGAGATCTGGGAACCGAGGTGATGCAAAACTTTTTTTGATGTGTGTAGAATATGATATTGAATAACTCGAAGTATTTTCAAGTATTTGTTTTCTTTGACCAGTCAAAAGAACAACGACTCAATTCTTCCCCAATGGTGGCTGGAGGGGTGACTGGGTTATTCTTAAAACTTGAATAATAGTAACTCAGGACATAATAGCAAAATAACGCGAAATTTGGTTAGAGAGGAGTACAATATAAATGACCTCACATGCATTGCTCATGGTTATCACACAGAATATATCTCTCAGCGGCCATCTTGAAATTATGGATTATGAAATATTATCCTATATATATATATATTAGAGATACATTTACTAAAATTAGTATTAAAGTCGATCCGCAAAAGAACATCTTCGTCATATATTCAAAATGGTGACTGAACGTACTATTATAACTTCAGAATCAGTAACAAAGCATTTAATTGCGCAACTAGCACGGAACATCGTAAGAGAGGAGCATAATATAGGAGACCTAGCTAGCATGAGTTATAAGGCTATCACACTGCATACAGCACGCAGTTGCTATCTAGAATATATAAGACAATAATATCTATAATCCACTATATACGTGTTGTAATGACGAAGCGCGGAGTACATAGCCTCACTTAAGAGGCTTTCTCTGCAAACTGTACATGAGTAACGATTCGATTCCTTCAATATGGAGGATGAGCGTTCTTTTTCATTTAATGTTAGAATCAATTGCGCTGAATGGAATAGCCTATCAGAATTCCAGCGAAACTTAGTAAACAAGGCTAAAATTCTTAATGTTCATAACAAGAACGTTCAATTATGGATCATGTTAACTAAAAAGATTTATAACTATACCCATATGTAAGACAAAATAGGTTACATGCTCATCACTGAACATCTTGATGTCTCCCAGCTGCACCCTCAAAGGGATTGACGAATTAGTATACCCACCAAACTTACTTCAGCTTGAAATAACTTACACGAATATGTACTGTTTTATATGTCTAAGTTCATTGTCCAACTTCGTACCGTTAACTAGCTATGGTGATACATTATTACGCACAAGCGTACAGTTCGAAGTAACGAACTACAATAACTGACAAAAATAAATACACCAGAGAAATATAATAATGCACTCCGTTCTCTTGAAGGGTTATATGGGCGCGTGTAGAATATGTACGTAATTTACACTAATCTAAGAATTCAAAACTAGAATGTCTTAACACTTATGCATTTCAGACTGGTATAATGTAGCATATTGGTAGAAAGGAAAGACTTCATATTGAATAAAAGTAATACAATTTAATTATTAAATAGCCTATAGCTCATAATTTAACTTTAAAAATACACAAAAGTAATAACACACTAAAATATAAACTATGATACAATTTTTGTTAATCAACCAAAGAAATTCATTACCATTACATTTTCAAAACGATTACAATATCGCGTTAGATTCACAAATCGAACGATTTTGCATTTCATTGCAAATTCAAAACCGCTAAAATTCATATGAAGATGCCATAAAATTTTGATTGATAATTTTTGGACCGATTTAAGTTTTTGTCGTTAATTCTACAAAAAGGCCTGTGTAATGAGCTCCGTGAAATGAACTAGGCTAAACTGAATGGAAAGCATTCCCGAAGTAAATTGATTATTATTTAAAAAATCACCGGAAAGATAGCAATTCTGCAAAAAGAATTTGAGTTTTCCGGATATCTCCCACTGCTAATCTGGTGTATATTTATTTACCATTTATGTTCAATCGTTAATTTTCAAGAAGGAATACTGCTTCTACGGCACTCAGATGACTTTCAAAACATATACTCGTGTGGACGGTATCAATGTTCAACTTTTCAGTGCTTTCATTAGATTTACTCTTTACTGAATAGAGATATTTACTCTTACGTGTCATCAAACTAATACTAGGTGTGGAGTTCCACCTTCAAGTTACTAACCCATTCATCTAAAGGACCATCCCATATAACATGTTGTAAATAGAATCTCGCTACGTTTGAAATTCGTTCTTTGGTGAGTATATGCCTGAGGCCATTTCATAAATGGAATGAAACAGGACTCGAAGACTTGAGTTGCTGTGGAAGGCATACGTATTTCTGTAGGCCTATCTATAGCAATAGACAGCTCACTTCCATTTATATCTTCCGCAAGTAAAGCGAAACATACATGCGACTAATTTCAACAGCTTTATATTGATCTTCAGATGGACGAACTGTCCCCTTTAATACGTTTCCGACGCAAGGCCCACAAATTCAACCCCGATTAAGAGAGAGCAGTAGGTACGATCTTGGGTCGCAAACAATACGCAGGCTCATCAATAACTAGGAGACGCTAGTCTTTTTGCAATCTTCCTCCTGTACTTAAACTTCGTAGAGCATTTCCCACTACCACCTTCCCACATTACGTCTACAACCAGAGTACCGAATGAACATATTTGCTCCTACGTGTCATAAACTAACGTATGATCTACAATACAGCTCCACCAAAACTACAGCTTGCAACATTTTGAAGTATTCTTCCCTAAAATTACTTGAAGCACATGGCTGAAGAAATCCACGTATTTATGAAATCTATTTGTGGACCTTAACCTGTAAAATCCTGATCCCTTAGAGCTTCATTGTACGTATAGAAGGTGCAGTAGAGCGAGAAACTACGATTCGCTAGCTATGATATTTGATAGGCTTGCTGGCAGCTGAAGGTAACGGGGAGCAATGGAACATTTCGATGAAACCTAGGTATGTAAAATCACAAGCAAAATTAAACTTTTCTACCATTTAAAATAATAGTGCAGTTCTTACCACCAGCAGATTCTTTAGATTCACCATTTCGTTTTGACACCCCTATTCCATATTTCAAAAGCTGAGAGTACTCTTGTACAACTGCAAACTGTAATTTGGCCATCAATACAATCACAATACTACTAACCAGCTTTCATTTGATTTGGTAAGAATGACTATAAAACATTTGGTAAAGATTCTCATGAAGGTGTTAAAAGTAAACGGTATTGTTACTCAAATAATGGTACAGAGGCAACAAAATAATATATTTAAAAACAATTACCAACGTCGTAACCCTGTATAATAAAGAATGGAGAATCTTTCAACTTTAATTCAATATTGGTTAAGGAATTTCAACAGTAACAACAAGTAGCTCCGTGTCGAACTAAAGAGCCTACTTTTCTAAAATTTTTAAAGGTTCAGACCAATGAATGATCTGTTTAGACCAATGTAGAATAATACATTTAACTACGGAATTAATTTGGCACTGCTCAATAAATACCTGAAATATTGAGGCCCAGTAGAGCACTACAGTTTGATTGTAATTGTTTCTTTGCATGGATCTTGATATATTGAGAGTTTAAGGCTCAAATGGCCATAACGAGTGATTCGGTAGTTGGTGGGAATGCTGCCTCACAAATGTGCACAAACTGCTTATAAAATAATGTTAGATTCCATTGGAAAATCCATGTTGTTAAACATTGAATCAATTAGCACCTGTGGAATCATTTTGGCAACACTGTCACAAAGGGATTGCTCAAAATAAATCTGCAATATTATGTGTTATACGTTTGCCAAACTTTGAACGGTTTGCCTGTATAATTTCTGATATATTGATACAATGATTCAAGTTATGGAGATCATTTATCAACAGTTTGTAGTCGTGGGGAATCTAAACATTGGGGCAGATGGCCTCGTAGTTCCGCCCCTTAAAACAACAATAACTAACTAACTCTAAACATGCTCAGTTATATCTCTTGAGACCTACATTGCACATACAGAAGTTGGTTATAATCCATTAGTTAATATGCAAATTGCATGGTGCTAAAAATTGAATTGATCGGCACGCGTATAATTATGTTGGCAACACTTCAAAGTATGGGTTGCCCAAAATCATAGAAAGGGAGGTAGCGGGCAGTTCGCTACTCCTGTGGGGGTACGGGCGGGGACACCAAGAGCCCGCTGATGAGCCAGCTTGGTGTCTTAGGCGAAACCCCACACAAAACACGGCACAAACTTAGAATGATTGCTGAGTTTTAGATACCATAATGTCTAGTTGCTCAAAAGCCAATGCAGTGAGTTCTGCTGTATTCTGCAAGAAAGAAGTTAGCGTAGTGACAAAACTCTCCCTATATCGCTTAGTACGTATATTGAACTTGCTGGATGGAAGTAAGAGCTGGGTAGATTCAGGATATCTCATTCATAAGCTGGAGGTAACTGCTACGAAGGTAGCACGAATGAATGGTAGGCAGATAGATAGGAACAATGATAGGGGGTACTTGTAATGAAAAAGGAAAGTCTAAGTTTGACAATGCACACGTTAGATGAAGCTGTTCCTATGAGCCTACTCAGATGGTGGGGTCATGTTTTCAGAATAGGGGAGAAGAGATTACCTAAGAGGTTATTGGGCTCGGCTATAGATGGTAAGAGAAGCAGAGGTAGGCCAAGGAGGCGACGGTTAGATATCTTAGTGATAGGTGCAGGAGCAGAGGAGGCCACTGTGCTAACTGTTAATAAGGAATCATGAAGCGACGCTTTTGCAAACATAGTTTTGAAGACTAGTTTAGACGTTGTATTGCAAAACAGTCGCAACAGAATGAATGATTTATTATTATTAGTAGTAGTAGTAGTAGTATTATTTCGTGTACGTTTCGGTCTATGACTTACTGGACTTATGTCCTGTGTCCCCTTTCGGAGCAAAGGGCTGCAACAAAGATCCTCCATTGGTCTCTTCTCCTGGCAATCTGTTGTAGATCTGCCCAGGATTTTCCTTCTTCCCTCATAACCTGTTTCATGTTGAAGATTGTCGTCTTTTTATATGTCCGGTTTCTCTCTGTTGCAGTTTCAGTAATAATGTTTTCTCGGAGATACGGGTTATTGGCCTACAGTCTCCAAAGCACAGTGGGGGGGGGGGGGGGGGGCTGCCCCCTTAGCGTCTGTGCCCACCTTCTGGTTACTTCACAATTTGATGTTCGTCGCTACTCCCTGTGCTTCTGTTGTCAATTTAGATCTCTACAGGGTGTAACCAGACTCCCTCCCCCTTTACTCAACCGAGCTTGGGACCAGCTATGGCGGAGTTGTTACGGTCTCTATAGTATACCAATTTTCACCAACAGGAGTGTGCTTATTGTTCACTCTACAACTCGTATGATTGCAGTAAAGAGCGCGGATTTCGCCCAATTAGAATGGGAGGAAAATAACAATTATCTGGCCCCGTGATGTTGGGACAGCGTGCCTATTTCTCACCCGGAAGCCTTAGATTCGATTCCCGTCTCCGTCAGGGATTTAAGAAACTGACGTGAGGGCTGGAATGGGGTACACTCAGCCTCGTGAGGACAATTGAGTAGTTCTCTGACAGTGAGGCAGCGACCCGGTCACGAAAACCAAGATGAACGGTCGAAGGAACCCGAAGCGCTGACCACGCGTTAACCCAATATCTGCTGGGCAAATGGCTGTGCAGTGGTTGCTTGGTAGGCCTAAGCCCTTCAAGGGCTGTAGTGCCAGGGATTATTTATTTATTATGGGAAATAACAATTAGTTTAACACTTTAATGCCTAAAACAATATGATATGACTTATTTAAACACATATTAACACACTTCTCGAACAAATTGAGGGGAATTAATTAGACGGCATGTTTTTCTCGTCATTAGAAAATCATCAGCTGTTTTTCACTTAGGCTTCAATTAAGTTCTGGTTATCAAATACTTATGTTATATAGTCTGCCGTGTCAACACAAGAATATGTAGGTTATAAATATTTATACGAACGTATTTCAATATACAATGATATCTGTTTCAGCGTTCAAATTAATAGCGTAAACGTTAATCAAATAAACATGGTTACGATATTCTTACAAATAATTTAATTAAAATTAAAATTCCAAATACATAAATATTTTGTTTTCAAACATTACAAAATGACGCTTCTAAATTGGAGTTGCGATGGATTGTAGTAAACTTGTAAGCACTGGTCGAGGGAAATGGGTCGCATAGCTCCAAAAACATAATATATCCCACAATAGTCGCTAGGGATCAACATTTACGAAACCAATATGGCTAATGTAGGCATATACGCATTTTCTTCAGGTTATCAGAGTGAACACACTCACAGGTACACGGAGCTGATGCAAAGAAATATTATGCCTATGGAACGAAAATGTATTAACAAGAACAGATAACATGAGAAAATGCAACAGTCTGTCAAACTATAAAAATACAGTACCGTTATCCAAGAAGTATTGTGTTCATTAATAAGACATTGGCCCTGTCTCGCAGTAACTTGAAAGTCGATACACGTACGGAGTGAAAGGGTAGAGACAGCTCTTAATCCTTCTTTTGATTAATATTGGTGTGGTTCCTTCCGTCCGCCGCACGGTGACAAATGAACCCGACACGATATATGGCTAGTTGCTTGTAGAGTGACTGAATACATTTGGCATTGTAGCAACGTGCCAGTACACAGAAGCCAGTTCTGTTTTCCAGGGAATGAATCACGGTGAGCAAACTGGAGGTGGGCAGTATCTCATAGCACCTGTCATGCTGTTTACTTCCAGCTATGAAGCATCGCTCTACACATTTGCTCATATTTTCTCAAGTCCAGCGCTGTGGGCCCCGCCTTTAACATGTTTGGTTCGATCTTGCCGTTTCTGCGGCATGCAAGCTTAACCTGTCTGCAGCACTAGGAAACGCGTGGACATCCTCGTTTCTCTAGGTATTACGGTCTTCTAGCCATAACAAAGCCTTGCATGTTGGAAGTCACTTGCAGATTATTTTCCAATTGTGTGTCGTGGCGAGGTTCTAGGACATATTTTGGCACCAATGGAAACCATTGATAATATAACTGTGATATAATAGTACATTATGCAACGAGCCTATAATGGCTATAATTAAGACACGAGTGTTTTTATAAAACGAGCGTATGCGAGTTTTATAATTTCCATACGAGTGTCTTAATTACCATTATAGGCGAGTTGCATACGACTGTTTATGTTCGACGATAATTATAACTTTATTATATGTTTTAACATAAATATTCATAAATATCTGTTGAGAGTCAGCTACTGGAATTATGTGATCGCAGAGCGAGCGTTGTGTGTTATATCTTTGTCTTTCAAGAGCTTTGAACGACCGACGCATGCGCTCTGTGGGCTTGCAATGCCATATGCAGCCATATGTTTACATCAGCCGTCCCTCAGTAATATTGTCACCGCAGTCATTTGAAGACAATGCGCTGTGTAGAAATTAGTGTTGGTGATTTTAAGGTACAGTGCTATTTCTTGTCTCATATTCGCCAGTTTATTTACGCGAACATATGGACGGTGGGTATTCCATGTCGGTAATTTATTCTAGTTCGATGTTGTGTTTATGTCCGACATGTTGGATTTTGAGCGCATGCGCGAAGTTATCGTTACCTAATTGGTCAATGAACGAGCTCTGATTGGCTGGAGAAACTGTATCATAATGGAAAACAGTGTTATAATGAACATCATTATGATACAGTTATCTGACACATAATAGTGAGGGTCGAACATAAATTAATGTTCGTCCTTTAAATGCAATTGCAATTCCTTAGATCTCCACAGAGTTCGTATGGGGGATGCAATCTAAAATAACAGCCGTATGTAGCCTATTTACTGCTGTACACTCAGTTTACGAAACATGTTGGTATCTTGCAGGTATAAGATTTAAGTTATTCAGTATCTTATAAATTAATTAATTGATGAACTAAAAAAAAAGAGTGGTCATAAATTTGTAAACATTTACATTTTGATTTCTATACCTCTATTTTGTCTGAAACCTGCGGTGCAACTCCTGATATTTTATATTGTAGCGTGATGTATTTTTAATTATTATTACCCTAAGTTCGATGTTTAGAGTAGAAAATTATTTTTTGAATTATTACTGAATTGGATTTCTTGTTAATCTTTAACCATAGACCAGTTGGCAGCATTCAATGTAGGTTAAGTTCAAAGTACAAACAATACGGCTGTCCTATAAGGATGTCTTGTAAAATGTCAAACATCTATACCAAAAATATTTCCTGACGCAAAGGAACATTAGTGACAGGAAATATAGCCTAGGTAGTGAAAAGAAATATCTGAAGTTTTTCTCTAATCTGAATCTTTAAATCATTACTCCAAGATCACTGGGAAGATCAATGTGTCCCCTATGTACACCCCTTAATAACGTCTGAATCTTTCTCTGGGACATTCATTCCTGTTTTGCTCATTGCTACGATATCGGTAAAATTTATTTCGCTTTTATCAATTGATCATGAGAAGTGGGTGGGATTGTTATCTTTCGACAATTATATAAATACATTTCCAATATTGCTTTTATCATATCTCCCACCTAGCGATTGATCATACATACGTACATACATACCCTCAATAGGATTTTTCAATGATTTGTATTAACCCGGGAGAGGGCATGCAATGTTTTGTGGCACGAAAGAGCGCGTGCGAAACTTTTCTCCACGTTCGCTTGGGCTCACAAGAAACAATGTTAAATTTGATCAAAACCTTTATTATTTGGCTGCAAGAAAAAAAACACGTTTTCGTGACATAGGCATAATATTTCGTTGCATCTGCACAAGCATTATGATACAATATACCAATCGTTTGTGCATGATATTGCCAATCATTAAAATATGAAATATAAACAATCTATAAGTAACAAGATATTCAGTAAAGAACATATAGCGTACTTTCTCCTAAATACATGTGTACAGTTATAACCCATTGTCCTTTTCAAGGTGTATAATTGAATGTTGGTTGTAGAAGCTTGCTGAAATACAACGTTCTATACGGATATTATACGTTGATTGATTGAATCCTCACCTGAAATACATATACACACACTAATACAGCCATCACAAAAGCACAGGTTATCAGACAAAATTCAACACTCACCTAACTACACGGGGCTAAATCACCAAGATGTCAATGCGTCTCAAATAATACAACAACAGCTTCCTACCTAAATCCTTCCTCGTATAAAAGTACACACACTAGTAAGCCTACAGACATCACAGTGACACAGGTTATCAGACAATATCTACACACATCCAAGTATACGAGGCTACAAGACCAAGATGACGCAAAATCCCTAAAGAATCAACAACAAAGACAACAACAACAATAGACTCTACTGCGGATCAAGCGGATCAAGTACAATGAATTTTAATCGATGTAGTCGAATGTTGGAATATGTGGTGTTATGAGTAAATATATATAATATTATCGATCGCAAATACACACTATATATGGTTAACATTATAACGTGTGAGTAGTTATAAATCAATAAATACGAAAAAAAATAACCGAAGTAAAAGAAATTCAACCTGTTGGGATTTGAACCAGGAACCTCCAAGCTACGAGTCAGAGACGCAACCATTACGCTAAACACGCTCAATGTTACAATTAGGTTAATACCAGCGTTAGTATAACTGCCTAGAATATTTTATCTTGCAATGGACGACTTCATTAGTGTTTCCTGCCGTTTTTATACACCACTTGATACTAAATATATATTATTGTGATCAGTACATTCCTAAAAGGATATAAACTTATGAAGTTTCGGAAATATATTGATTTATGAGCAGAAAGTAGCCGCCATTTTGACAACGGGACGACACGTACAAGCACGATACGGCACGATCAGCCTGGACTATTAGTCACTTCTGCGGAATAATATTCTATTTTAAAATGCTAATTTCCTACCGGTCACCTGCTTGAGGACAGTTTTAACCTCCCTATGAACGATGAGCGTATTTGATAAGGCCAGGCCCTGTTGAATCGTGAGTTACTATTTGGCTATAATACTTGCATGATTCATACATCCGCCATCTTGAAACTATTTCGCTGATGACCTTGTAGGTTTTGGCAACAGACGCTTCCTACATTAGGGTATATTGTTGCAAATTTGGTAGAGATCGGATGATTATATTAGGTGTAATTTGTTCTAACCTGAGAACATTTGGGTGGGTGCCATTTATTTTTTGTTATGATGGTGGCGATAAACATGACACTGTGTTGTTCCTTACTAGTACTAGACCCTACCTCTGTACCAAAGGTGGTTCGATTTGGTTTCGTTGTGTTTGAATTGATTTGGGGGATCGATTTGCACATATACACGGCCGCCATATTCAAACTGTTGTGTTGATGACCTTGTAGTTTCGTAGAAAGACGCTTCCCACATAATGGTTTGTTGTTGCAAAATTTGGTAGAGATCAAATGATTAGGTTAGTGGTAATTTGATCTAACCTGAGAACATTTGGGTGGCCACCATTACGTTTCCGTCAAGATGGCGGTTATATAAATCATGACACTGAGGTGCCCTTTGCTAGTGCTTTCTCTGTACTAATTTTTGTTCAATTCGGTTTCGCCGTGTTTGAATTGATAGTGGGCGACGCACATACCAAATCCCACAGACAATTTTGACCCTGTGTAGATATCATAAGTCTACTTCCATTTTTTGCAAAAATCTATAGGCTATAATATAAAAATACTCACTATAAAAAACGTAATATCCGTTGAATAACCTTCCAAATATAAATGAAATCTTCAACCTTTAACTGGTGACGTGTGGAATTCGGTACATAATTGGTGACGTGAGGTCTACGAGACTCCTGCCTTTATCTGTATATATCATTAAGAAACATTTGACACTTGATACAACTACTGTCGTGTTCTCTGTTTCAGCATGCAATAATCTCTCGTAATAATAATATATTTAGGATATAACAATACACGGAGTAAATATTTTGTAATTTTTTACTCACAGGATGCAGACATTCTGATAAATTTCGTGGTGCTGGTTGTCGCCACTTAAAATTAAACAAATACACTTGACATCACTTTTCGCTGATTCACTATAATCCAAAGAACGAGAAAATAACAAGTGTAAACAAATATAATATGCTGATTGATAACGTACACCACACTTTGGAACCTAACTGTAACTGGTGACTTGAGGTCTGCCAGTCCATTTGAAAATTTCAACCTATTAAGGCGAGCTAACCAGGGCCACTAAACTTTCATCAACGAGGGCGTGAAGTGACAGCACACAGATAAGAAGGTACCATAAGCAACAGCTTCCTACAAAATTTAATTAAAGAAGCACAGAGTTTTTTTTATTTCTTGGGAGTCTGAATCACCCCATGTCACCAGTTAAAGGTTAAAAGAATGTTAAAATCGAAAGCAAAAAAAAAAAAAAACTTTCTTGATACTACGGGAAAAATTTTAAAATCATATTATGTCTCAAAGAGGCGCGCGCGGAGATTAGTTCCGCATCTGAGACCAGTCTAACAATAATACTCTCTGCATCGGTTGTTTCTGAGATAAAAATTAAATAATCATAACAATTGGTTCCAAGAATCTTCAACAAGAATAAGGCAAGCTCACGTGTGAATTGGTCAAGGTCATACCCAACTACAAACAATGTTTTAAAAGTGCGGAGATTTTCTCCGCGGCACGCCCTCTCGCGGGTTAAACTACTACATGTAAAATGGAACATGGAACTAACCCAAAAATAATTATCGTGTTGGATGCCATTTTTCAGTAATCAAAATTTCATGTTTTACTGTCGGTCAACACAAGTGTAAAAACTCACATGGATGACCAGTTTCGATCGTCAAGCCATCATCATCAGATCCTCTACACTTAGGCTATTATATCTTCGTCGACCAATATGGATTATGGTATTTACAACATATGCAATGCTATTTGTAACTCTTCAGTCGGTCAACACGAATTTGACAAAACATTGGTCAAATTCGTGGTGACTGAGTGAAGAGTTACAAATAACACGTGGTATAGGCAACACTGAAGGAATAGCTTCAAAACTTTACACATAAACACTTATTTACTTGCAGTCGTTAACCCTTTTGATACCAGGCTATTGTGAGAATTGATGTTAAAACTCCCAAGCCAAGTTTCGTGAATTTACAAGTACCGCACATAACTTATTTGATAAAAATTATCTCTCATCTATATAATTTGGAATGTTGATTTTTGTTCGTAGCAGATGAAATATAGTTTTAACGTATTAGATTCTAAATATTCAAAATTTAGTTTCATTTGTATTATTATATATACAGGGTGTAATTGATATGATGGAAGACCGTTACTCTGGTGATAGAATAGACTATTGTAAGCTTCCTAGGTAAAAAAAAATGTCACCTATCATTAAATTGAAAATTTATCATTAAAAAGTCAATGTTTCTAGTTTTTTTTCGAAATTCTTCAAACAGAAGGTGAGGCAGCAGGCTGGGGGAAACAAGGCGGAGCGAGGTGGGACGATGCGCGGATGAGAAGTTCTTACGTAATCGGAGCGTTGACCTAACTAGTTGAGGGGAGGTATCAGCTGTTACGAGGAAAGCGAGCGATACCCATCTCGTGAGAAAATTTGTATTGCTGTTGTTGTTGTTGTTGTTGTTGTTGTTGTTGCTATTGCTGTTGTTGTTGTTGTTGAAATTGCACGCAATGTCTTGGGACGTTATGACTGGTAGTATTGTGCAGCCCACTTTGTAAGTGTCATTGCCGTCCGGCACTTTAATGAAATACAGTCTGACAAAATTCCGATATCCCGTATTCTGTTCAGAACCAGCATTTAAGACGGAAGGAATATACTTGATGTTTTGTTTGAGGGCTTGGCAATTTTGGTCATTTAGCCCCATGTGGTTGGGTGTGGGAAGAATTTGTCTGATAACCTGTGTTTTTGTGGTTTCTTTAGTAAAGTGGGTATTTGTAATTCAGGTGAAGATTGGGAAGGAGGCGGCCGTGGACTTAAGTTAGGAAACATCCCAGCATTTGCCTGGGGTAGAAGTGGGAAACCATGGAAAACTACTTCCAAGATTTAATACTAGTATGGTACCACATGTACATAGTAATAATAATAATAATAATAATAGCCCACCTTGTGGTGTTGGAGAGGCGCGCCTGCCTCTCACCTGGAGGCCCCGGGTTCGATTCCCGGCTCCGTCACGGATTTTAGAAACTGACGTGAGGGCTGGAACGGGGTGCACTCAGCCTCGTGAGGACAATTGAGTAGCTGTCTGACAGTGAGGCAGCGCTCCGATCACGAAACCCAAGACTAACGGCCGAAGGGACCCGATGCGCTGATCACGCGTCTCCCCAATATCTGCAGGCCAAATGGCTGTGCAGCGGTCGCTTAGTAGGCCTAGGCCCTTCACGGGCTGTAGTGCCATGGGTTATTTATTATTTTTAATAATAATAATAATAATAACAATAACATTAAAGCAAATATAGCGAGTTGGTTGGCCCTATCAAATGGCAATGGCATTTAGAACGGGTAAAGACCATACCTATCATTGTCTCAAATACGGGTGTGATCCCAGGTACCTTGCTCCAAGACCTTAAAGAACTGGTTCTGGATACTCAAATGGACAAACTAATGCAGAATGCAGTAGTTCTCTCAACAACCCGAATCGTCTGGAAATTCAGGGGTAGCAATTTCGACTTTCCAGCTTAGAAGTGGCTGTTTCAGTAGCAATACTTTGGTTCCCTGAAGCCCGCATCGTTATGTTGTGATAAACCAGCAATGTGTTATATGTACTGTATAAAACAATAATAATAATTAAATGATAGTGAGGCTGTGAGCTCAGGTATTAGAGTGCTATCGTTCTCGAGGGTTCGATCTAGTCTGAGTCATGTAATACATGAAGGTGAACAAATACGACAGCCTTATGCCGATGGATGTATTGGCACGTACATGAAATTCTGTGAACACATCATTCCGGAATCTCGACATCCCCGCCAAAAATAACTTTATTTCCGTGAAGAACTATACAGCCTATTTTCATATATCCTACTCATGTTAATTGCCTCTATCAACATACAAAATTTAAGTTTGAAGGTTGTGATAGATTCGTAGATATTGTGAACCGTCTAAATATTTCAGATAGTCGCCAGGTTGGATTTTATGTACTGTTACATGAAGATCATTGTGTACATGTGGTATTCAAACTTCAATCGCATGATTAGAACAGAAGAAGTAAAAACGAGATTTAAAAATTTCACACAGCTGCCATCTTGTGGTTATGGAAATAATTGAAATAAAATAGATGCCAGTGGATTAACATTTGTATAAGTTATATAACGTGCAAAGTTTCACTGCACTCGGATGGTTAAATCGCGAGAAACGTCCATTTAAATATTTATACATCGCGTCGCCGCCATGTTTGATTTGTGCTCACCAGGTTACAGAAAGTCCTATAGGTGAACTTATGTTCATAGCTTCTATGAACATAAAAAAATTCAACTTGATTGCTGTAAAAGATTCGTAGATATGGAGAACCGTCTAAATATTTCCGATGCTCGCCATTTTGGATTGTTATATGTATGGGCCATAGAGTTATGTTCCAAGAAAGGTTGTGGTGTTTGAAGCCATATTTTCAGTGTTGCCTTAGTAAACAAGAGTTTAGTGCTTTTCAGTCGGTCAACACGAATGCACCCAAAAGAGATGGGTTATACCCTAATCCTGAAATAAATTACATGAGATTAATAAAACACTAGGATGACCAGTTTCGATCGTCAAGCGATCATCATCAGATCCATTACACTTAGGCTACAAAATCTATTTACATATTGTAAATATTTTCACCTGTATTTCAAACATAGATTTTGTAGCCTAAGTGTAATGGATCTGATGATGATCGCTTGACGATCGATACTGGTCATCCTAGTGTTTTATTAATCTCATGTAATTTATTTCAGGATTAGGGTATAACCCATCTCTTTTGGGTACATTCGTGTTGACCGACTGAAAAGCACTAAACTCTTGTTCCAAGAAAGGAAAATTATTGCGTAGGTTCATTACTCAAACTTTCACTTCGATCGCATGATTACGACTCAAGAATAAAACCTTAATTTTAAAATTTCGCACAGCCGCCATCTTGAGGTTATGTAAACAATTGGACTAAATTAGATGCCAGTGAATTACAATATGTATAATTATTTACTGTACCAAATTTCACTGCGCTCAGAGAGTTAAATCACAAGAAAAGTCTATTAAAATGTTTCAAATTCGCTTGCCCGCCATGTTCGTTTTTTACTTTGCAGGTTTATGAAAGTTACATAGATAAACTTGTACCAGTGCCCTTTATTAGTGTACAAAATTTCAGGGTAATATCTGTAATAGTTTCGGAGATATGGAATGCCAGTTAAATATTTCGCACAGCCGCCATTTTGAGGTTATGTAAACAATTGAACTAAGTTAGACGCCAGTGCATTACAATGTGTATAAACATTTGCTGCACCATGTTTCATTACGTTTGGATGGTTAAATCACGAGGAAAGTCTATTTAAAAGTCATAACTTCGCTTGGCCGCCATGTTGGTTTTGTAGTTACCAGGTTTTTGAAAGTCTCATAGGCGTACTTCTAGTAGTGCCCTTTATCGCCGTACACAATTTCAGGGTGATATCGATATAGTTTCGGAGATACTGAATGCTGGTGAGAAATTTCGCACAGCCGCCATGTTGGTTTGGTGAGACACAATAAAATTTTAAGGGCACGTTTGAGGTCACCCAGAATGGTGCTTTGAACTTACTGAGTTTCATTGAAATCGCTCCAGCCGTATAGAAGTTATTAGGGAGGGACACACACACATCACACACACACGCACACACAGACACACGGACAAAAGGTGATCTCATTAGCCTCATTTTTTTCAAAAATGAAAATAGGCTAAAAATAGTGTGTCCAACAACATATTATTATTATTATTATTATTATTATTATTATTATTATTATTATTATTATACACATTATAAGAGATTATAACTTTACTGAATGTTATTTATTTTTAAGTAGGATTCCAATTGTTTAGGACGTTCAGTAAATAAATATTTTTGGTAACAATGATGATGGAACAGACTTGAAAGCTTGTTGTGATGGTTGCTGTTAATTCATTTTAGGGGCTTGGGACATTTGTTTATCAGCCACGTGTAGTTGGGTGAGTGTTGGATTTGTCTTATAAACTGTAGTAGTATGTGTACTGTAGCTGTGATTATTAGGGTCGTAAATGAGGTTGATGCTCCAAGTACCATACTCTCCCGGCATGTGCTTGGAAAGCGCGTGGAAGAATCCAGGGAAATCCAAACTCAAGATAGCCACTGTCGGTGCTGAGTTTGGACATCCAATCACCGGACTTGCAGCGATCGTGGTGTACTATTAAATGCGCATGCCTACACCGCGAGGGTAGGAAAGAAAGCAGCCTTGGTCTTATGAAGGGACATTCCAACTTTGGGCTCGTGGGATGCCACGGGAAATCATCTTGTGGCTGCAGATGGTGGGAAGTAAGGAAGCTTGTGGTCTTATATGACCGTAAATTTCGTGATCATGAGCTACTGGACCTCCTTTTTATGTGGAATCCGAAGCACAGGACATGGCATTTCACTTCGAAAATCTCACATGCATTAACCGGGAATCGAACCCGGTCCACCGTGGTGAGAGGCCAACAGATGGACCGCTGCGCCATCACGCCCCGACTTGCATATCGGCCGGTGATGGTAAGCTGCCTCAATACTAGCACCCCATGTAGATGATGATGATAATAGTAATAATAGTCGAATAATAATAATAATAATAATAATAATAATAAGAGTTAGCATGTGTAGCTCTGGTGGTAGAATGCTAAAAATGAAATTCTAGCAACTCGACATACCAAAAAAAAAACATAAAGGAACTTAGGTTGGTTCCATCGTTTCGGGGCTGCGACAACGTGGTCGGGTTGCCCCGTATTAAAGAAGTTAGTGTGTCTAAAATTATATTATTACTATTATCAGTAGGCCTACAGTAGTAGTAGCCAAGTATAATAATAGTATTATTATTATTTTTGTTAATATTTTTGTTACAGTTGTTGCATTGTCTTCACTCGAAGATAGACCAACAGGTTCTTAAATTAATTTACCAAATCTTTAGGATTTCCATTTTCTATGCATAGGCCATGAGGATGGCAAAATCCTAAACAGATCCACCATCACTAGTCATGTAGCCACTCCCCATGAAGGTGTGAAACAGCTGTTCATAGGCTCGGTCTGTGTATTTCAATGTCATTGGCAGACAAGACGAGGAGGTCACTCAACTTCAGACTCTTGTCAACATTCCTTAGCGTTGGAGGGGAGGGTGACGGGGAGACGTCAGCTGTGTTGCTGAGGGGAACGAAGTGTAAGCCCGTTTCCAAGACATTCACCGACGATTTTTGTGATTTAATTCCACCTACACTAATTAAGATCCGACTGAATTTCATGAAGATATTTGCTTAGAATACCATCTTCTATCACCAGTGTAACGGACTTCCATCATATCAAAAACACCCTGTACATATTTTTTTATAATTCTTATTGGAAATTTTTCAAAGTCGTCATTAGTCAACAATTTACTCTCATACACTTCACTCAGCGTTAAAACCTCACTTATTTAGACTATTGTTCACTCAAAGGGTTTAGTTACTTTATCGCCTAGTATATAAATTAGCTCCGATTGAGAAAGAAAGAAACTCAACTTCAAAAGATCGCACGGTTGGGAAGTCAGCTTACTGCAGCATGTTCAAAGAATACTTATGACTTAACCAGTTATTCACGGAAATTAAACACTTCGATATATCCAGAGAGAAAATGATTCCTGCGTTGTCTTGGTTACAACAAATGTAGCACCACTTGGCTGGAAAAATAAAAAATAATTATTTCATAAAGACGCCCGTGGCATTTTTAGTAGAAGCTCCTTCAGCCGATATACCAGTCCATGGCACTACTTGTGTTACTAAGTGTATTGATTAATCTCATGTATTTCTTCTTCAGGATTAGGGAACCACCCTTAACAATATTGGTTACATTCTTGTTACCAGACTGAAAAACATTACATTTCCGACAATAATTTAAATATGAGTTATTCACATATCAATACTATGTTTTATAATTTTTATTTTTTAAACATAGGCTATGTTTTTTAGTGCCGGTAGTGTCCGAGGACATGTTCGGTTCGCCAGAGTTGGTAGCTGCGTCTATGCGGACACCCACGGGGTGAGCTACAAATACCGTCGCGTGTGAAGTGTAGTCTGGGGAGGAAAGTGTGCATGTAAGGACGAGGAATTGGAAGGTAGTGACGGACCAATTCCGGCATTTGTCTAGAAGGAAGATGGGAAACCACAGAAGACCATCTTTAAAGTTACCGGCGGGGGGATTCGAACCTCCTCGCCTCCCGGATGTACTGCCTGCATCCATGACATAATGACCACGGCTAACTCGCCCAGTAATACAATTAATAATGATGTGCCACGAAATGAAGTGCTAATGATAATAGAGGTTTCCAGTCGTATAAGTAAACTTTATTTTCAAAATTTCCTTAAGGCAAAATCTTGATGTGCAACGGGGAGCTAAACTGAGATACACCAGAGCATGAAAGCAAGGGACCAATAGCGCGACAGAATGTAGTCAATTTACCTAGTTGTTACATAGTGGCTGACGGGGGAAGTTTTTCAAAGTTATAAAAAGTTGAGAAAACGTTAAAAAAAGAGAAACATGGATTTAAATAATTAAGTTAATTTTTTTAACATAGATTTGATAGATAAGAAAATAAAACTACGACAAAATAAAAACTAATACCAGTGGAAATAATTCCTTTCTATTATTACTTTTCGAGACAACAATAAAGATCATTTCGTGGTGGAGTGGCTACAATACTTAAGCTGTAAGGCCCGTGTTTAATTCCCGGCTTTGCCAAGGAATTTGATTTTGGTCCTACGACAGGAACGGGGTAAATTCAGCCTCATGACACAGAACTGACAAGAGGTAGATTCGATTCCTACCTCAGCCATCTCTTTAGTGGGTTTCCCTGATCTTGCACTACTATTTCAGCAAATACTGGGATGGTATCTACTTGAGGTTGTGGCCACCTCCTACCCAATCCTAGCCCCACCTACAAACGCACACATTAATACAGCCATCACACTAACACAGATTATCAGACACGTTTCATTCACGCCAAAGACACGTGACTTAATGACAACGATGCCGCAACGATGATTCAACAACAACAACGGGACTTCTCTAAACTTAAGAGTTCCATGTGGCGCAATATAAAATATTAAATGCGCACCACACTTGATGGTTCACTGTATACATCTGGTAAACTTACAGAGGGTTTCTGTCCTTTTCTTTTCTATCCCGGGCTTTTTGTTTTCACGGAATAATTTGTAATCGTATTTCTTTTGCTTTTTGTGCACTGATTTTTGACTTGATGTGTTGGAAATGATGTTTGTAGCGTATGGATTAAATCTTATTATTTTTGTCCATCTTAACATTAGTGTTACATTTATTATGATTATTATTTTATCAATATTATCACAAATATTATTAATATTATAACAATTAATATTATTATCATTAATAATAACAACTACAACAACTATGTATGAAGGTAGCAGGGCATTACAATATGTACGATGCTGCACCGTATTATACAGTACATTATGTGATTAACAATGGTCGGTCTATCCTTTTCAGTACCTTATACATTCCTAATTTATACGGAATGAGGGTTTCTGGATAGTTGTTTGAGTCTTCAGTCTATTGACTGTTAGATGCAGCCCTCCATTCCTCCCTGTCCTGAGCTAATCGTTTCATCTCTACGTAGCTACCACACCCTACATCCGAGGCAATATGTTAAACATATTCTAACCTTGGTCTACCCCTACAGTTCTTGTCCTCGACCCTTCCTTCCATAACTAAGCTTGCTATTCCTGGGTGTCTTAATATGTGTCCTACCAACCTATCTCTTCTCATCATTAGCAGTCTCCAGAAACATCTCTCCTCTCCTCTCCTCTCCTCTCCTCTCCCACTCTTCATTTGTTACCCTATCTACAACAGTAGGTCTCGGATATGCATTTGTAGAGTTTCGTACCTTAGTCTGCTAATGCACTTATGTAGGCATTTATACTTCGGACAGGGAGTGCGTAATTATATAGCAAGTTTACTAATGATGTGTACATCTATTCTCTAATGACATTGCACACTGTTTGCTTTCACGCTTCGAGTGCATTAGCTCAAGCGTAAAATATATTTAGCCTAAGACTTCACAGAATGATTATGCGCTACAAATTCAGTGGCGGAAAACTCAAAACTAGAACTGTAGCACATCATCGTGTGTAACATTAGTCAATACACCACGTGAATCAGCTGCCCGTAATAATATTGCTTTATGCAGCGCTACTATCGTGGTAATCGGGAAGGGGAATATTTCTCTGCTTCCGTACCGTATGGTACTAATGTACTGCAAGCAGATCCTGCCAATGAATAGAACTAGTGTTGAGAGAGTATGGTCCATATGTAAGTGGAATTGAATTGAATGGGATCAACACTACACAATTAAAGGACAGCGCTTGAATTATTTATATAATGACCACCTGCCGTGCTAAGTACACACAATAGCGTCATTTCTGTGGTCTATTGGTAAATACAGAACAATTGATTTCTTTACAAGTGGTCAGAGTAAGATTTCAGGCATTTTAGTGGGCGAGTAGGATCGTGTTGAGCAACAGGAAACAGAAGTGGATTCAATTCCAAATATCAGTCATCGCATAAATGTTTTTCTTATTCAATCGTAGTCAAGTACGGGTTTGGCCACAGCTGTCGCTTTCCTTTCCTATTCCATTCCATGAAATTGCATAATTTCAACAATAACTCAGGTTTTCAAAGAATTTCCTCACCCATCAAGTAAATGGGGCCAAAGACTACGAAATTAAAGATTCTAAATGATACATATAAACGCGAACAACACAGTTGCAGAGATTTTATACTAGCTAGAGAGATGAAGGTTTCATAATCGCCTAAATTAACCGAAAAGGAAGTATTTGAAAATTACCATATGTTTCACGAAATGTGACGCTTATCGTGTTGCTGGTAGATGCAGATGTACACTTCAGACTTCCTCACAAGACAGGAAATACGCGACAACAATTGATGATAGTGTCATATGGCACACGTGTAAGCGCATTAGACTAATGCACAATCAATGACGGTGTGGTAATTGCTTGAGTGCTGTCGCAGTAGCGGGAACAAGAAGAAGAACGGACTGATATCAGAGCAGAAAGTAGTCAATAGAAAGAAAGTCAGGGGTATGTGCTTTATACGGAACATTCAGTTGTCAGTTTTACCGATAAGCAAAATACTGTGAGTTACCTAGACGCACTTAGTACTCACTACAGTCAGACACTAATAATGCTGGTGTGTGGCCTGTGTAGAGGCCCAACCTGCGCACCGTGATGAGGATTAAATGAATGATGCATACTTTGCAATCGCTCAGTCTCTGAGTATACTGTATTACACGCCAGTCCCACAGTTGATTCTAGGATAGGGCTGCGCTTTGACGCGGGTATCGAGCATGACCCTACCAGAGCTGTAAATTGGACTTGTTTGTTCATCCCATTCTCCATCAGGGCTCCCTCAGCTTTCTGGTCTGGTCACGGTCCGGTCACGCGTGGGCTTACTGCCAAGAATGGTCATTTCAGCCATCTCGTAACGGCTGTCCCAAACCCATCCAACAATCAAAAACTGCCTGGACAGCACTACGAGACTATACCAAAATGAAGGTAAAGCTAGCAGATTATTACTAGTCGCTATAAGCATTTAAATAATTGGATCTCTCTATCTCCTCTACTTTATTTCTACCTAAGTGCTGATTATTTGCTGTAGACGAAACTATTCGTGGTATTGCTGTACTGGTCAGTTCAATTGATTTCTTCCAGAATACAATATTTCACCATATGCACCACCATCAGTGATTTCGGGTACGTATTGAGACTCCAGTCCCAAAGGTCCTGGGTTCAATTCCTAGCTCTTCCAAGAATGTAATTCTAGTATGTGGGTTGGAACAGGGTACTCTCAGCTTCGTGGGAAAGAACTGAGAAGAGGTGGGTTTGATTCCCATCACAGCCATTCTGAAGGTAATTTTCTGTGGTTTCCCATTTCTGATACAGGTAAATGGCCGAACGGCTCCAAACATAAGACCACGGCCTCCTCCTCCCAAATCCTATACTTAATTACAAATACACACTATTACCGCAGACATCACTATACCACTGGTTATCAGACAAATAAATAAAACATTCATTCATATATATGTAAACAGTATAGCCCATATACACAGCCGCATGTGAATCTATGTTTATAATATTGGCCTTTCTTTCTGCCTGTCTGTCGGTCTGTCCGTCTGTCATTTTATAACTCGAGAACGGCTCAACAGATTGCAGATAGCTTTAAGGTTATCCGGGACCCATTTTTGGGCTATTTTCATTTTATGAATAAATAGGCTTATGAGATCACCTTTTGTCCGTGTGTGTGTGTGTGTGTGTGTATGTGCGTGTGTATGTGTGTGATGTGTGTGTGATGTGAGTGTGTGTGTCCCCCCTAATTACTTCTAAACGGCTGGAGCGATTTCAATGAAACTCGGTAAGGTCATAGCACCATTTTGGTCGACCCCGACCGTGCCCTTCAAATATTTTTATGTCCCTCAAATCCAACATGGTGGCTGTGCGAAATATTTCACCAGCATTCAATATCTCCGAAACTATTACAGATATAACCCTAAAATGTTTTACGGTGATAAAGGCTACTACTAGAAGTTCACCTATGTGACCTTTGAAAACCTGGTAACTACAAAACCAGCATGGCAGCCTAGCGAAGTTACGACTTTAAATATACGTTTCTCGCGATTTAATCAACCAAACGCAATGAAACTTGGTACAGTATATGTCTATACACATTGTAATGCACCGACATCTAACTTCGCTCAATTGTTTACATAACCTCAAGATGGCGGCTGTGCGAATTATTTCACCGGCATTCTATATCTCCGAAACTATTACTGATATCACCCTGAAATTTTGTATGAATATAGAGGGCACTACTGGAAGTTCATCTATGAGGCTTTCAAAAAACTGTCAACTAAGAAACGAAAATGGCGGCCGAGAGAAATTGAAAGTTTTAAATAGACTTTTATCGCGATTTAATGGTCCAAACGCAATGAAACTTGGTACAGCAAATGTTTATACACATTGTGATAAACTGGTATCTAATTTAGTTCAATTGTTTACATAACCTCAAGATGGTGGCTGTGCGAATTTTAAAATTAAGTCTTAATTCATGTGTGGTAATCATGCGATCGAAGTAAAAGTTTCAATAATGAACCTACGCAATAATATTCCTTTAATGGTACATAACTCTATGGCCTATACATAAAACAATCCAACTTGATGACCATCCGAAATATTTAGACGGTTCTCAATATCTACGAATCTAATACAGCAATTAAACTGAATTCTTTTTATGTTCATAGGAGCTATGGGCGTACGTTTACCTATAGGACTTTCAATAACTTGATGATCACAAATCCAACATGGCGGCGACGCGAATTTTAAATATTTAAATGGACGTTTCTCGCAATTAAACCATCCAAGTGCAGTGAAACGTGGTACAGTAAATGCTTATACAAATGTTAATCCACTGGCATCTAATTTATTTCAATTGTTTCCATATCCACAAGATGGCAACTGTGCGAAATTTCAAAATCTCGTTTTTACTTCTTGTGTCCTAATCATGCGATTGAAGTTTGAATACTACACGTACACAATAATCTTCATGTAACAGTACATAACTCTTAAGACCTACATAATTATATAAAAATCCAACATGGCGACCATTCGAAATATTTAGTCTATTCTCAATATGTACGAATGTATTACAGTAATCAAACTGAAATTTTGTATGTTGATAGAGGCAATTAACATAAGTAGGATATATGAAAATAGGCTTTAGTTCTTCACAGAACTACTTGTAAGTTATACAATTAATCAATACGTACTGTAACCGTTTGTCTCATTCCACTTCAAATTAAATCAAGGGCCTCAGTGGATTAAGTAACTTGGCAATTACTCAGGTATAATAAAAACACGGATTTATTATTACTGATACGAGTAAAAGCAAAAAAATCTAATTAAATAGGTGCGACAAGGTGGTACGAAACGAACATTGAAGTCTGAACCTAGTCAAGATATAAACCACACAGCTTTTCATCTCACATGTCATCGCATGGCGTAATCAGATGCCAAGTTCAGCGCTCCTGAGACAACTTTGTCGATTCACCTCATATTTAGATTAACCGAAGGTTACGTTATTAAGTTCAAATAAAGTACTACAATGAGTGAAACAACACTCCATTAATTTACTATTACCCTATAGCACTTGTCCGCATAATACATTCTGACACAAACTCTATTCCATATTATGTTTGTTGGTTGACTGTTCAACTTAACCAAGGTGAAACATCAGATGAGCAAAGCATCATCAGAACATGAGAGCAGAGAGGGATAACAATAACCTGGCTGTCCTACCTTGACATGAACAATGTTGCCCAAGCAACAACAACAATAAACAAACATGTTAAGAAAGCTCAAGTCAACGTCATGACTGGCATATAAACAGACAGAATCAATCCTCTATATGATTGAGGCAAACGTCATCAACATGACTGAAACACTCCTATTTACAGAAATTTGTATTATTATTTACAAACACTACATGGCCGTTATGATTCGTTTCAGCGAAAAGAAACCCTATCAAACAAACACATGTTCCAACGTTTATTATAATATAAAATGGCACTAACACATAATTTCACTCAAATTCTAATAAAATTAATTCCATTCTCCGCGGATGCCTGCAACTATTCTTTAGATTTCAAAGGAATCTAAGTTTCCAACTGTAATCTGTGAAGCAGTCCTATACGTAATTGAGTGAGATCAATAGCACTAGGATGACCTTATATAATGTCATCTCTTCAAATAATGTCACATAAAAACAATGATCCACTGTGGACCTAATTTAAAAATATAAAAAAATCTCGATGAATATTATTATTATTATTATGTGACCTCTGAGAAGGCCAACCAAAAGGTTATTTCTTATTTAGTTCACTGTTTATGTCACCCTTAATATTTCACCTTCGGTGAATACGATGTATGCCTAGCTGGAATTTATCTCATTCACACACTCTCTATGGTCAGCGCGACGTACGAGCTTACCTGCGTTCGAATACCGATCTCTTCTGGGTACGATGAAATATACAAAAATAATGTGTGCTAGTTATTTCAAATACAGTATATGAAACTTGCACTGAAACATCGTGTGCTATCCCCGGAATAATTAAAATTTGAATCGACCCCTCTGCGTTCGTTTTTCCACTCAGCTCCGACGAATTTCAGGACACCCTGCCTGAAATAAATGACACATATATTCAACCTCTTCACCTTGATGACCTCAGGACACCCAGTCTGGAATAAATGACATATAACATCTTCACCTCTACGACCTTCAGGACCCCAAACCTGAAATAAATGATACACCTCAATCTACCTCGGGGACTAGCCAGCACACCTACACATGCTGAGATTGACCTATTATCAAGGCTTCCTTACCATTAGCACCTGCAACATCGGATTCCCGCTTCCTGCTCCCAGGCATGACCACATGCATTCATTCTCATAAAAAAATGGCCTCGCACGCTGTGCTGTAATAATTATTATTACTATTATTATTTCCCCGTTGATCTGACAACTTTAATTAATGGACTTTAATTATTATAATTATTATTATTATTTTATTTCATTCCTCGAGATTATGACCTCAACCTTTATTATTATTATTATTATTATTGATTGATATCCCTTAAAATGTATTCTTGTGACATTAATTCTACCTGTATGGGATTTATAGGAAAACATGCTACCCGTGTATTCATTCTATGCATTTCGGCACCACGCGAGAAGGATAAAGTAAAATTTAAACAAATCCATAAGCCCTTCTACTTCCTCGTCCATTTCCAGCCATATTTAACTCTAATTCACAACACATATGTGGCATTCCCACATACCGAACGGGTTAATTACTAAAACAAACCCCTCTGCACACATACATGATAACACTTAATGAAATGGTTCGGTACCCATCTGATCTGTTCCCGAAGTTGGAATGCTCTTGAAGTTTCACCTCATGGTAAATTAGCACTCTCCCATGACTTCCACCTGTTCAACCATCCTGATGATCATCTACTCCGCCTGAATTACGCTAATTTACATAAATTATGCCATTATAACACTGGGCGTTAATTACACTTATTTTGCATACATTCCTATTAATTTCGTGGCCTGACCACATATGCCGACGCGGTTGCCCGAATGTTCTCAACGTCACTCGTTACCGCACACGCATACACCGCACTGATATAATGCTTGGTTCAGTCTATCTTAAAAAATATGTTCATGCCTCGGCAAATTTACGCTGCCTATATTATCAGCTTCACAGTTTTATGTATCCCTATTCTTGGGATTAAACTCCTTAACGTTCATTCACCACACGATCATAAAATCGGCACATCTGCAAATACTTCACGCACGCGAATAGACTTCACTCGTCTTTCTTACTCCGCGGCGATAGGCGATATTTAATCATTTAGTCTATAATTCCGCATATTGGGTCTGTTTCCTCAAATGATTAAGTATTTGTCCAATAATATTCTTGACTAAAGTGTCACAGGTTCTAGGTCAAAATACATCGATCAAATGACTGACTCGACCCTCTCCCTATGGCTATTTATTTGAACGTGGTAAATTTCTCCGCCACTTCACAGTCATTTCATCTTCTCCCTTAAGTTCTTAATTTCAGCCTCGAAATTTCTCATACTGATAAAACATCTCTTTCTCTGCTAAAAAATCTAATGACTATTTTTAATCCGATCGCTCAGAATCGCGTAAATTGGATCGCTTGGGTTAGAGTTTTCGTGCCAACCTCCAGTGGCTTGGCATCAGTCTTCACTGATTGACTGTTCGCTTCGCACTCTCGCAAATATTGAGGTCATGTCCTATCTCCCTCAATCAGCTTAGATGATGGTCCATTTTATCTCTATAACATCGACCTGATTTTTCAGTCCCTGTTCCTGTCTTTCTTTTATAAAATTCCTATCCAGATTGGCCGCAAATCGAGAATTTGCACATCGTAGATGGCGAATACTCAGAATCCCATCATTTTCATTCACCCGTTCCTTGAACGTACGGTACATTTACTTTCCGGAACAGCAGGGACTTCTCCTGTCCGGCAGCCTAGAATGTCTCGTGGTTGGACCTAGCCCCCTTATCTTTGCCATCTCGTCTCCCTTCCGCTAGCAAGCAGGGGATAATTATTGCTTAGTGCATGCCGTTATAATCTGCTTGCTCTATGTTTCGTTTACGTGTACATTTCTGTTAAATATGAATTTTATTCTCTTCCTCGATTATCAAGGAATCCGTTAAGGTTTCAATACTTAAAAGGGGCAAGTGGTGCCCTATAATATTTTTACCTGATTTACACGTGCGATATGTCGAACAAAAGGTTCGACAAAATTAAACTAAAAATTATTTTTTTCGATCTTAAAGAAATGTAGGCATGGGAGGCTTAAAACAGAATTTTCGTGCCCACAAATGCCTTTTAAATTTATAAAATGGGTCTTCTTGCGTCTGGCGATTTATACCATATTCGGGGTATCCTAGCAACAAGAATAAGTTATAACTAAAAAGGAGCAATTATTGAATATGAACTTTGATTTTCAGCCCAAAAACTGACCGGAATTCTACATTTGGTGGTTTTCTCTGATTTCACATTCCTACTCCAGGCAAATGCCGGGATGATACATAAATGAAGGCCACGGCTGCTTCCTACCCCAATCCTACCTCGATTACTAATACACATAAGTTACTAGTACAGACATCACAGTGACACAGATGATCAGACAACATCTACACACACCCAAGTACATGGGGCTACATGGCCACGATGGTGCAAAGTTCCTAAATAATAATCAACAACAACAGCAACTACTGTCTACATCCTGGCATGTGTTATACTCTAGTGGACAGTGAAAAAAGAAACACTCTGGAATATTGTTGTTGTTGTTGATTCCTTTAGGGGGTTAGTGACATTGAGGTCGTGCAGCCCCGTGTACATGGGTATGTGTAGATGTTGTTTGATAACCTGTGTTACTGTGATGTCTCTACTAGTGTGTGTAATAATTGTAATCGAGATAGTATTTGGGTAGGAAGCGGCCGTGGCCTCAAGTTAGGTACCATCCCCGCATTTGCCAGGAGTACGAATGGGAAATCACAGAAAATCACTTCCAGGATGGATGAGGTAGAAATCAAAACCACCTCTTCTCAGTTTCGCCTTACGAAGCTGAGGGTACCCCGTTCCATAATTAAATTTCTTAGCAGAGCCGGGAATTGAACCCGGGCCTCCGCGTGACAGCCAAGATTGCTAGACACTACGCAGTGAGGTGGACGAACTCTGAAACATTGGTTCAACATTAATTCATCAAGAGGTGGGATTTTACTTCTAGTGAAACAAAGCTCAGAAAAAATACTCAATATTAATAATAATACAGTATTTATGTTCGACGATGTCGAAATGTAAATATTATATGTCAGAAAACTGTATCATAATGAGGGTCATTATAACACTATTTTTCATTATGAAACAGTTTCTGCCACCAATCAGAGCTCAAGAAACAGTTGTGTGACCAATTAAGTAAGGATAGCATCACATCTGCGCTGACTTCCACGGCCTTCTACACTGAAGAAAATGGAAATTGCAACACCCAGAAGGAGTGGTGCTACATTGCTGCAATTAAACATGCAGGACGAGTGTTCGGTTGTGATTCGATGATTACACTTTCAGGTCCCTCTGACCGCATGTTTGGACAACAATCAATACAGGATGTGCCCACCACGAGCTGCATTACATTGATGAATTCAGCGAGGCATGGAGTCAATAAGGCCCTAGATCGCTTCCTGAGGAATTGTGGCCCATGCTTGCTGCACTGCACGGGTCAGTTGTTCCAGAGTTGTGGGTGTCTGAGGACGGTTGGCCAGTTGCCGACCCATCATGTCCCACACATGCTCAATAGGACTGAGGTCCGGGGATCTGGCGGGCCATTCTAAGGTTGTTATGTCGTGGAGAGCTTCTCTGGAGATGCATGCAGTGTGAACACGGGCATTGTCCTGCTGAAACATCCCATTAGCAATGTTCGCCATCACAGGGACAACCACTGGATTGAGTACCCTATCAACGTACTGTCGAGCAGTCATAGAGCCCTCAACAAGCACTAATTGTGATTTCACATTAAAGCCAATAGCTCCCCAGACCGTAAAGCTTGGTGTTAGCCCTGTGTGCCTCTCGACAATAAGGTCTGGGCGGCCCCTCTCCCCGGCACGTCGGCTCACACGATTCCGGCGATCACTGCGGGCAAGACAGAAGCGCGATTCATCACTAAAGACGACCCTATGCCATTCGTTGACCCACGTCGATCGTTCTCGACACCAGGCCAGCCTTACACGTCGCTGTTGTGGGGTCAATGGAACACCTTCTGCAGGGAAACGGGATCGTAAGCCAGCTGCACGCAGGCGATTACCAACTGTTTGTTGTGTAACGTGGGGTGCCGCAGCTGCTCGAATTTGCGCTGCTGTTGCTTGGGATTCCATCCGGGACATCCGAATGATGCGGCGATCCTCTCTCACAGTTGTCTGTCGCGCTGGGCCTGTGCCAGGTCTACGAGTGTGGGTACCTTAATTTGGCCACTGCTGCCATACACGCTGTGCCGTAGATGCCTGTCGGCCAACATGTACAGCGACAGTCCTTAGCGATAATCCAGCCTCACGCAGCCCAATTATCCGAGCCCTCTCAAACGGCGACAGTTGTTGATAGCGTGCTCTTCTCTGTCGTCGAGGCATGCTTGATGGGGACCACTTCACTGCACAGACTGCAAGTCAACTACGCTACACCAGAGTCCGTATACTGGAGTTGATTCCTCCGTGACCAATCACGTGGGGTGACCTGTAACAACAATCCAATGGGTCTGAAACTTTGATCGTTGACATACCTACATGGCATCGTTCCATATCCTGAAAATCAACACAAACGACCAATGCCTTCATGGTGTTGCAATTTCCATTTTCTTCAGTGTATTTTAAATTTCACTGCGTGGCTACTGTCTTAGTGGGGTATTTGAGGAGGCCATGGTCAAATACAAGACATTCTCTGCGTCCCATGCGCTCTATTCAGTACATAAAACTGGCGAAATCTCGACAGATATTTATGAATATTTATGTTCGAACATAAAATAGTTATACTTATCGTCGAATGTAAACAGTCGTATGCAACTCGCCTATAATGGTAATTAAGACACTCTTATAGAAATTATAAAACTTGCTTCGCTCGTTTTATAAATATACTCGTGTCTTAATTATTGGCATTATAGGCTCGTTGCATAATGTGCTATAATAATAATGTCGTTGCCACATTCAGTAGCTCATGAATTACTCTGGCATTATCAAGTGAACACAGAGAGTTGGAGCAGTTGAACCGTGAGTCTCAACACCCGGCAGAGGGCTCTATTCAACATGGTTACATAATAGTCTGGATGTCTGTCAACTTGTTAATTAGCACTAACTTTATTTAATACAGTATCACGATTCCATTAGAACCCATGGGCGTTAACTGTGATATACATGCTAACAAACAATCGAGGCTGTCTGACAGTTGGCTTTCCGTCCACTGTCCCAAAGTTAGCTGGATCATATCAATGTACAATTAGCTGGTATTTTTTGTGACAGACTACATCCTGGCATGTATTATATTAGACTGTACAATGGTGGACTGTGGAAAATAAACACTCACAAATATTGCTTCAACATCAATGCAGTTTTATTCAAATATCATACAGGTTGTACATTGTATATGATAATAATCACACGCTCACCTCCGCATGTTCTTGGATGTCGCCCCGGAGGTCCGGGTTCGATCCCTGGCTCTGCCAAGATATTTAATTCTGGTCTGAATGCTGGAACGGGGTACACTCAGCCTCATGAGGAAAAACTGAGAAGAGGTGGATTCGATTCATCTCTTATGCATTCTGCAAGTGGTTTTTCGTGATGGTTCCCAACTTAAGGCCATGGCTGCCTTCTTCCTAATCCTCACCTAAATTACAAGTACACACACTAACACAGGTACCAAAATAACACAGGTTATCAGCCAAATTCGACACACACACACCCAAGTACTTGAACTGAATGAACGCGATATACGAGCCCTTCAAATGAAACAACAACTACAACGATAATTATTACTGCATTATACATTAATGGGCAGGTAGTCATGGACAACAATTTCATTTTTTTGTTGTTGTGGCTGTCCAAACCTCCAAATCAAACATCTTAGTCATTTCTGTCCCGTATACTTCAGTGTGTGTAAACGTTGTCAAATAACCAATGTTATTGTGGTGCCTGTAGAAGTGTATGTGTATTTGTAATTGAGACGAGTATTAGAAGGAGGCGGCCAAGGCCTTAAGTTAGGAACCATCCCGGAATATGCCTGGGGTGAAAGTGGGAAATCACGACAAACTACTTTTAGAATGACTTAGGCGGGAATCCAACCCAAACCTTGGGAGGTGACAGCCAAGAATGTTAGTCACTGCGCCACGAGATGGTCTAATTATCTTGTATAGCCTTGTCCAGGTACAATGCAGGTAGGCAAGCCGAAAGCCCTATAATTCAATGCAGGTTTTAATTTACTAAGGCTGCAAAAATAACATTGAAATCGCGTCAAAGAAGAAAGGGCAGTCATTATGATGACAAACTTTTGTGACAAATTTGACAGAGATGAATTACTTTATTCTATGAATTTCATATCCTCGTTCTCCCCCGTCACCATCCTGGAAAATCCCCTTACTTCCTATCTTGTACCAATGATTGTTGACATCAGGGGTATTTCACGAATCCTTGCCAAGCATATGGCGTTTGGGTACACGATTTGAATGTACCAAAAAAGCATGTTGACAGTGGTGGATAGTGGGTCAATATTTTAGGGTTTAAATGAATTGGGGCCCAAAACAGGCAAGCGGTGAAGTCAGAATTTATTTTGAATATTAATCAGTGGGGGCTGTAGCCGTCAAAGTTTGGAGAAGTTTTGCTGTATGTGATTAAACGTTTCGTTATTATTAGTATTATTAACATCAATATTAACTGAAAATAGTTTGCGTCATCGTTACAAAGTAAGCCGAGCATTTTGTGGAACACCTCTGTTGATATAATTCTCATTAAATCGGCAGTTAAATAGTTTGTGTTTGTGTCTAATGGTGATAGAACTCAACCTTCGTCCTACCTATGGAGGATCCTTTATCTTATCGCCTGGTCTGTAAACCGTAAAACACACTACGTCGCATCACTATCCCCTCTTAGCACAGAAACGTTAGCAACGTGTCGTATCTCATGGATTCCTCGTAATTAAGTTAACTATAGGACGTAGTGGACCCACGCGAAGAAGTCCGACAGGCATGAAAACACACAAAATGCTACTGACGATGTCTTAGGGCAGGCCAACTTTTGGTGAACGCATACGGAGTGAAATGCTCAATGATTGGTCCATTTCTTCAATACTGACAAAGAAATATTTATCTTAAAACCCGTTACGTTCTCCCTCCCGGCCCATGACATAAAACGTTCCTTATCCCATCCTCCCAGCAGGTCCATATAATCACTGGTTCTTCATCTTGAAAATTTTGTCCTGGTTGTCATATGTCCGCAAGCTGGCTATTTGGTACTCTGTGAAACAAAACCACAAAATACCTTCAAATTTACGTAGTCGAAGGGGATATTGACGACTGTCTTGAACCGCCGCGCCGTTGTAGTAAGAAAATCTTCACAAACCGGACATTAAATTGAATTACTGATGATACTGCAGTGTTTGAATTCCAGATTAAATCGGCAATATCACTGAAGTAAATCTTTATTGTGGGATCATCTTCCGACCCGGTGGAATTCATCCCAGGGTCTAGTACTGGGGCATGACCCATCAGTTGAGAATTACTCTCCTATGCTGTGACCGTCCCAAAGTCATAAGTGATCAAACCCTCACTTTCGAGATTTACGATTCTGATGAATCAGGCATATATTTTTATTTGATGCTCTTATTTCTTATATAACAATTTATTAGAGTGTATTATCCAATATGATTGATTCCCATATAATTTGTTTAGCTATAAGATGTTGATTCACAGCAGGATCCAAGTCAGGTTTTAATGTAACATTGTATTGATATTTATTTGGCTTGCTAGAATTGTTCACTTTGAGGAAGTATGTCTTGAGTGACAAGCATATTGCACCAGTTTTCTTGGTTGGAGGTATTCTGAGTGGCTGGATTAATCCCACGACCGTGGCAGAGGTGACTTAGAGGAGGAAGAGGGTGATTGCATCTGGCATCTAAGTACTGTAGATGTGTTTATGAATAAGTGTATATTGTTCTAATTGGCTGGTATCACACCATCCGTGATTTAGGTCCTGTGGACCAGACCTGGGGAGGGGGTGACGTGATTGATATTACGGTTGACGGTGGCTGAGAAGATTACTCTTTCGATAAATTTTGCCTGGTGAGTATCGGTCAGGTATCGCGCTCATCTACAGCATTTTGGTAGGATGTTTGGACCCCGAATTCGGAGGAAATCAAGTGTGGTTATGCTTGATTATCCTTGGGAATAGAGGGAGATCTGGGCATTCACGATTGCGTGTTAACAATGTCATACTGTGCCGCAGGTCAGGATACTCTTCAACTGAGGATGTTCTGCCTAGTTTCAGGAAAGTCAGCAATGACTTACTGTCTCGAAAAGCGTAAGGTACTGGAAGTCCGAGTCTGATTACCAATAATCGAGGACCATCACAATAGTTTTCTAATCAGCGAATACTGGTCAATACTGGTCAAATATGCCAAGTATTAATAAATTCAGGTGCGGAATAGGTTCTGGAATTCACCAAACGGGGTCCGAGCTCTATAATAAATTCAAATTAACGAGTAAAAAATGAACTCGTATGATGATGAAAGTAGGCAAACTATAGCCACCAATAGAATTCAACAATACTATGCGTGTGAAACAAATTAGCTACTTCAATACCAATGTAATCAGGACTAACTCTATGGGAACAAAACCCCTGAATTACTACATATAGTCTTCAAGCCAGCAGCCATCAACTGTAAGTACAAGTCAACTTCATCTTCCAGGGTCCATAAGTACTTGTCATAAACATGTGCCATTGCATATATAGCGGGTGAGTTAGCCGTGGACGTTACGGCATGACTGCTGGCAGTCGCTCACATCCGGGAGGCGAGGAGGTTCGAATCCCCCCGCCGGCAACCTTGAAGATGGTCTTCTGTGGATTCCCATCTTCCTTCCAGGCAAATGCCGGGGTTGGTCCCTAACTATAGGCCACAGCCGCTACCTTCCAACTCCTCGTCCTTGCATTCCCACTTCCCTCCCCAACGGTATTTGTAGCTCACCCATTGGGTGTCCGTCTCGAAGCAGCTACAAAACTGGCGAGCCGAACATGTCCTCGGACACTCCCGGCACTAAAAGCCATACGCTAAAAAAAGCATATATGATAGGGAACGTTAGGTCAGTCTGTAATCGGCGAGGATCCTGCAGAGTGTCATGTGTTATATCAGAATATATGTTAATGTTTACCAGATTTCAGGCATTGTTATTTATGCGGTCACCGGTGTAGTTGGGTGTGAATGGGTATTGATGTTATTATAATCGTACAGTGCCTACCCCCCAGGAACCCCGACTATTTATTTATTTATATGTTATTGAGAGGAGAGAAGGATTATTATTATTATTATTATTAGTATCATCATTCAGTAAAAGGAGGTAGAGTCACAGTTGTGCGTTCAACAAGGGACTGGAAGGTTACAATTAGCGCACAAGCGTGGGACGATCTGGTCATTGTAACTCAGTACAGTTACATTGCCACGTCCTTTTGTCTTCAGACCCTGCATTACTAGAATGTTCGTTAGATACGGTGTATTTGGTTTCCCTACTTTAACTGGTTCTCCTCGTCTCATAACTAGCCCCGTATTTAATGAAGTAATTGCTTTACAGTCGTTCATCACAATAATGTTCACTTGAGACATTCTTCAGGTATGGCGGAGGTGTAAGCCTATGATAATTTGAAAACAAAAATCAGTTCATATCTCGTGCCAGTGTCATTTTATTAGCTGGTGTAGTTTCGCGTTCAACTCGTTTTGCGGGCGAATTCAAATAAGGTTTGTGGGGCAATGTTGCCAAATCTGCCCGAGGTTCAAAGCCGGCTTAGATTTGTACACGGCCTTCTGGGCTGACAGGATCACGCTGGTAGGTTATTACTGAGTACTAACCCTACCTATGGGAAGATGATGAGAGAGAAAAGGAGGTGGATTTAGGAGTGGAAACAAGTGTAACGTTTTGCTAGCCCACACCTTGAGCGACAATTGTAAGGTTTTCACTTTGCTCCACGTTGAGCGTACAAGTGTAATGTTAATTAATGCCCCATGTTGGTAGCGACAAATGTAACGGTTTGGCTGCCCCAAACTGTTGGGTGATAAATGTAACTGTTTACCTTTGCCTAAGCTATGTTGTTTTAATGGGCGCCAAGACCTCAATGCAATGCTGAAATCTAAATTTGTATTTAACAACGTCTAGCTTTGGTAGAACACCTTCAAGAATCTATTCACTCAGATCGTGGTATGATTTGATCATTAACCCAACAAACAATTGTATCAGGAGAAGGAATTGGTCTATATCTAATGCTACCTACTGAAAGCAAAGATTGCATTGTAAAAGAAATGAATTTATTATATAAAACAAGTATAGCAAAATTAATAATAATAATAAGTATAAAATTTAAATTGGAGCGTTGTGATTTGAATATTACCGATAGAAAATTACGTGAAAACGGAGTCTGATAAATTATTGATTTTACTCTTATTCCCAAGCTATGAAGTTATTGAAATATGAAATATAAAACAAAGAGAAATGAGAGATTGCGTATTTCTGCGTCATTCGCGCTTACCACTGGAAATGGCCGAAGCCTTTCCCTCGTACTGGATGATGCTGTGAGCTTCCCACAGTCTCCTGGACGTCGTCATCTTTGTCGATATTTGATGATATTCTGGTAGATTAGATATTTCTATGGTCCGTACATCGGACCCAAACACTCGTACAACCACACTGGTTAGGTTTTACAAAAGTTAGTCCTCCACTCCACGGAACATCGGAGCGACTCCCGCGTGCAACCGTACTCGTTAAGTTCTACACAGATAGTCCTCGTTCCACGGAACATCGGAGCGACTCCCGCGTATAACCATACTCGGCAAGTTCTACACAGATTCTCTTCGTTCCACGGCGCGCTGAACGATATATGCCCACGTCGGCTCCCCTCTCCAGTCCCGACTTCTAGCTTACGTAGTCTCCACTGATTGGCTTCACCCCACGCGCTATACTCCCCTCCTCTGGCTCATTACACTCGGCGGGAGGGTTCCGTTCCAACTATCCGCCTTTTCTTGACGCTGCAACCCCGCTTGCGTAATACTTCCCGACAAGATTAAGCGTGTACTTGAATTCCCAGTGAGTCACATCTCTCGATATGCCCTAACTGACGAAACTCCGTTAAATTCCGTAATCACATAACTTTCTATGATATTGTCGTTCGTAATAATTTGCTTGATAGCGTTTTCTAAGACATAGAAAACCTATCTGTATGCTTATAATTTTTATAAAATGCTCCGAAAATATCTTAATAATAATTATAATAAATTAATAATAATAATAAATTAACATGAAAAATTCTCTTGGCTGAACAATTTGCCGCGTAAATAAATATAGAATGGCTTCCTACTGACTTATGCCAGTTGCATAAAAACCCCTCGAAAAACACGTTACATATTCGCCTCGGATCATCGGATGATTTACCGTGACGACGGCCCATTATCCAATTATCCCAGACACGTTAATAAACCCCATCCAAAATACATATTACATAAATGAGATCACCCTAAATTAAAGATATATACACTCATAATTTTTCTTCACGCACTTTGCGTCAAAGTTTGTTGTCACTATGGATTGCACTTTGCAACCAGTCCAATGTTTTACATATAGAATAGTGTTCCACGGATATTTCCGCCTCTCAAATTTCTCTATGTTGGAGATATAGACATAATTAATGTGTGAGCACTATGTATTTATGATGTCATATCACACGCATTGAAGGTGTTCTGATATATTTATATCTCCATAGAACTTCCTAATTTCACTGGAGGTCCCTTCCTTATGGTGAAATTTAATCTCACTTATCACTGAGCACACGATCACACTATTGTGGCAGCACCTCGTGACCATAATACTTAATCTCTCTTTAAAGTAGATTAAATTAATATTGACTTCTGAAAAAAAAAACAGTAAATGCGCATTACATATAACACCAAATATTTCTGTGCCGTAATCAGGGCTTGTTAAGTTCCCGTAGACCATATTCTACGTAATACTAGTTCTCAACACAGATTGATTCTCCTCACACAAATGAAACCATTGTACAAATTATCTTAAATTACACACTTACAAATCTTACATGGCGAGGCCGTAAACAGAAATCACGTGAGCTGATATGTATGAGTTTCATGAAGGACTGTCTCGCCTCTTGATGGCCCATCTTTTGCCTCGTGGACGCCTTAAGCAAAAATACCCTGTCCAAGCGCTCACCCATCTCTAGGAGGCAAATGGGAATTCACCAGCGCTACCAAATTCTGGCCTTGGTGTATCGAGACATTTTAGTGCTCAAGAGCATCCGACAATCCCGTCATATTTCCCTGTACCTTAAAAACTCTCATTTACTTACATACTACCCCCCTGTGTGACTTCTGATACGCCTGCCTGGAAGACCATCTCCTCCCACGCACCAAATACCACACTTACTCATTTGATAGGCTGGCTCGCCAGCTAAACACACTCACTTTATGACACATATTTTCGTAGACTATGTATATTATACGTCCCGTATAATCTGTTTCCCTTACTATCCTCCAGCACATATGCTGTTTTTCCAATACGTTTGGAAACTATAAATGTTTCTGCGTCACCTGCTTCCAACCTTGCAAGTGGCTCCCTTAAATGAACGTCATCACGTTGCTCTACCTAGCATATTTCTCAGTGTCTGTAACGATGCCCTGTTGCTACTGTCCACACATGCACATATTAAAATACCGTCCTCTGCTTTAACCACAGGATAATCCCTACATAAATTAGTGTCCCTCGATAGCATGTCTGCAAGAATGTTATCTTTACCTTTAATATATTTTACTGTGAATTCGTATTCCTGCAGAGCAAGAATCCACCTACTAACTCTGTTAGAACTGAGTTTACAAGTTCTCATATACAGTAATGCATGGTGATCTGTGTGGATCTCAAATTTCCCCCCTACTAAATACATTCTAAATTTCCCTAAACTGAAAACAATACCTAAAAGCTCTAACTCAGTAATCGTGTATCTTTTCTCTGCTGCTGTCAGTCCTCGCGAGGCTAAAGATACAATGCACAGATTACCCTCATCATCTTTCTGACATAATACTCCAGCAATGCCTATATGTGAAGCATCTGTCATAACCACATATTCCTTATCTTTTAACGGATATTTCAGCACTACAGCTTTCTCAAAACCTTCCTTCATCGCTCTAAAAGCCTGATCATGCTTGGACTCCCATCTCCACCGAGTCCCACTTTTATGCAATTCCCTGAATGGTTCTACCAACCCTGAGTATTTAAGAACGAACCTCCTGAAAAAGTTGCAAATTCCCAGGTAAGTTTTTAACTGTTTAACATTCTGTGGCACCTCTGCGTGAAGTATCTTATTAACCCTACTTTCTTCTGGTGTTACACCTCTACTCGACACTCTTATGACCTAAAAATGTCACTTCTGACTGACAGAATGACGACTTAGACAGCTTCAAAGTGAACCCTGCCTGATCTAACTTCTGAAAAACTATATCTAAATGACGTAGATGCTCCTCAAAACTGCGTGAATTAATTACCATATCATCTATGTAAATGGTTACAAACTCTCCTGTGTCATCCCCCAATGCGATGTTTAAACCCCTAATTAAAGCTGCTGAACTACTCTTTAACCCATAAGGTTTTCTACAAAATTGATAAAGGTTATATTTATGACTAAAAGCTGTAAATGGTCTATCTTCGTACATAAGTGGCACTTGCCAAAAACTGGAACTCGAATCTACACAAGTGAAATACTTCTTCCCCTCAAATGTTTGCATTAATTCCTCTATTGACATAGATTTCAGCTGATCTGAACTAATTCTACTGTTAACCAAACGAGCGTCTAAACAAATACGAACTGTGCCGTCGGTCTTGGGTACCGTGATCAAAGAATTAACATATGGACTGTTAGAGTGCTCAATAATCCCATCTTCAAGCATCTGATTAATTTGTGCCTCAACTGCACTCTGATAAGCGAAAGGTACAGTATATATATGTCCTGTGAATACTGACCTATCAATAACGTTCAATGAATGTGTATAGCAATTGGCCATACCAATGCGATCCTCAAAAACTCTCCTATTACACCATAACACATCATAGAGCCGAACACACTGTTCATCCTCTATATTTCCCTGAAATGCAGCATCACGTAACGAGTCCTTTAGACTACCGTTCGTGATCACACTGCCCACAAAACATGGAGAACCCCGCTCTACGGCTGGCGATATCTCATTTAAAGTACAAATCACACCTACAATACTACTCCTCTGAATATGGTCATTGAACGCTACTTCTACTTCAGAATCTCCCCATTTAAATTTCAAACTCCCTACATCATAACATAAGTTACCAGACACTCTACTTAGCCACTCTGAACCCAAGATAACACTGAATACTAAATTTGGAATTACAAGGCAAATCTGCTTCTCTACATGATTATTAATTTTAATGTCTACTAAAACTTGCTTAGAAATTACTTTAGACCTCTTCCCAACAGCTGTGATAACAAAAGTGCTTTTAATTGGCATCTCCTCAAAATTTACTCCAGTTCCTTTCATTTTATCATAAAATGCACTACTTATGCAACTCTTCATACAACCACTATCAATTAAAACATCTGTGTACGCCTCGGACACGTTAAATTTAACTATGGGGCTCTTACTAACCACTTCCTGAATAATACCTTCATCATTTAGTTCATGTAATAATTCATTTCTTACATTTAGGTCATAGGGTTCCTGTATAATTGTATGGACAGGGCATGCTACAGACTGAGATTCTGACCTTACTTCGCAGCCTGGTTCGCGTTTAAAGAACCGCTACAGCTGGCCGTAGTACTACTAACTACTGAACTGGTCTGGTTGTTCTGGGCTGTGTTGTCATTGTTTGGCTGTATATTACTACCACTAGGCTGTCCTCTTCCTTGACCCCTATTCTGGTTGTAATTATTGTCATTATAATTTCTCCCTTGATTTCCCCTGAAATCATTGTTTCTCCCTTGATTTCCCCTGTAATCATTGTTCCTCCCTTGATTTCCCCTGAAATCATTGTTCCTCCCTTGATACTGATTACCATAGCCATTTCCTCTGTTCTGATTTAGCTGATTATTGTTATTTCTATTTTGAGTGTTGGCCCCTTCGCCACCGTTCCCTTGAACTTCTTGATGCCTGGCTTCATTAGGCCTATTATTATTATTACCCTGGTTCCGATTGAAATTGTCCTCATAACCCCCTCTCCCTAGTGCATCAAATGTGCTTAACAAATTTTCTACTTGTGATATTGTCTTTACATTCTGGATACAAGCAGCCTCCTTGATCCTATAGGGAAAGTGCCTAAGTAGCAACCTCACCACATCACTTTCCTCCTTCAACCCATCCAGATATTTACACACAAATACCTGCCCTAAAAAGTATTCGGTCATGGTGGAGCTTCTTTTAGGGTTATATTTACCACACACTACTCCCTCACGATGCTGCGACTGAATTACCTCATTCCAGAACTTTTCACGGAATTTCATTTTAAAATCATTGATATCAGTCAACTTGTCTCTGTAGACAGCAAACCAATTCCTCGTTTCCCCCACAAACACTTGTTCTAAAATTTCAACTACCTGGCACCACTCAATACTACCATTTTCCAACCTCTCCCCGAATTTATTTTCTATAGTGTTCATGAACTCCATTGGGGACCCCTGTCGATTGCTGAACTTATCCAGTTCTACCTCCCTGTGTGTGCTATTCACAAAAACTGGCCTATTCTGACTATTTTCTTGCCTGATCCTAGCTTTTAATTTTAACTCTAATTCTGCGATTTTCTCCTCAGCCTTCCTCTCAATACTGTTTACTGTTAATTTAATGTTTCCTTCTGATTCTTCTACTTTATCATATAGCTTTGCTTGTTTCTCCTCAATCTTGCTAATGCTCTCTCTATTACTCTCTCTTAAATCATTTACTTCTGCAACTATTTGCGAGTGGACTTTCTCAATTCTACCCCCCAGCTGATCCTTAACCTCTTTAGTTGATACTTGAATCTTGTCAATTTCTCCCCCCAATTTCTTTTTAACCTGCAGTGTTTCTAATTTAACTAATTCCTTTAAATTTTCAGCCTGTGTGCTGATTCTACTTTCCAACTCCTCCTGTACTTTTCCTAATTTCTTGTCTACATCTGCAATGATCTCTTTAACCTTCTCTTCCATTACTCCTCTGATTTCTCCTCTAATCTGCTCCATTTTCACACTAATTTCCTTACTATTTTGTTCTAATTTAGCATTTAAAGTTTCAGTACTCTCTCTATTTTCCCTACTGTTTTGTTCTAGTTTAGCGTTGTTTTGTTCTAGTTTTGCATTTAAAGCGTCTGTACTTTCTTTATTTTCCCTACTGTTTTGTTCTAATTTGGCGTTTAAGGCATCTGTACTTTCTTTATTTTCCCTATTGTTTTGTTCTAATTTTGCATTTAAGGCATCACTACTAACTTTGTTCTGATATATGAACTCGAGAAGTAAAGTTTTTAATTCTGGTTGGCCGCCTACACTCCCTCTTTCAGTATCGGGATTTACCTCCGCTACCCCGGTACTACCATCACTCGACATACTGCTCGTATCATCACTCTCCAGTTGATGACCACTACGTAACCTCATCTGTCTTTCTTTCTCATCCCCCATAATGATATACACTGATACAGATAATTAACCCCCAAAATACAGGCACAGAAATATATACCCTTCTCCTTCCACAAATGTTATTAGGTTTTCAGCCCCAAGTTGTCGGCGACAATTGTAACGTTTTGCTAGCCCACACCTTGAGCGACAATTGTAAGGTTTTCACTTTGCTCCACGTTGAGCGTACTAGTGTAATGTTAATTAATGCCCCATGTTGGTAGCGACAAATGTAACGGTTTGGCTGCCCCAAACTGTTGGGTGATAAATGTAACTGTTTACCTTTGCCTAAGCTATGTTGTTTTAATGGGCGCCAAGACCTCAATGCAATGCTGAAATCTAAATTTGTATTTAACAACGTCTAGCTTTGGTAGAACACCTTCAAGAATCTATTCACTCAGATCGTGGTATGATTTGATCATTAACCCAACAAACAATTGTATCAGGAGAAGGAATTGGTTTATATCTAATGCTACCTACTGAAAGCAAAGATTGCATTGTAAAAGAAATGAATTTATTATATATAAAACAAGTATAGCAAAATTAATAATAATAAGTATAAAATTTAAATTGGAGCGTTGTGATTTGAATATTACCGATAGAAAATTACGTGAAAACGGAGTCTGATAAATTATTGATTTTACTCTTATTCCCAAGCTATGAAGTTACTGAAATATGAAATATAAAACAAAGAGAAACGAGAGATTGCGTATTTCTGCGTCATTCGCGCTTACCACTGGAAATGGCCGAAGCCTTTCCCTCGTACTGGATGATGCTGTGAGCTTCCCACAGTCTCCTGGACGTCGTCATCTTTGTCGATATTTGATGATATTCTGGTAGATTAGATAATTCTATGGTCCGTACATCGGACCCAAACACTCGTACAACCACACTGGTTAGGTTTTACAAAAGTTAGTCCTCCACTCCACGGAACATCGGAGCGACTCCCGCGTGCAACCGTACTCGTTAAGTTCTACACAGATAGTCCTCGTTCCACGGAACATCGGAGCGACTCCCGCGTATAACCATACTCGGCAAGTTCTACACAGATTCTCTTCGTTCCACGGCGCGCTGAACGATATATGCCCACGTCGGCTCCCCTCTCCAGTCCCGACTTCTAGCTTACGTGGTCTCCACTGATTAGCTGCACCCCACGCGCTATACTCCCCTCCTCTGGCTCATTACACTCGGCGGGAGGGTTCCGTTCCAACTATCCGCCTTTTCTTGACGCTGCAACCCCGCTTGCGTAATACTTCCCGACAAGATTAAGCGTGTACTTGAATTCCCAGTGAGTCACGTCTCGCGATATACCCTAACTGACGAAACTCCGTTAAATTCCGTAATCACATAACTTTCTATGATATTGTCGTTCGTAATAATTTGCTTGATAGCGTTTTCTAAGACATAGAAAACCTATCTGTATGCTTATAATTTTTATAAAATGCTCCGAAAATATCTTAATAATAATTATAATAAATTAATAATAATAATAAATTAACATGAAAAATTCTCTTGGCTGAACAATTTGCCGCGTAAATAAATACAGAATGGCTTCCTACTGACTTATGCCAGTTGCATAAAAACCCCTCGAAAAACACGTTGCACAAGTATCGGTATAAAGGAAGAGAATCCAACACAAAACGGAAGAAAAATGCGAATTGGGCAAACGATCCCACGTCACAAAGCTAGAGAAGTACCTAAAATGTGTGGGGCCTTGTCTACGGCTAACGGGGAGTGCAGCGAGAGCTGGGGTCGCCTGCGAGCAATCGCTAAGTGCTCTTTCCCACCCGAACGGATCCTTCGGTACTATGGGGAAGAGTGATACTCTAGCAAGGCCAGGTATGCCAAAAGGGAAAGACCTAGACACTTTTATTTCCAAAGGGTAAGATTTTAGAAAGCCTTTCGAAATACTAAAAGAATTCGAATTTGTCGTGATAATTTTGTTTCTAGACACAGTTTGACCTCCGACAGAACGGCCGAATGTTCCCAGAGTGGGAAGAGATAAAGCAACTTTATTGCTTTTTGAAATCTTTTTACTATTACTAGTAGAAACTTCAAGAAAGTACCAATTGTTGAATCCAAAGCAGGCTAAACTCGAACCCAGCATGGTGCTGACTAAAAGTTAAGAACAGAGGAAAACCTCAGGCATAACTTAAACAAAACCAACATTTTGAAAGTAGATCACAAGTTAGAGAGAATATCTCAACAGGTAGGAAGTTGGCGGAGCAAGCTATACTTGCCTCAATGGTCTACTAGAATTAGCCAAGATAATTAAAAGAAACTTTATAAATGTTGTTATTGGAAGTTTCGTTTTAAATGCAACAAGTGGTAAAGCTTTTATTGATTCAAAGGTTGACTTTTCTATTTTGAAATAAGAAATAACTTTGGGAGGAGAATCAGGGAAGAGAAAGTCCTGCCTAACCGTGATTCTAGCAAGAGAGATAAAGCGGAAAACAATAAAAAATGTATTTAAAATGTATTTAACAATTGATAGAATTTTAAATATTTAACAATGCTTAGATCTGTAATCTTATTTTGAGTTGAGAATAACAATTTAGCTATTTTAAGCTAAAGTAATAGATTGTGGTTTCAACAACATGGAAGTCTTAGACCCCTATTTGTACAAATCGCTTACAAAAGTTATTGAGCAAGCGTCTGAATAAAAAGTTTTTAACCTGTTAGATTAATTACCAAGGATTACAATTTAGTAAAACATTTTGTGATATTGGTTAGGTAGAACACCAAAGAGTAGAATGTCCTTATGGCAAGCGAAAAGGTTATAAACAAATAGATTAAATTCCTGATCGTAACAGGAAGAAGAAGGAAAATTACAAGCGGAGATTACCGCTATTTTAAGCAGAAGTTAACAATGTTAAATTCAGAATGGTCAGGTCGAATTAACGAAGCCTGGAGCAAAAGGATCAGATACAAAAGTTTAATAATTAGAATGTTAACAATTCCAGAGCTAGCAGGATAAGAAGAGGAAGATTAATAAGTAGATTCTATAACTACTAATGTTTAAGATGAATTTAAGGAATTACAAATTCTAATAGAGCAGGTCACACTTTGTGAAGCCTGGATTACACAAATTAGATAACTACTTTATAATTGGAAAAAGTAGAACTCCTTAGTTTTAGAAGGGAAGAACAATACATATTAAAATGTGGGCTATAGCCACATATGTTGAAGCAGAGTGAATAAATTGTAATTGGAACAAAATGGGAGGGCGCTTAATTTTAAGCGAGGCCTCATCGAGAATGACTAAATAATTAAATTTGTTTGTAAAATGTATTTGGGAAAAAGGAGGTAGGGATTATAGTTCTGGCCAATTTGTATTGCTCTCAATCAAACGCGGCGTGGTAGATAGTTGAACTGACTCTGTTTTGCACTAAAGTTTGTTGATAGGTGTTACGATTTTCACTATTGTAGCACTAAATGTTCGTAGAACAAGAGAAAAGTTATTGCAGTTTTATAGATATACTTGGTTGAATGTAATCATGTTTTGTGCGTTGAGCAAGTTTTAAGTTGCAATGGATAGTTCCAGCTAACTTTAGGTTTTCAGCAATTTGACTGTATTGGGCGTAGTGCTTCACGGTTTGAAGTTTTATGGAGAATTCCAGAACTGTAATGGCAGTTAGATGGAGCGGTAGAAATCCCTCGAAGACAAGTTAATTTTTAGAAAGTTGTTAATGAGTTTTGACAAAAATCCCACGGTGAGAGAAAGAATCTCTTTTATATCGTACAAGAAGTACCAAATTTCATGTTCGAAAATAAGCTTTCGTTATCTTGAGCATGACCGAAAATCCCGCGGTGGCCGTTATTGCACAATATTAGAAAAACAGAATAAATCTATTGAAGCTTTGCAGTTTAGATTAAAAACTCATTAAAATGTTTAAAATCACTGTACTTAACTTTGCATGTTGAGCAGGCGGTGGTTCCTGGTAACCGTTAATTGAAAAATCAGGCATGGCGTCGATTTTTAAATTGTCTCATGGAGATAGGAGGCTGGCCTCTTAGAGGGAGCACCAAACTGTTCACTTGACGACTGGACTAGAAGTGAGAGCGAACAAAAGCACCACACGAGGGAACTGGGTGGGCAAAGAAGAGGGGGAAGTAGACAAAGGAACACATATCAGAATGGGAAACATTGAAATAATAAAAACCCTTATACAAGAAATGTAATACTTCATGGAGCAGTGTCTTCAAGGAGATATTAGCTGACGACGAAGACGACGCCTGGTGGATCGGTATGTAAGTCCTCTTGACTCGAGGAGTTTGAAGAACGTCAGCTGGTAGCCACAAGATGCCGCTAGGTAGATTCCACACACGATACACATCTAGAACAAACTTATAAAAAACTTAGGCACATGGATTGAGAGAGATAGAATACAGAGGGTCGCTGATGGTGTCTGTAAGAAAGGAAATTAAATAAATAAAGCTAAGGAAAAGGGCAATGGGCAGCAAGAGCTAACTCTGACTAGACGTGTAATCCAGGGAATACACCACACGCCATAGCCACTGCACTACGGTAACACCTTCTGTAACCCATCCAAACTGTTTTTGATTTAATGCTGATTTCTTTGCAGCGGTAGCTTCTAGGCGATCGGTCATTCACAGAGAGGATCCCAAAAGTTAAGGGGTCCAAGTAACTTTCTTGAAAAAAATGAGTATGGTACGGGAATGGGATGAGAATATATTAATATTTTAGTTGGTAAAGGGATCCAAGTGATTTCCTTGACTGATATTGCCACCTAGCGTCATGCTCCTACACCACGTAGTGGTTGGTTTCCCTATTACAAAACATTTTCAACTTTGACTTACGTTTTCTCAAAACAATGTTTGTGTTAATTAGACCCCTTGACTTCTGGAGTCCTCATGTTGTTGGATTGTTATGAATAACGAAGTTGACATGTTAAGAACGGTGTCGGTGAATATTTGTCATTGAAAATTATTGTCAATTATTAGGGTTGTAAAAATAATGACTGTAATCTTGAAAAATGACGTTTTGTTGAAATAAAAATTTGAGTTTAATTAAATCTAGTAGGCCTAAGCTTTTTAACCGATTTACCATCTCAAAAATGTTGAAACTTCGCAATTTAAAATTTCAAAAACCCGTCAGCACTAGATTAGGACGATAACGCTTTGTGTTGCATTTAGGAAACGTGAAAGAAAAGTAAATCTGAAATTTGTACCGTTTCAAGGATGCCGTTAAAACCAAAATCTTACTTTGCATCATAGCCATGCATCACTCGCCATGACTGAACGGGGGAGCTTGAAGTCTTGAGATCAAAGGTTTAAATCCCAACGCTAACAGTGGCCATTCTGAGTGTGATTTTCCTCGAGTTTTTCCACACTCCCTCCAGGTGAATGCCTTGTTTAAAGTCCCGGAACACCTACGCCAATCCTAGTCCTAATATTACAGCTTCACTCATCACTACATTCACTAAAGGAACAAAGGTTATCAGACGAATTCAACACGCACCCAAATACCTGGAGCTAACGACCAAGATGTTCCAAGCCCCAAAATTAAATTTACTACAACAAAACAAAATCTGTCTTGGGTTACTCTGTCCGTTAGCAACGTTGCATGGCGATGTCGACAGTGGCAAAGGTAGCATTGCAGTGTGTTGAAAGTCTATTGCACGCATACCGCATGGATGCTTACGAACATTTCCAAGTGACCGATCGCCTAGAATCTACCGCTGTCGATTCAGCATCAAAACAAATACATCGTGGGTTATAGCAGGTGTCACCATAGCGTAGTTGCTAAGGCGACCTGTCAGCCCGGGGTTCCAAGTTGAGATCCATCTCCTGGCGAAACAGTTTTCTTCGATTGGCCCTCTCAAGCACGATCAGGGTGACAACATCGCCCTGAAAAACCTATTTTAATTCGCCTGCGAAGGGATCTGATTGACTACCTTCAGCAGATGATATGATACCGGTGCGATATATCGACTTATATTTTTCAAATTATTTTTCAGCATGACAAAACCTTTAGGCTTCATATACCCGTTTTACGTAGATTCCAACCACCCTGTACTCCAGGTGAATCATCTGCCCCTGATAATAATGTATTATCCAGCCCAACTACCGTTGTTATCAGGAAGGTCGTTATTCCTCTGTTTGCGTTCCGTATGGTAATAATCCACTGCAAGCATATCCTGTAAACGATACTGAACACTATTACTTTTCCCTCAATGTTACTACAGACTCATACGGGGGGAAAATAACAGGGTTCATTATCGTTCGCGGGATATTGTTGCTGTACGTTATTACCATCCGGGATGCAAGCAGAGAAATATCGGCCATCTTGAAAACACTCGTTTGTTGGACTGCATAAAACAATAGTATTAAGGTCAGCTGATTCACCTAGTACAGGGGTCCTCAACCTGTGGTACGCGTACCCCTTAGGGGTACGCAAAACATTTCAGGGGGTACGCGGCAGGCCACCCTCCTACTCGATCCACATGCGCAGTGAGCTTCGTGCCGTAACTACTGTGTTAGTTATTTACGGCGCGTGTATTTGAACTCCACAAAGAATTACATCTTTTCTTTACGGAGCACAATTCTAATTTATCATCAGTACTCAATGACTTTGGTTGGCTTTTAAAATTGGCCTATGTTAGTGATATTTAAAAAAAAACTGAACATTTGGAATAAGTATATGCAAGGTAGTGTTTCTGATATGTTCTATGTTGAAATGAAAACTAACGCAATGATTGCAAAAATCACCCTTTGGGAAAAGGAACTGAAAACAACAACTATATTTTGTTTTATTAAAATATATTTCCTTATAAAATTACAAAGGTTAAACCATACTAACTAAATACATTACACATTTTAATAACCATTATTACTACTTAAGAAAGGTTAGTAGGGGGTACGCAGGATGTTTATTTTTTAAGGGGTACGATGGTTGAAGAAGGTTGAGATCCCCTGACCTAATATACTATATTTCATTAACGGTCATTGTCGTGTCCATTGTGTGATAAGAATTATGTCGATGATGTCGCCTGATGAACTAATTTTATATCATCCTATTAACCCTCCCCCTTTTCGAGAAGTGCATAAAAGGTGTAATTAATCCAGGTAATGTATTTCAGGTCAGCAGGTGAGGGCAGATATTTTGTTATTCCCTGCCCAGATAACTTGGGAACATTGACTTGCTGACCGACTTTTATTAGATTGCGAAGGCAATTTTAAAGTTGGCTTCTAAATTTTCTGTAATCCCTAATTTTTCGAGGGAGCAGGGAATTTCCTTCTTACTGAATGGGACCAATGACTTCGTATTTAACCCTTGCAAAGAAGCTTATGAGACTCAGTTTCGGGGGGCGTAACAGTCCATATCGTAAGTTGTTGTTAAAGCGCTTCATTAACATGCAGGGTAACATATAACAAAATAACATGCAGGAAAGAGTGAAGCCAGGGTTATAACAAATGAATTTAATAACAAATCAGCTATTTACAATGATGAACTAATAAACAAAACTCCCATAATGACCCCCACTGAATATATTAAATTTGCCAAAACTAGGCCAAATCTCAGGAGAGATTATTACACGGACCAAGTGTCCCAAAAAGAAAATCAACAATAATGTCAATGTATGCGCGAGTGCTGTTCTACATGCTTCACGATGAGTACAATTGAATGCATGATTCGTCATCATCCGGAATAAACTTTCAGAAGACGAATCCGCATTACTTAGAGCTAGACAGACGCGGGGAACAACTATACAACACTTAAAACTAAACCGACACTTCCTATACTTAAAATAAACAACACAATAATTTCCGCATGAAATAGGAATCAAACTACCGTAGCAGAACATTACTGCCTATAAATTAGGACTTCTCACACAAATCAACACAAGTAAGTTAACACGCGACCAACAAAACAAATACACATATGACCGCCGTCATTTTTACAAGTATACTACCACTACACCACACGGGCGTCACACTAAAATTACATGAACTGAGTCATAAACAAATCACTAGGCTCAAAGCCAACATTTACATTATTAACACAATATTCCATCCATACGACATGCAATAATCCGTTACAAACATGGCGAACTCCCCAATTAATTATGGTTCAAAATAACCATCACAAAGAACAGGTTTGCTAAATGAAAGCTTAAAGGGGCCAGTCGGAAAATAGGACTGCCTAACAAAATAAGTCACCAGGCGGGACGGGCGATTCGTGGAAATCTGCATACCTGTCAACCCACGTGTCAAAATAAACTCGGCCTCCCAAGGCACGGGATCCAGTCTCGAAGAAGCGTGCCCCAAAGCACAATTATACGTGTGTGTGTGTCAGAACAAAAATATATCTCAGCCTTTCCCCTAGGAAATCCAAGAATCAGCATATGGACAAGGAACAGCGGTCTCCTCAGAGCACCCTGCCTTTCCATCAAAATACAACAACAACAAAAATATGAGGGCGGTAGGACCTCTACCCCTCTTCACGTAGAATCAAAACACACACCTGACACAATAACACACACAGAATCACACGTATGGGTTTGACAGACCCTGAAATAAAATGACATAAATATTTTCCACCTGCTGGCGCCTCCGTTCAATGCCAGTGACTAATAAACCTGAAAAGGACTCAAAAAAATCTAAAAAAATAGAACTAAAGTGTTCTACAATTACATCTTAATTTGTTGCACTCGGCAACCCTAATATGAATAATAACCTGTTCAGCAAACATCTTACAGTAATTACCTCCCTTTCCTATCAGCAAAATATGAACTATAATGAAGCACCACTTATCGAATGTAACGGGTTTCGCATTCCCATGGATAAAAATCACGTACACGCGCCGTGCACATTAAATATGACTCCATAGAAAAATAAATACACAATAAACAACTTTGGCCACGCGCCAACGTACATTTAAAACATTCAGTGTCGGTACAAGAAAAACAATCTAAAACAAGAAAAAGACTAAACTGAACTATTTACAAAGTTCCCCCGCCAATCTAACTACATATTGAATAATCAATTTTTGTACATCACCGTATCAGCTTGCAGAACATATGACTTGCATCTCGGCTCATTTCCCTCCGGGAAATTAGCACTGCATCGTTGTCTTCGTAGAAGCGTCGGACATCACTCCAGCTCCTGACCACACGTCGGACATCTTGGTGTAGTCTCATTGGAAGAAAAGTTCAATGTTATTATAATTTGACCTGGCTATAATCGCCTGTGAGTTACTAAATTCGCCCACGAATTGTCCTATGCGATTAATCAACGAAGACTTTCCCTAGCTCTCGTTTACACACGCACAATACAACACTTGAAATAATTACAGTAAAAATTTACATGAAATGTACACTTCAAATCCATCGTCACTGGTTTGACAATACGAGTTTTAAATCTGCCTGTCGCAGTCGTTATCTCGCTCGGTAATCTCTACTGCTCTTGGACCTTCGCTCGCTGAGCGCTAATTGGAATGTTACTCAAGTCTTGCCCCTAAGAGCTGAAAATAGTTGTCTTCAAGATAATATTAGAGTACTAAAAATCACCACGCAAACTGGCGTGAAGTTAGCTCACCAGAGCTCAAAACGAATTACTTCAAATAATATTAGAGCTTTAAAAATCACTACGCAAACTGGCGTGAAGTTAGCTCACCAGAGCTCCAAACAGTATTACTTTCAACAAATATTAAAGCGTTAAAATCACTACACAAACTGGCGTGAAGTTAGCTCGCCAGAGCTCACAACGAATTACTTCAAATAATATTAGAGCTTTAAAAATCGCTACGCAAACTGGCGTGAAGTTAGCTCACCAGAGCTCAAAACAGTTGTCATCGAAACAGCGTCTCGTCGATCAATTTATTGGAAACTGACAGAGTGAGGTGGAGTGGGGTGAAATAAGAAAAAATTTCTAGAGTTTTTATCTCACACACACGGGACTAGTGTCAATCTTCATCATTTAATTCAAACGTCTCAGCGCACTCATGCGGAGATAATTCGGATCGGCAGTTCTTTAGATAATCAATTCCGTGCGCTTTTTACCAGTGACGCCACCCATCGCGTGCTTTTGGCTTGGTCTCTCCTGATTGGGTGATTCAATCGTAGGTCGGTTGCAAGAAACTCGTGACCATCCCTTTATGATTCCAATTCTGGTGCATGTTGTTACACAATTTGGCCTTGAACTCAGCTTACCCGGCCGTTTTCAAGAATAGCTACCAAGCTCGGTTTCTGTGGCAATCATTGCAACACGCTAACTTGCCTTCCTCTTGTCACCATCCATAAGTACTGCCTGGGCCGCAGTAATAATAATAATAAATCATGAATACTTATTTATCGCAGATTAATAAGGGTTCAGTATGTTATGCCTCGAAGATTATCACTTACTTTCATCGTATGCGTGGTCGCTCCACTATACAACCTGTTATGTACTAACTCACCTGAGCTTTATAAGGATGACAGATTCTACTAATTCTCCAAAGCTGCTGGGCACGATTCAGAGTCAGCAATACCTTGCTTCGGGTATTTTTTTACGGAATTATTTTCAATGTTGTGAGCAACAGTTTATCTTTCACTGCACAGGGCCCAGGAACATCTCCTATCTGTATTCTGCTCTCTCATTTGGATAATGGCCCATATGGCTCCCTTTATTACAATATTCCTCCAAGTGTGCATGTGAAAAAAAAATGAAATTAAAATGAGAACGATATGAACGTGGAGAGCAGGGCCGTGTGACACACACCGGGCCAGGGATTGTGATATTTCCCACTTGAAGTTTAAAAAAAAGTTCTGATTACACTTTCCAATCATACGGACAATATATAATATAAGTTATTAAATTTTATAATAACCCGTCCATCAACATAGTGTGTGAACCAAGACACTCAACCTAAGATAATTTGCAAGATGAGTTGTACTATCTGTGAATGTACCTTAGGTGTAGTTTACCTACACCCTCAAAAAGAAAATTATTGTATTTCATGCCTCGCGCATCTCTCCCAAACAAACGAGTAATAATTGCATAGCCTATACAATCACTAGTATTGGCATATCGAGGTCAATCGAGACATTTCACCAAAGCCCTGAACATTAGAACAACGGTAATAAACTAAAACGTAAACAATAAGAACTCTCCAGAAGATCACAGAAGTGTGTTTAAGTCGGCAATATCGACGCACCATTAAATGCCTCATTTTGTCTTATTAATGTTTGTGGTTCGTATACTATGTATATTTATACATAGCGCATTTATTAGAGTTAATAAATGTACATACACCATACACACTTTATCGGCTATGGACTATTAGAACAGGAGATATCAGTCGTCGAAGTTACGATGAGAATACTGTACGTATGAATGATGTACAGTATTATAAAAATTGATTATTTGAAACAAATAGTCAAAAATATTACATAAAACACTCTATAACAGAGTTTACGTACTTGACACTATTGGAGGCAAAAATATCCAAGTCAGCAATACCAGCAGACATTTATCGCAGTGTGTGTATTTGATGAAAGCAGGTTGGTCACAGTGCTCATGGACACACCCTTCCGTTAATCCTTCTTCGAAGCAGTTCTCCAAGAGTGTTTGAAATACACAAGGAAAGTGTTTGGTGAAGTCGCAAATGCACATTTGATTAAGTTGGAGAATCTTGCTGCCGAGAACTGAAAATACATTAACGATTGAAGGCGTAAGAAGTGGTATCTATGCCATATGTTAATGTCGTTATAATATATTGTACAAATTATGAAAGTACATCGGCAGGTTGCACAATGCCTGTACACTTTGCTGGAATCAGCTTCTTGATGAATTCAATGCCTTTAGGAACTGTAGAGTTGTTAGTTCGTCATCTCAATTGTCTGACCAGGAGTCGAACAAAAGAAGGGATTTTGTATTGTCTTGAATATCTGGTCTCAGAACTTGTTCCAGGAAGACTTTTTAAATCCCTCCTCGTATGACCTATTCATCCCTGTCCTGTCAATACCGTTGCAGCTTAGCAGCTAAAACTTGACAAAGAATATATCGTTCTCGTCAGTAATAAAACACAAATAATTTGTTTCTATTCTCCACGACAAATACCTTGACCTTCCCCTGTGAGAGCAGTAGCTAGGCCATGGGGCCAAGATATCTGCGGACTTGGTAGACGTGCGTACGAACCTCACCGTTGGCCGGCCTCGAAATGGTTCCGATTTTGAACTTCATGCAAATTCCGTTATGGTACCTTCTAATAGACCACCACCGTGTCCTTTCATCACCTTGCCCACTTTCATTCATCTTAATTAATTTTATCACTCTAACTGCTCTCTTTAGGTTAGCGTCAGGAAGGGCATACGGCCATCAAAACACCTGCCACATAGACTTTCATCGCATCTCATCTCCGACTCCGTTTAAAACGGGAATAATAAGGGGTGGACGTACAATATTTGTGGTTCAAGTGCTGCAGGCGTAACATGGACTTTCAACAGTCTGATGCATAATCAGCTGGTTCAATTCCAGCCTCGGATAAGTATGTGATCTATAATTGTACATCCACTTCGCCATGTTTGTTATAACGTATACCTAATCGGAGGACTAAGTTTATTTACGGGGGAAGGGAACCTAAGGACTTCAGTATTACTGGCTCATAACTTCCAATGGTGAGTGAAGGGATGGTAGAAGGATGGAAAGCTTATGTAGTCTACTGGATTTGTACAGGCATAAAGAGTCCAAAAGCGTATATTGGAATGGAAAGAGTAAATTGGCAAAGATGAGAAATTAGATCTAATACCAAGGCCAGATTTGAAATAGTACTAGTATACTGACGTAGGAATATGGATTCTAGGGATGAGCACATGTCGGACTCAAGCCTGCTCCATTGCCATTTCTTTCAGGTGCAAGCATGAGAGCTTGTGTAACCGTACGTCTGTCATTTCACTGCCAGATGGCCTACATATACAGTGTTAAGGACACTGGATACCATATCTCATCTTTAAACTTATCATTTGTTGGACGGAATGTATTATAGCACAGTATTCATTATATGTTATTAAAAGGTGCGTTCAAAAAGTAACGAGCCGGAGGCATAATTACAGAAACCAGTACCTGTATGTTAGAAGTATTGGCCCTGGCTGTTGAGGCACTTGTCCCACTGTGACACGAGGCGGTGAATGGCTGGCTCATAAAAATTCCCTGGGCTGCGATGTGAACCAGTTCCGCACGTACAGCTGGACGTCGGCGTCCGAGGAGAATCGTTGGCCCCGCAGAGCCATTTTCAGGGGACCAAACATGGCGAAATTCACAGGGAGAGAGGTCTGGACTGTATGGAGGGTGGCCGAGAACCTCCCATTTGAATTTCTGCAGGAGTGCCGCGACTGTGTTGGCCGTATGTGGTCGTGCATTGTCGTGGAGCGACCACGGCGGCTATGGCGTTCACTGTCACTCGGCGGTCCTGGGTAATGAGTGCATCAACCGGCTGGACGTTGTCATCGGTAATGCAGGGGGGTGCCCCAGTCCGGGCATCATCGGCTAACGACACCCGTCCTTCCCTGAAGCTCTGGTGCCAAGCCTAGACCCTTGCAAGGGACATGCAATGTTCGCCGTGCACTTGTGACATTCGGCGAAGAATGTCCGTTCCCCCTACTCCTTCCGCTGTCAGAAACCGAACAACACCTCCTTGCTCTTCGGTTGACGCCTCCATGTCACTGTTTGCAATGCGATTGGCAGCGTTGGACGATTGATGCATGCTGCTGCTCGCTTTGTATCGTCTCGTGACGTGCACGCGTGCCCTCAAGCGACGGGCTGTGACCTTCCACGCTCTGGTCGGAACCGCACCTCGTTACACACCCCACGATTAGCCTATGTCATCACCGGTTTGCGCATTCCAGCCTCTGGCTCGTTACTTTTTGAACGCACCTTATACAAGACATCAATACCAACGTAGTGTACTCATCTGATGGCCATTACCAAAGCTATCTACTAAAATGTGATTTGGAGGCTTTTAAATATGGGACACTTTTATCTCCACTGCTGTTATTATTATTATTATTATTATTATTACGGGTCGGATATTTATGACATGTCATACGGTATTTGAATCGATCCATACTAGAAGGACATCAGTCATCCTGATCGTATTTCCAGTAATTAAAATAAACAACTTTGCTACAAAAAGGTATAAAACTTAGTATAAAACAAAGTCCCCGATTCTTGGATGTCAAGGGTAATCTCGAGAACCACTGAATGGATTTTGATGCGGTTTTCACCATTCTGTAAATGATATCTCGAGGAAGGTATCTGTAGAAAATAATTTATTTATGACCAAAGGAAATCAAACACTAACCATTTCAGTGAAAAGGTCGAAAAGAAAAACTGGTGTCCGTGCGCTTTTTAATCTTACGCTGGGCAAACCGTTAAAAATATATTTATACTATGAGTGTAATAATTGTTCAGCATGAAAAGTTCTACAAAAAAAGCCCGGGAGAGCATATCTCTATCTTCAATACATCACCAATTATAAGTGTCTTTACGTTTTCATTTCTTCCAATAATCTCCATTCAGTTACTGAGGCGACAGTTTACGAGCTAGCTAGGGGCGAGTCTATCACCCTAACTACAGCTTAGCTAGCGAACGTGCTTATTGCCCCTGATACAGCCAGCAGCAAACTGTCGAGTCGTGTTGAGTAAAAATCTTAAATGAAGAGTGGTTATGTTTGGAGTTTCCCTGGAAGTGCAACTCGGCTTTTCTTCATTTCACCTGTGAACTTTTCGTTCCGCAAAATTCACAGTCAAGTCAAGATTGAACCGAAGGGGGATTTGTGTATCATGCACCTCGCCATTCATTACGTCTGACAAGAATTTGTTGCACATGCATCTCCATGATAATATAATTAATAGTCCATTCAGTGATTTTAACCCATCATGCCGAGACGTAAAACGGATTTTGGTCGTTTTTCATTGACATTGGAAAAAAGCGCTTATCACGTAATGTATTCATAACTGTTCCCGGGCGAAGCCAGGTCGGGTTGCTAGTATTAAATAAATGAAAACATTCCCGCCTACCTTTACATGAAATGTTCTGTTATCCAGATGTGCATTTAGAATTAATATACATACAAATTTTACTGGCGTTTTCTTAGCTTACACTGAGGTTTTTGGAAAAGTCATTCATTGTGCGAGTAGTTTTACAAATGATGTGTCATTGACATCATTACAAAATTTAGTTATACACATCATATAAGAATACCGGCACTTAAATATTATTTCACAGTAGCCTAATACGATGGTTCAGGCAAAATTCATTGCAACTATATAATTTTTGCAGATATGTGCGTGGTTCACTTACTGTACTTTGTCGGGTGGAAGCTATGAAGGCATAGTGTGTATTGACAACAACAGATGGCTCTGTGATTGCTGGTAGTAGCACAGCGAGCGCTGTGAAGCAGATGTGAGGCGAACGTTGTGCGAGATGGAAGTACCCTTGTTGAGCAGTGAATCTATTACCCAAACAGCCGATCTCCGGGGTAGAAATGCGAGAGAGTGTCACAGTTAGTTGGTGGAAGCCTTTGGAAATAATGCCCTCCCATACCATACAGTAGCATGGTGGGTAGCAATGTTTCAGCAAGGACATGTGGCAACCAGTGTTCCTAAACGCTCGGCACGATCTGTCAGTGTTCGGACAGACGCGACGTGGCACGTGCCGCCATCAAAGAACTCCTGGAAGATGACCGAAGATGACCGACGATGGACTCGACTGAAGTTAGAGAAGGGAAGTAACATTACGTAATATCCACAGGATATTGCGGACAGAGTTGCAACTGCTCAAAAATACATCACGTTGGGTATCGCTTTTACTGGCGAAAGTTGAACAGTGGATGCAAAATGCAACATACTTACAACGGGACGTCGACCTCTCCCGGTCACGAATAATCGCCATCGATGAATTTTGGGCCAGGGAAAATGAACCGGAACTCAAACATCAGTCCGTGGAGTGGCGCCTTGCCAAATCACCAAGGTGACAGAAGTTCCGTCAGAATTCTTCCCCCGTAAAATTGACGGTGATCGTCGCGTATGACGTCAGGGGTGTCATTCTGTGCCACTTCGTACCCCATGGCTGAACAGTGAACGCAGAGAACTACAGGGACTTTCTGGTGCGACAGGCGCGACGTGGCGTTTGGGAACAACGTCCGGTTCTTGTGGACAGTGCAATCATACTGCACGACAACGCACGACCACATAAAGCAGAGTGTGTATGGCGGAAAGTACGACGCTGGGGATGGGAAGAATTGCAGCACCCTCCGTACTCTCCTGATATTTCGCCCTGTGACTTCCATGTCATACCATTGGTAAAGGAACTACTACTACGTGGAAGCGATTTGCGACTTGAGCGGACATTACCAAAGCCGTGCATCAACAGATGACCTGCTTCACGTATGGGGCGGCAAATGGTCATACTGACGGAATCCCACGCCTCCCAAATCGTTGGCAGCGTGTGGTGGACGTCACAGGGCCTTTAGACCCAGTGTTGTCATGACTACTGCATATGTGCTGTGCTGTGCTGTGCTGGATTGTACGTGGTGTGCTTGGCTGTAAGTCGTTACTTCGTTAGTAGTTAGTTTGCACCATGCAACCAGTTTTGCACTGTACACTACCGTAATGAATATGTGAGGCACAATGTTCCTGTGTTCTATTATCCACGCATGTAGTTCCCAACTCCTCCTGGCATCTGTGTATGTCGCATTGTCTAGCCAGGATGGTATCTGCGGGAAAGGAGGACACTAATCTCATACGTACTTCTTAAGAACAGTTTATCGGAAATGCATTTAGTGCAACTTTGAGACACAGCAGCTGCGATGACCAAAAAATCAGCAAACAATATTATAATCTCAACAGCAGTCTTACCTGCTTTCAGCTCTGTGGCGGTCCGTTCAAACGCAACTTAAGTATCAGTACATGTATTTTGCAAAGTAGAACGCTGAAGCCAAATTATTGGTCGAGGATTCAAAGTCCTGTTCTTGGAAACGTTTTCCCTTGAGACGAACCACATTACCAGTGACGTGTATTGTGCGACACTCCGTAGCCTACGCAAGTCCATCAAGAACAAACAGCCTGGACTGCTCACGAAGGGAGTGATTCTGCTCCATGATAATGCTCGCCCACACGTCTCTAACGTCACACAAGGTGTATTGGCCACGTTCAAGTGGGTGCAACTTGAGTATCTGCCCTACAGTTCGGACTTGTCACCCTACAACTTCCATTTGCATGATCCGTTAAAAAAACATCTGAAGGGAAAAAGTTTCCAATCGGATGACGAACTAAAGGACACCGTACAGGATTGGCTCCTGTCACAACCCTACTGGGAACAGGGAATCCCATGGCTAGTGAAGCAATGGGACACCTGTGCTCGGGCCTGTCGTGATTAATTTTGAATAACGAATAAATTGTACCCACAGTATCGGTTCGTACCTTTTAATTTGAACGCCCCTCATATATTAGCACAGGGGCATTTAGATCTTTAGCTTCTGACATGTGACCTCACTTCTTGACGTGACCCTCCAATTCTCGTATCTAGTGACCCTAAGTTGGGTATTTACGTCTTGGTTCTGACCATGCTCCAGAATAAGAATTCTCTCTGCAATCGTCTATTTAAAGCTACTATAATTATAAGAGTTATCTGGATGCCGACACAAGTCATCTGAGGCCAGGAAGTTAAAAGTGGTTATGAGCCAGTCTTTTCAGAGAACAATCCTAACCACGGCGCGCAGTATTACTCATGAGTAATAGTAGTGATTAAAAAGTGAAAAAGAAAGAAATAAGCTAAGAACGCTTGGTGGGCTAGTGTTATTATTGTAGAGTAGGGGGCCTCCTGTTGTAGCAACGTGAGCAATATGTCACTGTCGTGGAATACTCTACAGACAATGGGCTTCAGCTACCCCATTCTCTGCGAATACAATGATATTACCAGATAGGACTGAAGAGGAGAATTACGTTGGATTGAAAAACGTCAGAAATATAAAGGACGCGCTAGAAAAACTGGAACAATGCGCATACACATTCTGTTTAACCGATGTGATTACACCATTCTGTATGACAGAGAATCTGCTGCCTACTTACGTAATTTCTCTAAGGATTTCACAGATTATTTTATCCGTCTCGTAACAACCCACCATATTTACATTTCTGACAAACATCTGGGAAATTACACATATCTTTTCGCACGATTGGAAGTTAATTTTTCTTTTCCTAAGCTAGTTAGTAACGGCCATGGTTCTGATACTTTTACTAACAAGGAAATGGAAACATAGCTCACAGTTTTACGTGACCATAATTTTAGCGAGTATAAGCAGCGGACTTACTTTTATTGTGGAATTGAACCGTGGGACGTGATATTTGACATCAAGAGTCCCACATGCATCTGGGATTGAACCCATTCCACCTTAGTAGTAGGAAAGTAGCTTGACCAGCGCGCCACTCCCCACCCTCCCATTTCCCAATATATTTCCTTGCAAGATGGTACACAAAGAACATATAATAGCCTACACTTATAATTTTAGTTAAATAACCATTGATATCATTTTGCCTTGCTATGCAATAAGAATCAGTTGATTTTGAGTTGTGATATATATTTTTGCATCATAAAATTAGAATTCCATGAGAAATATAATAGCCCAAAGCCCATATTAGTACAGAAGAAACGTGGGATGCTATACTATGCCACATAATACTTATCTAAACAATGATAAAGGATGTTTACAGAACAGAATCTGGGCTGTCAACAGCTCAAATTTCTTCAAATAAATTGTGGATACTGTACTTCAACAACTGTGGTCTCTTGTGCACTTACTTTTACTTTGTAGTATCCAAAAACGATCTGAGTCCCTAATTTCGCGTGATAATGAATGCCAATCTTTAATAATCTAATGACTTGACAAAATTTCGTCCGTCGAGTAGCAAGTATCTTGAATCGGTTTGTTGTAAATTTCCTTCATTATCACTCAGTTGCAAGATTTTGTTAATCTTATATGTACAGTATGTCTACCCCTTTATATTCCCGTTTTCCAACGGGGTCAGGGATGAGATGCGATGGAAGTCTTTGTGGTGGATGGTCTCTAAAGCCGGATGCCCTTCCTGACGCCAACCTCATGAGACGAGTTAATGAGAGATGAAATGAACGACGGTGATGGGAACTGGGCAAGGACGTGGAAGGAAGCGGTCGTGACCTGTCAGAAGGTACCGTCCCAGCATTTGCCTGGAGTTGACAATGGGAAACCATGGAAAACCATTTCAAGACGGCTGACGCCTGACTGAGTCAGCAGAGAGCTTGGCCCCATGACCTAACGCTGCGCATTAGCGAGCGTAGCCACCACTGTCGGTTAATCTTAATCTCTACTTAGTATAAAACATTGGCCTGTTTGCCATCTCCTGATGAATACAGTACATTTGCATTTGTCAATTGGCACAGGCTAGAGTAAAAGGTGGCTTTTCACCGATCTCTCAGTCTCACTCATGGCTGTGATTATATGGAAGCTACTGAGGTATGGGTGGTGCTGAGTAATGGCATTCAGTGCCTGTGAGTGCTGTGAAAGGTTCTACTCATAGGGTTAGGACAACTGTTCTGACTCAGTGAGGAAAGCAATGGCAAACTACCTCACTCCTCTTCTTGCCTAGAACGCCTCAATATAGCGCAGCCTTGGGTTTTCTGTGGGTATCTACTCACATAACGTAACGGCGGTGCTTTTTGAGGATCCAACCAGCCTTCGAAGCCTCGGAAGGAACGGGCTGGATTTCGACAACATCGCAGCTGTGTGGATCTCATCAACACCCTCCGAATCATCCTGGAGCAGAGTGTGGAGTGGCGGAATACCCTTTACCTCACATTTGTTGACTTCGAGAAAGCCTTCGACTCCGTAAATCAAAGAATCATGTGGAAGACCCTCGAGGAATATAAAATTCCAACAAAGATCATCAGAATCATGGAAGAGATGTACGAAGGGTATGAGTGCCAGGTTCTTCACGAAGGCAAATTAACAGAAAAGATAAAGGTCAGTTCCGGAGTGAGACAGGGGTGTGTCCTTTCCCCCACTCTGTTCCTGTTGGTCCTGGATAGTGTGATGAAGAAGGTAATGGGAGGACGGAAGAGGGGTATTCAATGGGGTATAAATGACAGGCTTGAAGATCTGGATTTCGCAGACGACATTTGTCTTATGGCACAACGGTACCGAGACATAGAAGATAAGCTGGGGAGGTTGCAGAGAGAAGCAGAACGTGCAGGACTGATGATCAACACCAACAAGACCAAAGAGATGAGGATAAATTCTGACATCACGACTAGTTTGACAGTCAACGGAAAGGAAATTGAGCAAGTTGAGTACTTCCTCTACCTTGGATGTATAGTCACAAATGATGGGGGAGCAGAGGAAGATGTTCGAAGCCGTATCAGGAAGGCAAATGGTGCCTTTGTCCAGCTCTACCCCATCTGGAGAAATAGAAACATTTCCAGGAAGACCAAGCTCCGCCTTTTCAATAGCAACGTAAAGTCGATTCTTCTCTACGGCTGTGAAACATGGAAAGTCACAAAACCGATCAACAACCAGCTACAGGTGTTCATTAACAGATGTCTGCGTCGCATCATGAATGTGAGGTGGCCGGACATAATCGCAAATGAAGAGCTTTGGACCATCACCAATCAACAATCGATTAGCATCCAGATCAAGGAGAGGAAATGGCGCTGGATTGGTCACACACTAAGGAAGCCGGACGGAGCTATTGAGAGGGCGGCGCTAGACTGGAATCCTCAAGGCGCCAGGAAGCGAGGTCGACCTAAGAGACCTGGAAGAGGACGATCGAAAATGAAATTGCAGAGGTGGACAAGAACTGGAGTCAAGTGAAGAGAATGGCCAGGAACCGTACTGCGTGGAGGAATTTCGCAAAGGCCCTATGCTCCGGAAGGAGCGGCAGGAATTAAGTAAGTAAGTAACCAGCCTTCGGGCTGACTACCTAACACAGTATAAAACAAAGTCCCCGATTCTTGGATGTTACGGGTAAACACGAGAATCACTGGATGGATTTTGATGCGGTTTTCACCATTCTGTAAAGGATATCTCGAGGATGATTTCTGTAGCAAATAATTTATTTATAAACAAAGGAAGCCGAGCAGTAACGATTTCAGTGGAAAATCGAAAAAAAATACCTTGCGTACGAGCGCTTTGTAAGCTTACGCTGGGAAACCCGTTAAACATATATGAATACTATAAGTGTAAGAATTGTTCGGCATGAAAAGTTCTACAAAAAAGACCGCGAGAGCATATGTCTATCTTCAATACATCGCCCACTATAAGTGTTTTTACGTTTTAATTTATTCCAACCATGTCCATTCAACTACTGAGGCGACAGTTGACGAGCTAGCTTAGGGAGAGTCTATCATCTCTGTTACAGCCTAGCTAGCGGGCGAAACTATTGCTCCAGATACAGCCAGCAGCAAACCGTTGAGTCGTGTTGAGTTACGACTTCTGAGAAGGGTGGTTGTGTTTGGAGTTTCCCTGGAAGTGCAAGTCGGGTTCTCTTCATTTCTCCAGTGAAACACAGTCAAGTTAAGATTGGACGGAAGGGGGATTTGAGTTTCGTTCACCTCGCCATTCCCTGGAAGTGCAACACTCATTTCGCCTGTGAACTCGTCGTTCCGCAAAATTCACAGTCAATTTGAGATTGGTCGGAAGGGGGATTATATTATATTAAATTATACTGATTGGCGTATAATCTCTCCTTAGTATAAAACAAAGTCCCCGAATCTTGGATGTCACGGGTAATCTCGAGAACAACTGAATGGATTTTGATGTGGTTATCACCATTCTGTAAAGGATATCTCGAGGAAGGTTTCTGTAGAAAATAATGTATTTATGATCAAAGGAAGTCAAGCACTAACGATTTGAGTGAAAAGGTTGAAAGAAAAACTGGCGTCCGTGCGCTTTTTACGCTTACGCTGGGCAAACCGTTAAAGACATCTATATACAGTACTATGAGTATAAGAATTGTTCAGCATGAAAAGTTCTAAAAACAAGTCCGGGAGAGCTTATCTCTATCTTCAATACATCGCCTACTATAAGTGTCCTTACGTTTTCAGTTCTTCCGACAATCTCAATTCAGTTTCTGAGGCGACAGTTTACGAGTTAGCTAGGGGCGAGTCTTATCACCCCAGTTACAGCATAGCTAGCGGACGAGCTTATTGCCCCAGATACAGCCAGCAGCAAACTGTCGAGTCGTGTTGAGTTAAAAACTTTAGAGAAGAGTGGTTGCGTTTGGAGTTTCCCTGGAAGTGCACTTCGGCTTTTCTTCATTTCGCCTGTGAACTTTTCGTTCCGCAAAATTAACTGTCAAGTTAAGATTGGATGGAAGGGGGATTTGTGTTTAATGCACCTGGCCATTCTTAAATTATGTCTGACAAGAATTTGTTGCACATGCATCTCCATGATAATATAATTAATAGTCCAGTCAGTGATTTTAACCCATCATGCCGAGACGTAAAGCGGATATTGGTCGTTGTTCATTGACATTGAAAAAAAAAGCGCTTATCACGTAATGCATTCATAACTGTTCCCGGGCGAAGCCGGGTCGGGTTGCTAGTCTTATATATAACAGGTGAGTTAGCCGTGGTCGTTACGGCGTGGCTGCAGGCAGTCGCTCACATCCGGGAGGCGAGGAGTCTTGAATACCCCCGCTGGCAACCTTGAAGATGGTCTTATGTGGTTTCCCATCTTCCTTCCAGGCAAATGCCGGCGTTGGTCCCTAACTATAGGCCACAGCCGTTACCTTCCAATTCCTCGTCCTTACATTCACATTTTCCTCCGCAGACAACATCCCACACACGACGGTACTTGTAGCTCACCACATGGGTATCCGCATAGAAGCAGCTACAAACTCTGGCAAGCAAAACATGTCCTCGGACACTCTCGGTACTAAAAGCCATACGCTAAGAGAAAAAAGGAAGCATATGAATAAAATAGAATGTTGAAGATGGCGATGGTGTGTAATATTCAGTTACAAAATCTTTTTCGAGCGACGTCTCGTACATAAAATTCATATTTTTCTAAATTTCGAGCCAGTTGCTCAGTTACATCCTGATAGATCGATTTAAAGGTTTCGAAAATATGCAAGTCCAAAATCTTGAAATTATTATGTGGATGGGCATGTGCTCTCAGATGAGTCAAACTCCTGCAAAATATTGCCTTCTAGCCAGTTTCGAAATTTAAATTTTATTGGAAGATGAATAATCTATTCTAATATTTTACATTTTCAAGAGGGGGGCAGTGTCTATAACAATTAGTTTTGTAGTTTTGTGACGTGGGCGAGTAAATTCTATATTACAAGATTCCATTTATATAATTGTTTTCAGTATATCCTGGAGTAAATATATGCTTTAATAGTAGCGGGAGCCGTGTCAGTACATTTACTGGCACGTTAAAGATCCCCTTTGGGGCATAATTCCGGCAACCTGGGGTCTCTAAAAGCCTCAGTTGTTAAAAGGGCCTTAATACCAATAACATTCTTATGGTAAACGTAACCGTCATCTATTAGGTCAATGGACATGCGTTTCAATCAGAAAAACCTCTGCCACGGTCCAAATTGATTTCAAGCTGAAAGTTTACTAGATGTTGGAATATTGTTTATATTGTTCTATTTGCCAAAACTAGCTTTCCTATGTATTGTATCTATATATTGAATTTTTTATCATTACAGTGACTGGTTTTACAGCTACGAAATCTAGTATAAAACACTAAATGGCGATTTTGTATTGCAGTTGTTGCCAATGGCGCAGTTGGAAGTATGAAATGTCAGATGTCCCTGAAGACGATTTGATGCGTACCAAGTTTTGTAGAATTCTAGGCAAGCGTTCACATGCTATGAACTGGGACACAAAGACTGGTGGGCCGACAGAAAGTCGAAAAAACACACAAAACCCTCCTAATTATATTTACGTAATTTTATTAAGATTATTATAGTTTAAATCAAGGAAGAGTAAGAGAGGACCAGGACCTTGTTTACATTTGCACACTCTAAAATAGTCACGGGAATAATGTGATAACACTTGGGACACACAAAAGTACGCGAGGGTATACAATGTATATCCTTAGCACTGAATGTTACTACAAGAAATATATTATCTTACGGAGGCGTGGTGGCTAAGCAGTAAAGCTGTCTATCACTCACCAATGTGGACTGGGTTCCGTTCCCGGTCAATGCATGTGAGATTTTCGAAGTAAAATGCCATGCCCTGAGGGGTTCGGATTCCACGTAAAAAGGAGGTCCTGTGGCTGATGAACGCGCAATTAACGGTCACGTTAAACTACAAGCTTCCTTCCTTCATATTATCTTAACATTGTTCTGAAAGGTGTCTTGACGTAACGGTTTGTAAATGTAATATGGAATGGAAGAAGCTTGTTGCAAATATTTGAACAATAATTCACAGTTTCTGAAGTGCCGGTGCGTTGCACCTTCCGCCACGCTGATCACAAATGGTTAATCCTCATTCACACACATGTTGGAGTTTTTTACTCACAACGATAATGATAGGAGAAGAATCAACTATAAATTCGGTGATCACGTAGGTCAACCCAGACAAAGTATAAATTCATATTATGTTTAAGACCTATTGTACCATCCTGAAAAGTAATACAGTAGTTCTACTGTACACATGGTGGTTGGGATAAAACTAAGCATCTGGAAAGCTAGGATTCCCCTGGTAAGGAAGTCTAAAATGTATCGTAATATATGCGTTGTTTAGCGGAAAACATTTTTTCTTTTGTCCCAGTATTTAGAATGTCCAGCAAGCTAATGGTTCCTTCTATAGATGTTGTGTTTGTACCAGCTTTTGCAACATAACATAATGATGACGGAATGGATAGGCACTTTCTCCCAAAGGTCTATGGTGTGGGGATCTGTTGAACGAATCCTATATGATATCAGTAGTTAGATTTTTTGGGAGAACCATTCTCTGTACGCAGATACACCATGGACCACATTTATTCGTTTTGTTATACTTTCATGAATAAATAACAGAATATCTCTGAACCATTGTAACCCTATTTGATTTCAACCAAATGCGTTTGCAAAGTCATTGGAAACTGACAGGGTGCATATAATTTCGAAAATGAAGCCTTCGGCGCCGCTAAATTCGTACAATGATTATGTAACAGAGTACAACGCTGAAAAGTTAAGAACTTGTTCTTGAAATTAAATTCTAGCTTAACTTGTTCTTTCTGTCCTGGACTTGGAAACTCTCAATATTGGCCAGCGTTTCTGACGTTGCACCGTCAACTTTCAATGCCGGCCTAGAGAATAATGAAATTAAGTTTCTGCTTTATATTGGGAAGTTTCTTGAGAGGCATTTATTTCTCCCATGCAGTAAATACTAGTCTTCCAGTCACATCGACATATATAATACAGTCGCTGTTGTTAAAAGGGACGTAAAACCAATAACATTATTATTAATTTTTATTATATAATACAGTGATATGGAAGTTGCCGAAGTAAGAGCCTCATGATGGGCGAAGGTAGATTGAGAGTGTATCATAAAGGTGGTGAGCATGGTTCATGGAATCGATGCAAGGAAAGGGTGGATGTGTGGTGCTCATCTGTTGGTCATGAGTGAGGCAAGGAATGCACTTGAAAGCAATCAAATTAAAATAACCAACCTACATATGTAACCCGTTTATCAGATTCAATAAACATAACCACAATAGTGCGATTCAGGTGCAGCCGTTGGTAATAGGGCTCGGACTGTGATTCGAATTATTTGGCTCTATTCGAATATTCGAGGGACACGAATAATTCGCGAATAAGCGAATAATGTTTGAATATTCGAATTTTATTCGAATACCATTGTTATTCTGGTATTCGAATCGCTGTATTCGAATAATAACGTATTCGTGCACATTCGATTATATTGTATTCGAATAATTTGAAAGGTATGCCCATTGTTTTTAGCCTACTTTTCACAGAAAAAGGAAAAAGTAGACTTATGAGATCGATCCGGGCAAATGTGTGTCTGTCTCTTCGGCCACAGTTTTCCTGCGCGGGGACGTATATGGACGCTTGAAAATGAAGTAGAGGTCCCTTTCAAAGCTGGACGAGAGTGAGTGAGGTTGTGGTTGTGAAACATCCTAATCTTCTCCGGTATCACAAGAAAGCATCTTCACTTGTAATTCCACCCAAATCTTTTCCGTGTCGTGTGTATTTTCGTGTAAAAGATTTTTGTGACGTGAATCCACAGCAAAAGCTAATTGGCTGAAACTTACACCTGTGGTCGGTTCTTCATCGCTAATGTGAAATCGTCTTTTAAGAGCCCCAGAAATTGTCGATTTTAGAGTTTTTGATGTCTTGCTCTGTGAATCCTCATTTTTCATTTTTTAATATTCGTGAGGTTGCGAATATTCGAATAATATTCGCTGTATTCGCAGTATTCGGCATTCCAATATTCGAATATTCGAATACTATTCGAATATGCGAATACGCGAATATTCTGAGCCCTAGTTGGCAACATGTACAGACAATTCTTTTTAGTGTATATTTAGAGCTCATATGACTATGAACCGAAATGCCAATATGTATTTTTTTTATACATCAGACCCAAAAAACCTCCACGTCACAAGACTCACAAACATTTGACATTTGGTCTTGAAGTTGCAAACTTCCGACAGATTATTTCGAACGAGGAACCAAACTGTAAATCCACGTGAGCAACAGATTACCATGCTTACAGTAAATTTTCCAGCAAGGTGTAGTCAAAATGATGAAGCTGAAATCATGTACCATAACTGTACTAAGCTATGTTTCACAATATAAATTCCTGACTTGTCGGCTAATATCTGTATAGTCAAAACGGTGCCAGTGCATACTACGATACTAGCCTATTCAATCCTGCAAGTTTGCTATTCCTGTATGCACATTTTCTCTATGCGGTAGTAGTTCATTTTTGTAGTCGGAAGATCATCAATTTATCTCGTCCTAAGTACTCGATTTCAACTGTCGTATATTATGCACGCCTGACACATTGAATTTTCGATGAACTCCAGCTCCTATTTATAAACCTGTAAAGGAGAAATTCAGATAGTGCCAGATCGGAAGGTATTTTGATTTTTGCGAGACAGCCATGATTATTTTTCCAGCTTCTGCGAGACAATACTGCCAAGAATTCACTCAAGTACGTGTGTGGAATTGGTAGGAAAACCTATGCCATTTTAATAGTTGTATTAGTGGGTGTATTTGTGATTGGGGCTAGGATATGGGTAGGAGGTCCCATGCCCTTAATTTAGATAGCCTATATTCCTGGCATTCACCTGGATTAGAAGTTGGAAACCATGGAAAACTATTTTAAGGACGCGTGAGATAGGAATCGAAACTACCTTTTCTCAGTTCTGCCTCACGAGGCTGAGTAAACTTCGTCTAGTCCTCAAACGACAATTTAATATCTCAGCGGAACCGGAAAATGAAACCGGAAGTCCACGGCGACAGCCGAGAATGCTCGTTACAACGCCATAAGGTCGACACGCGTCAACGTTGATTCAATAATCATCTGTCTCAACTCGTGATGTGAAGTGCAGAGGAAAGTGTTCTCAGGCAACCCACTTCGTCATCCAAGCTACATTTAGTTTGCAGCAATGAATGTTGAAGGGAATGACAGAGGGGACTCAACATTTCACGACAAGTGAGCGCTTTGCTGCAGGCGGGCTGGCCGTGTGGGAAATCTGCGCCTTGTTCCACCTGCCTGTTCCAGCATTTAATTGCTTGTGCCTGCAATGTCAATTGGCTTACATCAATAGTACATCGATCTTGAACATGAAAGTAAATCTGACTGATTCTCCACAGTCTCCATATTTTTTTATGCTGACACGTGATCAGTCATTGCGTGCCAGGGGGATTGAAACAGGGTATCAGAAGCTCATGTACAGACCTTCGATAGAACTAAATCTCCAATGTATTGTTAACAAAGCTCACATTGAGTACCACAGCTGAGCACCCTTCCTAACGCAACTGGGCAGAGATATGGACGGAGACGGCCCAAGCCTATTAGAATATATTGTCTCGGGAATGTGCCTGTAGTTTAAAGTGAGGAAAGAAGGAAAATCATTTCCGAGCTGAAATTGGGGTTCAAATCCCACTCAAGCCCAAGGTTTCAGGATCGAATCCTGGCGCAGTCAGTTGGAATTTGAGGGTGTGCAAATGTGGGGAGCCGTGTCAGCAGATATACTGGCACGTTAAGGGTCCCCTTCGGGGCATAATTCCGGCATCCCGGCGTCTCTTCTTGTCTTGGTAGTTATAAGGGACGGGCAACCTATAACAGTATTATTATTATTATTATTATTATTATTATTATTATTAAAGCCACTCATCACTCGAGGACGCCCAGCTTAATGGCCTTGTACGTTAATAAAGTGTAGCTATACAAATCGGTGATTCCCGACTCTGCATGGAAATGTACTTCTGGTCTGGGAGCAAAAACGGGATACATTCAGGCTCGTTAGGATAACTATAAAGAATGTGGGTTCGAGTCCTATCTCAACCCTCCTAGCATTGGTTTTTCGTGGTGTTCTACTTCTACACCATGAAAATGCCTGGATGGTACCTAACTGAAGGCCAAGGTTGCCCTCCTTCAAATCATTGACCTAATTACAAGAGAATAGACAGGTTATCACACAGATTCTACATGACTGGCTGCGTGCCGTAGTGGTAACGTTCTCGTCTGCTGTGCCCAAGGTTTGCTCATCGAATCCTGGCACAATCAGTTGGCATTTGAGGGTGCGCAAATGTGAGGGGACCGTGTCAGTAGATTTATTGGCACGTTTAAGATCCTTTCGGGGCAAATTTCTGACACCTTAGTATCACTAACAACCACAGTAGTTTAAAAAAAATACATTGTTAGTATTATTACTTATTCTATATACTGCACCCTTCAATAAATAATAATAATAATAACACTGAGCGGTAGGAACTCGCTCGTCACAACAAGACAATGTGAAAGCAGCTTCACATAACTGATAAAATCATAACATAAGCATTTGAGCGGTATGTACTCACTCGTCACAACATATGGATACAAGTCCATTTTTCTCTGGTCAAGAAGTCATATAATGTGTGGTTTACTGTTCGTTAATAAGAAACTGAGTACTGATGCGAGTCCGTTTACAACTGAAACAGACATGTTGCTTACGGAGTGCATCTTTTAAATCACACTACGGCTATGGGACCCACCCTTAATTAATACACTACAACTACTACTGACACATGGAAGATCTAATAATATAAACAGAATGAAGAATCTCCCTGAGATTCTTACTGGTGCAGGAGCACACGGAATAAAAAGACCATGCCAGAAGTAGGCCAAAAACCGCTCTCATCAACTTGAGGACATAGCTCCGTGCACCCTAACTTGACACGGGTCAAGAACGCATCAAAATAAACACATCAAAAATATTGAACCAACAACAACAAAATACATGCCTAACGGCTGAAAAAAACAATGTTTACATTTATATGAAACGCCAGACAAACACGAATTTCGGTGGCTACCTTACAGTATGGACAGCTCCCAATTAATCAAGCAATACTCATTATAACCGATCAGGTTTTGTGAATTTAAAACAACATCATAAATTGCAGCCTCCGTGGCTTAGGCGGCAGCACGCTGGCCTCTCACCGCTGGGTCCGTGGTTCAAATCCCGGTCATTCCATGTGAGATCTGTGCTGGACAAAATGGAGGCAGACAGGTTTTTCTCCGGGTACTCCGGTTTTTCCTGTCAAAATTTCATTCCAGCAACACTCTCCACTATCATTTCATTTCATCTGTCATTCATTTAATCATTGCCCCAGAGGAGTGCGTCAGGCCTCGGCAGCCGGCACAGTTCATATCCTCGCCGCTAGATAGGGGCTTCATTCATTCCATTCCTGACCCGGTCGGAGACTGGAAGCAGGCTGTGGATTTTCATTTCATCATAAATTGCAGTATAAGAAAGCAGATCTGTTACTAATGACTAGACACGTTATCTGATTGAGCTCCCCCTTCTTGTATGAGTCACGCTGTCCAACAAATACCTCTCTCTGTCTGGCAAGCTAAGTGCAGTTCCCTCTGGAAACATCAACATATCTCACGCATCCCCTGGATGGCGAGAAACAAATATATACCACGAGTTCAGCCCCGCGAGGTCATGAACTGGGTTGACATGGAGCAAGTCAGGATAATCACCATGATATATTCTCGCTAGCACATCATAAAATCACATACGCACCCATAGCTTGGACAAAATCTCATACACACTCACTCTCTGGGTCGGCTCAAACAGATCAACAATACTACTGCGTCCATTGACACATTAACAAGAACACACAACAGAAACTCGGGTGCAAAGTGCCATCCCGTTCAAATCTGCTGGAAAGCAACTATCGAAAACACTCCTGATCCGTCATAAGATTCTACTCACAAATAATCCTTTTCCCTCCAAATTCTATTTTTTTAAATCTCAAAATTAATTCAGTTCCATTTTTGTTGTAAGGCATATCTCCGAATAATAATGCTTGACCGCGATTTACGCAAGCGAGATCGGGCATCGGCTGCGCGTCTCGCCCCGTACAGTTAAACCAAATACAATCACAAAATATAAAAATTACGCAACGCTCGGCTAGTCCCATATTTAATGTGTCAGTAAAACAAAAACTAATAATCTACATTACCAAGCAAGCAAACAAATATTTACAAAAATATCCCATAACACCGTAGCTGACTTAATAAATAAACAAAATTTATTTGGTACTCAATCCTTTAAAACAGCGCCAGGAATTACGTCTGCAGCCATCTCCTTTAAGATGTTTATCTGGTCATCGACATCTTCAGGCAAATGTCCAGCTGGTTCCCAGATCCATTCTCGTTCTTAGACGTCATCACGTGCTGAATTAGATAAAGTTTTTGTCAGATACACACACGATATAATTCCTACTATATTCACCTATCAAGTACTATATTCCTTGACAGTGTATTTGGTGAATTACTTCGATGAACTGGTCCTATCTGGTAGTACTGGGACTACAAATAAATCACTGAAGTTATACTATAATAAATAAGTAATGAGTTCCGTCCTCAGACGAACAAAAATTAGTGGTCGACGTTACGCCCTCAGACGTACAAAATAAGTGGTCCTCCTCGAAGCATCTTGGACCCATATAAATGACACAGACTAGGGTAGGTGTGGAAGGGGATCTATTAAGAAATATTCCATAATAACTATCAGACTAGCATGCGATCGGTATCATTGAGTTCGTAGCAGTGTGGAGGTTACGATTTTGCTGTAGCCGGCTTGAATCGATCGTGGAATTAATCTGTAGATAACTCCCGTGTTAATCTACCCGTGCGCGTTCCCAAGCCGAGTTCCCGCTAAGACAAGGCGTCTTGATACTATTGGCCTAGACTCTTGTATGTCTTTGCGCGTTTTTACAAACATTTCTGCCGTAGGGAGTGGTTCACATGATGATAGACCAATTACCTTGTAGCATTCGATTTCTTCCTTGGCGCCAATCTTCATAGCAACAAGCCATAGTGTGCGTCCCCAAGCCAACATTCGCGCTAAAAGTTGCACCTGTTCTATGTCTCAAGAATATATACGCATCCTCCTAAAATACCCCAGGAGCTTAAACCATTGTGTCCTCTCGGCCACTGATTTCTCAATATATCCCAACACCGTCTGGCTCTCATATCTGTTGTCTGTAGAAATGTATCAAAAGATGATGAATAAATATAGAATCCTTTATATAGCCTGAGGATAAAGGGTTCAATACACCAACGTACATGGAGCTGATTACTGGTAATGTCCCGATTCCCTAAAGGGAAGAACAGTGTCAAGTATTTGCTCAACCTTAATGTTATCGCATTAGCCTTAACTTGCATTTTATTTAGACTACATATTTTAAATTACCTGTTGTAATTTACTTTGTACTTTACAGTTCTAATTCTCATCACAAGAGAGTTAGTTAATTTATGTCGAACAAATCTCTGTAGAATTAGTATTATATTTTGTGTTAAAACACAGTCCTTACCCTCAATAAAGGCTCAACTCATCTATGCTCGCATGGACACCTATGTTCCAATTACAGACCAGGTAGCCCCGAAGGAATACCTGCATGCCCACCATCGCGTTGTTTCCCAGTGCAAGTCGTGGAATGTCCTTGACAGGACGGGAAGTTAGTACCACTATTTTTGTCTCATTTTCAAACGTATTTTTTTTCCTGAACAATATGGAGGCAAAATCTCCACTGCAATACAGCTTAGCAATAAAATGCATCAAATAGTCAATAGACCGTAGCCACACAAAACTAAAGTAACAGAATTTTTGGTTATGATCCATTAATATTCTTATCCACGATTGTTAGATATGTTCCATCAATTTAGCAATTATTATGTAATGTGAATCCAGTGTTATATTCCATCTCGAGTTCATTTTATATCTCAGATTTACATTCATTTATCTTCGTAATAATTCTTGCATTGCAGAGTCGTCTTTAAAGGAATATATTATTATTATCATCATTGTTATTATAATTATTATTATTATTATTATTATTATTATTATTGATGTCTTTATTATGGCGAAGTTTGTACTATTGGCCTTTTCTTACGCTTAGCTACACTCATTTTTAACTTATGACACATAATACCCACATATGCCATTCTTAACCTACCTACCATACTAAGTCTAGGCAAACTTAAATACTATAATTGAAGTGGCAATTATGTTTTTGACATGATAATATATTAATTAACCTTTATAAAATTTACATATTAACAATTTACGAAGCCATAAAAATATCCTGAACTCATTCACTCACACATTAATACACAATTGTTATTCTTGGCCCACGGATCCAAGAGGAAATCTTTACATCTTTATATTGTACCAGTTCGTCCTGGGGATGCGATGACCCATCTGCTATTACATCGCATTCCTGGATTTCCAGGACAGAGCGGAGTTAAATGAACACCTAGTCAAATAAGGAATGTGTCGGAAATTCAGTTGAAATATCTCAAAAGCAGAGGGTAACACGAGATAAAGTATCTCCAGGGTCGTTACGGGTTTAAATATAATTATAAAAAATACAAATATCAATGGGCGCCATCAACTGAATCCCTAGCAAACCACATCCTTCCCTGGTTAAGCCTTAATTAAGACAAGGAAAGAAAATAGGAAAATCACATCACCATCAGATCACAACTAAGATAAAAACAAATTTATTCAACTTTCATAGTCAGACAGACATATTAAACACTCATCCTACCTGAGAGCATGGTCGAATGCCAACGTTAAATTGTCATTGTCCAGAAAATCGAACCATCTCCATTCTACTCAAAGTGTATTTAATCCACATAAAATAGGAAAAAATTCTAAAGTTCTCTTGGGTTCTCAGGATCACCGTAGCACTATGTCTTTGCGTCACTGACATTCGTGATAACTGAGACCTAACTTCTCTTTAAATTAACATCATGAATGTGGATGTAAAAAATATTATTAATCTGTCTAAACACACATATTTAAATATCACATAATTTATGGCTTGCATGGCATTATTCAAATGCTGAATATGTTAGTAAAATGCTCCTAAACATCGAATATTTAATTTACACTATTTACACTGTCATTAATCATTGCTGTTTTGTGAATCACAGAAAATCCACTATTCATTGGTTATAATTATCATCATCATCAAAATTAATTGTTTAATTCATCAACACAAGTTGCAATTCTTCAAATCATATCTCAAATAAATTTATTTAAATCCATTTAAATTTATTAATCATCAGCTTCTTTAATTAATTATCACCTTCTAATTCAGTTATTCATCATCTATTTAATCATATATTGATTTATTTAAATCAGCTTATTTATTCAATCTTTAATTCATCCATTTATTGAATTCATTGATTTATTCCAAAATTTAATTTATCATTTTATTTAAATTTTATTCATCTGGTTATTTAGATTTTTATTATTTCATCTAGTCATTCTGATTTTTATTTCATTAGGTCAGATCATTAATATGCATAATTTTCAGATTATTATTTCATTAATTATTATTATCAGAAAATCTTGTATTATCAACATTATTTATTTGTTTAATTTCCTAACAAATTGTTTAATATGGTTTATAGAACGTTGTCTTACAGTTTTATCACTTCCAAGTTATATCTCGTATTTAATTATCATGCCAAAAAATATTATTGCCTTCACAAATTCACGTTGGATCTCACTATCCACAACTACATTATATATTTTCACTTTATCAAATATCACATTTGAATACCACAATTATTCCACAAACTCCATAAATATTCAGCGCACAGCATGAATCTCAAAAATAATGCTAGACTGGGTTCGACAACCTCATGTCTGCTTCAAAATACATTAGCAATATTGCAACTTCCACTTGGCAACTTCCACAAAATGCCTATCACAAACTTCACTTAATCACGTTGCATGATCTACAAAAATACATAACTGGCTTCAAATTATCAACGCACACAATCTCCAATAACTGTAATTAATCTGATCACATCTAGACAACTTCTTAAACAATTAGGAAAAATATTACCTTAATAATCGAAATCAAATTCAAAATCTGCTTTCAAGTAGCATAAATTCTCTTAAAATTCTCATAATTCACTTCACAGAAAACACCAATGTGCTATAATCTCTACATCGAAATATGCAATACTGATCTGCCTTAAAATAAATCTGACCATTAGTGATTCATCTTATAAGATTCAATTACTTTAAATCCTTCTCAAAGGTATCAAATTCAATCATAAAAATTATCAAAAGCATCAGCTGTATCAGCTGTTAAATTGAAAGTACTCTCAAAAGAGTATAGCAACAAAATATTGGATTGGCAAACAAGAATTACAAAATGTAACCCTGCTGACATGTATTTTTAATTTATTTAACAAAATTCGACTGATATGTGACTAGTAGTTCCTTGTTTGATCCTCTTACAATCTCAAGTACACTCGGATGATAAAAATGAGTTCCTCAATGGCAAGTAAGATGAGTAACCACCACACGATCGTATAAATACGAAAGGCCCCATCTCGTCGTCTCATGAGTGAATGTACCAGATTGGAATCAACAAGTCTCTAGTTGTCACATAAAAGCGATATTCATTCACTTGAGTGAATAACATCTTAATATCTCCAAACAATCCAATGGAAAAATCCCTACTGATGAATAATACACACTCGCTAGTATGCAATGAACTGACGAAGTAATTTAAATAATCCAATTGCAGATCACGAGTTCGAAATACTCGCCACAAAAAATAACTATCCAGGAAAACTATCCTTACTGGAAAATGTCTAAAAGGCCAAACATCTGCTTAATAAAGCCAACCAATGGTGAGAATTTCGTATAATGGTGCCTGCCATATCATATGGTAACGCCATATTCTAGCAAAACTCGGACAAATAATGTCTAAGCCATGTCTAAATAATTGTATAACTCCTACTAGAAAAATATATACATGTATGCCCAGTGTTCATGAAAATATCATATTAGAAAATCATAACTCTTACAGTACCTTCTCATATCAGCTGTTATTATATTTCAAAGATCGTCGATTATTCTCATGTGTAATAAATTTCTCGAAAGATCGACGTGAATATCGTATCACCCACGCAATAACGATCGCCTTCATATCCCAAGTGAATCAGCTGTTAGACCTCCTCTTCTTCAGGAATCGAATCCATCGCTCCGTGGTGCCATCGCGTCTCTGTCTTCGTTTACTCCGACATGATGAATTGCATGTTATCCATAGCGGATACTGTCCAAATCCTTACGTAAAAGTTCATAAAAGCAGCGTACCCCATGTTCCTCTTCTATGTTACACCACTGTCCCATATAATGTTCGGTTTGCTTGTTAAAAGTTCAATCTCCACAGCGGTTAAGTCTCACTTGCAGAAAATAAATTTTATTTATGAGATTGTAAAAGTTTTTGAAACACCCTGTAGCTGTGTTCGTACTCGATATTTTGTGATAATTCATGAAAAAGAATTCTATTAATGCACGTGCCAATGTTCATAAGTGCATATAATTATTACAGTTCGTTTGCTTAACAGCGTTAATGTTGTTTGGACCCCATGGTCGCTCTACATATTCCGTCATGAAATGCATAGTCGTAATGTAATTTGAATATCTAAGTTCATAATTGCAGTATATTGTAACTATCTGCCTGCACAATTCTATTACTGAATACAAGTCCCAACTCAATGTTGTAACTGAATGTTGAAATGAAGTTCAGCTTCTTTAATGTTGCCTGCATATAAAAGTCGGAACTAGCCCGCTCGGATCTACTGCATTGTTCCAGAATGAACTATGCTTAAAGCCGGCCTCGCCATGCCGCTTTGCTATACTGTTCTGCGTTTTAAAATGCAGCTCGAAATAAAGTTCTCAAACTCGTATTACAATGCTGTTCTGAACCCCGGCTTTTTCTCATCCGTACACGGCCCGTACAGCTTGCATCGGAACCGGTCTTCTCGCCGTCTGCCCTGCGTTGCTCGCCTTGGCTCAATGACCTACTTCCTGCTCTCTGCTTGGTTAAGTAATACTGTCGCCTTCGCTTTACGTAACAAGTGCTGTTCACCGCTCGACTTTACCGTACGCTCTGCGCATGTGTACCACTTCAGCTCGCTGGCTGAACTCGACTGACTTCTCTAAACTGCATTGACCAGCTCCTACCTGGCGCGGTCACGTGATTCTCTCCCACCATCTACGGTCGTGCGTCACAAATAATCTCGACCACCTTCATCTCGGCTATTAAGTTATACAACAACTTAAGGGATTATCTGTCTTTCTTCAAGTTATTATCATATATAATGCTTGTTATTTCTTCTCTTCTGAGATTATTAAATATACTGTTCCATAAAGATCTTAATAAAACTTTAATATTCCTCCCATAATTCCATCTACTTGACTGGCAGTGCCTTCTTGATCCTTGGCATCCTACGTCATTTTCTAATATTCTCCTCTACTCGATGTGAGCGCTATCTTTACAACTTTTCCCATAAATCTCAACTACGGCTTAATGTCAGCTGGCGTAGCCGATAGCCTCAACTGGGTATCGGGTACATCTCTCCCGTACATCTCCTTTTTTATCAGGCTTGAGAAAAAAAATACACTCTCAGGCATTCTATACACAACATATGTACACGATAGCTCTATAATCCTCTTATTCAGCATAATGATACTTTCTAATGCTAGCTGCGTTAAAAGTCCCCACAACTTCATTAGTATCCATTCTGACAATCTTGTAGCTGTTATTTCGGTACGTTTCATCAATTCGGAATGGACCCGCGTACAGTGGCGCAAATATATGGTAGATCTTCAGTTGAAGATTCGATGTGACTGGCTTCCTAATCAGCACCTCGTTATTTTCTTGAAACGGCTCGTGAAACCTCCTTCCTGCGTGTCTCCTGGCTCTCTTCTCCGCCTGTCTTCTGAGTCTCTCTTCTGCCATCTCGACTCTTCTTTCTTGTGTAGGTTGAGGATCTACTAGTGCCTTCACGATTCGGTCCCATGGTCTATCAGGTTTTAATCCATGATGAAGCATGGACGGAATCTGTCCTGTGCTTTCATGTATGGTGGAATTCAAGCATTGACTAATGATGGGTATCACTTCCATCCATCTGTGGTGTTGTCTTGACACATATAAGCGACACATTTTACTGATTTCCGGCATAATTCTTTCGGCTGGATTTCCCTCTGGATACCGCACAGAATTAAATACATGCCTAATTCCTAAACGTTCCATCGCAGTAGAAAATTCCATACTGGTGAACTGTGATCCATGGTCACTCAACAAAATTTCAGGTTTCCCCTTACTTGGAATAACTGTTTTCTCTAATCTGTTGATCACGTACTTGGATGTAGCTTTCTGGATAGGACATAGAGATACGTATTTGAAAAATACGTCTACTGTCACCAAAACAAACTGGTTTCCTTTCGTCGAACGAGGAATCGGACCGAAAATGTCCGTAGCGAAAAGTTCTCTCGGCTTGCTAGGTAATATTGATCTAGGAACTTCCTTCATTAACTTAGATGAATATTTGCTTCGCTGACAACTGTCACAGGTCTTTATGACGTCGCGGATCGTTTGTCCCATTTGTCTCCAAACGAAAGTTTCTTGGGCAAGAGCCAAAGTCTTGTCTACACCTACATGAGCTGCGGTTCGGTGTATCATCCAAATAACTGGTTTGACAAGCTTGGGTGGGATCACTACTCTAAGCTTAGTATGATCCTGATCGATATATTGGCATATAACACCTCCCATAATGTGATATTTTCTAGCTTCTATCTCAGTTCTTCGAAAATCTGGATCGGCGTTGTCCATCCTGCGTGTCAAAAAACGGTAAATTCTTCGCAAAGGTGCATATCTCTTCTGAGTTTGCGCTAACATCTTCAACTTTTCTAGAGTTCCCTGGTCCTCTTGAATTAGATTTATATGGTTGACAATCACCTCCTCACAAGGGTTTCTGCTCAACACATCCGCTAACAGATTTAATTTCCCAGGTCTATGCACAACAGTTGGGTTAAATTGTTGTAAGAACAGAGCCCATCTAGTGATGCGGTCACTTGCTAAGTCTGTCTTCATAATAAATTGGAGGGCTTTATGATCTGTGATCACCGTTATGTCATGTCCAAATAACACCTTCTTCCACGTCTTAAGAGCATGAACCACTGCTAATGCCTCTAACTCGGTTGCATAGTAATTCTTTTCACAATTCCTGAGCTTGCGACTGGTGAAAGCTAAATATCTGTGTTTGTTGGTATCGTCCAACTGATATAGGATCCCACTGATGCCTATTTTGGATGCGTCTGTCTCCACAAAAAATCTTCTAGCAAGTCTGGGTATTCAAGTTTGACATTCTGGATCAACATGTTCTTAGCTGCTAAAAACGCTTGATTGCATCTATCGTCCCATTTCCATCGATTTCCCTTTCTTAGTAAATCCTGCAGAGGTGCCATCGTTTCAGTATATTCAGGACAATGTGTTGAAAAGAACTGACACATTCCTATAAACTGCCGTACTTCTTTAAGCTTTCTTGGGGTTGGAAATTCTGAAATAGCCATGATCTTCGTTGGATTGGGCCTATAACCATCTCCATCGATTCTATGTCCAAGAAATTCGATTTCTTCATAAAAGAACTGACATTTGTTGAAATTCACCTTGAAGTTCGTCTTCCGGAGATCTTCAAAAAGCATTCGAAGGTGCCTGATATGCTCTTCCGCTGTCTCAGACGCTATAATCAGGTCATCAATATAGCTCACTACATGCTCCTTAACTGCATCTGATAAATTCTCATCTAGTGCTCGGATCATCACCGGACCACTATTCTTTACTCCAAAAGGTAACCTATTGAACACATATGTTTTATGATCAAATAAGAACCCTGTATACTGTTTGCAGTCTTCTGCTAGCTCTATATGATAATAAGAACTAGTCAGATCAATGGTAGAAAATAAACTCTTTCCTCTAAATCTGCGCAACAATTCACGAATAACAGGTGGCCTGTCGCGTTCAGGAAGAACTCTTTCATTAAGGGCTCTAGCATCTAAGCATATCCTCAGCTTACCATTAGGTTTCTTGACAACAGCTAAAGGATTCAAATAAGCAGTCGGCATCTTCTTGATAATTCCATCTTTCTCCATATCGCTTATCATGGTACTGACTTCTTCCTTCCATTTATCCGGAATGGGATATAAATTCTTGCGGTATGGTTTGTCATCCATCAACTTGATGCTGTAGGTAAAATTTTCTATGAGTCCTGGTTTATCATTGAATATGTCCTCATATTCTGAAATTGCTTGATCAAATTGCTCCTTGATTTCTGGATTTATTTTACTCTTCGTGTTAGTTTTATCCTCTATAGACCTTTCATTGCTGCATACAATCTCATCCAATATATTCTCTCTAAAGAATGACATCTCGGATTCCTGACTTTCTATGACCCCTTCTTGAAAGTACATGCGCCTACTCTGCATATCTATGATCAGGCCACTCTCACTTAAAAAATCCACTCCTAGGATCATATCGAAATGTAGTTGACCCACAACTAGGAACATCTGTTCAAAATATCTGGTTCCAATCCCAACATCTAAAAGTACCTGACTTTTACATTTCATACTTTTGTCTGGGATCACCCCTTGAATTTTGCTAACAACAGTTGGCAACATCGTAATTTCTCCTGACAATTTTAATTCATCCAGGCAGCCTATGGATATCAAGCTCACCATAGCCCCATGTCCACTAGTGTCTTTATTTCCTTTCCCATGACTTCCACACTGATAACTGGCAATTCATGTCTATTCCCTCGATGTACTACGTCTTCCTCTTCAATTAAATCCTCGTCCTTGACCTGATACGTTTCAACAATGATGACTGATTCCCAATGATTAGTATTCTGCTCTGAAATTAATTTGTCGTTTTTTTTCCTTCACCACTCGTTCCTGCTCGATTAACATCTCTAGTTATCTCTTCGGGTGGTGCACTAGGCTGTCTACTTTCTTGCCTTGATCTTCCATATTCTCGATTGTCTTGTCTTTCATTTGGATCATTCCTTCTGCTATCCCGCCTATCGTTCTGATTAGATTGCTGACCTTGGTTCCAGTTGTATCGACCTCGATATCTATTATTGTACCTATTCCTATTCTGGTATCTGGAATTCTGATCATAGTTCCTGTATCTACTGTTTCTTGCGTCCTGATCGTATGGCCTCTCGTATGGTCCTCGATATCGATCATTTCCGCGAACGTTGTGAATATTACTTCTATTCCCTTCGTTCCTTCTGTTTCCCCAGGAATCTCTTCTATCAGTCTGTGCTGCGTTATCGACAACTACCGCATTCACCTCTTGCGTGTTTCGATTCTCGTTCCGTGCAGTTCTGGGTGTGATTTGAGCGCTTGTGTAATCTAATCGTCGTAATATATCGTCATAGTGCTCAAGTGTGTTCGCTCCCGATGCTATGAGTGATCGTTGTACCTCAATTGGCAACTGTCTTGCTATAGCTTGCAAAAGCTCTTCTTCTGGCAATGGAGGAATCAAAAACTGCAACTTAGCCAATTGCGCAGTAAATTAATTAGCATAATGCGTTGGATGTGACGTAGAGTAACGCTTCGAATACATTTCTGCTCTTACGTTCAGCTGATCCTCTGCACTCCAAAATCTCCTTAAGAATGCTATGGCAAATTGTTCCATATTCGAAAAATTGCTCCTGAATGCGCGAAACCAAGTTAACGCAGGCCCATCTAAGGCGCGTTCGACTATCCTTAGTTCTCTTTCCTTGGCTACTCTATGTTCCGCCATATAATCGCGAATATCCCTCAGAAATTCGACTGGTGTGACTCCTGTGTTCCCTGAAAACTTCCTTGGCTTGTCGTCCAAATTTCTGATGATGGTCACTGGACCTGAGTATCGTTCACTCGTACCAAACGTACTCCTATCCGAATTCGGATTATCTTGAGGGGTTGAACTAGCCCTTTCGAATGTTACATTCTGTTGCGTTTGACGGTCTTCTCCCACGCTAACCTCTTGACTGTTCATACTGCGGTCTATCGGTGTCTGATTCATCGATACCTCCCCCGTTGTAACATTTTGACTTGTGAAACTATTTATTATAGATTCTAGTTTAGTCATTCTGTTCTGTTCTGTTCTTTTTTCTACGGTCTTGACCTGAGTTTCCAAATTATCTAACGACGTAACATTCTGCGTTCTGTTACTCTCTTCTAAATCGTTCTTCAATTTGTCTATCTTGTCTTCGCATGTAGTCTTTACTGACGCGACTTGTTCCTTTAACTGATCAACATCTGTCCTAAACTGAGTTGAATCTATCTTCATCGCTTCCTTATTCTCAGTAAATCTCGCTTCCAAGTTCGCCATACCTGCGATTAATTTCTCATCCAACCCTGCACGTTTTTCTTTTGCTTCGGCATCGACCTCACTATACCGTTCTTCCACTATTGCACCAACTCTATTTTTAAATAAAGCTAAGTTTTCATTAACTTTCTGCTCTATATCATCATCAATTTTCCTAATGTTTATCTGCAATTGGTTTTCTAAGGATTTCAAGTTAGAATTAACCTCTCCTAAGACTTCCTCTTTAACGGTCCCAATTACTGATTTTAAACCTTTGATTTCGTTACCTAGATTCATTTCTAGACCTTTGATTTTAGATTCGAAAGATACTTCGGTAGACCACTCTTGTATTTTGCCTACATCTGCCACTAAACCATCAATGTCGAATCTCAACTTCGATACATCCGATTTGATATCTTTCTGTATAGACATAACATCTGTTCTTAAATTAAGAATGTTTTCTTCTTCTCTAATTTCTAAATCAATAATATTCTTTCTTAACATTTGCACATTTTCCTCTCCTTTCATTTCTACTGCTTTTATATCTAATTGTAAAGCCTTAAATATTTCATCATTCTTTAATGTTAATCTATTCTCCAAACTAGTTAAATTGTTTTTCAACTCTGTGTTATTTTCTTCACTACGAGCTTGTAATCTAGTTTCTAATAATTTAAAACTATCCTTTAAGTTAGCTTCATTAGCTTTCAAATTGCTTTCAGTACTGGTCTGCAACCTAGTCTCTAATGACTTCAATTCATCTTTACTATTTGACTGTAATCTGTCTTCCAATAATTTCAATTCATCTTTACTATTTGACTCTAACCTAGTCTCTAATGACTTTAAATTATCTTTCAGATTGTCTTCATTACTAGCCTGTAATGACTTTAAAGTTTCTTCATTACTAGTCTGTAATAATTTCAATTCATCTTTATTACTAGTCTGTAAAGCTTCCACATTTTCTTTACATCTAGCTTCTAACCTAGCTTCTGACTCATTTATTTGCTCTTTAACTTCTGTTTCCATTTTAGAAATAGTTACTGCAATACTAGACATGCCATACTGTAACTCTCCTAACACCTTAGCTAAATCTTCCGGTAACATAATTATATTTTTCAATGAACGTTTTATTCAGAGACGTTAGACAACAACACATCACAATGTATCAATTCCTGCATTCACTTGGGTATAAGAAAAATGACTTATAACTAAACATGATATAACACTAATATGATTAACATGATCACTGGAATGGACATACAAGTATATTGTCTGACTAAGTTTAATAAATTTTATAACACCATTAAATGAAATTGAGATCAATCTCTCCGTAATCCAAATCTGATGTGATTCCATAGAATAAACAAAATCGAAGCCCCACAGATGGGTAAAGCCAATTCTCCCTCTCTCTCTCTCTGTACCCGTTCGTCCTGGGGATGCGATGACCCATCTGCTATTACATCGCATTCCTGGATTTCCAGGACAGAGCGGAGTTAAATGAACACCTAGTCAAATAAGGAATGTGTCGGAAATTCAGTTGAAATATCTCAAAAGCAGAGGGTAACACGAGATAAAGTATCTCCAGGGTCGTTACGGGTTTAAATTTAATTTAAAAAATACAAATATCAATGGGCGCCATCAACTGAATCCCTAGCAAACCACATCCTTCCCTGGTTAAGCCTTAATTAAGACAAGGAAAGAAAATAGGAAAATCACATCACCATCAGATCACAACTAAGATAAAAACAAATTTATTCAACTTTCATAGTCAGACAGACATATTAAACACTCATCCTACCTGAGAGCATGGTCGAATGCCAACGTTAAATTGTCATTGTCCAGAAAATCGAACCATCTCCATTCTACTCAAAGTGTATTTAATCCACATAAAATAGGAAAAATTTCTAAAGTTCTCTTGGGTTCTCAGGATCACCGTAGCACTATGTCTTTGCGTCACTGACATTCGTGATAACTGAGACCTAACTTCTCTTTAAATTAACATCTTGAATGTGGCTGTAAAAAATATTATTAATCTGTCTAAACACACATATTATAAACACATATTTAAATATCACATAATTTATGGCTTGCATGGCATTATTCAAATGCTGAATATGTTAGTAAAATGCTCCTAAACATCAAATATTTAATTTACACTATTTACACTGTCATTAATCATTGCTGTTTTGTGAATCACAGAAAATCCACTATTCATTGGTTATAATTATCATCATCATCAAAATTAATTGTTTAATTCATCAACACAAGTTGCAATTCTTCAAATCATATCTCAAATAAATTTATTTAAATCCATTTAAATTTATTAATCATCAGCTTCTTTAATTAATTATCACCTTCTAATTCAGTTATTCATCATCTATTTAATCATCTATTGATTTATTTAAATCAGCTTATTTATTCAATCTTTAATTCATCCATTTATTGAATTCATTGATTTATTCCAAAATTTAATTTATCATTTTATTTAAATTTTATTCATCTGGTTATTTAGATTTTTATTATTTCATCTAGTCATTCTGATTTTTATTTCATTAGGTCAGATCATTAATATGCATAATTTTCAGATTATTATTTCATTAATTATTATTATCAGAAAATCTTGTATTATCAACATTATTTATTTGTTTAATTTCCTAACAAATTGTTTAATATGGTTTATAGAACGTTGTCTTACAGTTTTATCACTTCCAAGTTATATCTCGTATTTAATTATCATGCCAAAAAATATTATTGCCTTCACAAATTCACGTTGGATCTCACTATCCACAACTACATTATATATTTTCACTTTATCAAATATCACATTTGAATACCACAATTATTCCACAAACTCCATAAATATTCAGCGCACAGCATGAATCTCAAAAATAATGCTAGACTGGGTTCGACAACCTCATGTCTGCTTCAAAATACATTAGCAATATTGCAACTTCCACTTGGCAACTTCCACAAAATGCCTATCACAAACTTCACTTAATCACGTTGCATGATCTACAAAAATACATAACTGGCTTCAAATTATCAACGCACACAATCTCCAATAACTGTAATTAATCTGATCACATCTAGACAACTTCTTAAACAATTAGGAAAAATATTACCTTAATAATCGAAATCAAATTCAAAATCTGCTTTCAAGTAGCATAAATTCTCTTAAAATTCTCATAATTCACTTCACAGAAAACACCAATGTGCTATAATCTCTACATCGAAATATGCAATACTGATCTGCCTTAAAATAAATCTGACCATTAGTGATTCATCTTATAAGATTCAATTACTTTAAATCCTTCTCAAAGGTATCAAATTCAATCATAAAAATTATCAAAAGCATCAGCTGTATCAGCTGTTAAATTGAAAGTACTCTCAAAAGAGTATAGCAACAAAATATTGGATTGGCAAACAAGAATTACAAAATGTAACCCTGCTGACATGTATTTTTAATTTATTTAACAAAATTCGACTGATATGTGACTAGTAGTTCCTTGTTTGATCCTCTTACAATCTCAAGTACACTCGGATGATAAAAATGAGTTCCTCAATGGCAAGTAAGATGAGTAACCACCACACGATCGTATAAATACGAAAGGCCCCATCTCGTCGTCTCATGAGTGAATGTACCAGATTGGAATCAACAAGTCTCTAGTTGTCACATAAAAGCGATATTCATTCACTTGAGTGAATAACATCTTAATATCTCCAAACAATCCAATGGAAAAATCCCTACTGATGAATAATACACACTCGCTAGTATGCAATGAACTGACGAAGTAATTTAAATAATCCAATTGCAGATCACGAGTTCGAAATACTCGCCACAAAAAATAACTATCCAGGAAAACTATCCTTACTGGAAAATGTCTAAAAGGCCAAACATCTGCTTAATAAAGCCAACCAATGGTGAGAATTTCGTATAATGGTGCCTGCCATATCATATGGTAACGCCATATTCTAGCAAAACTCGGACAAATAATGTCTAAGCCATGTCTAAATAATTGTATAACTCCTACTAGAAAAATATATACATGTATGCCCAGTGTTCATGAAAATATCATATTAGAAAATCATAACTCTTACAGTACCTTCTCATATCAGCTGTTATTATATTTCAAAGATCGTCGATTATTCTCATGTGTAATAAATTTCTCGAAAGATCGACGTGAATATCGTATCACCCACGCAATAACGATCGCCTTCATATCCCAAGTGAATCAGCTGTTAGACCTCCTCTTCTTCAGGAATCGAATCCATCGCTCCGTGGTGCCATCGCGTCTCTGTCTTCGTTTACTCCGACATGATGAATTGCATGTTATCCATAGCGGATACTGTCCAAATCCTTACGTAAAAGTTCATAAAAGCAGCGTACCCCATGTTCTTCTTCTATGTTACGCCACTGTCCCATATAATGTTCGGTTTGCTTGTTAAAAGTTCAATCTCCACAGCGGTTAAGTCTCACTTGCAGAAAATAAATTTTATTTATGAGATTGTAAAAGTTTTTGAAACACCCTGTAGCTGTGTTCGTACTCGATATTTTGTGATAATTCATGAAAAAGAATTCTATTAATGCACGTGCCAATGTTCATAAGTGCATATAATTATTACAGTTCGTTGCTTAACAGCGTTAATGTTGTTTGGACCCCATGGTCGCTCTACATATTCCGTCATGAAATGCATAGTCGTAATGTAATTTGAATATCTAAGTTCATAATTGCAGTATATTGTAACTATCTGCCTGCACAATTCTATTACTGAATACAAGTCCCAACTCAATGTTGTAACTGAATGTTGAAATGAAGTTCAGCTTCTTTAATGTTGCCTGCATATAAAAGTCGGAACTAGCCCGCTCGGATCTACTGCATTGTTCCAGAATGAACTATGCTTAAAGCCGGCCTCGCCATGCCGCTTTGCTATACTGTTCTGCGTTTTAAAATGCAGCTCGAAATAAAGTTCTCAAACTCGTATTACAATGCTGTTCTGAACCCCGGCTTTTTCTCATCCGTACACGGCCCGTACAGCTTGCATCGGAACCGGTCTTCTCGCCGTCTGCCCTGCGTTGCTCGCCTTGGCTCAATGACCTACTTCCTGCTCTCTGCTTGGTTAAGTAATACTGTCGCCTTCGCTTTACGTAACAAGTGCTGTTCACCGCTCGACTTTACCGTACGCTCTGCGCATGTGTACCACTTCAGCTCGCTGGCTGAACTCGACTGACTTCTCTAAACTGCATTGACCAGCTCCTACCTGGCGCGGTCACGTGATTCTCTCCCACCATCTACGGTCGTGCGTCACAAATAATCTCGACCACCTTCATCTCGGCTATTAAGTTATACAACAACTTAAGGGATTATCTGTCTTTCTTCAAGTTATTATCATATATAATGCTTGTTATTTCTTCTCTTCTGAGATTATTAAATATACTGTTCCATAAAGATCTTAATAAAACTTTAATATTCCTCCCATAATTCCATCTACTTGACTGGCAGTGCCTTCTTGATCCTTGGCATCCTACGTCATTTTCTAATATTCTCCTCTACTCGATGTGAGCGCTATCTTTACAACTTTTCCCATAAATCTCAACTACGGCTTAATGTCAGCTGGCGTAGCCGATAGCCTCAACTGGGTATCGGGTACATCTCTCCCGTACATCTCCTTTTTTATCAGGCTTGAGAAAAAAAATACACTCTCAGGCATTCTATACACAACATATGTACACGATAGCTCTATAATCCTCTTATTCAGCATAATGATACTTTCTAATGCTAGCTGCGTTAAAAGTCCCCACAACTTCATTAGTATCCATTCTGACAATCTTGTAGCTGTTATTTCGGTACGTTTCATCAATTCGGAATGGACCCGCGTACAGTGGCGCAAATATATGGTAGATCTTCAGTTGAAGATTCGATGTGACTGGCTTCCTAATCAGCACCTCGTTATTTTCTTGAAACGGCTCGTGAAACCTCCTTCCTGCGTGTCTCCTGGCTCTCTTCTCCGCCTGTCTTCTGAGTCTCTCTTCTGCCATCTCGACTCTTCTTTCTTGTGTAGGTTGAGGATCTACTAGTGCCTTCACGATTCGGTCCCATGGTCTATCAGGTTTTAATCCATGATGAAGCATGGACGGAATCTGTCCTGTGCTTTCATGTATGGTGGAATTCAAGCATTGACTAATGATGGGTATCACTTCCATCCATCTGTGGTGTTGTCTTGACACATATAAGCGACACATTTTACTGATTTCCGGCATAATTCTTTCGGCTGGATTTCCCTCTGGATACCGCACAGAATTAAATACATGCCTAATTCCTAAACGTTCCATCGCAGTAGAAAATTCCATACTGGTGAACTGTGATCCATGGTCACTCAACAAAATTTCAGGTTTCCCCTTACTTGGAATAACTGTTTTCTCTAATCTGTTGATCACGTACTTGGATGTAGCTTTCTGGATAGGACATAGAGATACGTATTTGAAAAATACGTCTACTGTCACCAAAACAAACTGGTTTCCTTTCGTCGAACGAGGAATCGGACCGAAAATGTCCGTAGCGAAAAGTTCTCTCGGCTTGCTAGGTAATATTGATCTAGGAACTTCCTTCATTAACTTAGATGAATATTTGCTTCGCTGACAACTGTCACAGGTCTTTATGACGTCGCGGATCGTTTGTCCCATTTGTCTCCAAACGAAAGTTTCTTGGGCAAGAGCCAAAGTCTTGTCTACACCTACATGAGCTGCGGTTCGGTGTATCATCCAAATAACTGGTTTGACAAGCTTGGGTGGGATCACTACTCTAAGCTTAGTATGATCCTGATCGATATATTGGCATATAACACCTCCCATAATGTGATATTTTCTAGCTTCTATCTCAGTTCTTCGAAAATCTGGATCGGCGTTGTCCATCCTGCGTGTCAAAAAACGGTAAATTCTTCGCAAAGGTGCATATCTCTTCTGAGTTTGCGCTAACATCTTCAACTTTTCTAGAGTTCCCTGGTCCTCTTGAATTAGATTTATATGGTTGACAATCACCTCCTCACAAGGGTTTCTGCTCAACACATCCGCTAACAGATTTAATTTCCCAGGTCTATGCACAACAGTTGGGTTAAATTGTTGTAAGAACAGAGCCCATCTAGTGATGCGGTCACTTGCTAAGTCTGTCTTCATAATAAATTGGAGGGCTTTATGATCTGTGATCACCGTTATGTCATGTCCAAATAACACCTTCTTCCACGTCTTAAGAGCATGAACCACTGCTAATGCCTCTAACTCGGTTGCATAGTAATTCTTTTCACAATTCCTGAGCTTGCGACTGGTGAAAGCTAAATATCTGTGTTTGTTGGTATCGTCCAACTGATATAGGATCCCACTGATGCCTATTTTGGATGCGTCTGTCTCCACAAAAAATCTTCTAGCAAGTCTGGGTATTCAAGTTTGACATTCTGGATCAACATGTTCTTAGCTGCTAAAAACGCTTGATTGCATCTATCGTCCCATTTCCATCGATTTCCCTTTCTTAGTAAATCCTGCAGAGGTGCCATCGTTTCAGTATATTCAGGACAATGTGTTGAAAAGAACTGACACATTCCTATAAACTGCCGTACTTCTTTAAGCTTTCTTGGGGTTGGAAATTCTGAAATAGCCATGATCTTCGTTGGATTGGGCCTATAACCATCTCCATCGATTCTATGTCCAAGAAATTCGATTTCTTCATAAAAGAACTGACATTTGTTGAAATTCACCTTGAAGTTCGTCTTCCGGAGATCTTCAAAAAGCATTCGAAGGTGCCTGATATGCTCTTCCGCTGTCTCAGACGCTATAATCAGGTCATCAATATAGCTCACTACATGCTCCTTAACTGCATCTGATAAATTCTCATCTAGTGCTCGGATCATCACCGGACCACTATTCTTTACTCCAAAAGGTAACCTATTGAACACATATGTTTTATGATCAAATAAGAACCCTGTATACTGTTTGCAGTCTTCTGCTAGCTCTATATGATAATAAGAACTAGTCAGATCAATGGTAGAAAATAAACTCTTTCCTCTAAATCTGCGCAACAATTCACGAATAACAGGTGGCCTGTCGCGTTCAGGAAGAACTCTTTCATTAAGGGCTCTAGCATCTAAGCATATCCTCAGCTTACCATTAGGTTTCTTGACAACAGCTAAAGGATTCAAATAAGCAGTCGGCATCTTCTTGATAATTCCATCTTTCTCCATATCGCTTATCATGGTACTGACTTCTTCCTTCCATTTATCCGGAATGGGATATAAATTCTTGCGGTATGGTTTGTCATCCATCAACTTGATGCTGTAGGTAAAATTTTCTATGAGTCCTGGTTTATCATTGAATATGTCCTCATATTCTGAAATTGCTTGATCAAATTGCTCCTTGATTTCTGGATTTATTTTACTCTTCGTGTTAGTTTTATCCTCTATAGACCTTTCATTGCTGCATACAATCTCATCCAATATATTCTCTCTAAAGAATGACATCTCGGATTCCTGACTTTCTATGACCCCTTCTTGAAAGTACATGCGCCTACTCTGCATATCTATGATCAGGCCACTCTCACTTAAAAAATCCACTCCTAGGATCATATCGAAATGTAGTTGACCCACAACTAGGAACATCTGTTCAAAATATCTGGTTCCAATCCCAACATCTAAAAGTACCTGACTTTTACATTTCATACTTTTGTCTGGGATCACCCCTTGAATTTTGCTAACAACAGTTGGCAACATCGTAATTTCTCCTGACAATTTTAATTCATCCAGGCAGCCTATGGATATCAAGCTCACCATAGCCCCATGTCCACTAGTGTCTTTATTTCCTTTCCCATGACTTCCACACTGATAACTGGCAATTCATGTCTATTCCCTCGATGTACTACGTCTTCCTCTTCAATTAAATCCTCGTCCTTGACCTGATACGTTTCAACAATGATGACTGATTCCCAATGATTAGTATTCTGCTCTGAAATTAATTTGTCGTTTTTTTTCCTTCACCACTCGTTCCTGCTCGATTAACATCTCTAGTTATCTCTTCGGGTGGTGCACTAGGCTGTCTACTTTCTTGCCTTGATCTTCCATATTCTCGATTGTCTTGTCTTTCATTTGGATCATTCCTTCTGCTATCCCGCCTATCGTTCTGATTAGATTGCTGACCTTGGTTCCAGTTGTATCGACCTCGATATCTATTATTGTACCTATTCCTATTCTGGTATCTGGAATTCTGATCATAGTTCCTGTATCTACTGTTTCTTGCGTCCTGATCGTATGGCCTCTCGTATGGTCCTCGATATCGATCATTTCCGCGAACGTTGTGAATATTACTTCTATTCCCTTCGTTCCTTCTGTTTCCCCAGGAATCTCTTCTATCAGTCTGTGCTGCGTTATCGACAACTACCGCATTCACCTCTTGCGTGTTTCGATTCTCGTTCCGTGCAGTTCTGGGTGTGATTTGAGCGCTTGTGTAATCTAATCGTCGTAATATATCGTCATAGTGCTCAAGTGTGTTCGCTCCCGATGCTATGAGTGATCGTTGTACCTCAATTGGCAACTGTCTTGCTATAGCTTGCAAAAGCTCTTCTTCTGGCAATGGAGGAATCAAAAACTGCAACTTAGCCAATTGCGCAGTAAATTAATTAGCATAATGCGTTGGATGTGACGTAGAGTAACGCTTCGAATACATTTCTGCTCTTACGTTCAGCTGATCCTCTGCACTCCAAAATCTCCTTAAGAATGCTATGGCAAATTGTTCCATATTCGAAAAATTGCTCCTGAATGCGCGAAACCAAGTTAACGCAGGCCCATCTAAGGCGCGTTCGACTATCCTTAGTTCTCTTTCCTTGGCTACTCTATGTTCCGCCATATAATCGCGAATATCCCTCAGAAATTCGACTGGTGTGACTCCTGTGTTCCCTGAAAACTTCCTTGGCTTGTCGTCCAAATTTCTGATGATGGTCACTGGACCTGAGTATCGTTCACTCGTACCAAACGTACTCCTATCCGAATTCGGATTATCTTGAGGGGTTGAACTAGCCCTTTCGAATGTTACATTCTGTTGCGTTTGACGGTCTTCTCCCACGCTAACCTCTTGACTGTTCATACTGCGGTCTATCGGTGTCTGATTCATCGATACCTCCCCCGTTGTAACATTTTGACTTGTGAAACTATTTATTATAGATTCTAGTTTAGTCATTCTGTTCTGTTCTGTTCTTTTTTCTACGGTCTTGACCTGAGTTTCCAAATTATCTAACGACGTAACATTCTGCGTTCTGTTACTCTCTTCTAAATCGTTCTTCAATTTGTCTATCTTGTCTTCGCATGTAGTCTTTACTGACGCGACTTGTTCCTTTAACTGATCAACATCTGTCCTAAACTGAGTTGAATCTATCTTCATCGCTTCCTTATTCTCAGTAAATCTCGCTTCCAAGTTCGCCATACCTGCGATTAATTTCTCATCCAACCCTGCACGTTTTTCTTTTGCTTCGGCATCGACCTCACTATACCGTTCTTCCACTATTGCACCAACTCTATTTTTAAATAAAGCTAAGTTTTCATTAACTTTCTGCTCTATATCATCATCAATTTTCCTAATGTTTATCTGCAATTGGTTTTCTAAGGATTTCAAGTTAGAATTAACCTCTCCTAAGACTTCCTCTTTAACGGTCCCAATTACTGATTTTAAACCTTTGATTTCGTTACCTAGATTCATTTCTAGACCTTTGATTTTAGATTCGAAAGATACTTCGGTAGACCACTCTTGTATTTTGCCTACATCTGCCACTAAACCATCAATGTCGAATCTCAACTTCGATACATCCGATTTGATATCTTTCTGTATAGACATAACATCTGTTCTTAAATTAAGAATGTTTTCTTCTTCTCTAATTTCTAAATCAATAATATTCTTTCTTAACATTTGCACATTTTCCTCTCCTTTCATTTCTACTGCTTTTATATCTAATTGTAAAGCCTTAAATATTTCATCATTCTTTAATGTTAATCTATTCTCCAAACTAGTTAAATTGTTTTTCAACTCTGTGTTATTTTCTTCACTACGAGCTTGTAATCTAGTTTCTAATAATTTAAAACTATCCTTTAAGTTAGCTTCATTAGCTTTCAAATTGCTTTCAGTACTGGTCTGCAACCTAGTCTCTAATGACTTCAATTCATCTTTACTATTTGACTGTAATCTGTCTTCCAATAATTTCAATTCATCTTTACTATTTGACTCTAACCTAGTCTCTAATGACTTTAAATTATCTTTCAGATTGTCTTCATTACTAGCCTGTAATGACTTTAAAGTTTCTTCATTACTAGTCTGTAATAATTTCAATTCATCTTTATTACTAGTCTGTAAAGCTTCCACATTTTCTTTACATCTAGCTTCTAACCTAGCTTCTGACTCATTTATTTGCTCTTTAACTTCTGTTTCCATTTTAGAAATAGTTACTGCAATACTAGACATGCCATACTGTAACTCTCCTAACACCTTAGCTAAATCTTCCGGTAACATAATTATATTTTTCAATGAACGTTTTATTCAGAGACGTTAGACAACAACACATCACAATGTATCAATTCCTGCATTCACTTGGGTATAAGAAAAATGACTTATAACTAAACATGATATAACACTAATATGATTAACATGATCACTGGAATGGACATACAAGTATATTGTCTGACTAAGTTTAATAAATTTTATAACACCATTAAATGAAATTGAGATCAATCTCTCCGTAATCCAAATCTGATGTGATTCCATAGAATAAACAAAATCGAAGCCCCACAGATGGGTAAAGCCAATTCTCCCTCTCTCTCTCTCTGTACCCGTTCGTCCTGGGGATGCGATGACCCATCTGCTATTACATCGCATTCCTGGATTTCCAGGACAGAGCGGAGTTAAATGAACACCTAGTCAAATAAGGAATGTGTCGGAAATTCAGTTGAAATATCTCAAAAGCAGAGGGTAACACGAGATAAAGTATCTCCAGGGTCGTTACGGGTTTAAATTTAATTTAAAAAATACAAATATCAATGGGCGCCATCAACTGAATCCCTAGCAAACCACATCCTTCCCTGGTTAAGCCTTAATTAAGACAAGGAAAGAAAATAGGAAAATCACATCACCATCAGATCACAACTAAGATAAAAACAAATTTATTCAACTTTCATAGTCAGACAGACATATTAAACACTCATCCTACCTGAGAGCATGGTCGAATGCCAACGTTAAATTGTCATTGTCCAGAAAATCGAACCATCTCCATTCTACTCAAAGTGTATTTAATCCACATAAAATAGGAAAAATTTCTAAAGTTCTCTTGGGTTCTCAGGATCACCGTAGCACTATGTCTTTGCGTCACTGACATTCGTGATAACTGAGACCTAACTTCTCTTTAAATTAACATCTTGAATGTGGCTGTAAAAAATATTATTAATCTGTCTAAACACACATATTATAAACACATATTTAAATATCACATAATTTATGGCTTGCATGGCATTATTCAAATGCTGAATATGTTAGTAAAATGCTCCTAAACATCAAATATTTAATTTACACTATTTACACTGTCATTAATCATTGCTGTTTTGTGAATCACAGAAAATCCACTATTCATTGGTTATAATTATCATCATCATCAAAATTAATTGTTTAATTCATCAACACAAGTTGCAATTCTTCAAATCATATCTCAAATAAATTTATTTAAATCCATTTAAATTTATTAATCATCAGCTTCTTTAATTAATTATCACCTTCTAATTCAGTTATTCATCATCTATTTAATCATCTATTGATTTATTTAAATCAGCTTATTTATTCAATCTTTAATTCATCCATTTATTGAATTCATTGATTTATTCCAAAATTTAATTTATCATTTTATTTAAATTTTATTCATCTGGTTATTTAGATTTTTATTATTTCATCTAGTCATTCTGATTTTTATTTCATTAGGTCAGATCATTAATATGCATAATTTTCAGATTATTATTTCATTAATTATTATTATCAGAAAATCTTGTATTATCAACATTATTTATTTGTTTAATTTCCTAACAAATTGTTTAATATGGTTTATAGAACGTTGTCTTACAGTTTTATCACTTCCAAGTTATATCTCGTATTTAATTATCATGCCAAAAATATTATTGCCTTCACAAATTCACGTTGGATCTCACTATCCACAACTACATTATATATTTTCACTTTATCAAATATCACATTTGAATACCACAATTATTCCACAAACTCCATAAATATTCAGCGCACAGCATGAATCTCAAAAATAATGCTAGACTGGGTTCGACAACCTCATGTCTGCTTCAAAATACATTAGCAATATTGCAACTTCCACTTGGCAACTTCCACAAAATGCCTATCACAAACTTCACTTAATCACGTTGCATGATCTACAAAAATACATAACTGGCTTCAAATTATCAACGCACACAATCTCCAATAACTGTAATTAATCTGATCACATCTAGACAACTTCTTAAACAATTAGGAAAAATATTACCTTAATAATCGAAATCAAATTCAAAATCTGCTTTCAAGTAGCATAAATTCTCTTAAAATTCTCATAATTCACTTCACAGAAAACACCAATGTGCTATAATCTCTACATCGAAATATGCAATACTGATCTGCCTTAAAATAAATCTGACCATTAGTGATTCATCTTATAAGATTCAATTACTTTAAATCCTTCTCAAAGGTATCAAATTCAATCATAAAAATTATCAAAAGCATCAGCTGTATCAGCTGTTAAATTGAAAGTACTCTCAAAAGAGTATAGCAACAAAATATTGGATTGGCAAACAAGAATTACAAAATGTAACCCTGCTGACATGTATTTTTAATTTATTTAACAAAATTCGACTGATATGTGACTAGTAGTTCCTTGTTTGATCCTCTTACAATCTCAAGTACACTCGGATGATAAAAATGAGTTCCTCAATGGCAAGTAAGATGAGTAACCACCACACGATCGTATAAATACGAAAGGCCCCATCTCGTCGTCTCATGAGTGAATGTACCAGATTGGAATCAACAAGTCTCTAGTTGTCACATAAAAGCGATATTCATTCACTTGAGTGAATAACATCTTAATATCTCCAAACAATCCAATGGAAAAATCCCTACTGATGAATAATACACACTCGCTAGTATGCAATGAACTGACGAAGTAATTTAAATAATCCAATTGCAGATCACGAGTTCGAAATACTCGCCACAAAAAATAACTATCCAGGAAAACTATCCTTACTGGAAAATGTCTAAAAGGCCAAACATCTGCTTAATAAAGCCAACCAATGGTGAGAATTTCGTATAATGGTGCCTGCCATATCATATGGTAACGCCATATTCTAGCAAAACTCGGACAAATAATGTCTAAGCCATGTCTAAATAATTGTATAACTCCTACTAGAAAAATATATACATGTATGCCCAGTGTTCATGAAAATATCATATTAGAAAATCACAACTCTTACAGTACCTTCTCATATCAGCTGTTATTATATTTCAAAGATCGTCGATTATTCTCATGTGTAATAAATTTCTCGAAAGATCGACGTGAATATCGTATCACCCACGCAATAACGATCGCCTTCATATCCCAAGTGAATCAGCTGTTAGACCTCCTCTTCTTCAGGAATCGAATCCATCGCTCCGTGGTGCCATCGCGTCTCTGTCTTCGTTTACTCCGACATGATGAATTGCATGTTATCCATAGCGGATACTGTCCAAATCCTTACGTAAAAGTTCATAAAAGCAGCGTACCCCATGTTCTTCTTCTATGTTACGCCACTGTCCCATATAATGTTCGGTTTGCTTGTTAAAAGTTCAATCTCCACAGCGGTTAAGTCTCACTTGCAGAAAATAAATTTTATTTATGAGATTGTAAAAGTTTTTGAAACACCCTGTAGCTGTGTTCGTACTCGATATTTTGTGATAATTCATGAAAAAGAATTCTATTAATGCACGTGCCAATGTTCATAAGTGCATATAATTATTACAGTTCGTTGCTTAACAGCGTTAATGTTGTTTGGACCCCATGGTCGCTCTACATATTCCGTCATGAAATGCATAGTCGTAATGTAATTTGAATATCTAAGTTCATAATTGCAGTATATTGTAACTATCTGCCTGCACAATTCTATTACTGAATACAAGTCCCAACTCAATGTTGTAACTGAATGTTGAAATGAAGTTCAGCTTCTTTAATGTTGCCTGCATATAAAAGTCGGAACTAGCCCGCTCGGATCTACTGCATTGTTCCAGAATGAACTATGCTTAAAGCCGGCCTCGCCATGCCGCTTTGCTATACTGTTCTGCGTTTTAAAATGCAGCTCGAAATAAAGTTCTCAAACTCGTATTACAATGCTGTTCTGAACCCCGGCTTTTTCTCATCCGTACACGGCCCGTACAGCTTGCATCGGAACCGGTCTTCTCGCCGTCTGCCCTGCGTTGCTCGCCTTGGCTCAATGACCTACTTCCTGCTCTCTGCTTGGTTAAGTAATACTGTCGCCTTCGCTTTACGTAACAAGTGCTGTTCACCGCTCGACTTTACCGTACGCTCTGCGCATGTGTACCACTTCAGCTCGCTGGCTGAACTCGACTGACTTCTCTAAACTGCATTGACCAGCTCCTACCTGGCGCGGTCACGTGATTCTCTCCCACCATCTACGGTCGTGCGTCACAAATAATCTCGACCACCTTCATCTCGGCTATTAAGTTATACAACAACTTAAGGGATTATCTGTCTTTCTTCAAGTTATTATCATATATAATGCTTGTTATTTCTTCTCTTCTGAGATTATTAAATATACTGTTCCATAAAGATCTTAATAAAACTTTAATATTCCTCCCATAATTCCATCTACTTGACTGGCAGTGCCTTCTTGATCCTTGGCATCCTACGTCATTTTCTAATATTCTCCTCTACTCGATGTGAGCGCTATCTTTACAACTTTTCCCATAAATCTCAACTACGGCTTAATGTCAGCTGGCGTAGCCGATAGCCTCAACTGGGTATCGGGTACATCTCTCCCGTACATCTCCTTTTTTATCAGGCTTGAGAAAAAAATACACTCTCAGGCATTCTATACACAACATATGTACACGATAGCTCTATAATCCTCTTATTCAGCATAATGATACTTTCTAATGCTAGCTGCGTTAAAAGTCCCCACAACTTCATTAATATCCATTCTGACAATCTTGTAGCTGTTATTTCGGTACGTTTCATCAATTCGGAATGGACCCGCGTACAGTGGCGCAAATATATGGTAGATCTTCAGTTGAAGATTCGATGTGACTGGCTTCCTAATCAGCACCTCGTTATTTTCTTGAAACGGCTCGTGAAACCTCCTTCCTGCGTGTCTCCTGGCTCTCTTCTCCGCCTGTCTTCTGAGTCTCTCTTCTGCCATCTCGACTCTTCTTTCTTGTGTAGGTTGAGGATCTACTAGTGCCTTCACGATTCGGTCCCATGGTCTATCAGGTTTTAATCCATGATGAAGCATGGACGGAATCTGTCCTGTGCTTTCATGTATGGTGGAATTCAAGCATTGACTAATGATGGGTATCACTTCCATCCATCTGTGGTGTTGTCTTGACACATATAAGCGACACATTTTACTGATTTCCGGCATAATTCTTTCGGCTGGATTTCCCTCTGGATACCGCACAGAATTAAATACATGCCTAATTCCTAAACGTTCCATCGCAGTAGAAAATTCCATACTGGTGAACTGTGATCCATGGTCACTCAACAAAATTTCAGGTTTCCCCTTACTTGGAATAACTGTTTTCTCTAATCTGTTGATCACGTACTTGGATGTAGCTTTCTGGATAGGACATAGAGATACGTATTTGAAAAATACGTCTACTGTCACCAAAATAAACTGGTTTCCTTTCGTCGAACGAGGAATCGGACCGAAAATGTCCGTAGCGAAAAGTTCTCTCGGCTTGCTAGGTAATATTGATCTAGGAACTTCCTTCATTAACTTATATGAATATTTGCTTCGCTGACAACTGTCACAGGTCTTTATGACGTCGCGGATCGTTTGTCCCATTTGTCTCCAAACGAAAGTTTCTTGGGCAAGAGCCAAAGTCTTGTCTACACCTACATGAGCTGCGGTTCGGTGTATCATCCAAATAACTGGTTTGACAAGCTTGGGTGGGATCACTACTCTAAGCTTAGTATGATCCTGATCGATATATTGGCATATAACACCTCCCATAATGTGATATTTTCTAGCTTCTATCTCAGTTCTTCGAAAATCTGGATCGGCGTTGTCCATCCTGCGTGTCAAAAAACGGTAAATTCTTCGCAAAGGTGCATATCTCTTCTGAGTTTGCGCTAACATCTTCAACTTTTCTAGAGTTCCCTGGTCCTCTTGAATTAGATTTATATGGTTGACAATCACCTCCTCACAAGGGTTTCTGCTCAACACATCCGCTAACAGATTTAATTTCCCAGGTCTATGCACAACAGTTGGGTTAAATTGTTGTAAGAACAGAGCCCATCTAGTGATGCGGTCACTTGCTAAGTCTGTCTTCATAATAAATTGGAGGGCTTTATGATCTGTGATCACCGTTATGTCATGTCCAAATAACACCTTCTTCCACGTCTTAAGAGCATGAACCACTGCTAATGCCTCTAACTCGGTTGCATAGTAATTCTTTTCACAATTCCTGAGCTTGCGACTGGTGAAAGCTAAATATCTGTGTTTGTTGGTATCGTCCAACTGATATAGGATCCCACTGATGCCTATTTTGGATGCGTCTGTCTCCACAAAAAATCTTCTAGCAAGTCTGGGTATTCAAGTTTGACATTCTGGATCAACATGTTCTTAGCTGCTAAAAACGCTTGATTGCATCTATCGTCCCATTTCCATCGATTTCCCTTTCTTAGTAAATCCTGAAGAGGTGCCATCGTTTCAGTATATTCAGGACAATGTGTTGAAAAGAACTGACACATTCCTATAAACTGCCGTACTTCTTTAAGCTTTCTTGGGGTTGGAAATTCTGAAATAGCCATGATCTTCGTTGGATTAGGCCTATAACCATCTCCATCGATTCTATGTCCAAGAAATTCGATTTCTTCATAAAAGAACTGACATTTGTTGAAATTCACCTTGAAGTTCGTCTTCCGGAGATCTTCAAAAAGCATTCGAAGGTGCCTGATATGCTCTTCCGCTGTCTCAGACGCTATAATCAGGTCATCAATATAGCTCACTACATGCTCCTTAACTGCATCTGATAAATTCTCATCTAGTGCTCGGATCATCACCGGACCACTATTCTTTACTCCAAAAGGTAACCTATTGAACACATATGTTTTATGATCAAATAAGAACCCTGTATACTGTTTGCAGTCTTCTGCTAGCTCTATATGATAATAAGAACTAGTCAGATCAATGGTAGAAAATAAACTCTTTCCTCTAAATCTGCGCAACAATTCACGAATAACAGGTGGCCTGTCGCGTTCAGGAAGAACTCTTTCATTAAGGGCTCTAGCATCTAAGCATATCCTCAGCTTACCATTAGGTTTCTTGACAACAGCTAAAGGATTCAAATAAGCAGTCGGCATCTTCTTGATAATTCCATCTTTCTCCATATCGCTTATCATGGTACTGACTTCTTCCTTCCATTTATCCGGAATGGGATATAAATTCTTGCGGTATGGTTTGTCATCCATCAACTTGATGCTGTAGGTAAAATTTTCTATGAGTCCTGGTTTATCATTGAATATGTCCTCATATTCTGAAATTGCTTGATCAAATTGCTCCTTGATTTCTGGATTTATTTTACTCTTCGTGTTAGTTTTATCCTCTATAGACCTTTCATTGCTGCATACAATCTCATCCAATATATTCTCTCTAAAGAATGACATCTCGGATTCCTGACTTTCTATGACCCCTTCTTGAAAGTACATGCGCCTACTCTGCATATCTATGATCAGGCCACTCTCACTTAAAAAATCCACTCCTAGGATCATATCGAAATGTAGTTGACCCACAACTAGGAACATCTGTTCAAAATATCTGGTTCCAATCCCAACATCTAAAAGTACCTGACTTTTACATTTCATACTTTTGTCTGGGATCACCCCTTGAATTTTGCTAACAACAGTTGGCAACATCGTAATTTCTCCTGACAATTTTAATTCATCCAGGCAGCCTATGGATATCAAGCTCACCATAGCCCCATGTCCACTAGTGTCTTTATTTCCTTTCCCATGACTTCCACACTGATAACTGGCAATTCATGTCTATTCCCTCGATGTACTACGTCTTCCTCTTCAATTAAATCCTCGTCCTTGACCTGATACGTTTCAACAATGATGACTGATTCCCAATGATTAGTATTCTGCTCTGAAATTAATTTGTCGTTTTTTTTCCTTCACCACTCGTTCCTGCTCGATTAACATCTCTAGTTATCTCTTCGGGTGGTGCACTAGGCTGTCTACTTTCTTGCCTTGATCTTCCATATTCTCGATTGTCTTGTCTTTCATTTGGATCATTCCTTCTGCTATCCCGCCTATCGTTCTGATTAGATTGCTGACCTTGGTTCCAGTTATATCGACCTCGATATCTATTATTGTACCTATTCCTATTCTGGTATCTGGAATTCTGATCATAGTTCCTGTATCTACTGTTTCTTGCGTCCTGATCGTATGGCCTCTCGTATGGTCCTCGATATCGATCATTTCCGCGAACGTTGTGAATATTACTTCTATTCCCTTCGTTCCTTCTGTTTCCCCCAGGAATCTCTTCTATCAGTCTGTGCTGCGTTATCGACAACTACCGCATTCACCTCTTGCGTGTTTCGATTCTCGTTCCGTGCAGTTCTGGGTGTGATTTGAGCGCTTGTGTAATCTAATCGTCGTAATATATCGTCATAGTGCTCAAGTGTGTTCGCTCCCGATGCTATGAGTGATCGTTGTACCTCAATTGGCAACTGTCTTGCTATAGCTTGCAAAAGCTCTTCTTCTGGCAATGGAGGAATCAAAAACTGCAACTTAGCCAATTGCGCAGTAAATTAATTAGCATAATGCGTTGGATGTGACGTAGAGTAACGCTTCGAATACATTTCTGCTCTTACGTTCAGCTGATCCTCTGCACTCCAAAATCTCCTTAAGAATGCTATGGCAAATTGTTCCATATTCGCAAAATTGCTCCTGAATGCGCGAAACCAAGTTAACGCAGGCCCATCTAAGGCGCGTTCGACTATCCTTAGTTCTCTTTCCTTGGCTACTCTATGTTCCGCCATATAATCGCGAATATCCCTCAGAAATTCGACTGGTGTGACTCCTGTGTTCCCTGAAAACTTCCTTGGCTTGTCGTCCAAATTTCTGATGATGGTCACTGGACCTGAGTATCGTTCACTCGTACCAAACGTACTCCTATCCGAATTCGGATTATCTTGAGGGGTTGAACTAGCCCTTTCGAATGTTACATTCTGTTGCGTTTGACGGTCTTCTCCCACGCTAACCTCTTGACTGTTCATACTGCGGTCTATCGGTGTCTGATTCATCGATACCTCCCCCGTTGTAACATTTTGACTTGTGAAACTATTTATTATAGATTCTAGTTTAGTCATTCTATCTTCTGTTCTTTTTTCTACGGTCTTGACCTGAGTTTCCAAATTATCTAACGACGTAACATTCTGCGTTCTGTTACTCTCTTCTAAATCGTTCTTCAATTTGTCTATCTTGTCTTCGCATGTAGTCTTTACTGACGCGACTTGTTCCTTTAACTGATCAACATCTGTCCTAAACTGAGTTGAATCTATCTTCATCGCTTCCTTATTCTCAGTAAATCTCGCTTCCAAGTTCGCCATACCTGCGATTAATTTCTCATCCAACCCTGCACGTTTTTCTTTTGCTTCGGCATCGACCTCACTATACCGTTCTTCCACTATTGCACCGACTCTATTTTTAAATAAAGCTAAGTTTTCATTAACTTTCTGCTCTATATCATCATCAATTTTCCTAATGTTTATCTGCAATTGGTTTTCTAAGGATTTCAAGTTAGAATTAACCTCTCCTAAGACTTCCTCTTTAACGGTCCCAATTACTGATTTTAAACCTTTGATTTCGTTACCTAGATTCATTTCTAGACCTTAGATTTTAGATTCGAAAGATACTTCGGTAGACCACTCTTGTATTTTGCCTACATCTGCCACTAAACCATCAATGTCGAATCTCAACTTCGATACATCCGATTTGATATCTTTCTGTATAGACATAACATCTGTTCTTAAATTAAGAATGTTTTCTTCTTCTCTAATTTCTAAATCAATAATATTCTTTCTTAACATTTGCACATTTTCCTCTCCTTTCATTTCTACTGCTTTTATATCTAATTGTAAAGCCTTAAATATTTCATCATTCTTTAATGTTAATCTATTCTCCAAACTAGTTAAATTGTTTTTCAACTCTGTGTTATTTTCTTCACTACGAGCTTGTAATCTAGTTTCTAATAATTTAAAACTATCCTTTAAGTTAGCTTCATTAGCTTTCAAATTGCTTTCAGTACTGGTCTGCAACCTAGTCTCTAATGACTTCAATTCATCTTTACTATTTGACTGTAATCTGTCTTCCAATAATTTCAATTCATCTTTACTATTTGACTCTAACCTAGTCTCTAATGACTTTAAATTATCTTTCAGATTGTCTTCATTACTAGCCTGTAATGACTTTAAAGTTTCTTCATTACTAGTCTGTAATAATTTCAATTCATCTTTATTACTAGTCTGTAAAGCTTCCACATTTTCTTTACATCTAGCTTCTAACCTAGCTTCTGACTCATTTATTTGCTCTTTAACTTCTGTTTCCATTTTAGAAATAGTTACTGCAATACTAGACATGCCATACTGTAACTCTCCTAACACCTTAGCTAAATCTTCCGGTAACATAATTATATTTTTCAATGAACGTTTTATTCAGAGACGTTAGACAACAACACATCACAATGTATCAATTCCTGCATTCACTTGGGTATAAGAAAAATGACTTATAACTAAACATGATATAACACTAATATGATTAACATGATCACTGGAATGGACATACAAGTATATTGTCTGACTAAGTTTGATAAATTTTATAACACCATTAAATGAAATTGAGATCAATCTCTCCGTAATCCAAATCTGATGTGATTCCATAGAATAAACAAAATCGAAGCCCCACAGATGGGTAAAGCCAATTCTCCCTCTCTCTCTCTCTGTACCCGTTCGTCCTGGGGATGCGATGACCCATCTGCTATTACATCGCATTCCTGGATTTCCAGGACAGAGCGGAGTTAAATGAACACCTAGTCAAATAAGGAATGTGTCGGAAATTCAGTTGAAATATCTCAAAAGCAGAGGGTAACACGAGATAAAGTATCTCCAGGGTCGTTACGGGTTTAAATTTAATTTAAAAAATACAAATATCAATGGGCGCCATCAACTGAATCCCTAGCAAACCACATCCTTCCCTGGTTAAGCCTTAATTAAGACAAGGAAAGAAAATAGGAAAATCACATCACCATCAGATCACAACTAAGATAAAAACAAATTTATTCAACTTTCATAGTCAGACAGACATATTAAACACTCATCCTACCTGAGAGCATGGTCGAATGCCAACGTTAAATTGTCATTGTCCAGAAAATCGAACCATCTCCATTCTACTCAAAGTGTATTTAATCCACATAAAATAGGAAAAATTTCTAAAGTTCTCTTGGGTTCTCAGGATCACCGTAGCACTATGTCTTTGCGTCACTGACATTCGTGATAACTGAGACCTAACTTCTCTTTAAATTAACATCTTGAATGTGGCTGTAAAAAATATTATTAATCTGTCTAAACACACATATTATAAACACATATTTAAATATCACATAATTTATGGCTTGCATGGCATTATTCAAATGCTGAATATGTTAGTAAAATGCTCCTAAACATCAAATATTTAATTTACACTATTTACACTGTCATTAATCATTGCTGTTTTGTGAATCACAGAAAATCCACTATTCATTGGTTATAATTATCATCATCATCAAAATTAATTGTTTAATTCATCAACACAAGTTGCAATTCTTCAAATCATATCTCAAATAAATTTATTTAAATCCATTTAAATTTATTAATCATCAGCTTCTTTAATTAATTATCACCTTCTAATTCAGTTATTCATCATCTATTTAATCATCTATTGATTTATTTAAATCAGCTTATTTATTCAATCTTTAATTCATCCATTTATTGAATTCATTGATTTATTCCAAAATTTAATTTATCATTTTATTTAAATTTTATTCATCTGGTTATTTAGATTTTTATTATTTCATCTAGTCATTCTGATTTTTATTTCATTAGGTCAGATCATTAATATGCATAATTTTCAGATTATTATTTCATTAATTATTATTATCAGAAAATCTTGTATTATCAACATTATTTATTTGTTTAATTTCCTAACAAATTGTTTAATATGGTTTATAGAACGTTGTCTTACAGTTTTATCACTTCCAAGTTATATCTCGTATTTAATTATCATGCCAAAAAATATTATTGCCTTCACAAATTCACGTTGGATCTCACTATCCACAACTACATTATATATTTTCACTTTATCAAATATCACATTTGAATACCACAATTATTCCACAAACTCCATAAATATTCAGCGCACAGCATGAATCTCAAAAATAATGCTAGACTGGGTTCGACAACCTCATGTCTGCTTCAAAATACATTAGCAATATTGCAACTTCCACTTGGCAACTTCCACAAAATGCCTATCACAAACTTCACTTAATCACGTTGCATGATCTACAAAAATACATAACTGGCTTCAAATTATCAACGCACACAATCTCCAATAACTGTAATTAATCTGATCACATCTAGACAACTTCTTAAACAATTAGGAAAAATATTACCTTAATAATCGAAATCAAATTCAAAATCTGCTTTCAAGTAGCATAAATTCTCTTAAAATTCTCATAATTCACTTCACAGAAAACACCAATGTGCTATAATCTCTACATCGAAATATGCAATACTGATCTGCCTTAAAATAAATCTGACCATTAGTGATTCATCTTATAAGATTCAATTACTTTAAATCCTTCTCAAAGGTATCAAATTCAATCATAAAAATTATCAAAAGCATCAGCTGTATCAGCTGTTAAATTGAAAGTACTCTCAAAAGAGTATAGCAACAAAATATTGGATTGGCAAACAAGAATTACAAAATGTAACCCTGCTGACATGTATTTTTAATTTATTTAACAAAATTCGACTGATATGTGACTAGTAGTTCCTTGTTTGATCCTCTTACAATCTCAAGTACACTCGGATGATAAAAATGAGTTCCTCAATGGCAAGTAAGATGAGTAACCACCACACGATCGTATAAATACGAAAGGCCCCATCTCGTCGTCTCATGAGTGAATGTACCAGATTGGAATCAACAAGTCTCTAGTTGTCACATAAAAGCGATATTCATTCACTTGAGTGAATAACATCTTAATATCTCCAAACAATCCAATGGAAAAATCCCTACTGATGAATAATACACACTCGCTAGTATGCAATGAACTGACGAAGTAATTTAAATAATCCAATTGCAGATCACGAGTTCGAAATACTCGCCACAAAAAATAACTATCCAGGAAAACTATCCTTACTGGAAAATGTCTAAAAGGCCAAACATCTGCTTAATAAAGCCAACCAATGGTGAGAATTTCGTATAATGGTGCCTGCCATATCATATGGTAACGCCATATTCTAGCAAAACTCGGACAAATAATGTCTAAGCCATGTCTAAATAATTGTATAACTCCTACTAGAAAAATATATACATGTATGCCCAGTGTTCATGAAAATATCATATTAGAAAATCATAACTCTTACAGTACCTTCTCATATCAGCTGTTATTATATTTCAAAGATCGTCGATTATTCTCATGTGTAATAAATTTCTCGAAAGATCGACGTGAATATCGTATCACCCACGCAATAACGATCGCCTTCATATCCCAAGTGAATCAGCTGTTAGACCTCCTCTTCTTCAGGAATCGAATCCATCGCTCCGTGGTGCCATCGCGTCTCTGTCTTCGTTTACTCCGACATGATGAATTGCATGTTATCCATAGCGGATACTGTCCAAATCCTTACGTAAAAGTTCATAAAAGCAGCGTACCCCATGTTCTTCTTCTATGTTACGCCACTGTCCCATATAATGTTCGGTTTGCTTGTTAAAAGTTCAATCTCCACAGCGGTTAAGTCTCACTTGCAGAAAATAAATTTTATTTATGAGATTGTAAAAGTTTTTGAAACACCCTGTAGCTGTGTTCGTACTCGATATTTTGTGATAATTCATGAAAAAGAATTCTATTAATGCACGTGCCAATGTTCATAAGTGCATATAATTATTACAGTTCGTTTGCTTAACAGCGTTAATGTTGTTTGGACCCCATGGTCGCTCTACATATTCCGTCATGAAATGCATAGTCGTAATGTAATTTGAATATCTAAGTTCATAATTGCAGTATATTGTAACTATCTGCCTGCACAATTCTATTACTGAATACAAGTCCCAACTCAATGTTGTAACTGAATGTTGAAATGAAGTTCAGCTTCTTTAATGTTGCCTGCGTATAAAAGTCGGAACTAGCCCGCTCGGATCTACTGCATTGTTCCAGAATGAACTATGCTTAAAGCCGGCCTCGCCATGCCGCTTTGCTATACTGTTCTGCGTTTTAAAATGCAGCTCGAAATAAAGTTCTCAAACTCGTATTACAATGCTGTTCTGAACCCCGGCTTTTTCTCATCCGTACACGGCCCGTACAGCTTGCATCGGAACCGGTCTTCTCGCCGTCTGCCCTGCGTTGCTCGCCTTGGCTCAATGACCTACTTCCTGCTCTCTGCTTGGTTAAGTAATACTGTCGCCTTCGCTTTACGTAACAAGTGCTGTTCACCGCTCGACTTTACCGTACGCTCTGCGCATGTGTACCACTTCAGCTCGCTGGCTGAACTCGACTGACTTCTCTAAACTGCATTGACCAGCTCCTACCTGGCGCGGTCACGTGATTCTCTCCCACCATCTACGGTCGTGCGTCACAAATAATCTCGACCACCTTCATCTCGGCTATTAAGTTATACAACAACTTAAGGGATTATCTGTCTTTCTTCAAGTTATTATCATATATAATGCTTGTTATTTCTTCTCTTCTGAGATTATTAAATATACTGTTCCATAAAGATCTTAATAAAACTTTAATATTCCTCCCATAATTCCATCTACTTGACTGGCAGTGCCTTCTTGATCCTTGGCATCCTACGTCATTTTCTAATATTCTCCTCTACTCGATGTGAGCGCTATCTTTACAACTTTTCCCATAAATCTCAACTACGGCTTAATGTCAGCTGGCGTAGCCGATAGCCTCAACTGGGTATCGGGTACATCTCTCCCGTACATCTCCTTTTTTATCAGGCTTGAGAAAAAAAATACACTCTCAGGCATTCTATACACAACATATGTACACGATAGCTCTATAATCCTCTTATTCAGCATAATGATACTTTCTAATGCTAGCTGCGTTAAAAGTCCCCACAACTTCATTAGTATCCATTCTGACAATCTTGTAGCTGTTATTTCGGTACGTTTCATCAATTCGGAATGGACCCGCGTACAGTGGCGCAAATATATGGTAGATCTTCAGTTGAAGATTCGATGTGACTGGCTTCCTAATCAGCACCTCGTTATTTTCTTGAAACGGCTCGTGAAACCTCCTTCCTGCGTGTCTCCTGGCTCTCTTCTCCGCCTGTCTTCTGAGTCTCTCTTCTGCCATCTCGACTCTTCTTTCTTGTGTAGGTTGAGGATCTACTAGTGCCTTCACGATTCGGTCCCATGGTCTATCAGGTTTTAATCCATGATGAAGCATGGACGGAATCTGTCCTGTGCTTTCATGTATGGTGGAATTCAAGCATTGACTAATGATGGGTATCACTTCCATCCATCTGTGGTGTTGTCTTGACACATATAAGCGACACATTTTACTGATTTCCGGCATAATTCTTTCGGCTGGATTTCCCTCTGGATACCGCACAGAATTAAATACATGCCTAATTCCTAAACGTTCCATCGCAGTAGAAAATTCCATACTGGTGAACTGTGATCCATGGTCACTCAACAAAATTTCAGGTTTCCCCTTACTTGGAATAACTGTTTTCTCTAATCTGTTGATCACGTACTTGGATGTAGCTTTCTGGATAGGACATAGAGATACGTATTTGAAAAATACGTCTACTGTCACCAAAACAAACTGGTTTCCTTTCGTCGAACGAGGAATCGGACCGAAAATGTCCGTAGCGAAAAGTTCTCTCGGCTTGCTAGGTAATATTGATCTAGGAACTTCCTTCATTAACTTAGATGAATATTTGCTTCGCTGACAACTGTCACAGGTCTTTATGACGTCGCGGATCGTTTGTCCCATTTGTCTCCAAACGAAAGTTTCTTGGGCAAGAGCCAAAGTCTTGTCTACACCTACATGAGCTGCGGTTCGGTGTATCATCCAAATAACTGGTTTGACAAGCTTGGGTGGGATCACTACTCTAAGCTTAGTATGATCCTGATCGATATATTGGCATATAACACCTCCCATAATGTGATATTTTCTAGCTTCTATCTCAGTTCTTCGAAAATCTGGATCGGCGTTGTCCATCCTGCGTGTCAAAAAACGGTAAATTCTTCGCAAAGGTGCATATCTCTTCTGAGTTTGCGCTAACATCTTCAACTTTTCTAGAGTTCCCTGGTCCTCTTGAATTAGATTTATATGGTTGACAATCACCTCCTCACAAGGGTTTCTGCTCAACACATCCGCTAACAGATTTAATTTCCCAGGTCTATGCACAACAGTTGGGTTAAATTGTTGTAAGAACAGAGCCCATCTAGTGATGCGGTCACTTGCTAAGTCTGTCTTCATAATAAATTGGAGGGCTTTATGATCTGTGATCACCGTTATGTCATGTCCAAATAACACCTTCTTCCACGTCTTAAGAGCATGAACCACTGCTAATGCCTCTAACTCGGTTGCATAGTAATTCTTTTCACAATTCCTGAGCTTGCGACTGGTGAAAGCTAAATATCTGTGTTTGTTGGTATCGTCCAACTGATATAGGATCCCACTGATGCCTATTTTGGATGCGTCTGTCTCCACAAAAAATCTTCTAGCAAGTCTGGGTATTCAAGTTTGACATTCTGGATCAACATGTTCTTAGCTGCTAAAAACGCTTGATTGCATCTATCGTCCCATTTCCATCGATTTCCCTTTCTTAGTAAATCCTGCAGAGGTGCCATCGTTTCAGTATATTCAGGACAATGTGTTGAAAAGAACTGACACATTCCTATAAACTGCCGTACTTCTTTAAGCTTTCTTGGGGTTGGAAATTCTGAAATAGCCATGATCTTCGTTGGATTGGGCCTATAACCATCTCCATCGATTCTATGTCCAAGAAATTCGATTTCTTCATAAAAGAACTGACATTTGTTGAAATTCACCTTGAAGTTCGTCTTCCGGAGATCTTCAAAAAGCATTCGAAGGTGCCTGATATGCTCTTCCGCTGTCTCAGACGCTATAATCAGGTCATCAATATAGCTCACTACATGCTCCTTAACTGCATCTGATAAATTCTCATCTAGTGCTCGGATCATCACCGGACCACTATTCTTTACTCCAAAAGGTAACCTATTGAACACATATGTTTTATGATCAAATAAGAACCCTGTATACTGTTTGCAGTCTTCTGCTAGCTCTATATGATAATAAGAACTAGTCAGATCAATGGTAGAAAATAAACTCTTTCCTCTAAATCTGCGCAACAATTCACGAATAACAGGTGGCCTGTCGCGTTCAGGAAGAACTCTTTCATTAAGGGCTCTAGCATCTAAGCATATCCTCAGCTTACCATTAGGTTTCTTGACAACAGCTAAAGGATTCAAATAAGCAGTCGGCATCTTCTTGATAATTCCATCTTTCTCCATATCGCTTATCATGGTACTGACTTCTTCCTTCCATTTATCCGGAATGGGATATAAATTCTTGCGGTACGGTTTGTCATCCATCAACTTGATGCTGTAGGTAAAATTTTCTATGAGTCCTGGTTTATCATTGAATATGTCCTCATATTCTGAAATTGCTTGATCAAATTGCTCCTTGATTTCTGGATTTATTTTACTCTTCGTGTTAGTTTTATCCTCTATAGACCTTTCATTGCTGCATACAATCTCATCCAATATATTCTCTCTAAAGAATGACATCTCGGATTCCTGACTTTCTATGACCCCTTCTTGAAAGTACATGCGCCTACTCTGCATATCTATGATCAGGCCACTCTCACTTAAAAAATCCACTCCTAGGATCATATCGAAATGTAGTTGACCCACAACTAGGAACATCTGTTCAAAATATCTGGTTCCAATCCCAACATCTAAAAGTACCTGACTTTTACATTTCATACTTTTGTCTGGGATCACCCCTTGAATTTTGCTAACAACAGTTGGCAACATCGTAATTTCTCCTGACAATTTTAATTCATCCAGGCAGCCTATGGATATCAAGCTCACCATAGCCCCATGTCCACTAGTGTCTTTATTTCCTTTCCCATGACTTCCACACTGATAACTGGCAATTCATGTCTATTCCCTCGATGTACTACGTCTTCCTCTTCAATTAAATCCTCGTCCTTGACCTGATACGTTTCAACAATGATGACTGATTCCCAATGATTAGTATTCTGCTCTGAAATTAATTTGTCGTTTTTTTCCTTCACCACTCGTTCCTGCTCGATTAACATCTCTAGTTATCTCTTCGGGTGGTGCACTAGGCTGTCTACTTTCTTGCCTTGATCTTCCATATTCTCGATTGTCTTGTCTTTCATTTGGATCATTCCTTCTGCTATCCCGCCTATCGTTCTGATTAGATTGCTGACCTTGGTTCCAGTTGTATCGACCTCGATATCTATTATTGTACCTATTCCTATTCTGGTATCTGGAATTCTGATCATAGTTCCTGTATCTACTGTTTCTTGCGTCCTGATCGTATGGCCTCTCGTATGGTCCTCGATATCGATCATTTCCGCGAACGTTGTGAATATTACTTCTATTCCCTTCGTTCCTTCTGTTTCCCCAGGAATCTCTTCTATCAGTCTGTGCTGCGTTATCGACAACTACCGCATTCACCTCTTGCGTGTTTCGATTCTCGTTCCGTGCAGTTCTGGGTGTGATTTGAGCGCTTGTGTAATCTAATCGTCGTAATATATCGTCATAGTGCTCAAGTGTGTTCGCTCCCGATGCTATGAGTGATCGTTGTACCTCAATTGGCAACTGTCTTGCTATAGCTTGCAAAAGCTCTTCTTCTGGCAATGGAGGAATCAAAAACTGCAACTTAGCCAATTGCGCAGTAAATTAATTAGCATAATGCGTTGGATGTGACGTAGAGTAACGCTTCGAATACATTTCTGCTCTTACGTTCAGCTGATCCTCTGCACTCCAAAATCTCCTTAAGAATGCTATGGCAAATTGTTCCATATTCGCAAAATTGCTCCTGAATGCGCGAAACCAAGTTAACGCAGGCCCATCTAAGGCGCGTTCGACTATCCTTAGTTCTCTTTCCTTGGCTACTCTATGTTCCGCCATATAATCGCGAATATCCCTCAGAAATTCGACTGGCGTGACTCCTGTGTTCCCTGAAAACTTCCTTGGCTTGTCGTCCAAATTTCTGATGATGGTCACTGGACCTGAGTATCGTTCACTCGTACCAAACGTACTCCTATCCGAATTCGGATTATCTTGAGGGGTTGAACTAGCCCTTTCGAATGTTACATTCTGTTGCGTTTGACGGTCTTCTCCCACGCTAACCTCTTGACTGTTCATACTGCGGTCTATCGGTGTCTGATTCATCGATACCTCCCCCGTTGTAACATTTTGACTTGTGAAACTATTTATTATAGATTCTAGTTTAGTCATTCTATCTTCTGTTCTTTTTTCTACGGTCTTGACCTGAGTTTCCAAATTATCTAACGACGTAACATTCTGCGTTCTGTTACTCTCTTCTAAATCGTTCTTCAATTTGTCTATCTTGTCTTCGCATGTAGTCTTTACTGACGCGACTCGTTCCTTTAACTGATCAACATCTGTCCTAAACTGAGTTGAATCTATCTTCATCGCTTCCTTATTCTCAGTAAATCTCGCTTCCAAGTTCGCCATACCTGCGATTAATTTCTCATCCAACCCTGCACGTTTTTCTTTTGCTTCGGCATCGACCTCACTATACCGTTCTTCCACTATTGCACCGACTCTATTTTTAAATAAAGCTAAGTTTTCATTAACTTTCTGCTCTATATCATCATCAATTTTCCTAATGTTTATCTGCAATTGGTTTTCTAAGGATTTCAAGTTAGAATTAACCTCTCCTAAGACTTCCTCTTTAACGGTCCCAATTACTGATTTTAAACCTTTTATTTCGTTACCTAGATTCATTTCTAGACCTTTGATTTTAGATTCGAAAGATACTTCGGTAGACCACTCTTGTATTTTGCCTACATCTGCCACTAAACCATCAATGTCGAATCTCAACTTCGATACATCCGATTTGATATCTTTCTGTATAGACATAACATCTGTTCTTAAATTAAGAATGTTTTCTTCTTCTCTAATTTCTAAATCAATAATATTCTTTCTTAACATTTGCACATTTTCCTCTCCTTTCATTTCTACTGCTTTTATATCTAATTGTAAAGCCTTAAATATTTCATCATTCTTTAATGTTAATCTATTCTCCAAACTAGTTAAATTGTTTTTCAACTCTGTGTTATTTTCTTCACTACGAGCTTGTAATCTAGTTTCTAATAATTTAAAACTATCCTTTAAGTTAGCTTCATTAGCTTTCAAATTGCTTTCAGTACTGGTCTGCAACCTAGTCTCTAATGACTTCAATTCATCTTTACTATTTGACTGTAATCTGTCTTCCAATAATTTCAATTCATCTTTACTATTTGACTGTAACCTAGTCTCTAATGACTTCAATTCATCTTTACTATTTGACTCTAACCTAGTCTCTAATGACTTTAAATTATCTTTCAGATTGTCTTCATTACTAGCCTGTAATGACTTTAAATTTTCTTCATTACTAGTCTGTAATAATTTCAATTCATCTTTATTACTAGTCTGTAAAGCTTCCACATTTTCTTTACATCTAGCTTCTAACCTAGCTTCTGACTCATTTATTTGCTCTTTAACTTCTGTTTCCATTTTAGAAATAGTTACTGCAATACTAGACATGCCATACTGTAACTCTCCTAACACCTTAGCTAAATCTTCCGGTAACATAATTATATTTTTCAATGAACGTTTTATTCAGAGACGTTAGACAACAACACATCACAATGTATCAATTCCTGCATTCACTTGGGTATAAGAAAAATGACTTATAACTAAACATGATATAACACTAATATGATTAACATGATCACTGGAATGGACATACAAGTATATTGTCTGACTAAGTTTAATAAATTTTATAACACCATTAAATGACATTGAGATCAATCTCTCCGTAATCCAAATCTGATGTGATTCCATAGAATAAACAAAATCGAAGCCCCACAGATGGAGCAATTCTCCCTCTCTCTCTCTCTGTACCCGTTCGTCCTGGGGATGCGATGACCCATCTGCTATTACATCGCATTCCTGGATTTCCAGGACAGAGCGGAGTTAAATGAACACCTAGTCAAATAAGGAATGTGTCGGAAATTCAGTTGAAATCTCTCAAAAGCAGAGGGTAACACGAGATAAAGTATCTCCAGGGTCGTTACGGGTTTAAATTTAATTTAAAAAATACAAATATCAATGGGCGCCATCAACTGAATCCCTAGCAAACCACATCCTTCCCTGGTTAAGCCTTAATTAAGACAAGGAAAGAAAATAGGAAAATCACATCACCATCAGATCACAACTAAGATAAAAACAAATTTATTCAACTTTCATAGTCAGACAGACATATTAAACACTCATCCTACCTGAGAGCATGGTCGAATGCCAACGTTAAATTGTCATTGTCCAGAAAATCGAACCATCTCCATTCTACTCAAAGTGTATTTAATCCACATAAAATAGGAAAAATTTCTAAAGTTCTCTTGGGTTCTCAGGATCACCGTAGCACTATGTCTTTGCGTCACTGACATTCGTGATAACTGAGACCTAATTTCTCATTAAATTAACATCATGAATGTGGATGTAAAAATATTATTAATCTGTCTAAACACACATATTATAAACACATATTTAAATATCACATAATTTATGGCTTGCTTGGCATTATTCAAATGCTGAATATGTTAGTAAAATGCTCCTAAACATCAAATATTTAATTTACACTATTTACACTGTCATTAATCATTGCTGTTTTGTGAATCACAGAAAATCCACTATTCATTGGTTATAATTATCATCATCATCAAAATTAATTGTTTAATTCATCAACACAAGTTGCAATTCTTCAAATCATATCTCAAATAAATTTATTTAAATCCATTTAAATTTATTAATCATCAGCTTCTTTAATTAATTATCACCTTCTAATTCAGTTATTCATCATCTATTTAATCATCTATTGATTTATTTAAATCAGCTTATTTATTCAATCTTTAATTCATCCATTTATTGAATTCATTGATTTATTCCAAAATTTAATTTATCAACTCATTTAAATTTTATTCATCTGGTTATTTAGATTTTTATTATTTCATCTAGTCATTCTGATTTTTAATTCATTAGGTCAGATCATTAATATGCTTAATTTTCAGATTATTATTTCATTAATTATTATCAGAAAATCTTGTATTATCAACATTATGTATTTGTTTAATTTCCTAACAAATTGTTGAATATGGTTTATAGAACGTTGTCTTACAGCTTTATCACTTCCAAGTTATATCTCGTATTTAATTATCATGCCAAGAAATATTATTGCCTTCACAAATTCACGTTGGATCTCACTATCCACAACTACATTATATATTTTCACTTTATCAAATATCACATTTGAATACCACAATTATTCCACAAACTCCATAAATATTCAGCGCACAGCATGAATCTCAAAAATAATGCTAGACTGGGTTCGACAACCTCATGTCTGCTTCAAAATACATTAGCAATATTGCAACTTCCACTTGGCAACTTCCACAAAATGCCTATCACAAACTTCACTTAATCACGTTGCATGATCTACAAAAATACATAACTGGCTTCAAATTATCAACGCACACAATCTCCAATACCTGTAATTAATCTGATCACATCTAGACAACTTCTTAAACAATTAGGAAAAATATTACCTTAGTAATCGAAATCAAATTCAAAATCTGCTTTCAAGTAGCATAAATTCTCTTAAAATTCTCATAATTCAGTTCACAGAAAACACCAATGTGCTATAATCTCTACATCGAAATATGCAATACTGATCTGCCTTAAAATAAATCTGACCATTAGTGATTCATCTTATAAGATTCAATTACTTTAAATCCTTCTCAAAGGTATCAAATTCAATCATAAAAATTATCAAAAGCATCAGCTGTATCAGCTGTTAAATTGAAAGTACTCTCAAAAGTGTATAGCAACAAAATATTGGATTGGCAAACAAGAATTACAAAATGTAACCCTGCTGACATATATTTTTAATTTATTTAACAAAATTCGAAAGATATGTGACTAGTAGTTCCTTGTTTGATCCTCTTACAATCTCAAGTACACTCGGATGATAAAAATGAGTTCCTCAATGGCAAGTAAGATGAGTAACCACCACCCGATCGTATAAATACGAAAGGCCTTGCCCCGTCGTCTAACATGATAATGCCCTGAACGACGGGTAAAGATGTGTACCACCACGCAATCGTATAAATACGAAAGGCCCCATCTCGTCGTCTCATGAGTGAATGTACCAGATTGGAATCAACAAGTCTCTAGTTGTCACATAAAAGCGATATTCATTCACTTGAGTGAATAACATCTTAATATCTCCAAACAATGCAATGGAAAAAATCCCTACTGATGAATAATACACACTCGCTAGTATGCAATGAACTGACGAAATAATTTAAATAATCCAATTGCAGATCACGAGTTCGAAATACTCGCCACAAAAAAATAACTATCCAGGAAAACTATCCTTACTGGAAAATGTCTAAAAGACCAAACATCTGCTTAATAAAGCCAACCAATGGTGAGAATTTCGTATAATGGTGCCTGCCATATCATATGGTAACGCCATATTCTAGCAAAACTCGGACAAATAATGTCTAAGCCATGTCTAAATAATTGTATAACTCCTACTAGAAAAATATATACATGTATGCCCAGTGTTCATGAAAATATCATATTAGAAAATCATAACTCTTACAGTACCTTCTCATATCAGCTGTTATTATATTTCAAAGATCGTCGATTATTCTCATGTGTAATAAATTTCTCGAAAGATCGACGTGAATATCGTATCACCCACGCAATAACGATCGCCTTCATATCCCAAGTGAATCAGCTGTTAGACCTCCTCTTCTTCAGGAATCGAATCCATCGCTCGGTGGTGCCATCGCGTCTCTGTCTTCGTTTACTCCGACATGATGAACTGCATGTTATCCATAGCGGATACTGTCCAAATCCTTACGTAAAAGTTCATAAAAGCAGCGTACCCCATGTTCCTCTTCTATGTTACGCCACTGTCCCATATAATGTTCGGTTTGCTTGTTAAAAGTTCAATCTCCACAGCGGTTAAGTCTCACTTGCAGAAAATAAATTTTATTTATGAGAGTGTATAAGTTTTTGAAACACCCTGTAGCTGTGTTCGTACTCGATATTTTGTGATAATTCATGAAAAAGAATTCTATTAATGCACGTGCCAATGTTCATAAGTGCATATAATTATTACAGTTCGTTTGCTTAACAGCGTTAATGTTGTTTGGACCCCATGGTCGCTCTACATATTCCGTCATGAAATGCATAGTCGTAATGTAATTTGAATATCTAAGTTCATAATTGCAGTATATTGTAACTATCTGCTTGCACAATTCTATTACTGAATACAAGTCCCAACTCAATGTTGTAACTGAATGTTGAAATGAATTCAGCTTCTTTAATGTTGCCTGCGTATAAAAGTCGGAACTAGCCCGCTCGGATCTACTGCATTGTTCCAGAATGAACTATGCTTAAAGCCGGCCTCGCCATGCCGCTTTGCTATACTGTTCTACGTTATAAAATGCAGCTCGAAATAAAGTTCTCAAACTCGTATTACAATGCTGTTCTGAACCCCGGCTTTTTCTCATCCGTACACGGCCCGTACAGCTTGCATCGGAACCGGTCTTCTCGCCGTCTGCCCTGCGTTGCTCGCCTTGGCTCAATGACCTACTTCCTGCTCTCTGCTTGGTTAAGTAATACTGTCGCCTTCGCTTTACGTAACAAGTGCTGTTCACCGCTCGACTTTACCGTACGCTCTGCGCATGTGTACCACTTCAGCTCGCTGGCTGAACTCGACTGACTCCTCTTTAAACTGCATTGACCAGCTCCTACCTGGCGGGGTCACGTGATTCTCTCCCACCATCTACGGTCGTGCGTCACAAATAATCTCGACCACCTTCATCTCGGCTATTAAGTTATACAATAACTTAAGGGATTATCTGTCTTTCTTCAAGTTATTATCATATATAATGCTTGTTATTTCTTCTCTTCTGAGATTATTAAATATACTGTTCCATAAAGATCTTAATAAAACTTTAATATTCCTCCCATAATTCCATCTACTTGACTGGCAGTGCCTTCTTGATCCTTGGCATTCTACGTCATTTTCTAATATTCTCCTCTACTCGATGTGAGCGCTATCTTTACAACTTTTCCCATAAATCTCAACTACGGCTTAATGTCAGCTGGCGTATCCGATAGCCTCAACTGGTTATCGGGTACAATATGGATACAGGAACGTTTAATAAGGATGTATGTTTGGCACACAAAACGTTTTGCTAGAATTTTCGATTAATAATTGGAGAGTAAATGCCATTTTATTTGAAGGTTGGTTATTGTGTTTACAAAAGGCACACTAGAAACGTCCGAGTTTTGTTGTGGTTAAGAGGGTTTCACATCACACCGACTTATCCAGATTTTGTGTTCAATAAAGATTAGCGATACGTAAGCATGTTTGTTTGTAACATTAGTAATTTAAGTGTTCTGTAAATACTGAAACCTCATTTGAACAGTACTTCATTCCCTGTGCTGAAGTGATGCGAATATTCACCAACTAAGAGTTATTATGATAGCCACTTTTGATTGTAGCCTCTTGTTCTAAAGATCAACAATGTTCCAGCACCACGTGATTAATCCATAAATATGCTGATGAGTTCCGTCTTATAGTATCCTATTATATTTGTGATGAAATGTTGTTCTTTACGTATTTAGTCTTTTGACTGTTATGACGCATAACTCCATACCACCCTATCCTGAGGTAATCGCTTCATCTCTACATAGCTACCACACCTTATATCCGAGGCAATCTGTTTAACATATTCTAACCTTGGACTACCCTTGACCCTTCCTTCCATAACTAAGTTCGTTATTCCTGGGTGTCTTAGTATGTGTCCTACTTACTGTACCCGTATGTCCAAATGTAGTATCGGCCAATATCCGAATATGGTGATGGATTGCATCAACTTGTAGTCCCTGGCAAAGACAAACTACAAAGAGCTACTGGCGAATACATACAGGAGTGGATAAGCTACTAACAACTGTGCTATAGATCTAACTACAGAGGTTGTGGATAACTAAATACACATGGAGAGTGAGAAACATTCCAATTTCGGGCGTAACGGGTAAAAGGCATGGGTGATGACATTTAATCTACCTCAATAGCACACTAATATAATTATATCAATGTACTGTAAAAAATAACGCAATATTAATTTAAAAATATATGGGAAACGTAATAACGTGCCTGCCTATTTATGTCGAAGACATGATACAACAATGAAAATAAAACAAGTAGTTCCGTGAAGAACTATATGTCCTATTTTCATATATCCTACTTATGTTAATTGCCTCTATCAACATACAAAAGTTCAGTTTGATTGCTGTAATAGATTAGTATATATTGAGAACCGTCTAAATATTTCAGATGGTCGCCATGTTGGATTTTTATATAATTATGTAGGTCTTAGAGTTATGTACTATTACATGAAGATCATTGTGAACGTGTAGTATTCAGACTTCAATCACAAGATTACGACACAAGAAAGAAAAAAAATGTCTGGCTGCGTGGCTCAGGGGTAACGTTCTCGCTTGCTGAGCCCAAGGTTGCAGGTTCGAAACCTGGCGCAGTCAGCTGGCATTTGAGGGTGCGCAAATGCGAGGGAGCCGTGTCAGTAGATTTACTGGCACGTTAAAGATCCCCTTCGGGGCAAAATTCCAGCACCCCGGCGTCTCTAAAAGCCAGGGTAGTTAAAGAGACGTAAAACCAATAACATTATTATTATTACAAGAAAGAAAAACAAGATTTTCAAATTTTGCACAGCAGCCATCTTGTGGTATTAAAAACAATTGAAACAAATGCCAGTGGATTGAAATTTGTATAAGCACTTATCGTACCAAGTTTTCCTACGCTCGTATGGTTGAATCGTGAGAAACGCCCAATTAAATACTTATATTTCACGTCGCCACCATGTTAGATTTGTGCTACCAGGTCATTGAAAATCGCATAGGTGAACTTGTGTTCTTAGCCTTTATCAACACAAAAAAATTCAGTTTGATTGCTGTCATAGATTAGTTTTGAGAACCGTCTAAATAATTCGGATGGTCGCCATGTTGGATTAAAATATATGTAGGCAAAAGAGTTATGTACTATTAGATCACGATTATAGCGTAGGTTCACTATTCCAAATTTCACTTCGATCGCATGATTATTACACAAGAAATAAAAAAGTAATTTTAAAATTTCGCACAGCCGCCATCTTGAGTTTATGAAAACAATTGAACTAAACTAGATAGCAGTACATTACATTGTGTATTGACATTTACTGCACCATATGTCACTGTGCTGAGATGGTTACATCGCGAGAAAAGTCTATTAAAATATTTCAACTTTGCTTGGCCACCATGTTCGTTTTGTACTTTACAGGTTTTTCAAAACTACATACATGAATTTGTAGCAATGCCCTTTATCACGGTATAGAATTGCAGGGCGTTATCAGTAATAGTTTCGGTGATATAGAATGACGGTGAAATATTTCGCACAGCCGCCATCTTGAGAATATGTAAACAGTTGAACTAAATTAGATGCCAGTGCATTATAATGCGTATGAACATTTGCTGTACCAAGTTTCATTGCCTTTGGATGGATCAGTCTCGAGAAAAGTCTATTTAAATATTTCAATTTCGCTTGGCCGCCATGTTCGTTTTGTAGTTAACAAGGTTCTGAGAGTAACAGAGGTGAATTTCTAGTAGTACCCTTTATCACTGTAGAAACTTTCAGGGTGATATCAGAAACAGTTTCGGAGATATAGAATGCCGGTGAAATATTTCGCACTGCCGCCATCTTGAAGTTATGTAAACAATTGAATTAAATTTGATGCCAGTGCATTACAATGTGTATATAAATTAGCTGTACCACGTTTCATTGCATTTGGATGGTTTAGTCGTGAGAAAATTATATTTAAACGTTCCAACTTCGCTTGGCCGCAATGTTGGTTTTGTAGTTAACAGGTTTTTCAAAGTCTCATGTGTGAACGTTTAGTAGTACCCTTTATTACCGTAAAACAATTCTGGATGATATCAATAATAGTATCGGAGATATAGAAAGCCAGTGAAATATTTTGCACAGACGCCATGTTGAATTGGTGAGACGTAACAAAAATTGAAGTGCACGCTCGTGGTCGGTCTAAACAGTACTATGTTCTTACCGAGTTACCGCACCAGCCGTTTAAAAGTCATTAGGAGGACACACACCCATATACGCACGTACATACACACACATACACACACGGACAAAAGGTGATCTTATAAGCCTATTTTTCATAAATGAAAATAGGCTAAAAAATTCAGAATCGCGAAAATAATCTGTAAAATACTCTCCAAATCATTTCTAACTAAAATAAAATAATTTTGCAAAATAAAACTTAAAGCTTTGGGCAACTAAATACTGTGCCCTAAATTCCAGGAGTAAGAAAAAATTTAAATATGCTTTAAATTACCTAATATAAAATGAATTTACTCATATCGTCGGCCTACGCTATTACAATGTCTATCTGTTACTCTATGCATCGTAGACTCGTTATTCCTACCTTAATCCAAATATAAATAAAATATAAATATATACAGTTTATCGGACTACCGACAGTAGTGGCTACGCTGGCTCAAGCGCAGCATTAGGTCATGGGGCCAAGCTCTCTGCTGACTCGGTAGACGCGTGGGTTCGAGCCCCACCGTCGGCCGTCCTTGAAATGGTTTTCCGTGGTTTCCCATTTTCAACACCAGGCAAATGCTGGGACGGTACCTTCTGACAGGCCACGGCCGATTCCTTCCACATCCTTGCCCAGTTTCATTCACCATCATTCATTTCATCTCTCATTAACTCTTCTCCTGAGGTTGGCGTCAGGAAGGGCATCCGGCCGTAAAAACCATCGCCACAAAGACTTCCATCGCATCTCATCCCCGACCCCGTTGGAAAAACGGGAATAATAAGGGGTAGACATACATCGGACTATCACTAAATATTTACTCGTACATATCTTACACGTTTCTCTCACTATTACTTATTTAGACTCGTCGTACATTAAATCATGTTATAATACACTTAAATGTCCACTAATTTGGGTCTAATCCAATATTCTGTCATATCTGGGATCTATATTCCGTACAACCAAGTAAAGATATGATTTACTTAACTTCACTCTGTTTTTTTTATTTAATCAATATAATAATAGTAATAATAATGCTCGAACTTGAATAATAATTGCCAATATTTTCCATACTTAGTTAACTTAGAACCATTGAACCTAAATGTGACTTCAACTGTCACAGAGATCAGCTGTTTCTTCACGTTTCATCGTATTCTGTATAATGTTTGCGACAGAAATACCTCTCGTGTCTGTCAAACTGACTTCAATGCTTTCACAACTTCTTATACAACTGCGTCAAATGGTAATCCTTCCTCACATAAATATATTATGAACCCACACTATCTGTCTACGAAGATATCAACATAATTCTTAACTTCAATGAAACAACGCCGTACAGCACATTTCCATGATCGCAGCATCTAACATTTCTTTCCTCCATTAACTGGGAATTCTCCATAAAATCCTCACAAAACAGTATATCATCGTAGCATCCAATGTCAACAATATCAACAGTATAGACATTCCTCCAAAAACTTGAATATCACTGACATCACATATTTCGAAATCGCATTTCGATCTGATTACAATTAACTCAACAATAATTACTGGTTCAATTCTCTTCTCATTTACATCAGGTATAATAATATTAATAATAATAATAATAATAATAATAATAATAATAAATAACATTTCTTATCAATACATTTTAACATTGCTGCCAAACCACAACCCTGCATGTCTATCAAACTGACTTCAATTGAATATACTTCATCACTACTGTATATTCTCTACATCCATAGTACTCGTTAAAAATCTTTCCACACCGTCTAAAGTATTTTTCATAACAATTTCATTGTTTTCTAATGTTCATAATCATTCCTTTTAACATATATAACATTTCCTTGAGAAATGATCGTCATCTTACTTCTTAACATATCAACTTTGATATACAAATTCCTTAGTTCGATCTATAATAAAGATAATCTTCCTAGCATTATAAATAAACTCGAAAATCCGAATAAAAATCGAAAATTACGAATGAAAATCTCCACAGTCTAATTAATCTAAAAGCAATTCTCTCATTGGCTACCGCATACCACGTGATCATCTCTACACCCTTATGACTTGCGTCATCCAGTATTGGACGAGTCTCGAATTTTTCTTTATGTGCCGGGCAAGATTGCCTAAGCTGTCCCTGCAACTAGTCGTGTGTTGGCTTCACGCATCAGAAAGGAACTCGTCTTCGCCGTCTCTGGCTTGCCTTTCTCTGAGCGAATATTCTGATTGGCTGGGTTTGTTTACTCCAGCTCGACCCATCTCGTCTTCACACTAGTAGTGCTCAATTCCAACATCGATAAAATTTATCATATCATTTTTCATAACATGCAAATATAATGCAATGCAAATGCGAATTCGGGTACACTCTCTAACTCTTTCCTCGTTTGCAGTCGCCAGAAACATATCTCCTCTCCTACTCGTCTTAATAACTCTTCATTTCTTACTATATCTACCCATCTGATCCTTATCAATCTACTGTAACACCACATTTAAACGATTCTATTCTCCTCTTTTCTGCTGCGCTAACAGCCCATGTTTCACTTCCATAAAGTGCCACTGTCCAGACAAAGGGTTTAAAAATTGACTTTTTAGTACCCAAATCTATATTTGATGTCAACAGAATTCTTTTCTGCAGAAGGGGCCGATAACCTAGATGTTAGGCCCCTTAAAACAACAATTGTCATCATCATTTTCTGCAGAAATGCTTTCGTTGCCTGAGCCAAACTACTTTTAATGTGCTCTTTGTTTCGTCTAACACTGGTTATTTGGCTTTCTGAGTAGCAGAAGTTTCGTATTCCATTAGCTTTTCACATGCCAATTTGACGTTAATACGGGTTTCTGCTTTCTTTCGACTGCATGATGAAGTGATTTCAACATAAATGTTGCGTTGACTTCCGAATTAAATTTGAAGTAATTACCAGTGCATAATATTTCATGAAATATCTGCCATCCACCACTGTGGCATAGATACAATTTTTAGTCAATCGGAAAGCGTTACAATCCTATCATGAGAATGTGTGTAGTACACAATTGAAATTGCTCCGTAAATGGGAGTAGTTCGTCAAACGTCAATTGAATGTAGTGGCACTCGGACATATTGGAAGCGATTGCATTGGAGAGATTCAGTTATTGATGATTAGTCATTCAGTTTATGTGTCCTATATTCGTGCTGCAGCTGCTGATTTGGTGATAATATACCACGGTGGTAATGTTGTGAAAATTCTCAGAAATGGAATATTCGTAGGCCTATATCATTATTAATAATAATATTCCTATTACTATTATTTTTAAATTGAGTATCAACATTGGGCTTTCTCGTCCATACGATTAAAAAAAATTCGCCACGTAGCTGAACCAAAGTTATAACTTATCATGAGGTTAAGCCACGTTTCACGTTATATCCTATGTAGAGGCGCGTAATGGGCCCCGAGTACGGCGCGAGCAGCTATCATTCTGGATGTTGGTTTCCTAGTACAGGTCATCCATATATCATGTCTCCGCAGCTGGGGGCAGGATCCCGCTCGGCCAATACAAACTGCGTTAACAGATCTTGAATAAACCAGTTAGCCTATGTATATTTTGCTTCTGATGTCTAGTTGGCTGCAATTTGATCTAGCTCTGTACATAAACTATCGACACTATTTTTCAGCAACAGTCCCCCCTTCTTGTTGCTCAATTACTCTGAATTGCTTATATTACTATGTAACTCACCCTGTATCACCTGCATAAACTATTAATCGAGTACTACTGTACTTGTCCCTCAAGCAAACGAAGGAAATCCTTCTTGGAATAACGCACGTGTAGTTCCTCAAACGAAGAGTGAGCACATTCTACACACATCAAAAAAAGTTTTGCATCACCTCGGTTCCCAGATCTCCGGCATATAGACGTTGACTGTGTATATTGTATCCAAGATACAGTCCCTTTGACTGTTCATAGATGTCACTAAAACTGCTCAAAGATGTAAACAACCATGCATGAGCAGGGCCTATTAGACGGAGGGGGTACGACAGCCGATCAGTTCCAGTCATTCCACCAGGACGAAGGTACGCTGCTCATGTTGTCTGTAGTTCTACCATGCCTAGAAGGTCAATACCGCAGTTCGATCGCGTCCGCATTGTTACTTTGTGTCAAGAAGGGCTCTCAACAAGGGAAGTTTCCAGGCGTCTCGGAGTGAACCAAAGCGATGTTGTTCGGACATGGAGGAGGTACAGAGATACAGGAACTGTCGATGACAGGCCTCGCTCAGGCCGCCCAAGGGCTACTACTGTAGTGGATGACCGCTACTTACGGATTGCCGCTCGGAGGAACCCTGACAGCAATGCCACCATGTTGAATAATGCGTTTCGTTCAGCCACAGGACGTCGTGTTTCAACTCAAACTGTGCGCAATAGGCTGCATAATGCGCAACTTCACTCCCGACGTCCATGGCGAGGTCCAGCTTTACAACCCCGACACCATGCAGCGCGGTACAGATGGGCCCAACAACATGCTGAATGGACCCCACGGAATTGGCATCACGTTCTCTTCACCGATGAGTGTCGCATATGCCTTCAACCAGACAATCGTCGGAGACGTGTTTGGAGGCACCCTGGTCAGGCTGAACGTCTTAGACACACTGTCCAGCGAGTGCAGCAAGGTGGTGGTTCCCTGATGTTTTGGGGTGGCATTATGTGGGGCCGACGTACGCCACTGGTGGTCATGGAAGGCTCCGAAACGGCTTTACGATACCTGAATGACATCCTCCGACCCATAGTGCAACCATATCGGCAGAATATTGGAGAGGCATTTGTCTTCATGGACGACAATTCTCGACCTCATCGTGCACATCTTGTGAATGAGTTCCTTCAAGATAACGACATCGCTCGACTACAGTGGCCAGCATGTTCGCCAGACATGAACCCTATCGAACATGCCTGGGATATGTTGAAAAGGGCTGTTTATGGACGTCTTGACCCACCAACCACTCTGAGAGATTTACGCCGAATTGTCGTTGAGGAGTGGGACAATTTGGACCAACAGTGTCTTGATGAACTTGTGGATAGTATGCCACGGCGAATACAGGCATGCATCAATGCAAGAGGACGTGCTACTGGGTATTAGAGGTAGTGGTGTGTACTGCAATCTGGACCACAAATGCTGAAAGTCTAGCTGTATGATGGTACAACATGCAATGTGTGGGTCTCATGAGCAATAAAACGAGCTGAAATGTTGTTTGTGTTGATCTCTACTCCCTTTGTATTTAACGGTTCCGGAACTCTTGGAACCGAGGTGATGCAAAACTTTTTTTGATGTATGTATATAACTGTACAATTTGCCTTTACTTGTTTCTTGTTTAGTTCCCGCGTTTAGAGGCAAACCTGAAAAGGAATTATGAGATTGTTGTTTTTGGTTTAGTAAGGGCAAGGGCGGGGGGGACAGGCGTTGCTGGTGTGACGTCAGCTCACACCGCTGTACATGCTCACAGCGAAGAAGAGTGTAGGGTGTGACGTCAGCGCGCTTTGTACTGCTGTCGCAGAGGACGAGGATTTAGTTTCAGGCATGCGGGATGCAGCAATGTAGGGAAGACAGTAAACACATCTAGTGTTAATAACACAACGAACTGAACGCCTCGGATGTTGTAATGCTAATGCTCCTTGTTGCAATTACATAATTGATCACCGATTATAACAAATTACATTTGGGCTCTCTCCTATCAAACAATATGTAACAATATGTAATAAAAGTAGTTAATGTTGAGCCCGTTTAGACCAGAGTCCAACGACCCCATTTTGCAAATTTCCGAAATCAGTTCAGCACGAGACAGAAGCTATCTCAGGGTCTATCTGGGCGAAAACTAGGAATAATCTGGCTTCACTGATATCGGTAAAATGCAAGTAAGGTAGGAAGAGAAATAATCGAAAATAGCACAATTCATTAAAATATCTCAATTTATTTATAATAAAAAATTTAAATCTTTGGCATAAATCATCAAAAATAAACAAGCCACCCACACATAAAAAATCAACACACCACAAAAATTAAATAACACTCCTACTCTTCGACGAATGATATCCAGAAAATTGTCAGTCCATTCTATCATTAAACATTTCTATTTACACACTTCTAGGCGATCATGATTCGGTGAAGAGTTCGAATGATCCCTATCTGTACACTCGCAGTTTTCCATTTCTGAAGATTGATCTTTGATTGTTCAAGTATTAGACAAATATGTAATGTTTCATTTCGAAAAATTGTTGTATCACTTTCACCTGCATAATGTGCTTTCCAAAAATTAATAATTATGGGAGATTATTGCACAAAATTCTTTTGTAGGATTATGCAGTAATATGATATTAATCTATTCGACTAACATGGTGGCCGAATGTTAATATTATTTGCATTTATGACTTTGTTTCAATGAACAATTTGTTTATAATTTTCATCTTTCTAGAGTATATATGAAAATTATCATTTTTTTAAATTCACAATTGGTCTCACATCACCAATGAATTATTTGATAACCATCTCAAAAGATGTTATATAAATAAACACAAATTATTATTAACAATAAAAATTGTTATAATTTTCTATCATTCAATTAATTAAATTTCTCATCAAATAATTATTATTTTCACTCTCAGTTAATCTTCAAAATATTCAAATTTCAAAATATTCATAACAGAATTTATTATCATTATTATTGGTGAATTTTCTTCAAAATTATTTATAACAGGTCTCACTTCTCTCAAAATTAGTTCATGAAGATTGGCATTAAGTTAGTGGACGGGTCCAAAATTTATTATTATTATTTCAGGCACTCTCAAGTATTTATTATAAACATTTTCAGATAATTATTTATCTTCTTTTATTGCATTTGCAACCATTTATTTTCTCTATAAGCTTTGGTCAGGTTCATACAATCTAACAATTATATTTTATTTATTAGGCACAAAATCGGGAATCTAGATAATCGACCCAGGTTGGAAATAAACATCCAATATTACAGGATTTGAATTGGACTGGAATATGGGGCGGACCTATAGACTCATCCTTTTTTTTAACAACTATGAGCAACACATGCTCTCACTCAACTCTTCCACAACTCAGGAAATAATTTCCTCATGGATGACCCTCAGTCTCCACATAAATATATAAATGCCGACATCCTAGTCGCATAATATTTTCAACAATAATCATTGCTAATGATTCTTAATGTTTTTCCTCGACAATAATATTTTTTTATAAGTTCTGTAATATTCCGTCATACACATTACTGTGTATTCTTGAATTTATAAAGTTTTCCAATGAAAAGCTGTAATTATTCCTGGTCAAAATCCCCCTGCCTCTATTTAACACAAATTCAACCTAGTTGATATTTTTTTACTACCTGCCATTATTTTACCTCCCTCTTCATTCTTACTTGGTGCTTTTAGAAACGTTTTCTAAACTTATTCTTCCTTCAAAACTATTTCCATTTGATATTATTTAAACAATCTCATTTGTCTAACCATGTTCCTAAATATAAATGAAAATCCACAGCCTGCTTCCAGTCTCCGACCGGGTCAGGAATGGAATGAATGGAGCCCCCAACTAGCGGCGAGGATATGAACTGTGCCGGCTGCCGAGGCCTGACGCACTCCTCTGGGGCAATGAGTAAATGCATGACAGATGAAATGAAATGATAGTGGAGAGTGTTGCTGGAATGAAATTTTGACAGGGAAAACCGGAGTACCCGGAGATAAACCTGTCTGCCTCCGTTTTGTCCAGCACAGATCTCACATGGAGTGACCGGGATTTGAACCACGGACCCAGCGTTGAGAGGCTGGCGTGCTAAATATAAATAACCACGGTTATTTCTAACTCTGTTCATAGATATTAATTTCTGCTTCACAGAAAAATAAATGTTATTATATTTATCACAGTCCCATAAATATTTACACAATTTCTATGGTTATTATTATTATTATTCCTTCTAACCACATGAAATAATTATTATTATTATTATTATTCTTGGCAATCTCTAAAAAATCACTGTTATGATTTTTACAATATTTACAATTATTATTATGACCCTGGTTATTAAATATTCAAATATAAACAATTAAACAAAATGTTTAAACCCTCACCTTGATTTTACAAGTATCACAAATTATTTACAACTTTCTCATATCATGATTTTTAATTTAATAACATTACTGATTATTAAGAGTGTGAATTAAATTATGATAATGGTGTTATCACCTTTCAAATAGTTTGACTAAATTAAATTATTGCTGTCCCCGTGGTGTTGGGGTAGCGCGCCTGCCTCTCACCCGGAGGCCCCGGGTTCGATCCCCGGCTCCGTCAGGGATTTTAAAACTGTCTTGAGGGTTGGAACGGGGTGCACTCAGCCTCGTGAGGACAATTGAGTAGCTGTCTGACAGTGAGACAGCGCCCCGATCACGAATACCAAGATTAACGGCCGAGGGGACCCGACGCGCTGATCACGCGTCACCCCAATATCTGCAGGCCAAATGGCTGGGCAGCGGTCGCTTGGTCGACCTTAGCCCGTCATGGGCTGGATAGTGCCAGGGGTTGACTTTTTTTTTGAAATTAAATTATGTATTTAACGGCGTATCCTCACATAAATAATTATTAATAGAATAATATTCTCTTGTATTATTACTTAACTGTACTTTATCATTATTAAATAATAAAGGAATTAATTTAAACAACCCAGCTTCGATCAAACATCTAAGAAGCTATATAAAAATATTCCTATTCCTTTAAATACATTCAGAATGTCTTATATCAGGAAGACATCAGTGTAACTGTTATTCTGACAGTCTAGAAAATTGTATATTAAATTGTCAGACCCCGCAATGGTGCTCCATTTGTCGTACTGGACAAATACACATGAAGTTTGACTCGAAGATGGTGTTGACGTTTTATTATGAATGGTAAGAAGAAATTATCAACTACATTAGCCTAGTAAGAAATACATGTATAATATCAGCTTACTTCATTCTTGATGTGATGGAATTGCGTGTCCTTGGTGTTCACCACTAACTATTAGCATTGCGATCTCCCTTGGTCATCAGCGACTCCATTGCCTCGTCTTCGTTACCCTCCATTGCAAACCTATCCTCGCACGATTTAACGACACATACTGGCGGTTATAAATGCGCGTACATAAACTCTCCCGTTATACATTCTAATGTCCGACATAATGAAATGTTCCATTCCTGAACACGACTTGTTCACTGTTAGAATGTTCATTCGTAGACTGTGATTTCACTGTTCTGTATTTGACTAGTTATGACAGGAACAACTTTTAGCAGCATGAAATTCAGCGCGTTTTGCACTAACAATCTGGTATCTGTGGATGTGGAAGAATGCCTAAGTTGGTCCCTCAGCGAATAATCATATATTATCTGCAACGAGTGCGCCAGGCAACTAGGCTAGGCTAAACTATTTTCGGGTAATGAGTACTCCTCAGACGTCTCTACAATGTAGATAGTCCCCTCTAATATCCTATAAACTGGCATGTTGGATAAGCTTCACCTCAATCTGTAAAACGGACGGGACCAGACGTTGGCTAAGTTCCACCCAGATAGGCAAAATCGTGAATAGTGCAAGTGCTTAGGTCACTGACAATAAACTAAGTCCTGAACACCAGTCCAGCGACTATGTTCTTTCGTCGTCTATAGTAACAGTATCTTAATAGATTCACAGCGCGGCGATGATGCTTACCGAAGCTGTTGCTCGGACGAAGTACATGTCTCAGTTATATTTCTTGCTTCTTTTATACTGATTCCGGCGATACGTCACAGATCCACGCGCCACAGCGATCAATCCTACTCGAATATTCAATTGCCATATCTCGGCTCCTAGTGAACGTATCTCCTTCCTAGATAGCTCTATCTTCTGCAAATTTAATTGCCAGAAAACTGTACTTATTTCAAAAACTCAAATCCGTCGTCTTGAGGAAATTTAAAAAATATGCAGTCACGTAGGCCATGTGCGCGTCACAGGCTCCACGTCATGTTCCACTCGCTGCTCGAAGGATTACAGCGCGCGATTCAAAATCTGCCGCTTCCTTGTAAACATGTTCCCGACGTCTCTACGTCACAGAAGCGTCCGTGATTCGGGTACAATGTGTTGGCCAGTCGTGCTATAAACGTAAATAGAACTAAACATAGTGAAATGTGTAGATTGTTGCAGGATTGATAAAAGAACTAATTGTGATGGGCGTTCTGAGATAAATAGCAACTTAGCAGCGGTGTGGTGTTCTCTTCTTCTTCACAAGTTTCCTGTCTTGCTATAATAAATCTACCGAGTGTAATTAACTATCTACGTTCTAAGTGAACGTCACCCATACTTAGCATGCCATTATATTCAACTTCATGCGGAGAGAATTGCCTTATTATTCAATTATAAACATGATTAATTCCTGCTACCCTCGCAAAGTTATGGAAGTGCACATTAGAAAAGAGCCATACAGAACAATACAATCACGAGGATATTTTCCGACACTATCTGTTTCGTTTTTGTGGAACTAGTGTATCAGTGTTAGGACGTCGTGTCTGGGAAAGTTGCAATCGAAGGCTGCATGTTAGGTTGTGATCTGCCAAATAATTCGAGATTTGGACTTAGCCAGTTTCATAATACAGTAGAAAGGAATTGTTCGCACACATATGTCGAACCGAATATACGTAATATCCGTGCAGCAATTGCATACAACCTGTTCGCATCGAGAGCTCTACAGAGGACTAACACTTCCATGTCCGTACGCGTAGCGCCGTTGATCTAGGAAACATGGTATTACACGGCTCTCGCCTGACGTCACACGAACTGATAGGCTCGCCCTTCGTTTCAACACGTCACACCGCTTAAAGCTGTCTTCCCCTGTGTTAGGTGCTCTGCGACATAATGGTCATGTAACCCCATGTACTTGGGTGTATCTGGAGATATGTCTCATAACCTGTCTCATTGTGATGGCTCTATAGGAGTGCTTATTTGCAATTCATATGATGATTGGGAAGGAGACGGCCGCGGCTTTTAGTTAGGAACCATCCCGGCTTTTGCCAGGAGTAGACGTGGGAAGTCACGGAAAAAACACTTCCAAGATGGCTGAGGTGGGAATCGAACCCATCTATTCTCAGTTTTGCCTCACGAGGCTGAGTATAGCGCAATCCAGCCGTCAGACCAGAATTACATTTCTTATCAGAGTTGGGGATCGAACATAGACCTCCGGGGTGACAGCCAAGAATGCTAGCCGTGGTCGGAGTGTGTAGAGTAACCACGCACTATACCCTTACAATGCCTGGTAGTGCCTGAAGGGTTCTGGTTAAAACCCACCGTCGGTACTTGGAAAAACATTTACTAAAATGTGCTCATTCTAGGTTGCAGCGACTTTAGAGATGTGTAGATTGTTGCAGGATTGATAAAAGAACTAATTGTGATGGGCGTTCTGAGATAAATAGCAACTTAGCAGCGGTGTGGTGTTCTCTTCTTCTTCACAAGTTTCCTGTCTTGCTATAATAAATCTACCGAGTGTAATTAACTATCTACGTTCTAAGTGAACGTCACCCATACTTAGCATGCCATTATATTCAACTTCATGCGGAGAGAATTGCCTTATTATTCAATTATAAACATGATTAATTCCTGCTACCCTCGCAAAGTTATGGAAGTGCAGAGGAAGTTATGTGTGACTCTGTTATCCAGATCACAGTGGGAATTGGTACACAAGCTTCATGTGAGAGCCCTTTGTGGGTAGAGCATCAGTTTTAGGAGAGCAATTGATGTTATTCAAAATATTAATTCCTGCATTACTCATAATCTGTAGGGTTTGATTATTCATCAAGTTGCTTAGGAACATAATGATGTTAAAGTTGACGATATAAAACGAATCATTGTCTGATTTTGCCCTAACTGATGATTTCGCAGTAAAGAATCATATAGTGTACAGCCAGATGCTATGCAAGATGTTAGATCTCTGAGCTAGCGCTCGTGGCCAAGAAAACCAGGCTTAAGAACGAAGGGGGAAATTTATTGCACCTAACACGCGCTACCACGTAATTTCCATACCATATAGCTGGGCAGTGGTCGCTTTGAAAGTCAAGGTCCTCGATAGGCTACAGGGTCAGAGGATTATTCTTCACACTAGTACAACCTCAACAGCACGAGCCGTCAACACAAAAATTGTACACAAAGAGATACTCAAAGATCCTGGATTGACATCCACAATAGCGTACTGTTGATAAAGACAGAAATTTTTAGAGCGGACACATATATCTGATATGAAGCTCGACATATGACTGTATACTATCGTGTTGGAAGCCATTGTTAGCCTACTTTCATTTATGAAATATAGGCTTGAGATCACATTTTGTCCGTGTGTGTGTGTACTTAATCAAATCTAAACGGCTACAGCTATGTATATGAAACTTGGCAAGGCCTTGCCTCTACCTCATTCGACCTCAAACGTACCTTTCAAATTTTACTAAGTGTCGCCAATCCAACATGGTGACCACGTGAATTATTTTATCCGCATTCAGTATCTCCGAAACTTTACCACTATCAAACTTAAATTTTGTATTGTCATAGAGGATACTATACTAGGTTCAACTATAATACTTTCAATACCCGGATATGTGCAAAATCAACACGGCGCCCATGCGAAGTTCGAATATTAAAATGGACTTTTCACCCCAGCGCAATGAAACCTTATATCATTAATATTCATGCAAGGCTTAAATTACTGACATCTAATTTTGTTTTGAGAAATTAAAAATGGTGGCTGTGGAAATGTTTTAAATATGCTTACTTTGTTTTGTTTCATTAAGCGATCAAAGTGAGACTTCATATAATGTCATACCCTAATAAGCGGCATATACTGGTTCATATTGTAAAAACAATCCAACATGCTGGCCATGAGATATACATCACCTGTTCTCGATATCTTTGAATCCATTACAGGCATCAAACTGAAAATTTGTATGGCAACAGAGAATATAAAATTAAAATCAGCTATGCTATTCTTAATAACCTGATATTAACTAAATCAACATGGCAGCCACGCTTATTGTAAATATTTAAATGGGCTGTTCATGTGACTTAATCATCCAAGTGCAATGGAACGTAACCCATTAAATCTTTATACATATTGGAAAATACGGGTGTTTAATTTATTTCAATTTTTACAGGTAATGCAAGATGGCAGCTATGGGAAATTTAAAAATCTAGCTTTCATTTTATACTCCTATTCAAGCAATAGAATTGGAAGTTTGTATAATGAACTATCATAATAATCTTCATCTGCTGGTATATAATTCTATACATAGTGGTCTCCCAGCCACTTATTTTGTTCCAGGAAGGCAACCCAACTAACGCGTATATCATAGTCATCCTAAAAACATCAATACCTGCTCCTTTACGACCTTAGTACAACTTTACCGTTGCGTACATGCTCGCGAATATAGTAGAAATCAATAGTGGCAGTGTTATTTCAATGGCCTCAAACATAATGCATGATTAAAACGATCACAGCTCCGAATAATACCTTCTTAAGTTTGGACAGGAAGTGTCTACGAATAGATTCAATACGTGCCAGCGATACACCATGGTTATCGGTAGCTATGGTGGCTAAATCAAGAATTGCTAGAGTAGCGTCAGCGAAGTTGCATTGTAGTAGCCTCAAACTAGTACAATTATTTTTCTTAATGTCGTTTATTGTGGATGTATCATGGACGCATATCTGTCTGATCCAACGAGTGATTTTTTATTTGGTCCTGAAAAGGACCGTACTTATCCGATGGTACGTAGCCAGAGTGGACGACGACATAATGATCTGTAGAACGAAAGCAAGGTATCCTGTATATTCAGGGTAGCAAGTGTTCGAAATTTTGACCACCTTGGTTTAAAGGAAAACTCAGACTCACTCAGACGACCCACATAACAAATAAACACATCAGACCGAAACGATAATTTCTTTCAACGGCGTCTGTGCGAAAAGCGCTTGCTATACACATACAGTAATAGTTAGTTAGTGAGGTTTTAAGGGGCGGAACTACGAGGTCATCTACCCATAAATTACAGTAAATTCAGATAATTGTAATGTTATTGGTTTTACGCCCCTTTTAAGTACTATGGCTTTTAGAGACGCCAGGGTGCCGGAATTTTGCTCCGAAGGGGATCTTTAACATGCCAGTAAATCTACTGACACGGCTCCCGCGCATTTGCGCACCCTCAAATGCCAGCTGACTGCGCCAGGATACGAACCTGCAACCTTGGGCACAGCAAGCGAGAACTTTACCGCTGAGTCACGCAGCAAAACAGTATATACAGAACGTGTCATATTATTATTATTATTATTATTATTATTATTATTATTATTATTATTATTATTCTGGGATAAATATTGAACTATTAAAATTCTAATAATCACGAATAGAGTCGCCTCCGTTGCGTAGTGGTCAGCGTGATTAGCTGCCACCCAGGAGGTCCCGGGTTCGATTCCCGGCTCTGCCAGGAGTTCGATTACCTCCTCAGCCATCCTCGAAGTGGTTTTCCGTGGGTTTCCGTGGTTTCCCACTTCGTCTTCGGGCAAATGCCGTGATGGTACCTACCGTAAGGCTACGGCCGCCTCTTTCCCTCTTCCTTGCCTATCCCTCCCGATCTTGCCCTCCCTTCCCATCCCTCATGAGGCCCATATTCGCTTTGCAGGTGTGGCCGCCTGGGCGAGGTGCTGATTTCACCTCCCCAGTTGTATCCAACGCTTCCAGATGTTCCCAGCTCTAGGACACTGCCTGGAATGGCGGTAGGGGTAAGTTCCCTCGCTGAGTCCGTGGGAGCCACCACCCTGGAGGGTAAAATCGATTTTTATTTTAAATTAGGGAAAATACCCATTAAAATGAAACGAGAAAACAACTTTCACTATCGTCTTCGTAGATAATGTGAACAAAACCTAGTTGAAATCTTGCTGTAAGAGGTAGGGAGGGTATAATAAAATAGTTAAAAAGAATTAAAAGTTCTCACCATTGGATAGTCTTGGACCCGCTATCATCGAAACAGCGAGCGGCCGGAATAGCACTCGCATACTTATCCAACTCACTCTGAAGGTTTTTGTTGCGCTTCTTATTAATGCGTATGGTAAAATATTCAATTATTACAGTTAGATTTCAAATATTGATTGGAATGCATTTATTCAGTACCTGGCATGTTTTATAATTTACTTAAAGCAAGTTTCGTGACTGCTTTGCGTTAATATGGGGAATGAACTGCAAATAATGCCCTCAAAGGACAGCCCTTCGCTATGTTTTATTTCATACAACTTTGCGTACAAAATGCTGGCGTGCGATAGACTTCGGTCATACAAGCAAGTGTACTGACGAAGAGAACAGAATCATACAGGATTTTGTACCAGCGATCACAACAGCTTCCTTGACAGCGAGTGTCGTGTGATACGGGCCTAATGATATGCTAAGATATTTTGTTAAAAATTAATAAGAAAATCATACCAAGGGAAATTCTAAGGAATACGTGTACTTGGGTGTGTGTGCAGAATTTGTCTGATAACCTGAGTTATTGAAGGCCTGTAATAATGTGTGTATTTGCAATTAAGGATTGGGAAGGAGGTGGCCGTGGCCTTAAGACAGAAACCGTCCCGGAATTTGGCCGGAGTAGAAGTGGCAAACCACGGAAAACCACTTCCAGGGTGGATGAGGTGGGAATCGAACCCATCTCTTCTCATATTTGCTTCACGAGGTTGTGTGTACCCAATTTCAGTCCTCAGACAGGTATTGAATTCCTTGGCAGAGCTGGGAATCGAAACCGGACCTACGGAGCGACACTTCGATATGATATGTTAATATCCATGCCAGTTTTTTTAATTTTCTGCCATACAGGTCACGTGGCATAACGTACAAATTCGATCGTATTCTCTTTATAAATTAGCAAAATTCCACGTATTTTTCACAAAAATACATCGTAAGGGAATACATGTGGCAATGTAGTTACATCCCCACTAAAATGGAGCGTGGGCTTTCGTTCAAAAAAGTAGGCCTACCACTGGATTCGAAGCACCGTTCTACCCGTTCGCACTCACCACGTACGGTCAGGCTTTAACTGACTTTTTTTTTTTTAGAATTACAGAATTTTCAGATATGATAAATACCATACTAATACATCACAAGAAATCCAGATAGTGTCCATATTTATCGTACAATTGTCCACTTTCACTAAGCTTCCAACGCTCTTTTTGCAGGTGATACCTGAGATCCAGGAACGAGAAATGTTGATCATTGTCCATCACGAAGTGTACATATTGGCCCATTATCCACACAATGGCAGTCTGTTTAATTTGGGGGAAGGCGGTCACCGACAAACGAACCAACTTCCTGTCATCAAGGTCATCCGTGGGCACATTTAATAGTTGACATACTTTTCCCTTACACCACAGCCACGTGGAGGCAACTCGCGTGCATGATGTGAAGCGATGTATCGCCGTATCAGTTTGACCACATATAGTACACCATGGGTAAGCTTCAAGACGGATGGTATATCGCCGTAGAGCGGTTGGGATGAGATCGTTGAGGAAAATAAAAACCTGGGAGTGTACAGCAGAAGAAATGGTCATAGCCCCAAAATTTTTCCAAACAGTGGGCCAATGGACGTAGAGGGTGGTGGCCTCTATTCGCGGTTTGGAGTGTACCACTTGCCGCAACATGTTATAAATACTTTTCGTCGTTGGAACAGTCCCTGAAGGCATTTGGCGAACAGTTTCCAGAAGGTGCTGTTGATGGTCCCTAAATATCTTCGGCAAAGCTCTATCACAACCACGGGCTGTGTTTCGAATATCTTTGTATAGCGCTTTAGTAAAGGTGTCATGTTGGGAAAGAATGGTGATATCGTTCTTGCAGAGGAGTGCACGGCATTTCATGCCATGAGCTGTTAGCCCTAGCCCGCCTTGCCGGGATGGGAGATACAACTGTTCCCGTTGTACTCGGAACAAAAATCCTTGCCATATAAACCAACCTGTATATTTTGCCAATTGGCTCTCAAACATTTTGGGAAGTGGGAAAAGTTGTGCGACATACCATATTTTAGAGAGCGCAAACACGTTGAGGACCATGACCCGTTGCACTATATTGAGGTTTCTTTGACCAAATTGGATCAGCACTCCCCTAACTTTGGCAATGACCTTAGTCCAGTTTGCTTGCACTGTGTCCAGAAGCGATTGCTTCCAGGTAATGCCAAGAATTTTCACCTCATTTACTATCCGGAACCAGGGCTGTTGGGTAATCACTGAGTTAGTATTGAGCGGAAGCAAAGCAGTTTTCTGGGGGTTCGATTGTGCTCCAGAGGCGATATGGTAGCGCTGAAGGACGCTATCGATGTGGGAGATGTCTTCATTATTGCGGATCAATATTGATACGTCATCAGCATAGGCGCACATTCCAAAAACATGTGTGGACAGTTTGTAACCCTGTAGCTTCACCTGGGTAGTCCGAATGAACGGTTCAAGGCCAATGACAAAAAGTAGCATAGAAAGGGGACATCCTTGCCTAACTGATCGTTGTATAGGAATCAGAGGGGAAAGAAAACCGTTGACGAGCACTCGAGACCTAGCATTACAATTTATCATAAGTCAATAAGGATTGCAGGAAATTCGAAGTGTTGCAAGACCATGTACAAGTATTCATGACTGATGCGGTCGAAAGCTTTATCATGATCTAAGGTGAGAAAACTCATTGGCTCAGTGGGGAGCATTTCGGCTTTTAGGTGTAGGTCCCGTAGTATCGCTAAGTTTGTTAACAGAGTTCTTCCAGGAATACTGCAACATTGTTCATCACCAATGATATCAGGTAGAACAGTCTTCAATCGGCATGCAAGTACTTTGGTAAGGACTTTATAGTCACTGCAAGGCAGAGTAACTGGTCGGAAGTCACCAACTGCCATGGGAGAGGATGTTTTTGGTATGAGGACTATGGTACCCTCGTGATGTGATTGACAAAGAGCACGACGTTGGAGAATGGTACGCAGGACATGACAAAATTCTTTGCCAATCAGAGGCCAGAAGTGTTTATACATTTCATATGGCAGTCCATCAATGCCAGGTGAGCGGTTGTTTGGGAGTTTCTTAACCACAGAGTGAATCTCTTCATCCGTAATATCCGCGCTGAGCAGAGTTTTGTTGTCCGGAGATAGTTGGGTACTGCAAGATGACAGCAATAGGGTCACCTGCTGTGGATCAATGGGAGCCTTAGCGTAGAACCGTTGATAAAATAATGATATTTCACGACGTATAGCGTCAGGGGAGGTGACGACACTTCCAGTACTGGTGCGGAGGCGGTGGATATATTTACGTTGCCGCTCACGTTGTCCTTTGGCGATATGGTATACACTTGCACATTCGTCCGGGAGCACTGTACGATCTTTTAAAGCCACGTTTATATGAGCGAGTGTTCGTTGCTGTAGAGACAGGAGCTTGGTTTTAACTTCCCGGATCTGGTCATATATACGCTCCCCAGCATCAGATCTTTGCTGGAGCTGGCGAAGAACTCGATAGTAAAATTCAACTGTATCCCGTCTTTCCCGACCTCGTTGGTAAGATATGTTCTTAAAGACGCGGCGGATCCCTGGTTTAACTAAAATATCCCACCAGTCTGCGCAGTCGCGAAATTTGCATTTTTGTTGGACCCATCGAGTCCAGTGTTGTCTGAAAATATCTTGGCATTCCTCCTCCAGTAACAGCGAGCAATTCAGCTTCCAATAACCTCTTCCTATGTGAAATATGGGATGGGGGTAAGAGATTGTACATACGACAGCATGATGGTTAGTGAAACTGGCAGGTATCACTTCATATCGTCTAGGCTGGATAAGTTCCTGTGAAAAGTAGATGCGGTCAAGTCGTGATGAGGAGTTGTGACTTATACAGGTGTAATGGGGCAGGGGCACCCTTAAACTATCCACAGCATCAATGAGGTGTAGGGAGGTAAGAAGGGTCCTGAGAGCCGGGTTGACACCTTGGTATGAGCTAGTGGAATCTTCTGGGCGTTGAATACAATTGAAATCCCCTGCAAGAATAAGTTTTTCCTTAACGTCGTGCAGATAAGGCAGTATACTCTGTTGAAAGAACATTTTCCGTTCCACACGTTTATTGGACCCGGATGGGGCATATACATTTATCAGGGTGGTATTGTTTATGTGTCCAGATATTATGCGTCCTGATGGATGACATAGCACACCTTCGAGTGGGATATCATGTCTTATGAGGAATCCGGTCCCTCTATTCGTATTACCGGTATTGATGTATTGTTTGTAGAAGGCAGATATGGGCAAACAGGGTAGAGCAACTTCTTGAATGAAGGCAATGTCAATGTCTGCATCTCGAAGGAATCTCTCCAACAGTTGAAATTTCAGAGGGCATTCTATTACATTGATATTCACAGTGGCCACAGTGAGAAATTGCGCCATTAAGAGAAGTATAAAAGTTGTGCTAGACATACTGGAAGGTGGACTTGAGAAAAAAGAAAAAAGACACTGGTGAGAAATATACTGGTGCACTATGTCAAATTAGGTTGAGATAGTTCCTTATGACTGCCATTCATAGGCCGGCTGTCAGCGGTTGAGAGCGTTCGTGGGTCCCTAGATGACGTAGAATGAAGATTTTGTTTCTTTTTCACAGCTGCGGGAACGTTTGTAGAGCCAGTTTGATTCTTCGGGGCTGGTACGGCAATCGAGGCATTTGTTTTAATCTTCTTAGAAACGTTCTCGGATCCCCGATCAACCTGCTTAAGTGAGTCGGTAGGGACCAGCGAAGGTGGGGGCAGTGAAGACAAAATTTCTGTGGCAGCCTGTAGTGACGGCATAGTTGGTTCTAAGGCTGCGATACAGGTTGCCGATATTACAGGGGCACTCTGTGGCTCGCTGCTCTGGTCAGGGCAAGGTACCAGTTCTGCGTCATATGTATTCGAGGCCACTTCTGGTGTTGTCCCAGCTGACTGATCAATAAGCATGTTTTCATATGACGTTTGCTGCGTCACAACTTCCGAGTATTGGGCACGTCGTTGTTGTGTAGGAGTTATACCGAGGGGAATCATTTTCTTTGGGCAGTTGATACGTAGATGTGTGGTAGCATTGCAAATTAAACAGGTCTGTTTCTGTCCATTATACGTTATATAGCCAGAATGGCCACCAAAAGTCTCAGTGGAGGGGATATCTTGTTTGATTTCCATAGTGACGGCACGTATTCCATTATACACCGGGAACTGATAAGCAGAAGACCATTGTTCTTTCCTGACGTCACTCACAGTGCCATATTTCGACAGGACGGATTTGAAAATTTCAGGGGGAACTTCGAGTGGGACATTAAATATACGCACTGTGGTAAAATTGGAATCCGCTGTGGAGAGCTTAACATTTGTCATTTCGCCTGAGTCATACTGAAATTTAATAGGATCTGCAAAAGTATTTAACAATTTCTGATAAGTAGATATGCTGATTACCTTGATGTACATGGTTTTTTCGTGCGCATTTAACTGGATGGCTTCTACTTGGTCGACAGTCAACCGGAGGGTATCGCCAATCCAGCGGTGAATTTCACCTGGTGAGGGGCGAGAACTCTGCCTGTCCCATTGGCAGCGTACGGTGTTTTTCCTCTGGTATCCGGACATGATTTTCAGCGGGGTTTTCTGGGTTTCTGGTTTTGTTGTCCTATCTGGAACACTACTTGAAAAAGTATTGTCCGAATGACACACGGAAGGTCAGTACACACGTGGAACTAAGGAAGCACTGGTATTAGGAACCGTTCACTCTTCCAATGCGGTCACACAGCGCGCACACACGTACCTCACTCGGCCACGACTAGTGACCAACTACTACTCAGCCACCAACGCATGGTATATAGCACGCGCTAAACGTGCAGTAGTTACTGTGGCTTTCCCACCTGAAACGTTTAAGTCTATGTCAAAGTCTTAAATCATGAAATATGGTGTTGATTTAACTTTCTACTATTACAGATAGCATGGCGTAAGCTATTAATTCGATCGTATTACGTGTATGTGTGTTATTTCAAGTAGCAATTAGTCATATGTTAGTAGAATGGTCCTTAGTATTTGGCGGAGAAAAGCTTACGGTCGGTTATTCTTTGCTAGGCCCATGACCTAATAACATTGCTGTCACACAGTCAGAGTGCAGAGCAATATCGACCATCGGGAGAAATGCAATGTTAGTTGGGTGCCATAAAACTAAATAATAAGGGGCTGGTGCCCTGGTGGACCACTCTGTAGAATAGCCTACATACAAAATAATCGAACATGCCAGCGATGGGAAATATTTCACCAGTTCTCAATGTCTCGTATTCTACTACAGACATCAAACTGAAATTTTGCATGATGACACAGGCCTATTAAATACGTACATATATATTGTGCCTGTTAACCACCGGTACACCATGGCAAGCCACTTGGCACCGATATGTCACCGTACACATATGTGAAACTTAAGAACAATGCGAGCATGAGATGGACCTCGGGGTCGTCATGGGCGTAATATCGAGATAATACAATATTGTCCTCAACTTCCAGGCGAGGTAAGGAAATAATGAAATTAAATATAACACAGAAACTGATATTTGTTAAAAACATTATAGCTAACATTTTTTATTTTCAAAGAAAACATCATGAAGAATAAAACGAAACCCTCCTACGACTTGTAGGGTAGGAATAAACTAACAAAAACACACTCCTGTGGAAAGAAACACCCTAGGACTCTACCCCTATAGTCGACCTATATTTCTAAGTTCGGTGACTGATCCAAATTAATTTAAACGCGTTTGTGCTTTTGAAATACACCAGTCACGTTGAACGTGGACAAGTCACTATTCAAGGTAACTGATTATTTCATGCTAATAGACATGGCATCAGCAATCATGTATGGTGAAATCATCTCACACAGGTGACGTCATGATATCGACGTAAGCCGAGCAATCACTCAAACTAATTGTGTTTCAAAACCGAAGAAAATAAAGTGTGCTATCCACTGCACCAAAAACTAACTGAAGTTTATGAAAAGAAGTCACCTGGCTAGCTATAATAATTATTAATATGAATTGTTGCATTAAAAACACCTTGTGATGAGGTTATTCTTATCATTATCACTGCGGCATATCATATGCTCGTATCAGATCCTATAAATTATTAATGATATTCACATTATCTATTCTTCAAATGAGCATGTCAACTTCCAAGAAGACGTAATATTATTGACCATGCCATCGAGTCGAATAGTATCGGTGGAATGCTTCTGCTAGCATAGCTATGATTTATTTAAACACCAATAATTATAAAATCAAAACATGATCCACTGCTGTTAACACATTATAGCTTTCAGATATTATTATTCTCATTTCTCCACTTAAATCCATAAACAAATAACCTATGAAATTATTAATAACTCAACTCAGAATGTCGTTACATTCATGCATGGTTAAATTCACATCATATATCAAGATAGATAAACTGTGGACGGTATTGTGCTATATTACAAATTCACTCTCGCATTACAAATATACTGTACCATTGGAATTGGAGACTCTTCCACTCCTATCCGAATCATGACGCTCCTGACGTTATCAAATACTATCTCCAAGAATTTCACATAAATGGGCAAGCAACCTCTAATACCTATTCATATAAACAATAATTATGATCATCCCAGTGCTTAATTACTCCTTCTTATTTGACCACAGAAGTAAATACCTCCATTACAGGAATCATAATTTGTTATAAATAAATTAAACCATCTTGATAATGTCATTCATCTCGCATAAAATATCGAATAAGCTGTTTGATTTAGTGATAACAGAAAATAGATCTATAAACGTTGAGTGAAAGGCAATAAAAACAAAATACGTTGAGCAAACGATAATATGCCATAAAATACATCAGGCAAAGGAAATGCACAAGAAACAACCAAAATGAACTAGCGGCTAAGGTTGAAAAAGAAATACGAAGTCTAAGACTGGAAAATATGCATTACAGGAGAACGCAACACCTGTGCGCCGATAAACAATGCAGTTTCTCCTCCTGCTACGGAATGCAACTATAACACACACGATGTGTTCATAGATTAACACACGGCGAAAAATATTCATATTCCACATCGCAATGCAACAATTCAAATACCAAGCTAATAACATAATACTGTTCACATAAACTGTTCCCAAATACCAAGACTACCAAAAGAAAAATAATGTTGTGTCACACGTTAGTAGATTATCAGCGGCTGGAACACCTCGTGTCCTTGGGTCCCATAAAGAACCTGGAATGGTCTTTATGTTTCCTAGCACCTGGTTACCACGAGTTCCTCTTGGTTGGCTCGATCCTGATGTTAAATTCCCGTCCATCCTTCGGGAATCCGGAGTCTGCATCCTCCAAGGTCTTCTTATCCACATCTGGGCTTACTGATCCCCTACGACGGTTGCCGGGGTTGTCTTGAGGTTGGTTACTGATGATTTTATCCATTCTCGTCCGCCATTCCCATGTGCAGTTATTAGTGCATGATAAAGCACTTGTCACCAGTTGTAAAATTGAAAATTTGATGTGTAGAATGAATTCTCAACGCGACGTTGTATATGAACATATCACCGTAATATCTGATGAACATGTATGTAGAAGAACCCAATGCTGGAGCAAACCGTAGTTATATTTGTTTGGTTATTTTTGTTGCTTCCTTGTTCTCTGATAATAATTTCTGATGTATTTGAAGCTCGAAGAAGTAGTGCTTTAATTTGTAGGTTTTGTAGTTTGAATATTGAACAGCTTTATGAAGTTCCACTGAAGAAAAACAATGCAGAGTTCCTGCACCTCGTGTAACTTGTGCTGAGCGAGTGAAGTTCTGCATGCGTCTGACCAAGCAGACCAGCTGTTGTGGTGTTGTCGCTGTGAATGCTTGGTTGCTGATTACAATTGCGCTGCAAGGCAAAGTTGTACGTGACGTAATATCCCTGTCCAGTATGCAGGCCAGAGCGACACTGTCTGTCTGCTGTTGTATCGTATTGTGATTTGTTCCATCACAGGCAGGCTCTTATATATGGTTCGGCGACCTCTACGTCACGGGGGCTACAGGACTAGGAACACAAGCGCGGCCTACGTCACGCCTCTCCCGTATTCTGTCGAATATTCCAGAGTAAATCTACAGAATGGAACTCAAATATCTCCCATATATTATGACCATATATGGCTGGGTACATCCACCACCATGCATATGAGATTTTCGATGTAAAATGCCAAGTCCTGTGGTTCGGATTCCACGTTAAAAGGAGGTCCCGTGGCTCATGATCTCAAGATTAACGGTCACGTTAAACTACAAGCTTCCTTCCTTTTTACATCCACCACCTACTCCTTCCAGAAAAATCAAAACAGGATTTTTTTCAATACCACATCAGTGGGCATAATATAGTTTTAAGCTGGCAGAGTTGTAGAAGCCAACGCTCTTTCCAGTTAGTCAGACGAGAACTTCCATTCTGGAATGATTGTGTCACCCTGTACGGTCCAACATAAAGAGGTGCAAATTTAGAGTACACCCTCCCCTTCACATCCGTGGGTATAGGTTTACGAACCAACACAAGACACTGTTCCATTAGCGGGCCTCTAAACCTCTTATTCCTTGTTCTCCTAGTACGTTTATCGGCTTGTAGGATTGCACCTTGTCATGAGCAACGTGGATTCTGTTATCATGGTTCATTTCGATTCCTGGTGGTATAACAACGACGTTGTCCCAAGGCCGTCGTGGTTCTATCCCATGATCAAGGACTGAAGGTATTTGGCCAGTACTTTCGTGAACAGTACTGTTTATGGATTCCATAGCAATGGGGATTACATCCATCCATTTCCAATGGTTTTCTGAACAGTGAAGCCTACAATATTTAGATATTTCCGCCATAATCCGTTCTGCGGGATTACTTTCCGAGTGGCGAATAGAATATAACACCTGCTGGATTCCCACGCCTTCCATGGCCACACGAAATTCCCTCGAAATAAATTGGGATCCATGATCCGAAAGAAGAAAATCTGGATTTCCAGCTTCCGCAATCACATAGTCTCTAATACGCTTAATAATGCATTTGGCATTGGCCCTTCGTATAGCATGTAGCATAGTGTATTTGCTAAAAATAACAGTGGTGACGAGAATATATCTATTAAACCTCTTGGATTTGGGAATTGGTCCAAAGAAACCTCTAGCATAAATTTCCTTTGATCTATTCCGAATGGTAGGTCTTGGTTTCTCCTTCAACAGAAAGGAAGTATACTTGTTTCGCCGACGCAGGTCACATGTGCGCAAACCTCTTCTCACATCTTGCACCAATCTGCCCATATAAAGATTTCCTTAATCGTATGGTTGGTTTTATCTACACCTGTATGCCTAGCAGTCCGATGCACAAGCCATATTATAGGTTCCTTGAAAATAGGTGGAATCATAATTCTCAACTGCGTATGATCTGGATCACTAAATTGGTAGAGAATATCGTTCCACAGGACACATTCTGCTGATACCCGTTTATATTTCTCATAATTTTCATCATCTTGACCCATGTCCCGAAATAGGAATCGATATATTTCCCGAATATGTTTGTCACGCTTTTTCGCTTGGGGAATATACTATAGATGACGTAATGTTGCTTCGTCATCATCCACTAAATCGATATGCATTATCAAAGCTGTCATATCAGCAAATTGGCTCAATTTATCCGCCATCAAATTTTCCCTGCCTGGCAGACGTTGCAAAATCAAATTGAATTTTGAGCAAACAAAGCCCAGCGCGTCACCCGTTCGATAGCCATATTCCTTTTCATAATAAATTCTAAGTCTCGGTGATCTGTCGTAACAATAATTGAATGTCCGATGAGTAGCTTCTTCCTCGTTTCCAAAGCAAATACTATAGCGAGTGCTTCCAATTCGGTAGTGTAGTAATGCTTTTCATGTGTCCTCAACTTCCGACTAATAAAAGCCAGGTAATGTCTCTTATTGTCATCGTCCTCTTGAAGTAAGATGGATCTGATTCCCGCGGTGGATGCGTCTGTTTCAATTATGAAATTTCTATAGAAATTATGATATTCCAATATGATGTTGTCTCTCATCTGGAAAGTTTCCTCATAAGTCTCATCCCATCTCCATCGGTTCTTACTCTTCAAAATCTCTTGAAGTGGGGCTACTGTATTTGTGAAGTATGGGCAGTGACCAGAAAAAAATTGGCAAGCTCCCAAAAACTGTCGGATATGTTTCACTCGAGTAGGACGGGGAAATTGAAGGAGTGCATCTATCTTGGTCTCATTAGGCCGGTATCCTTGTCCGTCAATAATGTCTCCCAAGTATTTAATCTCGGATCGAAAGAATTTGCATTTTCAAAAATGTTCTTTGAAATTAGCTTCCCTCAGGTTGCTAAATAATAATCTCAAAGTCTGTAGGTTTTCCTCCCGAGTCTCAGATGCGAAAATCAAGTCATCTACATAACAATGTGTAAATTCCTTAACCTGAGATTTCAAATTCTTGTCCAATGCTCGACGTTTTAATACCAAATGGCAGGCGATTAAAGACATACGTCTGTAGATTGAATAGAAATTCAGTAAATGTTCTTAAATCGGGGCTTAATTTTACATGATGATATGACGAAGTGAGGTTAATTGTGGACAGAAATCGTCTCCCTTGGAATTCACGAACCAACTGCCTAATCTTCGGAGGTTGATATATTCTGGCAGTAATCGATCGTTCAAGAAACAAGCATCAAGGCAAATGCGCAGAATGTCATCACCTTTTGGTAGCACAGCTAAGGGGTTGACATATTGCGTTGGACATTTAGATATAATTCCATTCTTCTCCATATCGGCAATAATCTCTTTAACCTTGTCCTTATACCTTTCCGATATGGGATAGAGTCTCCTTTGGTATGGACTTTCGTCCTTAACCCTGATGACTTATTCAAAATTTTGAATTTCTCCAGGTCGAGAATCAAAAATATCCTGAAACTCGGATATCAGCTTAGCTAATTCAGATGAGTCCCTCTTTAGATCAATAAAAGCACTTGTTTTCTCTCCTGTTCTTGTTTCTTCAAGGATCTGATGCCATCTGATCACTTCATCCTCCCACTCATGGCGTCTTTGGAATGCTACGTAATTTGTGCCTTTACATTTTATAACATTTGCCTTCATTTCAATGACGGCTTGGTAAGCAGTCATGAATTCTGCCCCCAAAATCATGTCATAACGACTATCCTTAATGACTAAAAACTCACGTTTAAAATGTCGATTTCCAATACAAAAATCAAAAATATCTGAATTTTGCATTTTATCGATTTGTCTGGAATAATCCCTATGAATTTAACTGCTGAAACAGGGATTTCAGTCACATGATGGCTTGCTATCCATTGCAGATACAGTCTCTCGGCTACCAGGCTGATCCCAGTGTCAACGAGCGTTAATATTTCTGAGTCAAATACTTCACATTTTATCATAGGGAGTTCTGTAATATTGCGTTCTCTTTGGAAATTATTCGGAATGTCATTTATTAGTTCTTCATCATTGGCTTGCCATTGCATTATTTGTACCTCAAAGTTTATAGAATCCAAGCTCTCCTCTCTTACTGTTGCCCGGCATGCTCCAAAATTGGCGTCTTTTATATCTCAGTTGTCCTCGTTTCCTTCCCTCGAAGTACCGGGTTTTGTTCTCTCTCTTTGGTTTTTCTATGCAGTTCGTCCAAATATCTACGAGATTCCTCAACTCTCTCTTCTAGATAACGTATATTAACCTGATTTTGTTGAATATCGTTATTTCTGTTCTGATATCTCCGTTCCTGAGTGGACAGCTCCTGATTCTGATATTGTCTCCCACGACGATCGTAATTTCTTCTTGCTTCGTAGAGCTTATTGTGGAATTAATGCCTTCGGAATAATTTTTCTTGTCCCGGTATGATCAGCATTGATAACCTTGACGATTTATTGCTTTACCCTGGTTTTCTTAATTATGATTATTGGTCTTCACTTGTCGATCCATGACGACATAATTTATAGTTTTTACCTCAGGTCTTAAATTTCAACCCTGAAAAAAACTGGTAACTTGTATGAACCTGTCTCTGAAGAACCTCATCAAAATCCTCCAAAGGATCCACTCCTGCATCTATTAATGTTCTTTGCACTTCTAGTGAAAACTGTCTCTGTAAGGTGGCAATGAGTTCATATTCCCGCACAGGCGGTTGCAAGAACTGCAATTTGGCAAATTGCCTTGTGAAATAATGACCATATTGTGTTGGCTGGCTAGTTGGTTATCTTTTCGCATATAGTTCAGAGCGAATGTTTAATTGTGTTTCAGGTGACCAATACCTGCATCCGCAAATTCATCAGAGTTTGACATACTAGATCTCAAGACCATAAACCAAACTAAACCAAAGCTTTCCCCTCAAGAAGGTTAGAAATGACCTTGATCTCCCTATTAGGTGCTAATCTCATTAGGGTCAGATAGTCCTTGACCTCTTTTATAACCTCAATTGGGGTTATCGTTCCTTGACCCGAATAATTAATAGGTTTCTCTTCAGAACTTTTTATGAACACAGGAGGTGTATTTCCTGCTGTTGGTGGCAATGACCTAGGTGTTCCACTTTCTATCTCTTCAGTTTCTTGGAATCGGCTATGTCAAAATTCCCAAATCGTTCCTCCCTTTCCTCCATCAATTCCTCTCATATTTTCCTGTCTGTCTCTACTAATGTCTTCATGCCATTTCTTTGGAGACGCTATGAGTTGATCTGTTGTTACTAACTTAGTAGTAAGATGTCCTCGAAGTTCCTTCTATTGCTTCCATCTTACTCCTTTTCTAGTTTAGAAACACGAGAGGGCACATCTTGTTTTGTGATGTCACTGAACTGGCCTATATTTGCATTTATCCGGTTAACCTGCTCCTGTACCTTCTGTATTTTAGAATTTTAAGTCTTTTTCATTTCCTGAATATGGTGTTTGTAACCATGATTAAGGTCCTCAGCTACAGTCTTTTCTATGTCGGGAGCCACATATCTTCTAAGAATTGCCACTTTAATTCCTCTATTACATCCTTATCCAATCCATCTATTACTTGGTCTTTAATATCTTCTCTAAGACCCTTTTTGTAATTTCCTGAGATTCCTTGTCCACTTTGTTTCCTAAATTGACTATCATTCCCTGAATAACTGTAAATTTATCATCAATTATTTTGCTTCAAGCGATTTTATATTCTCAGAAGATGTGTCAATCAATTTGGTTTCCAACTGTGTTATGTTTGTTTGAAGTTGTTTTGTCTGCGCATGTAATCTCTTCTGAAGTGTTTTAATCTGCTGGTCTAAGGAGGCTCTTGTCCTGTCTTCGAGACTCTCAATGCACCTTCTGACGTCATCCTTCGGTTGTTCTGACAATCTCCTCTCATTCTCCTGCATCTTAAGTTCCAGATGAAGTAAACTACCATCAAGAGAACTAATACGATTTTCTAAACAAACAGAATTATTTTGTATTTTATCAAGTTTGTTATAGTTATCATTTAAACTGGTTTGCTTATTATCCTGACTAGTTTCTAAATTACCAATACGAGCATCTAAACTGGTTTGTAAACTATCCTGACTTGTTTTTAATCTGTCTTGACTGGTTGGTAAATTACCTATACTAGCATCTAAAATGGTTTGTAGATTATCCTAACCAGTTTGTAAATTATCTAATTTATCATTATTAGCCTTCATATCATCTCTCATTTGTTTGAGTCCAACCATCATCTCGTTCTTCATCACCCTCAACTCCTCATTCTCGACACTTGCCATTATAATTGGAGAAATATGGCATGGCAGACTTAGGAATAAACAAAGCACCAAGTAATTGGGAACAGTTATGTACAACAGACTTTTCATTAAGAATGAAAATGTGCCAACAATAACTTTTAATTTACTTTCCTGGAAAACACCACAAGAAAAAGAATATGCAATAAAAACTCAGTTCTGACTTGCCACAAAATCCTAAGATTAAATTTAAATAAAAAAACACATTTGCAAAATAATTCAAAAACAAAACAAACAATTGATGGTTGAATCAATACCTAGTATGAATTCGATATTCTATGTTCGAAGCCCACACCATAGGGGCCACTTTACCTCCTTTCTTCCTCTTATGTGCCCATTAAGCACCGGTACGCCATGGCAAGCCACTTGGCACCGATGGGTCACCATACACATATGTGAAACTTGAGAACAATGCGAGCATGAGATGGACCTCGGGGTCGTCCTGGGCGTAATATCCAGATAATGCAACATTTTCCTAAATTTCCACGTGAGGCAAGGACAAAGGAAATTAATTATAACACAGAAACTGATATTTGTTAAAAACATTGTAGCTAACATTTTTATTTTCTAGGAAAACATCATGAAGAATAAAAAGAAGCCCTCCTACGACTTGTAGGGTAAGAATTAAATAACTAAAAATACTCTCCTGTAGAAAGAAACACCCTAGGCCTCTACCCCTACAGTCGACCTACAGTATGTTTCTAAGTTCGATGACCTATTCAAATTAATTTCAACACGTGTGTGCTTTTGAAATACACCAGTCACGTTTAACGTGGACAAGTCACTATTCAAGGTAACTGATTATTTCATGCTAATAGACATGGCATCAGCAATCATGTATGGTGAGATCATTTCACTCAGGCGACGTCATGAAATCGACGTGACGAGCAGTCACTCAAACTAATTGCGTTTCAAAACCGAACAAAATAAAGTGCGCTATCCACTGCTCCAAAATCTAACTGAAGTTTATGAAAAGAAGTCATCCGGCTAGCTACAATAATTATTAATATGAATTGTTACATTAAAAACACATTGTGATGAGGTAATTCTTATCATTATCACTGGGGCATGTCATAAGCTAGGCTCAGATCAATCAAAGATATTTACAATATCTATTCTTCAAATGAGCATGTCAACTTCCAAGAAGACGTAATATTATTGACCATGCCATCGAGTCGAATGGTATCGGTGGAATGCTACTGCTAGCATAGCTATGATTTATTTAAACACCAATAATTATAAATTCAAAAACATGATCCACTGCTGTTAACACATTATAGCTTTCAGATATTATTATTCTCATTTCTCCACTTAAATCCATAAACAAATCATCTATGAAATTGTTAATAACTCAACTCAGAATGTCGTTACATTCATGTATGGTTAAATTCACATAATATATCAAGATAGATAAACTGTGGACGGTATTGTGCTATATTACAAATTCACTCTCACATTACAGATATACTGTACCATTGGAATTGGAGACTCTTCCACTCCTATCCGAATCATGACGCTCCTGACGTCATCAAATACTATCTCCAAGAATTTCTCATAAATGGGCAAGCAACCTCTAATACCTATTCATATAAACAATAATTATTATCATCACAGAGCTTAATTACTCCATCTTATTTGACCACAGAAGTAAATACCTCCATTACAGGAATCATAATTTGTTATTAAAAAATTAATGTATTTATAAATTAATTTACGCATCATGATAATGTCATTCATCTCGCATAAAATGTCGAATAAGCTGTTTGATTTAGTGATAGCAGAAAATACGATCAATAATCGTTGAGTGAAAGGCAATAAAAACAAAATACTTTGGGCAAACGATAATATGCCATAAAATACACCAGGCAAAGGAAATGCACAAGAAACAACCAAAATGAACTAGCGGCTAAGGTTGAAAAAGAAATACGAAGTCTAAGACTGGAAAATATGCATGACAGGAGAACGCAACACCTGTGCGCGGATAAAGAAGGCCTACTCTCCTCCTGCTACGGGGTGCAACTTCACACCCACGATGTGTTCATTGATTAACACATGGCGCAAAATATCCATATCCGACATCGCAATGCAACAATTCGAATACCAAGCTAATTACATAAAACTGTTCTCATAAACTGTTCCCAAAAACCAAGACCACTAAAAGTAAAAAAAGTTGTGTCAGACCTTAGTAGATTAGCAGCGGCTGGAACACCTCCTGTCCTTGGGTCCCATTAAGAACCTGGAATGGTCTTCATGTTTCCTAGCGCCTGGTTACCACGAGTTGCGCCAGGTTACCACGAGTTCCTCTTGGTTGGCTCGATCGTGATGTTTAATTCTCGTCCATCCTACGGCAATCCGGTCTCGGCATCCTCCAAGATCTTTTTATCTACAACTTGGATTACTGATCCCCTCCGACGGTTGCGGGGTTGTGATGAGGTTATTTCCTGATGCTTTTATCCATTCTCGTACGCCATTCCCATGTTCAGTTATAAGTGCATGATAAAGCACATGTCACCAGTTGTAAAATTGAGAATTTGGTGTCTAGAATGAATTCTCATCGTGACGTTGAATATTAACGTATCACCGTAATATCTGATGAATATTTATTTAGAAGAACCCAATGCTGGAGCAAACTGTATTTATATTTGGTTGGATACAGTTTTTGCTTCCTTGTTCTCTGGTAATAAATTTTGTTGTATTTGAAGCTCGAAGAAGAAGTGCTTTATAACTTGTAGGTTTTGTAGTTTGAATATTGAACAGCTTTATGAAGTTCCACTGAAGAAAAACAATGTAGAGTTCCTGCACCTCGTGTAAGTTGTGCAGAGTGAGATGAAGTTCTGCATGCGTCTGACCGAGCAGACCAGCTGTTTTGGTGTTGTCTCTGTGAATGCTTGCTTGCTGATTACAATTGCGCTGTAAGGCAAAGTTGTACGTGACGTAATATCCCTGTCGAGTGTGCAGGCCAGAGCGACACTGTCTGTTTGCTGTTGTATCTTATTGTGATTTGTTCCTTCACAGGCAGGCTCTTATATATGATTCGCTGACCTCTACGTCACGGGGGCTACATGACTAGGAACACAAAAGCGGCCTCTCCCGTATTCTCTCAAATATTCCAGAGCAAATCCGCACATTGGAACTCAAATATCTCCTATATATTATGAGCATATATGGCTGGCGGGTACAATATATATATACAGTGTGGTCCACGAGCCCCTTACTTTTTTTTGGAGGAAGGTAACCCAACAAACGCGTATATCATAGTCGTCCTAACAACATTAGTACTTGCTCCTTTACGGCCTAGTACAACTTTACGGTTGAGTTCATGCTCGCGAATATAGTCGAAATCATTCGCAGCAGTGTTATTTCAATGCCATCAACTATAACGAATGTGTAAATCGACACATCCGAACAACACTGCCTTACGAAGGACATGAAGTGTCTATGAGGACTACAAATAGACTCAATACGTGACAGTATCCCACCACGGCTCACGGTAGCTAAGATGCTTAAATCGTGCTTCTCTGCTGTATCGTCAGCCATGCTGCAATGTAGCAGGTTCACTCCCAAGGCAAATAAGTTCTTTTTTTTTTTCGCTTGATGCCGTTTACAGTAGCTGCACTACGGACACATATCTACCTGTTCCAATGAATGAATTTTTATTTTTATTTGGTCGATGCTACGTAGGCAGGTTAGACGATGATATAATGGTCTGTAGGAAGGAAAGGAAGAAAGCTTGTAGTTTAGCGTGACCGTTAATCTCGCGATCATAAGCCAAGGGATCTCAATTTTACGTGAATTCGAACCACAGGACATGGCGTTGGGGAGAGGCAATGAGCTTGACCGCTGCGCCACCTCACCCCCCCCCCCTGTAGGAATAAAGCAAGGTACTCTGCATATTCAGTGTAGTAAGTGTTCGAAATGTTGACCACCTTGGTTGATGCAGATTTCAGCAGGACGTATTACGGACAGTCTCGCACGCTGTAACATCTGAGGTGTAACAGCTTGGCATGCCTCGATGATTAGTTGCCGAAGGTGGTCAGGATCTTCAGGCTCCTGTGCATATACTACCTGCTTTAAGTGACCCCACAGGAAGAAGTCAATTGGCGTAAGATCGGGTGATCTGGCAGGCCAGTGAACGGGTCCTCCTCTTCCTATCCATGTATTTGGATAAGTATCATGAAGATGGTTCCTGACGACTAATGATCCGTGAGGTAGGGCCCCATCCTGTTGCCACCACATTCGCAATCGCTCGCGCAGTGGCACGATTTCCAGCAACTGTGGGAGTTCATTTTGCAGAAAATGATGGTAGCGTGCTCCCGTAAGATGGCCGTCGTAGAAATATGGTCTGATTAGATTGTCACCCAAGATCCTACACCATACATTTACAACCCACTGCACTCGAAATGCGCCCAGTCTTACCCAATGGGGATTCTCCACGCTCCAATAGCGCATGTTATGCCGGTTGACGGTGCCATTGTTGTGAAATCGTGATTCGTCTGAAAAGAGAACATTTGACAAAAAGGCTGCATTATTGGTCATACTGCGTAACGCCCATTGACAAAATGTTACTCTAGCATCGAAATCACGTTCATGGAGCTGCTGGTGTAACTGAAGATGATATGGGTGAAATCTATTGTTATGCAATATTCGGATGACAGATGACCGGCTGATGTTGGTCTGTTGTGCAAGTGTCCGTGTACTAATATGAGGATTATTAAGGACAGAGCCCAATACAGCTTCTTCATTTGGACCAGATGTTATAAGAGCATCTCTAACAGGAGATACGCTTCCAAGTGTCCCAGTTGACCGCGCTCTTCGTTCAAGATTGCGAAACGAATTGGCAGTCGGTAGTCTTCTGTCAGGATAGCGCTCATGATACAGGCGTTGAGACTGCAATGCGTTCTTCCTTGTTTCTCCATAAATGAGCACCATAACAACGTACTCGTCACTGGAATACATCGTGAGCGAATGCGTGCTCTGATGTGACCTAGTACAAGTAGGTGTGTATTAGAGCCGGGAAAATTAGTTCCAGTTGCGCTTGATATCGTAAGCTGCCGTATGGCCAGTATCGTCCCCCACCAAGTGTACTCAAGGTCAGGTCACTCCGCTGAGTGAGTCTAGATAATACTGGCACTACTTATAAGTTCGACGAAGTCGAAATGTAATTATTATATGTCAGAAAACTGTACTATAATGAGACTCATTATAGTACAAGTTTTCATTATGAAACAGTTTCTCCCACCAATCAGAGCTCAAGAAACAGTTGTTTGACAAATTAGGTAAGGATATCATCGCACCTGCACTGAGTTCCAAGGCCTTGTAATTTAAATTTAACTGCCTGGCCTAGTGTCATAGTGGGGTGTCGAGGAGCCCATGGTCGAATACAAGGCATTCTCTGCGTTACATGCGCTCTGTTCAGTACATAAAACTGGCGAAATCTCGACAGATATTTATGAATATTTATGTTCGAACATAAAATAGTCATAATAATTATCGTCGAACATAAACAGTCGTATGCAACTCGCCTATAATGGTAATTAAGGCACTCGTATGGAAATTATAAAACTCGCGTACGCTCGTTTTATAAACATACTCGTGTCGTAATTATTGCCATTATATGCTCGTTGCATAATGCACTATTATGTTCGACCATGCCGAAATATAAATATGATATGCTAGAAAACTGCATCTTAAAGAGGCTCATTAAAGTTCAAGTTTCATTATGATAGAAGTTCTCAAAAAATCAGAGCTCAAGATTTTCATTACGATACAGCTGTTTGACCAATTAGGTAAGGATCGCATCGCACATGCACTGACTTCCAAAGCCTCCTATTTTAAATTTCACTGCCTGGGAAGTGTCATAGTGGCGAATTTCTAGGAGGCCATGAAAGAATACAAGCGTGCAATGCGCACTGTTCAGTAAACGATACTCGGCAGTTATTTATGAATATTTAATTTCCTGCTGAATTAACTCTCAGGTAGGATTATTTTTGTGCAAACAAAATAACGTGTGTTGGCATGTGTGTGGAATTTATTATCAAATTTTTATCATCTACTCGAGTGGTTTCCCGTGGCATCCCCCTTCTCACTTTCTATCCTTGTGGTGTATTCTGCACCAGACGTAGTGTAAGCAACCGTGGCTGAAGGGGTAACGCGTTGGACTGCGGATGGAAGGGTTCAGGGGTCGATACTTAGTAGAGGGGGGTAGAATTCTAATTTGTTTTCGGTACGTTTTATCGTCTGTGTCGACAATTTTACCAATGTCTTACGACAGAAATGATACAAGAGGTCACAATTAATTATTGAGGATGGGGCACTAGTAATATAGCGAGCAGATGCTTTTTCAGGTTGGATTCCATGAACGTTACGTATGCTTGAATTCGGTATTACACGTAACATCTTAATATGTGCACGTCAAATAGAGTTTTCTTCTTCTTGCTAGGATTTAAAAAAAATATATTTTTTAGTCGGTTTACCCTCCAGGGTTAGCTTTTCCCTCGGCCTCATTGAGGGATCGCACCTTTACCGCCTCCAGGGCAGAGTCCTGGAGCTTGAAACATAGGACGGGAATACAACTGGGGAGATGGGACGAGCACCTCGACCAGGCAGCCTCACCTGCAAAGCGAACAGGGGCCTTAAGAGGGATGGGAAGATTGGGAGGGATACGCAAGGATGAGGGAAGGAGGCGGCCGTGGCCTTACGTTAGGTAGCATCCCGGCATTTTCCTGGAGACGAAGTGGGAAACCACGGAAATCCACTTCGAGGATGTATGAAGGGGAAATCGAACCCTCTATGCTCATTTGGATCACCCGGGGCTGAGTAGAACCCGAACAAAATAATACCACGGGAAATTTTAAGGAATACGTATACTTCGATGCTAGCACTGGCGATCAGAATCTTGTTTCATTAGAGGGGCTAGAACATCGCGGTCATTTAGCCTCGTGTACTTGGGTGTGTGTAGAATTCCTCTGATAACATGTCTATAGCGGTGTCTGTATAATGTATGTATTAGCAATTAAGGTGAGGATGGGGAAGGAGGCGGCCGGGGCCTTAAGTTAGAAACCGTCCCGACAATAGCCTGGAGCAGAAGTGGGAAACCACAGAGAACCACTTCCAGGGTGTCTGAGGTGGGAATCGAACCCACCTCTTCTCAGATTTGCTTCACGAAGCTGAGTGTATCCAATTTCAGCCCTCAGACCAGTATTGAATTTCTTGGCAGAACTAGGAATCGAACCTGGACCTCCGGAGCGACAAGTCGATATGTTATGTTAATATCCATGACAGTTTTTTAATTTTCTGCCATTACAGGTCACGTGGCAAAAGCTATCAATTCGGTCGTATTCTCTTTATAAATCAGCAAAATTCAACCTACTCGTCACAAAAATACATCGTAAGGGAATGAATGTGGCTATGTAGTTACATCCCTACTAAAATGGAGCGTGGGCTTTCATTCAAAAAAGTATGCCTACCACTGGATTTGATGCATTATCCTACCCATTCTCGCCCGCCGTCTACGGCCGTGCTTTAACCGAATCAGCCACCAATGCGCTGCACGTGCAGTTATTACTGTAGCCGTCCCACCTCAAACGTTTAAATCCATCTCAAAGTCTTCAATCACGGTTTATGGTGTTGATTTAACTTTCTACTATTACAGATCACGTGGCGTAAGCTATTAATTCGATCCTATTACGTGTATGTGTGTTATTTCAAGGAGCAATAAGTCATATGTTAGTAGAATGGGCCATAGTATTTGGCGGGGAAAATTTTAAGATCGGTTTTTCTTTGCTAGACGCATGACCCAATTACATTTCTGTCACACAGTCAGAGGGCAGAGCAATATCGACCATCGGGAGAAATGCAGTGTTAGTTGGGTTTCATAAAACTAAATAATAAGGGGCGGGTGGACCACACTGTATATATATCTTTCGAAAGCATGATAAATACAACAACAACTTGGAGGTCATGCGATATTAAAAAAAAAAATCCTTTGTCGTATGGTATTCAAGCAATACTCGAAGTATCTACGCATATGTTGTACTGAATTGAGCGTCATCATGATAAGAGAGAAGATTGAAATGTTCAGTTCTTCTTCTGAAATTAATGCACTGTGAAGGGCAATCCAAATTCTATGATTTGTCAACAGCTGATACTATGTTAGCTTTGGAGTCACTCGCGATATACTCTAAACCAATACTACAACCAGATTGTCACGTACAGTAGGTTTCCGAACATTGATGGTAAGGAGTCAATGCTATTCATGGTGGTTTGTCTGGTAATCCTAAAACAGTGAATTATAATTCCATACGCGTTTTTTGCGCCAAATTACCTCTAACGTTAAGCTTTATTTTTACCCTTTTGGAGTTCTTAGTAAGCTTGCGTTGGCAACGCATTTCCCCGTTATTTTCTTTACAAAGACCACAAAATCAACCGTTTTTGTATAGATTCCAAGCCCGATAATGTTGCCCACGAGTAGCCCTATTTATCGGATTGCGTATCGCAGAATCGCCTGAATATAACCGATACATTTCATGAAATTCGTATCATTTTCCCCAGTCATTTTCGTTGATATCAGTATGGATGGTTCTTAACCGCAAAAATGTTTTTATGTTTAAAATTAACCCCCCACAAATCAAATGCCTTTAGCCATTTATCGATAAGTTTGCAATCTTCAGATTACACAGAAAGACCAGCATCTGGGCTAAGTCCCTTCTAGACGTGATAATGACGTCCCAGTATGAGTCTCGTGGCACGAGCCAAGTGCTTTGAATTCTAATGCCCATGCTATCGTTCATTATATGGTGTATGAATTCTCGAGATATCCATCTCTTTCCTGGTTCCAATGGTGAGATAGAGAGTATTTCTTTAAATATTTTTTATTATTACTAAAATAATAACAATAATTATAATAATAAAAATACAAATAATTATCACTTAAATTATAATAACAATAATGATAATAATAATAATGACATTCTTTTAAATGGAGTACATACTGATATCATATATTTGCGAAGAAGCCATATGTTTTGTGTTAACATGTTGCCACTGTATCTGAATGCCAGTCAATTACATAGCCATTGAATCCGAAATCAACAATGCAGAAACTAACGTCGCATTATTGTAAATCAGGTCACATATATTATGTGTCGATTGTAGGTCGTAACGTAATTGATTGCCGTAATCGTATGATTCGTTACATGGTCCTGTCATCATAGTGCATCAAGGACATTCCTATTTCCCCTATAAAGAGGTTTGACGAAATTAAGTACCAATAATTGACCAGTTTTGGAATGACATTAACTGCTGACATGCCTTTTCAACGAACACAGGGACCATTTGCCCCGTTAATGAACTAGTAGAGTTGTGGCAGTGTTGGAATGCATGAAGCTGGATGCTGGATAAGGTGTTACATGGGCCATTCTGACCTAATTGCCAGCGTCACTGGCCTACAAGTTTACCAGACATGGAGGACGAGTTACATTTCTTGTGAAGCAACGTGCCGGAAGATGTTACACGGCACCTGTATGTCTCCTTTCTCCACTGAGTTTGGTCTTGACGACCAGTCTGGAAACTAGATTTGATTTCGATGTTTCGCGTTGTGATTTCAGTGTAATCACTTATGTAAAGTTTCATTCGCATCTAACTTCTCCTTGTTATTGCAGTATTTTATTCGTCAATGAGCGTTTAAATCCCTACATCTGACGAAATCTTATTTACTTCTATGTTTCTTGATACAACCCGGTTAAATTTATTGGCTGAGCCATGCACGAACGTGGAAGTAATCAGCTGTGGACTACAAATATCGGGGTCTCCCGTCTGTACTGTACGTTACGACCTTTCGATTGAATGGTATAAAACCAGGTGCGACATTTATTGGCCATGCTTTATTCCGGATATTCATATTACTTTCAGTAGACTTGCAATTAATTCAGGCTACATGACGTGTGGCCAACATAAACTTAATCCACCTTAACCCATGTGTTACACTGCATTTGCATTGCCAGATATACCACGGTAGTTGGGGAGGGGGGCCGGGGAAGGGATGAATGCATACGTGGAAGGTACAACAGGTAATAAATGAACATAGACCAATGTAATCTGTGATACAGTCACTTCTCAGTGGACTATATTTTTAATTTATTCACTCCATATAACTGAGTGTTCGTGCGATCGACTCTTGTCTATTTCCATAACTTTCAACGAAGTACACTAAATGGTACTGCGTAGTGAATCCCTGGACGTTAAGTCGTGCTCTCTGACTGCAAGGGATGGTTGAAATTTCAGAGATCAAAAGCTTGAGAACTGATGCTGACATTGGTCATCCTGAGATGAATTTTATGTTCTTTTTCCTCCAACAGATGAATGGCGAGAAGTACCAGGGCACTAACTAATCATACACACAAATGTTTGAAATTACAAATCTTGCTTTAACCTTGACACTAACACAGAATATCAGAAATATTCCACACAAACGTACAGCGCTCTATGTTGAACAAGGTAACCCAATATCCGATAATCAAGCAACAACTATCTGAAAACTATTTCTATTAACGTCATAGTGTAAAAATAATTCGTTTCAAGGTCCGATTGTGCAGATATTCAAACCTGCTTTGCATTTTTTGCCTATTTTAAATTAAGAAAAAATAGGCTTATGAGATCATCCTTTGTCCGTGTGTGTGCATGTGTGTCTGTGTCCCCCTGTAATAACTTCTAAACAGCTGGAGCGATTTCAATGAAACTCGGTAAGATCATAGCACCATTTTGGCTGACCCTGACAGTACCCTTCAATTTTTATTACGTCTCGCCAATCCAACATGGCGGCTGTGCAAAATATTTCACCAGCATTCAATATCTCCGAAACCATTACCGTTATCACCCTGAAATGTTGTACGGTGATAGAGAGTACTACTTGAAATTCACACATGAGACTTTCAAAAACCTGGTGACTACAAAACTAACATGGTGGCCAAGCAAAGTTGAGACTGTTAAATAGTCGTTTCTTGCGATTTGACCATCCAAACGCAATGAAACTTGTTACAGCAAATGCTTATACACATTGTAATGCATTGGTATCTAATTTAGTTCAATTATTTCCATAACCTCAAGATGCCGGCTGTGCGAAATATTTCACCGGCATTCTATATCTCCGAAACTATTACAGATATCACCTTGAAATTTTGTACGGTAATAAAGAGAACTACTGCAAGTTTACCGATGTAACATTCAAAAACCTGTAATGTACAAAACAACCATGGGGGCCAAGCGAAATTGAAACATTTTAATGGACTTTTCTCGCGATTTAACCATCTGAACGCAGTGAAATATAGTACAGTAAACGATTATTCAAATTGTAATGCATTGGCGTCTAATTTAGTTCAATTGTTTACATAACCTCATGATGGTGGCTGTTCGAATTTTGAAATTATGTTTATATTTCTTGTGTCGTAATCATGCGATCGAAGTGAAAGTTTGAATAATGAACCTACGCAATAATTTTTATTTCATGGTACATAACTCTATGGCCTATACATATAACAATCCAACATGGCGACCTTCCGAAATATTTAGACAGTTCTCAATATCCACGAATCTTTTACAGCAATCAAACTGAAATTAATTATGAGCATAGAGGCTAAGAACATAAGTTCATCTGTAGGTCTTTCCATTACCTGGTGAGCAAAAATCCAACATGGTGGTGACGCGAAATATACATATTTAAATGGACGTTTCTCGCGATTTAACCATCCGAGTGCAGTGAAACTTGGTGCGGTAAATGCTGATGCAAATGTTAATTCACTGGCATGTAATTTATTTCAGTTGTTTTCATAACCACAAGATGCCAGCTTTGCGAAATTTTAAAATCTCGTTTTTACTTTTTGTGTCCTAATCATGCGATTGAAGTTTGAATACTACACGTACACAATAATCTTCATGCAATAGTATATAACTCTAAGACCTACATATATAAAAATCCAACATGGTGACCATCCGATATATTTAGACGATTCTAAATATCTACGAATCTGTTTCAGCAATCAAACTGAAATTTTGTATGTTGAATGAGGCAATCGACATAGGTAGGATATATGTAAATAGGCCGCTTAGAACCGATAGATTACGCTAGTATAACCATGGTGATTTATATCTAGTCCGAGTCTATTATTCCCTTGCATCCTGTGGCCTATTCCGCCTATCACTGAGCACATGGAATAGTAATAGTATGTTTGTCACTATCACGCATGTGATGTAGTAGGTGCCCTTTGAGTGCACTATTCCCTAATCAGTAAAATAGGGCGTATTTTAAGAAAAAGATATGTGTGCCTAATAGCTAAAACGACTTTATCTCAAATGAATAGGCCTACTGAGCTCAAATTGCCATATATTTCGTAATTAGTTACGAATAGAGGTGTGTTGAATCTTATATTGTTCAGCCAGTTCTGATATTGCCAAAAATCATGTCAATACAACATCAATTCACAAGACAGTTGAATAGTCTCGGTCATTTTTAGCCTACTTTCGATTTTTGCAAAAAATGAAAGTAGACTTATGAGATCAACACAGGGCGAAAAAAGTGTGTCTGTCTGTGTGTGTGTATGTGTGTGTGTGTGTGTGTGAGAGAGAGAGAGTCTGTGTGTGTGTGTGTGAGTGTGTGTACTCTGAATGTCTGTCCCCCCCCTATCAATTCGAACACGGTGAACGCGAATTGAACGAAATTTGGTACAAAGGTAGCACTATAAAAGGACACCTCAGTGTCATGTTTTATATCGCCGCCATCTTGACGGAAACGTAATGGCGGCCACACAAATGTTCAAAGCTTAAATAAAATTACGACTAACCTAATCATCCGATCTCTACCAAATTTTGCAACAACATACCTTTATGGAGGCAGCATCCTTTGACCAAACTAATAGGTCATCAGCCTAATAGTTTGCGGATGGCGGCCATCTTTGTGTGAAAATCGATTCCCCCCTATTTATTCGAACACGGTGAAACCGAATGGAACGAAATTTTCTACAGAGGTAGTACTAGCAAAGGGCACCTCAGTGTCATGTTTTATATCGCCGCCATCTTGACAGAAACGTAATGGCGGCCACACAAATGTTCAAAGCTTAAATCAAATTACGACTAACATAATCAACCGATCTCTACCAAATTTTGCAACAACATACCTTTATGGAGAGAGCATCCTTTGACCAATCTAATAGCTCATTAGCCTAATAGTTTGCGGATGGCGGCCATCTTTGTGTGAAAATCGATTCCCCCTATTAATTCGAACACGGTGAAACCGAATGGAACGACATTTGGTACAGAGGTAGCACTAGCAAAGGGCACCTTAGTGTCATGTTTTATATCACCGCCATCTTGACGGAAACGTAATCGTGGCCACCCAAATGTTAAAAGCTAAAATGTAATTACGACCAACCTAATAATCTAGTCTCTACCAAATTTTGCAACAACATATCTTTATGTGGGAAGCATATTCTGACCAAACTGCAAGATCATCAGCCCAATAGTTTGCAGATGGTGGCCAAGTATGTGTGCATATCGATTCCCCCTATCAATTCAAACACGGTGAAACCGAATTGAACGAAATTTGGTACAGAGGTAGCACTAGCAAAGGGCACCTCAGTGTCATGTTTTATATCGCCGCCATCTTGACGGAAACGGAATTACGGCCACCCAAATGTTAAAAGCTTAAATCAAATTACGACCATCCTAATAATTTGATCTCTACCAGATTTTGCAACAACATGCCTTTTTGTGGAAAGCATCTTGACTACAAGGTCATCAGCCCAATAGTTTGCAAATAGCGGCCATGTATGTGTCCAAATCCATTCCCCATATCAATTCAAACACGGTGAAACCGAATTGAATGATATTTTTTACAGAGGTAGCACTAGCAAAGGGCACCTCATATTCATGTTTAATATCCCTATAGCACGTTGTATTTCAACAAGCTACTACAACCAACATTCAATTATACTCCTTGAAAAGGACAAAGAGTTATAACAATACCCATGCATTTAGGAGAAAGTTGGCTATATGTTCTTTACTGAACATCTTGTTTTATCTACATCATCCGAAGAGGTATTCTCATTATGCTTAAAACGAAAGCCTCATGGAACATGTCTGATGATATTTTGAGGTAAAGTTAAGAATTTATAACATCGGTTCGCTACTTCTCGAGAAAGAAATTCCAAATATCTCTGAAAATATTCATTGGTTTTATGAATTTTATTATTATTATTATTATTATTAATATTATTATTATTATGTATCGCTTGTTTCCTGAGAGTAAAGGAATATTAACACTATGATATAAGGCAATTAGTATCCGTTTCATTAATGCCATCTCTTGGGTACAAAATGACCTGTTAGCATGCTTCGAGTAATTGCATGTTTTATGTACCTTCATTTCAGTTTTGTGGGACACAAGTATTTTTCACGTGTGTTTTATCTATGCCACGCAGATTAACTGGTCTGTGTCAGTGTATGAGTTGCCCTGCCATTAGAAGGCAGATTGTGAAAAGTTGAAAGTGTATTGGAATATATTTTGGTCATTTCTTCACTCTGTTGAGACTGACTGCCAAACTGCAGTACCGTAAGTTATCAAATAATACTGAGGACATACAATTCTTGTAACACATAAGTAGTGCCGTCTTTAAGTTAATTGCAGTTAATTGTAAAGTTCATTTTAAGTAACAACTCGGCTTAAATTGAGTCATTGTGTCACTAATATTCAGTCCATGTTTCGAGTAAGGCTGTGTATTATGTGGATTATCACTGGCCTTCAAGACCAACTATCCTGGGCTATGTATCAGGTCAATCCGATGGTATTTGAAGGTGTCTGGATGCGACTGGAAGTTTTCTATATTGTTATTTCTTCTTGATATATCATGTTTAGTGTTTTGAATCTTGATGTTATCTCTGTAATCAAAGGAAACTCTAGAAATATGTGTTAGAATCCCAAGTGTCATGGAGAAGATAACTTACTAAAGATTTCCAATGACTTCCTACAGTTGCCAAATTCTTGTATTTGTGATTTTCTGTGCATCCTACGAGGAGATCAGAGAGGTTAGAATAACAACTACAGGTTGTTAACTGTAACGTTATGAGCATAACGTCCCTTTGAACTGTTGTAATTTTAGAGACGAGAGGTCCTGGAATCGCCCAATCTAGTCTGCAATCCTCTGTTTGCGAACATGTCGCCTCCTTGTTGTCCTATTAACAGTAAGCATTGCGGCCCCTCTGCTTATTCACCTCCCACTTTTAAATCTTTAAACACTGAATCTATTCATCGCTTCCTAGGTATACGTCTACTTCTCGTACCCTCTACAGCCGAACTCATTAACCTCTTAGGTAATCTCTCCTCCCCCATTCTCTTCACATGACTCCACCATCCAAGTCGGCTCATACGAACAGTTTCATCTAGCGTGTTCATTTCTAACTTAGCCTTTATCTCTTCATTACAAGTGTCTACCTGTCATTGGTCTCATCTATTAGTCCCAGCAATCATTCGTGCTACCCTCATATCAGTTACCACTAGCTTATGTATCAGATATCCTGAATCTACCCTACCCTCCACACCTAGACCCTATATATTTCTCCATACTACCTTCCTAGACACATATTAAACGTACATTAAAATATCTTTAACCATGGTTGAGGACAACAACTTTTAATATGTAACATTTTTTAAGGTTAGACAATTATTATTATGGTGGCATATAAAAAAAACATTGCTATGCTACTCCAGGACTCTCTAACCTTACGTTCTTGAAACTAACTGCTACATTGTTTTTGTGTTGCAGTATCCCTTTGGAAATACGCGATGGCACCCTGGTCTACAGCCAGTGCACCATGTTTGAACGGAACTACACGGCAATTCTCGACTCCATAGAGGATGTGGATGCCATCCTCGACAGTGACGACACGCAGATATTAAACAGTATAACAGCTAATCTTTCCAAACGCACCTCGTCCTGCACCTATGGTTGGAATTTCGACTACTCGCAGTATGCCACCACCGTTGTCTCTGAGGTAAGCAGAAATATTACAATACAATTGCCAAAAGGTGTATCTCGGTAGTTCAATGGTCTAGCACACAAAAGGTTCCAGGTTCGAACCATGGTCACACCCTAACGTTTTCATGCAATTTAATTCTATAGACATCATAACTGAAATATCAAATATGGTGTCATTATGTAAACCCCCAAAGTCATCTCCTTCTTGCCAAACATGCTGCTGCCAAATCGTTCGTGAGATTCTATTAGCAAATTTAATTCTGGCCTTAGGACTAGAACGGTGTACACTCAGCCTCGTGATGCAAAACTGACAAGTGGTGGGTTCGCTTCCCACTTCAGCCTTCCTTAGAGTGGTTTCTCTATTCTAATCCAGGCCAATGCCGGTATGGTTCCTAACATAAGGTGATGGCCTCCTCCTTCCCAATCCTCACCTTAATTGCAAATATACACACTACTACAGATACCACAAGAACACAGGCCACCAGACAATTTACTCACACATACACAAGCACACGGGACAAAACTACCACGATGTCTAAGTCCCACAAATAAAACAACAACCATTCTTTCAAGAAGATATGAAAATACAAACTGTTGTCGAGTGCCAAAAATGAAGCTAGAAGATGTACGAAAGGTTAAAATGACTTTTTTACGCTGTAAAAGTGGCTTTAAATTCTAAGAAATCTGCAGAGACACCTCTTCTTTTTTTTTGTTATTATGCTCCTCTGATAGGTCCCGTCTTCCTCTGCTTCATGCAAATAGTTATAGTAGTTTCAGATATTTGGGTTTTAGTGGATAGCCGAACGAAATGATGTATAAGGAGAGTAGGTGTGAAATTGTTCCCCGTTTCTGCTAAACGTTTGAGGATGTTGAATTTTTAGAAACATAAGGCAACAAAAAGTTGAGCCGAATAAAAGCCGAACGCATCGTAATTTTTATTCATTCTGTCCTGTCACCCAGTAATTACGCAGTGAGTGGATAGCAAGACCAGCCAGATGTTCACGCCAAAGAGCGGTGAGGGAAGGACTCTTCCGCCTGACAGCCTAGTTCTCTATGTTCAATTGAATAGTTGATCAATAGAACGGTTAATTACATTTATATGATTGAGATAGTGGCGTATTGCCTTCAATGTTGCGAAGGAAGGAATAAATAAATAAAATAGCAATAATTTTTCTTTTCTAATACTGTACGTATTCATACATGATTTTACTTTAAAATTCTCATGATAACACTCATTTAAACTAAAAGTAATTATTCAATACAACGGATAATTTTAAACATTCAAACAAGAATGATTTACTTTGAGTAAACGTTAATTTATTTCTCAGCTACCGAAATCAAAACCATAATTCGATCATTCTATATTTTAACACAATGCTAGAGAAATCATACATGTGAAACTGATTTGTCTTTCGGCGTCCAGTCAAGTGTGCAATTCTCCGTTTGCGAAGAAGTTGCCTTCATGATGCCTTATTAGCAGTTAGCAATGTGACCTCCTCTGCTTCTACACCTCTCACTTTGGGATCGTTCATCACTGAATCTGACCCTCGCCTCCTAGGTCTACCTCTGCTTCTCCCACCCTCTACAGCCAAACGTATTAACCTCATAGGTTATCTCTCCTGCCCCAATCTCTTCACATTGTTTTAATAATATGAGCGTATGTGTGAGTCGCAAAGTTGCACAGGAATGCGATGTTCCGTATCAAGCAGCGTAGCTGTGTGAGTGGTGAGCGAGGAAAACAATGGCGAGGTAAGTATAAATGGTGGGGTTTACTCGGAGCCGAGCACTGATCGTGAGGTGGCTGAAGTATGCAGTAAATTACAGTATATAATTCATCACACATTTGTTGTGTTATTACTAAAGGAGCTGTTCTATTTTATGTTTCAAACACAAGGATGCTTCAGAAAATGAGGAAGCAAGACATCCCAAACGGGAGACATTCCCCCCCCCCCCCCCCTTGGGTACGAATACTCCACCAGTTTTATCATGCAGCGGTTAAAAGGTGTATATTTTGCGTCTAACCTTTGCAATATCAGTTGAAAGTTGGCTGCTCATGTGGAAACACCTCTCGTGCGCACATCTCAAGGAAGTCCAAACAGCTTCATATACAAAATCAGTTTTGGCAACGGCTCTTTTGTACTACAATGCGTGCGTCTTTTTAACTGATTCACTAGTTGAGTCACTGTGACACTTCAGCCACCCAGATATGCTCCTTCAACATGACTGAACGCACATTTGTCCATGCCAGCATCGATGCCTAGCAGCACAACTGGAAGAAGTCTTGAAAGGGAACAGTGAATATGTTGAATATCAGTTTCCTAACACTGTGCAGTGTATCCTTATTTACTAGTGAAATAAGTTTCTCCATGTATCACCTTGTTACCTTATTTTATGAAGCTCCTTTGTAACACAGTAAAGTTATACGCCGCATCTCTCCTGTTCACTTTACGCAGATCCTATTATCAAATAATTATAACAACAGGAGGTAGTTTTCTCTCAATTTACTATAACTGCATAGACTGATCTGAATGCATTCAGTCCGCTTCACTATACTCTTGATCTAGTATCGTGTGATTTTAATAATCAAGGCAAGTACTGTGATCCCTCACTATTTCGGGCTTCACTAATTCAGAATTTGGATAATTCCGACAGGATTTCATCGCCACAGTACTGCGCCAGACATTATTCGCACCAAGGGCATCTATTGTAAAATGACGATTGCATCCCCCTCCCTTCCCGTTCACTCCACTCGCGGCCAATAATAGTACCGCTTGTATCATTATTGGTCACAAGCACGCAACAAAAGCAGTGCCTACTGAGTTTGGTCTTTGAAGCTCACATGACGAGTTACTGTTACATTGTGTTAAATTCTATCACTATGATTGCTTAAATATGTTTGGAAGTGTCGTACCGTTGTCCTCGCAAGAATAAAGTAACTAAGATGAGTGTTAGGAGTAAATATACATCGCTAAGGTTAGAAGACAAAATGTAAATAGGGATACATATAAAGCCTGCGAATATGTATTGAAACATAAATTGAATACAGTATGTACATATTATTACATTATGGGATTTGAAGCCATTTTTCAGTGTTGCCTTAGTAAACAAAAGTTTGGTGATTTTCAGTCGGTCAACACGAATGGACCCAAAAGAGTTGGGTAATACCCTAATACTGAAAACAATACATGAAATTAATAAATAGACTAGGATGACCAGTTTCGATCGTCAAGTGATCATCATCAGATCCATTACACTTAGGCTATACAATCTATGTTTAAAAATACAGGTGAAAATATTTACAATATGTACAATTATTTAGTTGCAGTATTGGTAATGCAACTTGGTATATGCTAATTGTAGTATATATGATGTTGGGTGAAATGCTAAAATGGTGATAGAAATCCGGAAGTTCGCCCACTTCAACTATGTGAATGCGAACACATATAAAATCACTAATCTATTCAAAAAGTAAGGCATAAAAATAGCATTCACAACGAACAACACAACCGGTAGGCACCTGTAAAATAGAAATCTAAATAAACAAGACCCGTATTCGAAGTCTGGGGTATATTCTATTACGTGCCAAGACAATGGTTGTCAAGCTAATTACATCGGACAGTTTGGAAGACGAGTAGATACACGTTACAATGAACATATGAATGCGATAAAATATGGAACACATTCAGCCGTATGCGAACATATGTGTGACGCGGGCACAGTTTCAATAGCATTGAAACGGACCTAAACATAATCCATCACGAATCGAAAGGCAGAGCTCTTGACATAAAAGAAGCAATCGAGATACACCTAGCCAAAAGAAATAACCCCAACAATCTAAACGAACACACTTTCATGGAGAGCTCACCCCTCTTCACTCTATTAAAAAACACACCCTGTCGGAAACAAGACACATCTTAGCGATAGAGCCAAGCTAGTTAAAAAGGAGGGAAATAGGGGATTTTAATAGGTAAATGTTATCTGGATCAGGAGTACGATGAATTTTCTTCTTCAATAAACCAAGGCTGGCATTCGCGGCAGTATTAAAGGTGCCGGGACGTCCTCAAAGACCGGGCAGCACTTAGAATGAATGGCTAACGCATGGCGAGGACTGATCCACGGTCTTTAATAGTTGAAGACCTTCCTGAATCCAATAAAATACACCTTAGCTAGACTTGGCAATATCCCACAAATACACATGCACTGACCTCAGACAGCACATAGGAATACGGGGCGGGAGGAGGGAAAACCCAGTTCAGGAGATAACATTCCAATTCAGTCGACCGCAACTGGTGTAAGAGTGAAGTTGAAACTGCTCATAGCTCCAGCGAGGAAGATATCCATCCAGATAAGTAGTAGCCTGTACTATTACAGAACAACCATAGTTGATATTTTACAACCATATAGTCACTCCAAACAGACAAATTCCGAATTTCTATCACCATTTTAGCATTTCACCCAACATCATATACAGTATATAGGTACTACAATTAGCATATACTGACAAGTTGCATTACCAATACTGCAACTAAATAATTGTACATATTGTAAATATTTTCACTTGTATTTTCAAGCATAGATTTTATAGCCTAACGAAGGAACGGTACGAAGTCGGACGGCGAATTTTGGTTTTATTTTTACATAGTCGTGAAGGTCTTTTTACGCTGAAAATGGTAGTGGAGGTCTAATTTTTCGCAAGTCCTTTTTAAGGGGGCATTTGGGAGCTCAACGTTGGTGGTGCGTGCTCTAAACTGTACAGTACATGCCAGCCACACGTCAGCGCGCACAGCCAGCGGCTGTCTTGCCACGCCTACCCTCTCCACTCGTTCGGTTCTCCACTGACGTTAGTTGGGATATTTTATTTACAAAGATGAATTCATTGTGGAGTGTAGAACAATAACAATGGTTTACAAACAGATAATACATAATCACATATCATTATCATCATCATCATGCCGTTCAAACTGTTCAAGAAATGCCTTTATTCTAACACAGTCTGGCATGGGTGCATTGTTTATGGCATGATAGTGAAAATCTAACACAAAATGTGAATAACAGAACACAAGAAAACAATGTGCACACCTTATAAAAGAAAAATTCGTGCAATCATTTCCAGCACACTTTTTATCAAACAAATTATGAAAATTAGTTTCCGAGACAGTATGAAATTCCGGTGTATTGTCAGTAATGGAATAACCACCCACTTCCCAAGCATATTTCAGCATTGGTACAAAACAATCAGCTTGTAATTGGTTATGCGCTAGCATTTGACTAGTTATAATTAAAAGTCTGTTCTTGGGTTTTAATTTTGACTGGCCGTGTAAATTCCATACTCGGCAAATGTTTCCCATTCGACGGACTAAACATTTTAGTTGTCGGAAGAGATCACACGGCTGGCTAAGATACGCAGTTCCTTTCGGTATGTATTCAATGTGTACATGTTTGTCCGTCAGAGATTCAAGTTGTGCATTTTTGCCCTGGCCACTGAATGAATCTAGGAGAAGAAGATTTCGTGCGTCGTCTTGTAATTGCGGTTGGAAAACGTTTTGGAACCAGGCACGTACATGCCCTTTCCCCATTTTCCCGGAAGATGAACAATCAATGACGACATACTTTAAAGACATCCATGCTGGCGTTGATACTTTCTTGTACCCTAAGTCCAAACTTTCCATTAATTTCTTGGAATACGATCAAGAACAAATGAGGTGCCTAGAATCAAAACCCGCCAAATCCATTCCTTCACTTTTTCGGCGAAGTGGCATAAACTGTCACAAATGAACCAATACCCAAAAAGAAAGACTTTTTTCACTAAAAAATGAATGAATTATTTTTAAAAACAGTGACGAAGTACGGAGCTGATCCCCGATGTAGATAAAAATGTATGTAGAAAAATATAAAACAATAATTCGGATTTGTCGGGGTTTGTTACTAAGATTTGGATTTGGCAGGTTTTGATACCAAAGAGCCCTAATACATTTGAAGTTGCGAAGAGATTGTAGAAACTGCGTAAGCTTTATTCAGAAATTAATATTTGAATGAAAGTTAACTAAATATAGGTTATAAAATTTAAAAAATCGTATAATTTTTGTGTTTTGTTGTTGTTTTAAGGGTCGGTTTTTGTGTTTTATTAGAATAAACAGAAAAAGAATAAAACTCATATTGCCCATTCAAGATTTGATTGCCGCTGAGTGTGGCTGTGCCAGCGTTTATGTTTGTTGTAGCATGAGCTCTGCGGGGCGAAGCGGAGGACACAGCGATGACAGAGTGCAATCTGCACATAGATCACGCTGCATTGCGTCAGATAAGCGTCACAGGAGCTCATGTCACCATGGACAGTTAAATGATGACTGGGGGTACTGGAGCTGAGTCATATCCTATACGCGCAACTGTACCTGTCAAGGAAGCAAGCTGACGTGTGACACAATTACATAAAGAGTAGTTCCCATCTCCACCGCCGGCAATCAATTCCTGAAAGGGTAATAATACTGTACAGTAAATAACCCCTGGCACTACAGCCCGTGAAGGACCTAATCCCCAGCCATTTGGCCTGCAGATATTGGGGTGCCGCATAACCAGCGCATCGGGTCCCCTCGGCCGTTAATCTTGGTTTTCGCGATCGGGGCGCTGCCTCATTGTCAGTTACTCAATTGTCCTCACGAAGCTGAGTGCACCCCGTTCCAGCCCTCACGTCAGTTTCCAAAATCCCTGACGGAGTCGGGAATCGAACCCGGGGCCTCCGGGTGAGAGGCAGGCGCGCTACCCCAACACCACGGGGCCGGCAATACTGTAGCCTACAGTACTGAACAATAATAATAAGGAAAAGCGTCAAATTAAATTAATATTCAATTACTATGGTCCAGGCCTTTAGAGACAAAACGATCGTCATTCAACTATTAAATCACATTCTTTACTGGAAGTTATAGCCACACAATTTCTGTTTCTACCTCATCCTCAATGGTAGTTTCTCAATCATCATCATTCTCTTCGTGTTCGCCACGACTTTGCAGATTGCAATAAAACTGCAGCTCTACATTTTCCCTCCATCTTTCTCCAAAATGCTTCGAAAGCAGTCTCGAAACATCTTTCACTTCTTGTGCCTGAAGGACAATCCCTCTGTTTATGGCTTCTGGCTTTACGTGAGTCATATCAAAATCAGGTTTCTTGACACGTTTGTGTTCGCAAATGTCAGTTCTGTGGAAAACATCACCCAGACCAAAATGTTATTGTTCTTCTTGTTCTTTGTCAAAATTATCCAAAACTAATTATTATCAGAAAATACAACAACATAAACCATTCTAATCACGTCAGGCAGAGGTACATTCTCTGACTAATGCACGTAGGTAAAGAGTACACACTTCGCAAAGCATCATGGAAGGTAAGATGGCGGAACTGGGTGCTCCTATTGGCTGATGTGGATGTGGCGGGTTTTGTGGCCAAAAATGGCGAAACTGTCGTTGGACTTGGTGGATATTGCAACTAAGCCTCAACTTTGACTTCGTCTTACAGTAGGATGTAGCGGGTTTTGTAACAAAATAATAGTTTTAATGAATTCAGCGCAGCAAAAGCTATATGAAACAATGCTTATCTCAATTTTCATAAAATATGGATTTGGCGGGTTTTGATTCTAGGCGCCTCAAATGTCCCATTTCTCCGGCTTTAGAAATGTGATATTGCACTGTGTGGGAGTGTGTAAAACTATTTCGGCAAACAGGCGCAGCAAGAACGTCTTTCACACCACGAAAATCATAACTTCTCTGTGTTGCCATTTCGTACTCGAATCGGGACTGGTCCCAATTCCAGATATTGGCATCCGGGATCTCTTTCTCTTCTTGCAATTCATTAATGAATTTTACAAACTTTTTAGCCTCTTCATGTCGTACTTCTTCGTCTGTTTTAAAAGTTTTACCGACGAGTTTGGTTACTTTTCGGAACCGAATTTTCAAACGCCTTTTAAGGTTTGTCAAGTAGGAGTCGCTCTGGAGAGAGTGTTTGGGGCAAAACAACTCTCTACCCTCACCAATCCAACGCTCAATGTCGTATTTTGTGACATATAAATAACGCATCCTTGCCTTGGTGAACTCCTCCTTCACATACGCTCGAACCATTGCACATTTCCTAATTTCTCCATTGTGTTCAACGTGGTTGACGATTCCGTAAATTTGTCGCCGGGTCTTCTTATACTTCCGTATAGCATACATGTGTCCTTGATCCTTTATTGTTTCATAAATGTCCAACAATAACTCGAAATCATAATCTTCCACTGACTTACAGGGTCTTCCTCGGCCATCACACGACATGTTCTCTTCGTTAAACTCATCTCCATGTTTACGTTTTTTCGGTGGTTGTGTCCCCTCCTCATCGCCATCGTCGTCTTCTGAATCAACGAAGAAAGCTTCTTCCTCCTGAATAAGTTCGCATTTGTCCTCCAAAATTGCATCAAACGTTGTCTTTATATGTATGTACATTATTTGCTCTTTATCAGATAGCTCTGTTGCTTCCTGAATATTAACGCCGTAGGCACTAATAAGAGCAGCAATAATGTTGCAAGCCGTCATTACAACACAAAGACTCCAATGCGATCGCCTGTATGTGGAATAGCCATCAGTCGTGGATAACTTGACCGTATAGAATAGGATTCGCCGTCCCATTATCACAACTGTAGGCAGCAGTGTGTGGTGGGGGATAGTGGAGAACCGAACGAGTGGAGAGGCTAGGCGTGGCAAGACAGCCGCTGGCTGTGCGCGCTGACGTGTGCTGGCATGTACTGTACAATTTAGAGCACGCACCACCAACTTTGAGCTCCCAAATGCCCCCTTAAAAATAACTTACGAAAAATTAGACCTCAACTACCATTTTCAGCGTAAAAAGACCTTCACGACTATGTAAAAATAAAACCAAAATTCGCCGTCCGACTTCGTACCGTTCCCTCGTAAGTGTAATGGAACTGATGATGATCGCATGACGATCGAAACTGGTCATCCTAGTCTATTTATTAATTTCATGTAATTTTTTTCAGGATTAGGGTATTACCCAACTCCTTTGGGTGCATTCGTGTTGACCGACTGAAAAAGCAATATTTAAGAAAACATTTCTATAATTCGGACTTTCTATAATTTGGACTAGACCTCGCCCCCATTAGTCCCTTTTAGTGAGAGTGTACTGTACTTTTGTCCACCATTTACATGGACTTTTCGAAATTAGGTTACCAACTATAGCCACTTCATAGAACATTTCTTGAAAAATTACAAATAAGTGCTTAATTTGGATGGAGGTGTTCAAAATTTGCAAATTTTGCAGTGTAAAAGAATTCCGGTAGGAACTCCGTTAGCAGACGCTCTAATAGAGGGAAAGAGGTATCACACGAACTTGCAAGGGGGAGGGATATACTCGCTTTACGGAACTTAAACCTGCGGTGGTTTGCTGTGGAATGGAAATGTCATGACGTCATTCTTAACGGATTGCTTTTGGCATTACAGGGATAAACATGCAATTCATGGCAACATATTGCAGTGGTTCCTATGATATGAAGGGCGATGGAATGTCTTGAGTTCTGAATAACTTATATTCTGAAGTTTCACACGAACTATACCTGCTGTTGGGTATATCAGGAAATATGTACCAGGTCTTTTGAATTTAGGGTTGCAACATAGTAGTAACACAAGAGCAGTCTCTCTTCCCACACTATAACCACCGTACTCAAATTACCATGTAATTGAGACTTATTAGTTTATAACCGTGTCCTGTTTTGGCATACGAAATAAAGTTCAAGATGGCTAATGTGGTGATTAATATTTCCGTTGTTTACTGGAAGTTGTCACAATAACAATAATTGTGCAATAATCTACAGTCAGTGTAGCTTCCAACTTCCTAAAATTAAATTTCCGACTAATACCTAATACTGTCCTAAAGCACCTAAATTTGTCCGTGATTAAGACACCACATTTTTCTCGTGCCTTCGGATGGTACATTATACCTTGGTGCCCAGTTCCTCCAATATGCCCTCAGTATGCTACCCTTGTTATAATTTTCAGTTAATTGTAAAACCTCAAGAAATCACTGAACTCCCAGAGTAACTCCGGTGTCTATTTTTACTGTACTCTAAGTAGAATAAAAAGACTAACCCCGTGGGACTACAGCCCATGAAGGGACTAGACCTACCAAGCGACCGCTGCCGAGCCATTTGGCCTGCAGATATTGGGGTGACACGTGGTCAGCGCATCGGATCCCCTCAGCCATTAATCTTGTTTTTTTTTGACCGGGACGCTGCCTCACTGTCAGACAGCTACTCGATTGTCCTCACGGCCTAGGTAGAATACATTCCTTAATAAACAGTAATATTCTACGCTTCTCCTGCAATTCAATGAATATGGAGAATAGCGGGATAATGCTACGTGATGGAGAAAGTCATATCACGAAGAAACGTCCTGTAGGCCCTCGTTGGTTCCCTCTACGACAATTCGCGAAGTGATATGATTCCTATCTCCCGGGATTTCTTATTCACTCCCGCTACATTTTACTGCCTCATAAAATTCAATAGGTAGAGTCGCAGGGGTCGCCATGAAGAAGAGCGCTTGGCTTGAGAAGGATATATATATAAGGCCCTTCAGGGACGTGCTTCTAACCACCAAACCTGAATATCTTTATCTAGTTTTCAGCTGAAGAATATATTTTGTTAATAAAGTGATCTTTTTCTTTGGTAAATGAATTCGCATCCGTATGATATTTAATTATAACGTAATTATTTTAGATAAAAAATTAGCAGTTATAGATGAAAAACATTGTTCGTCAATTAATGAAACAAATTCACTACTCCACTTGAGTACATATTAGCACCGGACCTGCCTACCATAATTCGTCTAGCGAATCAGTCAATAATGCGGTCTCAAACATCTTTTGTATTTGAGGTTCGTTAATCAGGTGTCGCGATAAAAGGGACCGGCGAAATAAGCGACCAGCGAAGAAAGCGATCATCACGAAATAATACCTGTGCCACCAGCGAAGAAAGTGACCATCACGGATTTTTACCTACGCCTACGACACGGGGTCAATTCTTCCTCTGACCCACTGATTTCCATTACACTTTATCCACGCTGTGGACTGGCTAAATGATAGAAACACGTTTCTATCATTTAGGCGTGTTTGAAATCAGCTAGAAGAAAGCTTTGTCAGTTAATTTTTTTGGTTCTATATGTTCTTATGTTCTTTGTTAACTGGAAAATAGGTTTGTCAGTTACTATTTTTTAAATAATTTCTTTACGTCAACTTAATTCAACTGATGAAGGTAGGTGAGAGTGCGGAGGCACGCGATTATGTCACCAGTTTCTTCATACTTCTTGAGTGTATTTTCGATACTCGCATACACTTTCTTATGTTTCAGTTTTCTTCCAGATTGAAGTGTATTCGGATTAACATGAAGGCTAAGTTTTCGCCTATTGGTTGCTTATTTCATGCGTATAGCCTGGCTGGCCGCTAATTTCGTGCATTCCATGATGGTCGCGTGTTTCCCTAGTCGCTATTTTCATACATTCGTTAATCGAGAATCCTTGAGGTATTCCCATGTTGCACTATTGTGTAAAGGGGCGGAACATTTCAGTCATCTCCCCCAATATCTACCTATAGGACTACATACGGTACTTACTATGTGTCGGTGCATATGGTATCTTGATTTATGGTTGCTACTAAATAACTTAATACTATGTGTTTGAAAGACCAGTTCTTTGATAGTGCAAAAACATTACGTTGGATAACCCTTATATCCTCCGGGTTATTTACGGATATGTGTCCCAAACTCGCATTTAAATACAGCGGGTTGAACTCGCGAATAATTCCTGCAGCTTACCTCAGAGTGTTTGCTTTGAGATTTTAAAAATCAAGTAAAAGCACGAGGCTTATATTTTCACCATTCGCCATACGTGAGTTCGACAGAGTACGTTCCGTTTGATTCCCATTGCCGACAGCGTCCATCTTGAATGAAGTCCTCCCAAAGGCGATTTCACACTTTCTCCAGATGAATGTTGGATTTGCACCGTTATTCGAACCATTCTCACAACCTGGACTCAAATAATCACAGTTGTACATTGTATCTCGAACTGCAAACATCACAATAACAGAGTTTATCAGACAAACTGCACACACTCACACACAAGTAACTAGTAGTTCCGTGAAGAACTATACAGCCTATTTCTATAAATCCTACGTATGCTGATTACCTTTATCAACATACAAAATTTCAGTTAGATTGCTGTAATAAATTCGTAGATATTGAGAACCGTCTGAATATTTTGGATGGTCGCCATGTTGGATTTTTATATATGTAGCTCTTAGAGTTATGTACTATTACATGAAGATTATTGTGTAGATGTAGTATTCAAACTTCAATCGCATGATTAGGACACAAGAACAAAAACGAGATTTTTAAATTTCCCACAGCTGCCATCTTGTAGTTATGGAAACAATTGAAATAAATTAGATGCCAGTGAATTAAAATTTGTATAATCATTTACCGTACCAAGTTTAACTGCACTCGGATGGTTAAATCGCGAGAAACGTCCATTTAGATATTTATATATCGCGTCGCCGCCATATTGGATTTGTGCTCACCAGGTTATTAAATGTCCCTAAGGTGAACTTGTGTTTAAAGCCTCTATGGACATAAAAATTTCAGTTTGATCGCCGTAATAGATTCGAAGATATTGAAAACCGTCTAATATTTCGGATGGTTGCCATGTTGGATTGTAATATGTATATGCTATACAGTTATGTACCAATAATTGAAAATTATTGCGTACGTTCGTTATTCAAACTTTCACTTTGATCGCATGATTACGACACAAGAAATACGAACTTAATTAAAATTTCGCACAGCCGCCATCTTGAGATTATGTAAACAATTGAACTAAATTAGATGCCAGTGCATTACAATGTGTATACACATTTACTATACCATATTTCACTGCGCTAATAATGGTTAAATCACGAGAAAAGTCTCTTAATATGTTTCAACTTCGCTTGACCGCCATGTTCGTTTTGAAGTTAACAAGTTTTTGAATGTCTCACAAGTAAACTTCTAGTAGTGTCCTTTATCACCTTAAAAACTTTCATGGTGATATCAGTAATAGTTTCGGAGATATAGAATGCCGCTGAAATATTTCGCACACCTGCCATCTTGAGGTTATGTAAACCACTGGACTTAATTAGATACTAGTGAATTGCAATGTGTATGAACATTTTCTCTACCAAGTTCCATTGCGTTTTGATGGTTAAATTGCTAGAAAAGGCTATTTAAGGGTTTCAACTTCACTTGGCCACCATGAACGTTTTATAGTAAACAAGTTATTGAAAGTCTCATAGGTAAACTTCTAGTTGTGCTATTTATCACCGTACAAAATTTCAGGGTGATATCGGTAATAGTTTCGGAGATATACAATGCCGGTGTAATATTTCGCACAGCCGCCATGTTGGATTGGTGAGACGTAATACAATTTGAAGTGCATGGTCGGTGTCGGCAAAATGGTATTATGACTTTACTGAGGTTCATTGAAATCGCTCTAACCGTTTAGAAGTTATTACAGGGGTATATATACACACACACATACGCACACACATAGGCTACACACACACGGACAAAAGGTGATCTCATTAGCCTATTTTTTCATAAATTGAAATATGCTAATAAATGGAAGTGATGGCCAAGTATGTCTCTAGCCCATAATGAAGCAACAAGATTTTAAATTCTCAGTTGAACAAATTTGTTTTCAAGAAAAGGAAGATTATGGTTTGTGATGCCATTTTTCAGTGTTGCCTTAGTAAACAAATGTTTGATGCTTTTCAGTCGGTCAACACGGTTGTACCCAAATGAGATGCGTTATTCCCTATTTCTGAAACAAATTAACATGAGATTAATAAGTACACTTCGATGACCAGTTTCGATCGTCAAGCGAACATCATCATTTACCCATCTCATTTGGGTACAATCGTGCTGACTGACTGAAAAGCATCAAACATTTGTTTAAGGAAGATTGTAGTTTTCCGTGACCATGAATCTTGCTAATATGAGTCACGGGACCTCCTTTTTACTTGGAATCCGAACCACAGGAATTGGCATTTCACTTCACTGATATCGCCCTGAAATTATGCACGGTAACGAAGGGCTCTGCTAAAAGTTCACCTATGTGACTTTCAAACCCCTGTTAAGTACAAAACGAACATGGCGGCCAAGCGAAATTGATATATTTATATGGAAGTTTCTCGCGAATTAACCATCCGAGCACAGTGAAACTTCGTAAGGCAAATGGCTGTACACATTGTAATGCACTGACATCCAATTTAGTTCAATTGCTTACATAACCACATGATAGCGACTGTGCAAAATTCTCAAATTAATTTTCTATTTCTTGTGTCCTAATCATGCGATCGAGGTCAATGTTTGAATAGTGACTCTACGCAATAATCGTCATCTAACAGTACATAACTCCTTGGCCTACATATATAAAAATCCAACATGGCGATCATCCGAACTATTTTGATGGTTCTCAATATCTACTAATCTTTGACAGCAATCAAACTGAAATGTTTTATGTTAACAGAGGCAATAAACATAAGTAGGATATAATATGAAAATAGGCTATTTAGTTCTTCACAGAACTACTTGTTTGGGGCGTGAAATGCATCCTTGGTGGTGAATAAGAAATACCAGGTATGATCTGTCCTGATAATAAAGCAATTACGAATTTAAGACATATTGATAAGTACGAGTAGTTCTTGGATCTGTCATCATCATCATCTTGCACAGTTTCCAGCCACTGGCCGGGTCTGTTTGGAACACAAGCCTCTCCAACGTCCTCTGTCTTCCCACCATCTCTCATCCTCCACCCTTGTCCAGTCTTCTCCTCTCTTCTTCACGCGTTCTTCCACACCCTTCAGCCACCTGTCTCTCCATCCTCCTCTCGGTCTCTTTCCTTCCCACTTTGTCTCGTGTATCCTCCTGCGTATCCTCTTCTCCTCCATTCGTTTTACATGTCCGTACCATCTAAGTCTACATTTCTCTATACCAACCTGTAATGATTCATCCTTCATTAATTCTCTGGTCCTCTCATTTCGTATTCTGTCCATCTTTGTAGCTCCAATACTGCTTCTCAAGAACCTCATCTCACTGGCCTGTATTTTGCTCTTCTCCCTTCCTTTCATAACCCAGGTTTCCGAGGCATACGTCAGGATAGGTACATCGTACGTCCGATATATGATTTTTTGCTGTTCTGAGGGACATCCTTGCTGCATATCATGCTTCTCACACTCCTCAGGAATGCTTCTGCTTGTCTCCCCCGCTCTTTTATTTCTCTATCGTTTCTTCCATTATCTTGTATCAGGCTTCCCAGATACTTGAAACTCTCCACTTTCTTCAGCTGTTCCCCGCCAATTGTTATTCCCGTTGTGGTTCTTTCCTTCTTCCTTGTTGTGATCACCATCTCACTATTATTTATGCTAAATTTCATCCCATATCCTTGTATTATTCCTTCCTACACGTCCAACTACTCTTGTGCCTCCTCCTTGTTTCGCCAAATCATCAAATCATCTGCAAACACCATTGCTTTCATATTTCCTTCCCCAATTACTTGTGCCACTCGTGTCATTATGTCATCCAACACCACAATGGAAAGTAACGGTGACAGTGCACTTCCTTGTTTCAGGCCGTTTCTCTGTTCCAACCAGTCTGATCTCTCTCCTCCCACTTTCACACAGCTCACGCTTCCCTTGTACATCTCTTTTATCCTCCTTATAGTCCATTTTTCTACTCCTCTGTCCTCCAGGGACTTCCATACTTTGTCTCTGCATACACTGTCATATGCTTTCTCAATGTCCAGGAAGGCCATCAGTAGATCTGTTCCATACTCATGGTGCTGTTCTTGTAACTGCCTTACAGCAAAAATCAAGTCCACTGTGGACCTTCCTGCTCTGAAGCCATGTTGTTCTTCCCTCATCCCTCCCTCTATCCTTGTCCTAATTCTCCTTTCCAAAACTTTTTCAAACATCTTTGCACAATGACTCATCCCCGATAGTTTCTACATTCTGTTCTACTACCTTTCTTGAAGATCGGGACAATTATTCCGTTTTTTCAGTCCTCTGGTGTCTTCATTTCCTTCCATGCTGCCTTCATCACTCGGTACAACCATTGTATCCCCACCTCTCCTGCTGCTCTCACCATCTCCACACTCAACTCATCCACACCCGGTGCCTTCCCTTCTTGCATCTTCCTCACTGCATCTTCCACTTCTTTCCAAGTTAAGTTCCTTTCTGTTTGCAGTCCATCTTCCTCTTCCCCGATTTCTTCTTCCTTGCCGTGGTTTCCATTTGGGTTCAGAAGTTCTTCAAAATATTCTTTCCAAGTTTTTTTCAGTTCTTCCCTATTTTCTATCTCTTGTCCCCTTTTGTTCACCATTCTAACATAATCCGTCGGATCCTTCCGCCTCTTATTTTTTACCATCCCATACAGGACCTTCTTTGAACCTTCACCATCCTCCCTCATCATCTTTGTCCACTCTTCCATCCACTTTTTTTCTCTCCTCAGCCACTACTCTCTTTGCCTCTGTCTTTCTTTCTTTCCTGGTACTCTACCCTTGTCTCTACCGTCTTATTTTGATACCACCTCCTAAAGGCTCTATTCTTTTCCCTTACTATATATTTTGTCTTCTCATTCCACCGTGGTGTTTCCTTCCACCTCTTCTTACTACTTGTCCTCCCACATACTGCATCTGCCGCACCTACTAGTGTCTTCTTAAATCTAGCCCATTCCTCTTCTACCCCTCTTTCTTCATCTCTTGGAATTCCTCCCTTTACAATTTTGAGGTACTCGACCCTTCTATCTCCTTCTTTCAGTTATCATATCCTTATACGTCTTTCCTGGTTCTCAGTCCCTTTCTTCTCCTTAGTCCCTCTCAGGTTCATTACCAACAATCGATGGTCGCTATCCAAGTTCTCCGATGGTATAACCTTGATGTATGTGATGTTCTTATTTAATTCTCTCTCATACAGGATCTAGTTGACCACCGAATTCCTGGTCATATCATCACTGTACCATGTGATTGTGTGGCTCTCTCTTTTCTGGAACCAGGAGTTCCCAACTAGCAGGCTGTTCCTTTGACAGAAGTCCAACAGTCTCTTTCCTTCCTCATTTCTTCTGCCCCAGCCCTCTGGTCCAAGCACACTCTCATACCCTTGTCTTTCTCTTCCTAGATGGGCATTCAGATCCCCCATAACAATCATATTCCTTCCTCACAGCTGCTTCAGCATTTCCTCTTCAAACTCCTCCTTCTCTTCAGAGGCACAGCCTACCTGTGGAGTATACAGTTGCACTATTTCCATGGTCTCTCCCCTCAGTGCTACTTTCACTTTCATCATCCTATCACTTATTCTCTTCACTTCTTCTTTTAAACCATCTCGTACTACTACTCCTACTCCTACTCAATTCCTCTTTCCCTCTTCCCTCTTGGATCTGTAATATTCTTCAATTATGTTATGAAAATTAAGGCATCCCTGAAGACATTGTAGAAATGTTTGTATGAAGAAAAGACGAAGAAATTTAAGGTGAGCTATAGTTTACCCACCATCAGTGAGTGACTCATCACGATGCCAGGAGATGTGCTGATTAATGCTAAGAGGAATCGAGGAAACTCCTTTATAGGTACCTGTGCTGGCTTCATTCCGCCGTGGAAAAGAACAGAACACAGATCAGCTTTCAGGACTGAATGTTTAGGCTACTTATAGGGGCCAACAAATGTGTAATTTCACAGTGCACTAAGACTTAATTAAATCTTTACAATTATCGTGTTGGAAGACAGTTTTCAGTGTTGCCTTATTAATCGAGATAATATGTTTCTCAGTCGGTCAACACGATTGTAATCATAAGTATTGGGTAGTTTCATAATCTTGGAAAGAATGTACATGATATTAATAAATACAGTTGGATGAACAGTTTCGATCGTCAAGCGATCATCATCTGATCCTTTACACTTAGTCAGCGGTGTCGGCAGCAGTACATTAAATAACTAAGTTCAAAATCCACACTTACCTGGCCTATTATTAACGATCACAAAATCACACTAAGCAAGCAAACTTGACGGTCAATCACCGCTATCAGTATCTCAACATGAAATTACTTACAACTAGCAAATCTCGACCAGTTATGCTAGTTTAATTACGACTGCAACTAAATGAGTGTATATTGTAAATAGCCACCCATAGTTGTAGACATACATTTAATGGTCTAAGTGTACATGTTCTGTTGATGATCGTTAGACGATCGAAACTAGTCACACAAGTGTATTTATTAATATCATGTAAATAGTTTTCAGGATTGGGGAACTACCCATTACAATTGGGTACATCGTGTTGACCGACTGCAAAACATTAAATTATAAATTAAGTCTTTCTATTCAGTTAATGTCATTCACTTTATACCAAATTGTTCAGACTCTATAATGAGGCTGAGCCACATTGGTCGCACCTAGCACCGCAATGGACAGTCAAAAACAGGATATTGCTTTGGATTCCCGACGGCCATCTAATCAATGCGCAGTCTCCAATCCTGCCTTCATCAAAGCGACCACCTGCAGAGTTGTATTCAGTGTGATAGCACAATTACTTTGTTCTGGTCTCAGAAAGTCATCGCATTTCTCTCTTCACATGGTGTGTCTGTTCCACCGCAATGCAATCGGCTTGTTGCGAAATATATTGCGTTCGGGAACACCTTCAGTTGCCATAACGGTAGGGCTCAGTGTGAAGCTGTAATACACAGTGTTCCATTGACTGTAGGTTCGAGTTCAGCCTTGGGCATGAGATTTTGTTCTTGTTGAAATATTAGAAGCAATTTTTCAGCGTTGCCTAAATTATCTCTTGTCAGAAGCTTTTCATTTTATTACGGCTGGAGAAATTATATTGGACTTGTTTAGTATTCTTCTGCCAGGTTACGAAATTTAAGGCTGACAACTTTGCAGCAATAGTAATAAAAAATGGATATTCACTTTTAAAGATTCGTAGCTCCAACAACTTAGATTTGTGATAGCCACGAGTTTGCTGTTCACATCAATAAACTTGAGGGGGCGTGGTGGCTCAGCGGTCTAGCTGTATGCCCCTCACCAAGGCGGTCCGGGTTCGATTCCCGGTCAATGCATGTGAGATTTTCGAAGTGAAATGCGATGTCCTGTGGTTCGGATTCCACGTAAAAAGGAGGTCCCGTGGCTTATAATCACAAGATTCAAGTAAGAGACTCCTAGAAAAACTATTAACATTTGAAAATTCTTGTGGCCGCCATATCGACTTCATTCTTGTCACCTCTTTTCAGAAGTTTTACAACGGACGTCTATATGGAGAAAGTGTTTGGATTATGACTTGAATAGATCTTAAGAAAAGGAAATGTATTTTTGAATATCGCACAGCGACCATCTTGGATTCCTGCTTGTCATGACTTCAAATGCAGTATCAGAGAACTCTTATTACAATCATCTGCCTTGACATGAAATTTCAGGCTTACAGCTGTAAGTGGTCCTGAGTGAAGGGAATTGAAATTTGAAAATGCATCTATTTGCCATTTTGATGCGGGTTTGTTTCGGTTTTGAAAGTCTGAACTTGTTTTGCAGTCCCCTATCATGGTGTGAAATTCAGCTGATCCTATTAGCTTCTGCCAAGGTATTGTGAAATAATTCGCGCAGTTGCCATTTTTGATTGGTGATTATTATTGAAATTTGAAATTCACGGCTGATTGTCCAGCAATGGAACTAGTTTGCAACAAATGTAATTAAAGTCGGCCTAAACGATCAATCGTTACTTGCGGGAAGTACTTATACACTCACATAGGCTACGTCCATACGCAAGACATACGAATTCAGGATCATGATGACGCAGCGGTCAATCTGCTTATTTCCCACCAAGGCAGATCGGTTTAATTCCTGGTTGATGCATGTGGATTTTAGAGGCAAATTAACACGTTTGATGTTACGTAAAAAGGAGGTATTGGGGCTTAGTATCACGAGAATAATAGTCACTTGAAACTACGAGTACAAACTTCCTTCCCTCAACATCAGACACAGGCACACACACAAACTGACACACGCATGCACAAAGATCGATTTTATAAGTCGATATTTCATACGATAGAATCGAGCTAAGTACAAGTTAGTGTTCATAGGAGGATGTATTTTCGTCATTACGGCCCAGACAGGCTACATCTACGGCATTCTATAAGTATATAACAAGTGAATCAATAGAGACGTTCACAGAAATAGACTATTCTACAATTACCTCTATATTTTTGGCTGGCGCCCTCCGTAAGATCCACGTATATTTTTCTGTGCGGCCCTGAAATTTAAATTTTGGACTGAGAATTAGAAAAGGCACGCTTCCAACATATGCACAGCCATCCTAGGAGAGAGTTAAAGTAGAATTTTGCTTTTTCATCGGACAAAGTTCATGACACCCACCTACGCAATCACAGCCCCAATTACTTTTAAATGCATTTTAACGTTTATTCTTAATTGTAAGCTTAGACCCCAGCTGAATATGGAACGATTTATGCTGACTGACACAGTACTACAGGATTGTGATTATTAAAGAACAACCGGGAAGGTCAATAAAATGCTCTACTACAGTTCGCCAACTAAGCACCTCGCGATTGACAGATGGTCTATCTGACTTCCATTGAGTGAGGTTTATACCATACACGTAACACCAGTGAATTATGATCAAACTATAACATTTTGCATAGAAGGTACTGTAACTGAAATTTAAAAACAAATTATACGTTCATTTTAATTTAAATTCTTAGGAATGGTTGAAATAAACGCTGTATTGACCGAATCCTAGCAAGTTTGATGTGACAGGGCAAGTGCTAATGTAACGTATCATTAACTCCATGCACGTCCAATCTTCTGTGACATCCCCTGAAGGCTAATGTAGCGCACACTGTGTTAAAACTCGGATTTGCTAATTTTGTTTTGTTTTGAATACAGTTAAGCGTGAGCCAGAACAGGAAAAAATGTGTTCCAAACACCCGTAGTTCTCGCTTTTGTTGGAGTTTTCAACGCAGGAATGAGTGAGTATAAAGCATCATTAAGAGGTGTAGAGAATATTTTAATTAAAGCTGGACATGTGCCAGAGAGGAGACAAATGGAATGTTCTCGGCCGCCGTCACCAAGTGTTTAACGAGCAGCCATCCACCACTGAGCTACGCCAGTAGGCAGCTCAAGTCATAGGGGAGTAATTAGGCACATGTGAGGAGACAATTTGTACGTCTGGGACTTCGCAAAGTAAATGTTGATGACTTGATGTGCATTAACTGAGGTAATTGTGGGTCCAACATTCATAGTATATTATGATGAGAAAAGATGTTCAGTAAAGAACAAATAGCCTACTTTCTCATAAATGTATGGGTATAGTTATAACTTTGTCATTATCAAGAAGAGTTGAATGTTTGTTGTAGTAGCTTGTTGAAACACACCGTGGTGTATTGTACAATATGTTATGCTAAAGTTTTTTCTTACTTCTAAACTTTACGGTACATACTGGACCTATTATCGACTGCGTAACTTAATATGGCATGTTTTGAGTGGTTTAGATGCTTGGCTCTCACCCGTGTATCCGAGGTTCAATTCATAAAAAGGTGTTTATTATTTGTGTTTTATTATATTTGTTGTTTTATAATTCCCATTAATTACATGTAATGCGTATTTTCTAAAGGGAAATAAATACGAATTACACAGCACGTTTCATTGCAAGCTTCCATAGCAAAGAGGATAGTTCATTGTCTCAGGATTCCTACACCCGTTCCTTGGCCAATTTTCAGGTTAACGACCAAAAACACTTTACCAGTATTATAAGGAATACTACAGTATTTGGTTTACGTGTCAGAAGCTGTGTTCGCAGTAGTAGACTCTAGCTCGTTTCAAGGACAGCGAAGGAAGGCGCTGCGCTGTGCTGAAATAATATGGGGTTATACGTATGGATAATATTCTCCACTGAAAAATGCATATTATTATGCTTAATATTCAAGCACATGAGTAATTATAAAACAATAAATAAAATATTAAAGTCAGATATTTCGACACGCCACCACTCGGGAAATCCTTACCATTGCTATTCAGAGTAATCAACAGTCTTAGATACAACTCCTTAGTTGGAATAAACAATTTTTTCAGCGTAGTATGCCTTCATTATAAACCATTTTATGCTAAATTTATAATTTGTCTAAGAATATTTTACATGCAACATTTTCATGCTACTGAAATATGGGTCAAGCACCGGGCGTCAGTCGCCATCTTGTCATGTGACCGAGCACTACTAACAATAAGCCTGAGCTGTCCGTAAGTCACTGCTACAGTATAATATTATAATATAAAATTATAGTATCCAACGGGTCACATCCTTGAGGACAGTTTAATCTGCTATATTTTGGATAAGCGGAACTGGTGGGTCATACGTTACGGATTAAAATGCTTGCGTGATTCACACGGGCGCACTATTTAAGTGGTTTGGCTGATGACCTCGTAGTTTGCACGCAATATATATTTTTACAAAATTTTGTAGAGATCCTATAGTTAGTATAAATTAAGTTTTGAACATTTGGGTGGCCACCAATTTGGTTTGGTAAAATGGCGGCGATATATAAAATGATACTGAGGTGCACTTTTCTACTGCTACCTCTGTACGAAATTTGGTTCAATTTGGTTTCGTTGTGTTTGAATTGATAGGGAGGGGGACACACATACATATTATACCGTATTCACACAGACAGACATACACACTTTTGGCCCATGTAGATCTCATAAGTTAACTGTACTTTTTTTTTTTTCAAAAATAGAAAGGAGGCTAATGAGTGACAGTTTATGTTGTTTGATTCTAATTTGGACATGTCGACATTTTTCGGGCTGAGTGTAGTTTTTTAATAGTTCTCCCTCATTCAATGCATAAAATACATAGAAAGTACTTGATTTCTCAGTTGAGGGACAACTGCCCCAATAGGCTATTGATTGTACACTGCGAAACTTCCAATTAACCGCTCGAACCTTATGATTGTGTAGATACCGCCCGGCCTACGGGATGCGCAACAAATGGATCATTTTAAGCAAACTAAAGATAATACACTTTCAATCTATATTTCTACAGATGTGCCATTTGACCTGCTATCTACCTTGGTCTGAAAATAATTTCAGGAACTAACCAGCACTGCCTTGAATGATCCTGGAATCTACAAACCACCGTATACTACACTGAATTTATTTGACTAAAAATTGGGTATACTCTGATGACACATACCACTATATGTCATGACTAGGGCCCAGATGTTGAAGCCGTAAAAAGTTTAAAAAATGCACTTAAAATTTCCAAAAATGACTGTGATAAATGTCCTAAAAAATTCGAAAAATAATGCTTTATAAAATGGAAAAAATTATCTTATAATAATAAACTCACCAATATTTCAAAAATGACATCTTAAGCTCAAACTGAAAAGTCAATCAAAATAGATTTCTACAACTTAACAAAAGGTTTATGTTCACTTTAGTTGCACTGCACTACGAATGTCATTTTGATGTTGTCAAATGAAAATGATCTGCGGTTATCAGCCAACAGTTTTTATTATATCTCGAAAAGCTGCGTTCAATATCAACTGATGTGATTGGAACGTACTTGAAGTGAGGAAGGTCGTTTGCTGCCAAATCCTCCTCAATCCCATCCATGCAGTAGTTTTCACCAGAAAAAATGTCTGAGATTTTGCATAATGTTTTCTACCCGGTGATTTTATCTAGCACTTTTATCAGTTTTGATGCAATACCCGCAGCAAATTCGCCACGATTGTTGTTAAGACCAGGTTCCGCCCGGTTGATTACGGATATGGAATCTTCTTCGCCCGTTTTCTCTAACGATGTGATTGTTGATGTCAATAACGCGAAATTTGATTTTATGGATGCCAAACTACAGTACCTTCAATGTTTGGTTCAGATAGCATATTTATTGCTACTGCTTCTTCACTGTCAAAACTCTGCACTATTTCCTTCACTAACTTGAGGTTTTCGAAATAATACTTCCACGCGTTTAACCACGTGCCCCAGCACGTTATGATAGGTTGTGGAGGTAATGTCTGGAGCTTCCGCTCTAAAACGTGCGACTAGCGAGGGTGCATTTAAGAAAACTTTCTTAACGCTCGCTATAAGTCTGCCTACACTGGGGTAAAGAGCCCTTACTTCTTCACAAACTCCGTGCAGTCCATGGGCAAGGTAGCTAACATGGACCATTTTAGAATAGAGTGCCTTCAATGAATTAGCTGCTCGCACCATGTTCGGTGCAGCATCAGTTAAAAATAAAAGTGCATCGTCAAGTTCGATGCCCTCAGGCCAAAGGAGAAACATAGCACTATCAAACAATTTTGATACGGTAGAATAATTGTTCTTTTCTTACACTTCGGCAGTCAATAAAAATATTTCACCTCGCATATGCACTTCTTAAGTTCCAATCACAACGTTGGCTATATGACGCCCCATAACATACAAAGTTTCATCAATTGACACCCATATCTTCTTCCCGCGAATTTCAGATTTTATCTTGTTTAATGTGTCTTCATAACACTGCTGCAAATAATTTCTTACGTAAAGTCGATTTGTCTGGTATTTCTTGATTCCTATGTTTCTCCAAAAATCCACGTAATTTCGGGCTGTTGAGTATATAAAGCGGAATGTTTGCAGATACAAATACATCACACAATTCTTTACTGAACTGTGAAGACTTGCTGGAAGTCGAAGCAACTGAAGGCAGTAAGCGCTGAGTTTCAGGTTTATTTGAAACCGATATGTTGCGTTACAGTAAATCTTCTTTCAGCAGCTACTTTAGTTCCACACAGTTTGCAAAACAATATGCTTCTATCGGAAGAAAACACATTGTCACCAAATTCAGTTACTAGTTATTTTAAATGCACCGACACACTCGGGTTTATTTTAGGCATTTTGAACGCAGCAATGATCGATATCTCTCGCCTTCAACTATGCTGAACTTTGACAAGAATATACACCCCTTCCCCTTTCTGCCCCGCCACAGCTGACGTTGGTCAACATTGCAGGTACCATTCCATTCCGCTAATAAATGGTGTGCGACGAAAACAAGAGCATTTGTATACCTACAGTACCGTTCTTCTGCATCCAAGATATATATTTTTCTACTAATAGCAATACTGAAATATTTTATTTCAATATTTAAATTACAGTATCTTGTTCCAACTACTGTACTAGCTTCTTATTAACTCTGAGAGACGTAACTTCCTCATATATAGCTGTGAAATGACTAAATTGGAAAAGAAATTGACCTTAAAAGGCCTATGTCTCTAAAATATGACCAAAAACTATACCAAACTGAAAATAAAAAGCTCTCAAAATGGAAAAATAGCAAAACATGCTAAAAGATGCAAAATAAGAATGACATATTTGAAGACGGGGTGGCCCGTCCGGAGTTTCTATGCACTTCAGCATTGTTTTAGACAGTTCAGCAAAGAGATGACACGTCATCAACATCCCGGCCCTAGTCATGAGTACATACAGTAAGCCAGCCATACAAGCAGTAGGGGAGACTTTGATAACTCCACAGTACGACTAATTCCGCCGTACTTGAAAATAAATATTGTGTTTTCTACAGAGATACCCCAGTGAAAGAGATGAGTTCTTCTCACCAGTTGTGTTGAGCCAACTACTTAATTCCCATTGACTATGAACTTAGAAACGACAAATGCTACCATGTAGTGGTAAATCGTGAAAACCTGTATTGTATACTCTTTGTGAAGTATTTATAAAATATCATGTACGTATTTCGGTGATACGTTTATATGGTAGTGGAGCATGTTATTAGAGTTATCATATAGCGGATGTAGACCAAGTATCGCGGATTTAGCCCCTAAAAACTTAAACTTAATTGACTTCGACAGCCCATGCCAGATGAAATTTTAAGAACTGAATTTGTCACAAATATATAGTAATTTAATTTTCATGTTAATTTTTTGAAACTCTCTCTCATAACGTACCATGTTTACTATCAATCCCTTAATAGACTATTGCGGATTTAGCTTAGTGTCCTCTATAACTAGAATTTTCTGTTGTCTAGGATTGCATATACTCGTAACGTTAAGGATACTCCATTCACCATCTATACTTCACAAATGGCAATCTGCTATATTTGTGCATCCACCAGAACTTCAAGTATACCTTGCTCCCTTCCTCAGACAGGATCTCCTTCCTGGGGATTGGAATAGAGGAACAGCTTCGATCAAGAATATTTTACTTGAAATGATGTTTGCTGTCAGACTGAGAGAACATCAGCGTGTGGAAGGCACATTCTGTATCAAACTTGAAGAGGTTGTTCCAAATGGTGGATTCTGCCCCAATAGTATTTTATTTTGCTATTGTTTACATTCAGGACGTTAAGGTAGTAGCCTATTACTTTTATGTACAGTTGCCACCGACACAAGAAAATGAGCGTGTCCTGGAAGCTATGATTCCTCGCAACGCGAACAGATGAAACATGGCGCTGACAAATTACGTTCTATTCCATCGTCTTTATACGGCCACAGCATGTGGCTAGTTACATCTCTCGGCCTGGGATGTACATTAATACTGCAAATGCGCCCAGTGCCCATCTGAGTTGTAATATCGTAATATTATATGCAATTAATTTTGTCAGGTGGTCATGTTACAGTTTCGTGAAGTGCCCCCAATCGTGCAGGCTGCCAGCCAGAGTGGTAGCTCAGCCTACTAAATTACCTGTCACGTTCCTCCAGTGTCAAGAGTTCAAATTTCGGTAACGTGAAATAATTTAATGTATATTTTTATTAAAATATTTTCGAATTACACGATTCATCCAAATACCTTTGATGTATCATGCTATTAATGATGATGATTGGGTTCATTTATGGCCCTTAAAAGGGCCGTTGGTTGATCCTCTCAGTAAGAGGATCAAACACTGCCATAACTTTTCCAGCGGTATGGCGATGCAATCGATAAGGGCAGAAGCACCCGTATTGTCAACACCTGCCTTCTTGTTCCAAAACGGCACTGTCAACATCCCCGAGTGTGTCATTCATGTTTGGTGCGGGATAAAGCCAGGTCACGAGGTCACCACCAGAACTCTCAGCGCGTCGGCCCATACGTTAACGGTGCGATGGGATTCGTGTGTGCCCGAAAAACACTCCAGTCGACACTCTCGACATTATGACCCATTCCTTAACTAATCGATCCAGCTAAATTGTATAACATCGGTGGGATGAAACAGCCGCACGCGAGGAACCATTACGATATTTTTTAAACGTTCGGCATATTGCCCAGCTGTGAAAACGTTGTTCGATTATATGCAACATTTCTATATTGTGAAAGCTCACCCATTCCCAACGCGTAACAAACACATATCCACGTATGCTGGAATATGGCTTGAGCTGAAAATGCGAAACACTCGTCCCACCCTATCGTTCACAATGGAAATCGTGCTCTCATCGGAGAATATGACATTTGACTGTTGTCCTCGGCAACGCAAGTCGATACACCCTCTGCTCATCAGTGACCTTTTACTTCTTAGCCACTTGCCGGTATTGTAATCCTGGCCCATATAGCTGCACGTTGTTCATGAACTAGCATGTCGCCTTACGTCCACCGATTTTCGAAAACCTTTTATCCAATGTATCGCCGTAGCCGGTAGGATTGCGATTCGTCGTCGAGCCTCTGTTAGTCAGATTTCCTTGTTCAACGAGAGGAACTAACCGCCCCACGGATTTGAGATCCTTGGTGTGCAATTGACATACTGTAGTTGTGTGTAAAATACACGGTCGGGAAATCATACACACTGATTGCCGAACTCACTTTTTCTGTCAATGGAGTGAAGAAAATTAATAAAGAAGAGGATTTGAATCTGAGTCCGCACCCACTGGGCAATTAAGCTTCACAAACTGATGCACATAACACACCTCTAGTCTGCCTATTGCCTTCCACCTCGCTGGTGTTTAATGCCGCTTACAGAAACGGTGCTATCTATTTGGGCCCCACACTCGTAGCCACTCCATTTATAATAACGGTAACTCATGTTTAATTATTGTTACATTGTCCCTTAATATTGAACTAGGAATCACATCATCATGTTTGCAGGGAACAATGTTCGTCAATATACGGTTGGACTTATATTTTTTGAGCCTGCTCAATTTCTTGTCAACGAGTGTACGTTTAATATATAACATATATAACAATCCCGAAGGCTAATGGATTTTAAGAAACCTTGATTCCGTGTTCAGAAGCATTCATATGAGCCAATGTCTACAATCATTAAAAAATTCAAGTAAATTGAACAAGAATATCGACTGAGGTATTGGAGTACTTCCTTCCACTGCTGGCGTGTGTTCCTTTATCGTAAGTCGTTGTCGAATTATTTTAAGAGACATTTCTCTCATCAATCCTGTGTAATATTGTGAATGTTGAATATATGTGTTAACCTGTGCTACAGGGGTGTCTCTAGCATTATGTGCAATTGTATTTAATTAGGCTTAGGATTGAGGTTTGTGCACCGGGAAGTGAAATAAGGTACCATTCCAGCATTTTTCTGAATGGAACGTGGACAATCCGCACTGAAAATGTCCGCAGTAAGCGCTGGATACGAGAACCTTCAATCTCTGGACTCATACAGTCCCCATCGCAGTCGTCATGCGCAAATAACGCGCAATGAGGTATCCTCTTCCTACCGTGCGCGTTGAATCACTAACCACGACCGCGATGGTGAGCTGCACCAAGTCTACAGATTGCAGGTTCGAATCCTGGCAGTCATAGTAGCTATCGTGTATGTGGATTTCTTCCTCCTTTTTACACACACTCTCTAGGAAAATCCCAAGAGAGTTACTGCCCCCGCCCTATTCCCATACATAATAATCGTAGTTACACACGCTACTACAGTCACCGCAGGTACACAGGTTATTAGACAAATTGATGATCAAGGATGTCCGAGCCTGGTAAACGTATTAACAACAACATCAAACAATAAGAGCTATCTATCATCATATATACTGTATATAAAACGCAGGGTTGTATGTTTCACAAAACTCAAGCTCTTAAACCAGAGGGTGTTAGAAGGCACTTTTTGTGCTAAAATCTACTAAATCATCTCAGTAGTACTGGTAAAAACTTGCATTTCTTGAAACGTCAACGGAAATAAATGTATTTGTTTATAAAGTGCGTTTTAGGAAATAAACATAACGATAGCCGCTGCAAGAACTATGTCTCGTCCAACCCACAGAACAGTAATGCCAGGCGGATGGTTTAACACACGAGAGATTTATGGCACAGGTCCACTAGTATGCTTTAAAGTACTTGGTAGTTCTCGTTATTGCCAAATACCTGGGTATTAAATTAGTATTGTAGATTTAAAATATGGCCTAGGCGTGTTAGTGACCGTTAAAAATAACAATAAATCAATAATAATAATAATAATAATAATAATAATTATTATTATTATTATTATTATTATTATTATTAATAATAATTAACACTCCAGCAAATATTGGCAGGCTGAATGACACTGCTACATGTTTCAGAAATGCAGATGGACAGCTATAATAATCTCTTATTTCCCTAGATACAATTTCCATTTTACAGGCGCAATCCGCTGAGTAGCATGACACACTGGGGATCGTCGTCATTGCTCCCAATGCCTCTGTGAATTTCAGTGATTATTTCCTGTCATTCTCCCCTTGAAATGATCACCTTTTGCGATCTACGGGTACACATTGAGACTCTTCTCCCGAAGGGCTCAAGTGATTCCTGGCTGTGAAATTTGATTCTGGTCTGAGGAAAGGAACTGGGTACACCTCTTTCTTAAGAATAGCTAATGAGCACTTGGCACAACTCACACAACCATGCTTTCTGATGTGGTGGTTTCACTCTTTTAATCCAGGAAAATGTTGAAATGGTACCATTCTAAGATCAGGGCCAGCTCCTTCCCGATCCTAGCCTCAATAACAAGTACATACAAAAGTACACACTCTTAGATAACACAGGTTATCATAGATATAAATACGTAAAAGTTTATTAACACGATGTTGCACGTACATGATTGGAATAATAACACTGCACAATATATTAAGTTGTTTCAAAATTGTGCTACCTCCTTTACAGGGCGTATAATCTGAGAACATCCCGTCTAAATTTAATATTTCAACTCCCACAGCTGCTTTGATACGAAGTTTAGAATCCTCGAATTTTATTTCATTGGAACGTTATTCTGAATCTGTCGGTAAGAAAGCACAGCAGGTTTCGTGCAGCATGTAGGTTCAATAATATTGTAGCTATAGTTTCAGAAGAAAATAGATCAGAATTATATATATATATATATATATATATATATATATATATATTAAATGTATTCACTAGACAACTACCGGGTGAGTTAGCCGTGGTATAGTGAGATTTGTTTTAAAAAAATGGTGTCCATTTCCGCGGTCAAAATGGCCGTGTGTGACCCACCATGTAACATTCTAGATACAACCTCGCGTGGGTTATTGATTAAGGCACATCAGATTTACTAGCAAAGAATGTACTGTGCACGTCATTCATGGAATCATAGATAGTACTAGATACTATACTATTGAAGAAAATATACATCCTTACAACTTACTCTGACTTGTTAATCCCAGGAATCATCTTGGGCACGTTCAGGTTTAGCACATTCCAGCTGAATATTCATTAAAGTTCAAGTGTAAACATACATGATATCTTTTTTGTATGAAACAAATTTAGGGCTGTGCATTTAGCATGTGTTTTCTTTCTAAATGATCAATGACTTCACTATTTGGTGATATATTATCAATACGTTAAAATTCAACACAATCCTAAGTACACGGGGTTAATGACCAAGATGTCCCAAACTCATAAAATGAAGTATCAATGACGTTCAATTCCAAATTTGTCACAAAACTGTTGACACGTTATTAGCTTGTAGCACCTGGGTTCTTTCTTCTCGTCGTTCTTTATTCTCTACTGTCTCTACCATCCATATGTAACTAGCCTTTGTAAAAGCGAATGTACACAACAATGATCAACTGAAAGAGGCCTTAATGCCATTTAGTAACGACCGAGCTCGGTAGAAAGCCCGTGTGACAGACCAACGTTAGGAGTCATGCACTATGAAAACGATCGGAGTTGCGAGCCATTCTCCACCAGAGAATACAAAGGGAAGAACCAATAACGTTTTATATTGTAAGGCCATTTCGATGGGATAAAATAAAAGTTTAAACTCGGTCTAAACTATCGGATGTGACACCTCACGCGGGTTAAGGACACCAAGCGAGGTTTCTAAGCTGTTAGGTCCTACCGTAAATATGAAGCACAAGCCATCAAAATGTTAACCAGACCGAAATGTGAAGCAACCAGGACTCATATCTGAGACTTTTGGATTTCTAGCCTGATGCTCTGGCCAACGTTCAGTTATGAAAGTAAGGAACATCAATGCTTCATTTGTTTCAAATGTATGAAAAATAGCCTTTTACAAGTCTCCTTAAAACAAACTGAAGTGGTAAAATTTTACAATTTCTATTTTTGGTAAAAGGTGATCTCATAAGACAATGTCACATAAGACGATCACGTTAAAATTATGCAAAATATAAACAAGTAGTTCCGTGAAGAACTATACAGCCTATTTTCATATATCCTACTTATTGTAACTGCCTCTATCAAATACTTAATTTCAGTTTAATTCCTGTAATAGATACAAAGATATTGAGAACCGTCTACATATTTCGGATGGTCGCCATTTTGGATTATGTACTATTACATGAAGATTATTGTGTAGGTGTAGTATTCAAACTTCAATCGCATGATTAGGATACAAGAAATAATAACGTGAATTTAAAATTTCGCACATCTTGGGTAGATTATTGGCTGAGGAATAACCTAACCACCAAGGGAAGATGATAAAGAAAAGGAGGTGGGCTTCGGACTGGAGAGAAAGGAGAGAGAAATAGGAGGAGAGTCCCACAAAAATTATAAATTTAACTTTAAATGCACTCAAAGGCGGTTTCCACTGCAAATACGCTTTCTGATACCTAAAGTGGGTAAGGACCTGGTCGAAGCTTACGGAAAACGCAGCTAGGACTTGGGCGGTTTGCAAGAGAATGGCTTTAGTGTATTCCCTCTCAAGCATGCATATGCCTACTATGGGGAAGGGTGATGGTCTGGCAAGACAGAGAGTAATAGGCCTATTGTATGTCTGTTCAAAGGAGTTCGTTTTTGGACCAAAAATTCGAGGAATGCCAATAATTGGAATTGATTTTGATATTTCCAGTTTTCGAAGTTGTAGAGTTACTACAAAGCGACCAAGCGTTTCCAAGAAGTATGGTAATAAAGGAATTATACGTTTGGGAATAATTTTGGTGAGTGCACCAATAGTTGCATTTGGAAATAGCTAAGCTTTTACCCAGCAAAGAGCCGACTAAAAGTTTAGGCAAAGAAAAACACTTATCTTTTGGAAAACCAACCATAAGTTTTGGAGAGGATCTCCACAAGCAGGAAGCTGGCGTAGCGAGCTGTCCTTGCCTTACTGGCTAGTTAGAATTAGCTATTAAAGCTAAGAGAGACTTTACCACGATCACCACTAAGAGTTCTTGCTCAAATGCAACGAGTGGTGAAAACCCTATCACGAGATTTATTTGCATTAACGAGGGCAAGAACCTAGAAAGAGTCAGGGAAGACAGGATCTTGCCTAACCGTTGTATTAGAGAAATGAGGAGTCAAAAAGGAAAGTTTGAATTTATTTAACAATGCAAAAAAGTCTAATAAATTTGACAAGTATATAGTTTCAATTTTTGTTAACAATTTGGGGTCGCAGACCTCCTAACATTTAAAGTTTGCTCCAGGCAATTAACAATTCTTTAGGTTTCAAACCTTTTTATGTACTAAAATCTTTATAAGGTTTAAAAATAGAAAAGATAAAGTACAAAGGTATAAAGACAATTAAAGTGATTAAAGTTAGACAGTAAATCGAGTACAAGGAGTGTACTTTAAGGAATTTCCAAGTACCTATCTTAGAAAAAGTTACAACTTCGAAAATAACAAAAAAGAAAACAGGTAGAATGGAAGATAAGTTCCTATAACTTCTTATATTTCCGCTGAATTACTTTTATAATAGTTATACAAAATAGGGCAGGTCACTTACTGTGAAACCTGAAAAGAAAGTCAAAAGGAAGGTTCTAGACTTCCTATGATTAAGTAGGAATCACGAGACAAATGGGGCAAGTTTCCCTTTCGTGAGACCTAAAAATAACTCATTCATGAGTTGAAAGAATTGTATTCCCTAATTAGAAGGGAGAAGTAATGTAAGTTTAAAACGTGTGCTAGACACGTATTTATGCAGAAGTTAATTATTGTTATATAAGAAAAAGGGGAGGGCACTTCTATAGAGTGACACCTCATTGAACAAAGACTTAAAGTAATAACTTTATTATTATGGTTTGTTAGTAAAGGGTTTAGGAAAGATCAATTGGGATTGAGGATAAATGTTCATGGCCTTATTTATAGTAATCGGACGATCGCGACGCGGTAGAAATGTTGAACAATCACTAGTTTTCACTATAGTCTGTTGAATGGATGAAAAATTCACTGTAGTAACACAAAAGTTTATGGCAAAGAAAGTTATTGCAATTGTGAAAAAAAAAAACTGGTTGCACTAGGTAGGCGAGAGTCTATTGCTTGAGAAAGTTATAGATTGTCATTAAGTACACCAGAGAAAATCCAAACGGAGGAAGAAAAATTAGCTATTGAGCGTTAAATAATAAGGAAGATCCTTTAGGTTGAGAAAATATTCACACATGTGAGTGGAAAATACATGACGGCGTGACTGGTAGATTCTGGAAGGTTCCAGATCAATCTTGACTAAAGAATGGGGCCAAAGATATTCCAGCGGTGGAAGGAGCAAATTATTTTATGGACAGTGGGTATTCGATAATATCCCACGTTGTGAGAAGATTTCTCATTTAATTAGCTTAAGAAAAGCTACTTTCTATTAAGGTTGGCTTAGACAGCCAAAAACCCAACATGGTAAACCCGCGAAGGAGGATATTTCCCCAAAATATAGTAATCTCACACTGCCTATAAAATGATAGTTAAAAGCATGTAGAAGTAAAACCGATGAAGATGAGGTTAAAACCTGAAGTCTGTACTTATCTTTGCTGCATGGCGAAGGTGAAGTTCCCTTTGACGATTAAAGTTCCAACATGGCGTGGAATCTAAAGAATGCCTCTTTAGTTCAGGAGGCTGGCTCTAGTTGAGCCTTGATTGAGTCGACGGTCGACGAACAAGTGAGACCCACTCGGCGAAGCGCAGAGGAACCTGGAAATGGAAAAGAGTGGGGGTAGGAGACAAATGGAATACATATAAGCAAAACCAACATAAGAAAATTAAATGTTTTTCTTGATGAATGGTCTTCAAAGAGTTGATAACAGACGATACTAGCGCAGCATGGTGAGTGAAAAAGTAGACGAAGTTCTCTTGATCACAGATGATAGCTGGCGATGGTGACGAAATCTGGTGGCGAGATGGAAAAGGAAGTCCTCTTGTACAGGGAAGAATTGAGGAACTTCAAAGATTCTCTGCTAGATGACGCTAGGTGAGTCATGGAAGATATATATCTAGAACAGACTCACAATGATATAAGAGACATGACCACCAAAGAGAAACTAGGAGATCACTGTTGGTGTTTGAGAAAAAGGAAGAAATGAACAAGCAAAGAGTATTAAAAAGAATACTCTATCTTACCGTGTATTCCAAGAATACACCATACTGGGAGGGAAAAACACCAACAGAGAGCAGGAAAAACAACTAAACATTTAAAGGTAATGAAGCAATTGAAGACAGTGGTCTTGTGATATGACCATTAGTGGTCAAGATTTTGGCCACCCTGACTCTCCCATCCCTTCCAGGATAACACTCGGTCACTCTACCAGAAATCCAGACCAGGGGAAGAGAGACATCCCTAACCAAGACCAGGTCCCCCACTTTAATGTCGGGACTGGAAAGAAACCACTTCTGTCTCCGTTGCAAGGAAGTTAAATATTCCAAGTTCCACCTCTTCCAGAAAGAATTGCGAAGGGCTTCAAGTTTACGCCAAACAATATGCAAATTAGAATCCCTGAAAGAATTGGAAAGGGGAGGAGGGGCAGAAAGAGAAGTGCCTATAAGGAAGTGACCAGGTGTGAGTGGAAGCAGGTCATCAGGGTCATTGGAAAGCGGAGTTAAAGGGCGAGAATTGACAACTCCTTCAATCAGAACAGAGAGTGAATTAAATTCTTCATAAGTCAGAATGCGATTACCTGAAACCTTTCTTAAATGACGTTTAGTGAGCTTTACGCAGGTACCCGTGATGAGGAGCGTAGGGAGGTATAAAACGCCATTTGAAACCCTTTGAATAGGAAAAATTAGAGATCTGTTCCATGGCAGGAGAAGATGTGAGAGCTTTCTTCCACAAGGAAGCTGCGCCTTGAAAAGTGGAAGCCTTATCAGAGAACATCTCTGAAGGAACACCACGCCTAGCAGCGAAGCGAGAGACATCTGATAAAAAGTAAGAAGTAGAAGCATTCGTTACTAGTTCCAAATGGATTGCGCCAGTACCCATGCAAACAAAGAGAGAAACATAGAGCTTACCAAACAATTTGCGTTTAGCTTCAGGGGAATTTCGTTGATATTGGAACGGACCCATATAGTCTACACCAGTTAGAGCAAATGGACGTATAGGAGAAGAGCGAAAAGAGGGCAGATCGCTCATAAATTGAGTACTGACTTTAGGTTTCGCTTTGAAGCAAGGAATGCACTTGTGAATTACAGAGGAAACTTCATGAATTCCATTTATAATCCAGTACTTTTCCCTTAGGAGGCAAAGCAGAGTGCGTGTACCAACATGCAGATTGCGATAATGAAAATCACGTATGATTAAGGAAGTTACGTGGTGTTTAGAAGGCAAAATAACGGGATGCTTTTTTTCTGCAGAGAGCAAAGATTGAAAGAGCCTACCACCTATCCTAAGTAACCCATTGTCACCAAGGAACGGGGCTAAAGCACGAAGACGACTGGATTTGGGAAGATCCCTTTTTGAAGAAAGTAAAGATAATTCAGAAGAAAAGGCTTCTTGCTGTGTCAGTTGTAAAACCTTAATGGTAGCGAGATTCAATTCATGATTTGTAAGGTGTGGTTTTGGGAGAAGAGGTTGGTCAACCACAAGATATTTCCATCTAAGAAGATAGGCGACAATACGTATTAATTCATGAAAGAAAGAATAGCGGGATAACAAGGGATGAGAAACGTTGGAAACAAGACACGAAGCGGTAGATAGAGATATTTTTGCTTCAGGCAAGTTGGAGTTTGTAGCTGGAGGTTTAGAAGGCCAAGAAGAAGAATCTTCGATTAACCACGAGGGCCCATGCCAGTACAACTGGGATGCTGCCAATTGAGAGGGTAAACATCCACGAGAGATAATGTCGGCTGGGTTGTCAGCGCTGGGCACATGCCTCCATTGACATCCCGAACAAAGAGTTTGAATTTTGGAAACTCTGATTGCAACAAAAGTTTGCCAGTGAGAGGGGTTTTTGGCGATCCAAGAAAGTGTGATCATGGAATCGCTCCAGAGATAGATTTGCGAGAAGTCGACTTTCAATACTTCCCGTAATTTCTTAACAAGTTCTGCAGCCATGAGGGCAGCACACAATTCAAGCCTAGGCAAAGTGATAGTTTTAAGAGGAGCGACCTTCGATTTGGCACAAACAAGGTTGGAAACTGAAGATCCATATAATGAACCGCAATAAACCAAATATGCGCAGCGACCATAAGCTTTTTCGGAACTGTCCGCGAACACATGAAGGAAAAACGATGCATTAGAATGAGCGTTAATTAAATTCCTAGGAATTTCAATAAGGGAAAGATCAAGCAAATTGCTGCGAAAAGAAAGCCATCGGTTGAGAAAAGAAAAGGGAACAGTGTCATCCCATTCACATTTGAGCGACCACAGCTCTTGCATGAAGAGTTTGGCTATAACGATAACTGGGGCAAGGAATTGAAACGGATCAAACATTTTTGCAATTTCAGAGAGAAATTGTCGTTTCGTGTTAGGGAGCTCTTCAGCGGGCGAAACTTTGTATATGAGAGTGTCAGTGCTGGTGCACCAATGAACTCCAAGAGTTTTTATGGATCCGGATTTTCCACAAATTTCGACAGAGGAGGGATCTACGTCTTCGATGGGAAACTGGGCGAGAAACTCAGGGGAGTTGGAATTCCACTTATGAAGTGGGAAACCTCCATTCCTTAGCAATGCCTGAAGTTCTAAAGACACAAAAGAAGCTTCCTCCAGAGTGGGGAAGGACTGCAAATGATCGTCAACATAGAATGACGTGGTTAGCGCTTCAGAAGCTTTGGAATTAAATAAATGACCATCTTGAGAGGCAAGCAAGTGTAGGGATCGGATAGCAAGGAAAGCAGAGGGTTTTAAGCCATAAGTAACCGTTTTTAAGCGAAATACCTTAATGGGCTTACTGACTTCGTCGCGCCACAAGATTCTTTGGAGATCTCGTTGTTCAGGCTGAATTAAAACTTGACGGTACATCTGTTTTATATCAGCTACAACGGCTATGGGAAATAGTCGAAAGTTTAAAAGTATAGCAGATAGATCTGACTGAATAGCAGGACCAGAGTAAAGAGTGTCGTTAAGGCTGTTGCCATTAATGTCGGATGATGAACCATTGAAAACAACTCGGATTTTATCCTTTACAAGAGGGTTTTTCCATACGGGATGATGATTTAAGAAAACCGTTTCAGTCGGGGGGTGCGATTCATCTTCCATATGATCTAAACTTTCATACTCATCCATGAAATCAGTGTACAGCTGTTTAACGAGAGGTTCATTCTTGAATTTGCTCTCAATGGCTAAGAGAGCTTTTCGAGCTTTGGGTTGAGAGTTAATAAGTTTAGGGGGATTATGTAATCTTGGCATTTGAACAATGAACCGACCATCAGAAGAGCGAGTGGTGGTGTTCAAAAAAAGTTGCTCACAGAATTCATTTTCTGAAGAAGTCACGTTAGGAGGATCAATGCTTTCGAGCCTCCAAAACTGTTCCAGATCAGTATTGGAGAAATAACATTGCGATGCGGGTTGGGGAGAATAATGGGGAAGTTGACCGGTGACGATCCATCCAAAATTATTGTCTCTGGCGACCACGTTTGAGGATAACTTGCGAACCTGTTTACGGAGGCAATTCCAAAAAACATTGGCACTAAAGAGTATGTCGATAGGATTTTGTATGTTGAACAAAGGATCGGCTAGCCTTAAATGCGAGGGAATGTTTAACCCTGAAATATCCACAGAGTGGCTGGGAGTGTCTTCTCCAATGCTATTGAGAATTAGACAATTCAGTTTGAGAAAGTTGTTTCTGTGACAAATATCTCTTATGGTTAGCTTTGAGAATTGTAAAGCTTGCGATTTTGAGCTGTTAATGCCCGATACATTAATAGAAGTGGGGTTTACAGGTAAGCCTAGTTTTCTAATCAAAGAATTTGACACGAAATCATGAGTTGCCGCTGAATCAAGAAGACCGCGTGCACGGACCCAGTTGCCAGAGTTATCCTGAACTTCGATTTGGACAGTGGACAGCAATACTTGGGCACTACGAATGGACTTGGCGTTTTGAATATACGATGAAGCATTGGAATTGTTAGCATTATCACTTTTCTGAGAAGTAGATGCTGTCGATGACCTTGCCTGATCATGGCGATGTAGCAAAGTGTGATGAGCCTTTTCACAATGGAAGCAAAGTCTTGTGGACTTGCAATTAGAAGCAGAATGCGTAGGCGCTAGGCAGTTGAAGCAATGTTTGTTTTGGGAAACTAATTTTCTTCTGTCGTCGACTGACAGTTCTTTGAAGGATTTGCATAGATATAAAGCATGGGAATCTTTGCAAAGTATACACTTTAATGGTTCATTTAAACTCTTGCGAGGTTCGCTTTGAGTATTTAAAACGAGAGAACTAGCAATACGGCGTTCACTAGACCTAGTTGGGTAACCAGTGGTGTTTGGCTTAAATTTAGAGGAGCTGGACCCGGGTTTTTGGGTACTAGACGCTAAGCGTTCGCTTTTAGGTTTGATAGACATTAATTCAAATTTAGAACTCGGAGATGAGGGTTCACTTTGATTTGCTAGAGCGGTTAACAGCTGGCATCTGGCATTTATGAAAGTGACTAAATGCTCGTAAGAGTAATCGTCTTCTCTAGAAAGTTCAATTTCCTAAGCTTTGAGGGTAGCAGCATCAACTTTAGAAACCACTAAATGTATTAGGAAAGTATCCCAGTGTTCAGTGGGTTGATCCAAATGGGACAGAGCTTTGACGTGTAGTTGTGTAGTGTCAACGAGAGTACGCAAACTAGTGACGTCATTATGCTGTGACGCAGGTAGGTTGAATAGAGCCTTCATATGGCGTTGAATACGTAACCGTAAATTTCCGTATCTTTCTTTTAATAAGTTAAAGGCAATGGGGTAATTTTCTGCACTTAGAGGAAGTGCTTAAACTAACTGCAAAGCTTGACCTCGAAGGATAGATCTCAAGTAATGAAACTTGTATATGACTTGAATGTCTTCATTGTCATGAACAAGAAAACAAAATAATTCATAGAAAGAATCCCAAGTAGATTCGTCTCCAGAGAAGTGGGGTAAATCAATTTTAGGTAAAATTGGTTTGGGCTTGTGAGTACCATCGCGAAAAGAAGTTTGTGGTTCGTGAAGGGAACCAAGAACAGAAGCGTCCTTCTTCTGCTCCTCTTCGAGTTGGCGTATTATTTTGAAAGCAGAACCTATGCCTTCGTAATATTGGTTTTCTACTTCGACTCGATCTTCGGTTTGATTGAGCATACAAGTTTCTATTTCAGTTTGGATGTTGCAATAATTTTCATATGAACGTTCAAAATCCCTTACACGATGTTTCAACAAGTCTAATTGAGCTTCTAAAGGATCTAGCTCTTTGATGTATTTTCTGAATCGGGTAATTTGTCCTTTATAGGATGCTCGTTTAGAAGTAAGTTTTTCATCCTTATCCTTTTCAGTAGGAGCCATGTCAAGGTAAGTAGATTAAAGTGTAACTCACGAAACTGTTGAACCTTGGAAATGCTGTCAGGCTGGCAGCAGCAAATAAGTTGAAAGAAGGGGACACCCCAAAGGAGACAGGAGCGGCCTCTTTCCACTTCGCAGGCTTTGCACGCTGAAGTTATAGCTGAAAGATTCAAAGCAGATATTAATAATTTGCAAAGTATTGCCAAATGACCCTTGACAAAGAATAAAAATAGCAAATGGACTCTCCCGGGTTTCCGGGACCAAAATTTTGGGTAGATTATTGGCTGAGGAATAACCTAACCACCAAGGGAAGATGATAAAGAAAAGGAGGTGGGCTTCGGACTGGAGAGAAAGGAGAGAGAAATAGGAGGAGAGTCCCACAAAAATTGTAAATTTAACTTTAAATGCACTCAAAGGCGGTTTCCACTGCAAATCCGCTTTCTGATACCTAAAGTGGGTAAGGACCTGGTCGAAGCTGACGGAAAACGCAGCTAGGACTTGGGCGGTTTGCAAGAGAATGGCTTTAGTGTATTCCCTCTCAAGCATGCATATGCCTACCATGGGGAAGGGTGATGGTCTGGCAAGACAGAGAGTAATAGGCCTATTGTATGTCTGTTCAAAGGAGTTCGTTTTTGGACCAAAAATTCGAGGAATGCCAATAATTGGAATTGATTTTGATATTTCCAGTTTTCGAAGTTGTAGAGTTACTACAAAGCGACCAAGCGTTTCCAAGAAGTATGGTTATAAAGGAATTATACGTTTGGGAATAATTTTGGAGAATGCACCAATAGTTGCATTTGGAAATAGCTAAGCTTTTACCCAGCAAAGAGCCGACTAAAAGTTTAGGCAAAGAAAAACACTTATCTTTTGGAAAACCAACCATAAGTTTTTGGAGAGGATCTCCACAAGCAGGAAGCTGGCGTAGCGAGCTGTACTTGCCTTACTGACCAGTTAGAATTAGCTATTAAAGCTAAGAGAGACTTTACCACGATCACCACTAAGAGTTCTTGCTCAAATGCAACGAGTGGTGAAAACCCTATCACGAGATTTATTTGCATTAACGAGGGCATGAACATAGGAAGAGCCAGGGAAGACAGGATCTTGCCTAATCGTTGTATTAGAGAAATGAGGAGTCAAAAAGGAAAGTTTGAATTTATTTAACAATGCAAAAAAGTCTAATAAATTTGACAAGTATATAGATTCAATTTTTGTTAACAATTTGGGGTCGCAGACCTCCTAACATTTAAAGTTTGCTCCAGGCAATTAACAATTCTTTAGGTTTCAAACATTTATATGTACTAAAATCTTTATAAGATATAAAAATAGAAAAGATAAAGTACAAAGGTATAATGACAATTAAAGTGATTAAAGTTAGACAGTAAATCGAGTACAAGGAGTGTACTTTAAGGAATTTCCGAGTACCTATCTTAGAAAAAGTTACAACTTCGAAAATAACAAAAAAGAAAACAGGTAGAATGGAAGATAAGTTCCTATAACTTCTTATATTTACGCTGAATTACTTTTATAATAGTTATACAAAATAGGGCAGGTCACTTACTGTGAAACCTGAAAAGAAAGTCAAAAGGAAGGTTCTAGACTTCCTATGATTAAGTAGGAATCACGAGACAAATGGGGCAAGTTTCCCTTTCGTGAGACCTAAAAATAACTCATTCATGAGTTGAAAGAATTGTATTCCCTAATTAGAAGGGAGAAGCAATGTAAGTTTAAAACGTGTGCTAGACACGTATTTATGCAGAAGTTAATTAATGTTATATAAGAAAAAGGGTAGGGCACTTCTATAGAGTGACACCTCATTGAACAAAGACTTAAAGTAATAACTTTATTATTATGGTTTGTTAGTAAAGGGTTTAGGAAAGATCAATTGGGATTGAGGATAAATGTTCATGGCCTTATTTATAGTAATCGGACGATCGCGACGCGGTAGAAATGTTGAACAATCACTAGTTTTCACTATAGTCTGTTGAATGGATGAAAAATTCACTGTAGTAACACAAAAGTTTATGGCAAAGAAAGTTATTGCAATTGTGAAAAAAAAACTGGTTGCACTAGGTAGGCGAGAGTCTATTGCTTGAGAAAGTTATAGATTGTCATTAAGTACACCAGAGAAAATCCAAACGGAGGAAGAAAAATTAGCTGTTGAGCGTTAAATAATAAGGAAGATCCTTTAGGTTGAGAAAATATTCACACATGTGAGTGGAAAATACATGACGGCGTGACTGGTAGATTCTGGAAGGTTCCAGAGCAATCTTGACTAAGGAATGGGGCCAAAGATATTCCAGCGGTGGAACGAGCAAATTATTTTATAGACAGCGGGTATTCGATAATATCCCACGTTGTGAGAAGATTTCTCATTTAATTAGCTTAAGAAAAGCTACTTGCTATTAAGGTTGGCTTAGACAGCCAAAAGCCCAACATGGAAAATCTCGCGAAGGAGGATATTTCCCCAAAATATAGTAATCTCACACTGCCTATAAAATGATAGTTAAAAGCATGTAGAAGTAAAACCGATGAAGATGAGGTTAAAACCTGAAGTCTGTACTTATCTTTGCTGCATGGCGAAGGTGAAGTTCCCTTTGACGATTAAAGTTCCAACATGGCGTGGAATCTAAAGAATGCCTCTTTAGTTCAGGAAGCTGGCTCTAGTTGAGCCTTGACTGAGTCGGTGGTCGACGTACAAGTGAGACCCACTCGGCGAAGCACAGAGGAACCAGGAAAGGGAAACGAGTGGGGGTAGGAGACAAAAGGAATACATATAAGCATAACCAACATAAGAAAATTAAATGTTTTTCTTGATGAATGGTCTTCAAAGAGTTGATAGCAGACGATACTAGCGCAGCATGGTGAGTGAAAAAGTAGACGAAGTTCTCTTGATCACAGAGATGATAGCAGGCGATGGTGACGAAATCTGGTGGCGAGATGGAAAAGGAAGTCCTCTTGTACAGGGAAGAATTGAGGAACTTCAAAGATTCGCTGCTAGATGACGCTAGGTGAGTCATGGAAGATATATATCTAGAACAGACTCACAATGATATAAGAGACATGACCACCAAAGAGAAACTAGGAGATCACTGTTGGTGTTTGAGAAAAAGGAAGAAATGAACAAGCAAAGAGTATTAAAAAGAATACTCTATCTTACCGTGTATTCCAAGAATACACCACAGCTGCCATTTTAAGGTTATAAAAACAGTTGAAAGAATTTAGATGCCAGTGGATTAAAATTCGTATGAGTATTTACCTTACCAAATGTTACTGCGCTCGGATGGTTAAATCGCGAGAAACGTCCATTATTTATATTTCGCGTTGCCGCCAAATTGGATTTGTGCTCACCAGGTTATGGAAAGTTCCATAGGTGAACTTATGTTCATAGCCTCTATCAACATACAACATTTCAGTTTGATTGCTGTCATAGATTAATAGGTATTGAGAACCGTCCAAATATTTCGGATGGTCGCCATGTTGGAATTTTATATATTGTTCTGACCTTTTAACAGGGGTTGGTCGAACTGGGAGTATGGGGGTGAGTGTAGAGTGTAGGCCTTATTTTGTTCAGAATGAGTTTCAACGAAGGTGTTGAAACTCCGAATGTGTGTTGGAGAGTGTGTTGGGTGATCGTGAGACGCTCTGTGCGATCAGGGTTGTAAATCAAAGGGATGTATTTTTAATGAGGAAGCTATTAGCTTGCAGAGCAACTACTGTTATGACCAATCCAGTATCCGCTGACCGTGCAACTTTATACTCGGCAGGCACGTGACCAAAGCACTCAAGGCTACTGACAATGAAAAGGTGTCGCTATCACAGCAGTTTTATAAATAATGCACTGGCAGGTCAAGGTGTAAGGTAGGGAGGTAGGCGGTAAAGACAGTGTTAATGACTGAAGGCTACAATGGATCTGTAGTAATTGTGGTCACTTATTAATTGGACCTAAGTGTTCTAAATGCTTCCCTCCATTCGGGAACAGTGCAGCAAATATAAATGGTACAAACAATTAAGTAAGGTGTCAAAATGGGGAGGAGTACAATTTGTGAATGTTAGGAATCTGAGAAACACACTTACCAGAGGTGTGACGTCGTGATCCAGTCGGACAGAGCCTTCGGCAGGAACAGATGATCTGTCGTTTGGAGGTGGCCCTCTTAAACCTTCCTGAAGTGCTGACTCGATTGTTTCCTCACTTTGCTGTTGTGACAGCTAGCTCCCGTGTATGTGTATATGAGTTATGTAAGCCTTGACGCAAGAGTCGAGGCTTCAGCCCTGCTGGCTTGGTGTAATAGAAGTGTGTGGCGGCTGTTGTAGTTGGTTCCAGCCTGAGGGTAGTTCTGGGGTAAAATTAGTGTAGTGGGTTCGAGGGCGTATGTAAACATCCCTCAGGGGGTGGGGGACGTAGGGAGTCTAACTATATGTACGCCATAGAGTTCTGTACTATTAGATGATGATTACTGCCTAGGTTCATTATTCAAATGTTCACTTCGATCGCATGATTAATACACAAGAAATAAGAAATAAATTTTTAAATTTCACACTGCCACCATCTTGAGGTTATGTAAACAATTGAACTAAATTAGAGGTCAATCCATTACAATGTGTATAACCATTTACTGTACCATATTTCACTGTGCTCAGATGATTCAATCGCGAGAAACGTCTACTAAAATGTTTCAACTTCGCTTGACCGCCATGTGCATGTTCACAGGTTTTTGAAAATTGCATAGCTGAACTTGTACTAGTGCCCTTTATTACCGTACGAAATTTCACGGTGATATCTGTAACTGTTTCGGAGATATAGAAAGCCAGTGATATATTTTGCACAGCCGCCATCTTGAGGTTATGTTAACAATTGAACTAAATTAGATGCCAGTGCATAACAATATGTATAGAAATTTAATACTAAGTTTAATTGCGTTTAAATAGTTAAAGTGGAAGAGTGGAAGAATCAAGGGAAATCTAAACTCAGGATAGTCACTGTCGGTGCTGAGTTTGGGTCTCCAATCACCGGACTTGCTGCGATCGTGGTGCGCTATTAAATGCGCATGCCTACACCACGGAGGTAGGAAAGAAAGCAGCTGTGGTCTTAAGAAGGGACATGCCAACTTTGGCGTCGTGGGATTCCACGGAAAATCATCTTGTGGCTGCTGATGGTGGGAAGTAAGGAAGCTTGTGGTTTTACATGACCGTAAATTTTGTGATCATTAGCTACTGGACTTCATTTTTATGTGGAATCCGAACCACAGGACATGGCATTTCACTTGGAAAATCTCACATGCATTGACAGGGAATCAAACCCGGTCCGCCGTGGAGAGAGGCCAACAGCCGGACCGCTGCGCCTTCACACCCCGACTTGCATATCAGCCGGTGATGGTAAGCTGTCTCAATGCTAGCTCCACATGTAGATGATGATGATAATAACAAAAATAATAATAATACTCAAATAATAATAATAATAATAATAATAATAATAATAATAATAAGAGTCAGAATGTGTAGCCCTGGTGGTAGAGTGCTAAACTTTCCGAGTGTGCGATCTACGTTCAGGCATGTAGTAAATGAATGTGATCTAATACGATCATGTCCATGCATTTCATGGCACATACAAGAAATCCTGCGTAAATAAAAGTCTGGCAACTCGACATACCAAAAAAGAAAACATAGATTATTAGGTTGGTCGTAATTTGATTTAAGCTTTTACGATTTGGGTGGCCGCCATTACGTTTTCGTCAAGATGGCGGCGATATAAAACATGACACTGAGGTGTCCTTTGCTAGTACTACCTCGGTACCCAATTTCGTTCAATTCGGTTTCGCCGTGTTTCAATTGATAGGGGGAATCGATTTGCACACATACATGGCCACCATCCGCAAAATATTGGGCTGATGATCTTGTAGTTTGGTCAAAATATGCTTCCCACTTAAAGGTATGTTGTTGGAAAATTTGGTTGAGATCGCATAATTAAGTTAGTCGTAATTTGATTTAAGCTTTGAACATTTGGTTGGCCGGCATTACGTATCCGTCAAGATGGCGGCGATATAAAACATGACACTGAGGTGCCCTTTGCAAGTTCTACCTCTGTACCAAATTTCGTTCAATTCGGTTTCACCGTGTTCGAATTGATAGGGTGACAGACATTCAGAAGTACACACACTCACACACTCACACACAGACAGACACACAATTTTTGGCCCTGTGTAGATCTCATAAGTCTACTTTCATTTTTTGAAAAAACAAAAGTAGGCTAAAATATGCACTTAACAGTAAGCCAATCTTATTCACTCTTCTCTCCCTCCTTTGCCGAAATATGTGTAGTCGTTTTTGCATTTTCCAGTTGAAATTTCTTTTCTCATTTCACTTCCCTGTAACACTTAGCAGTAACACGTTATAAAATTTTGAAACACAATGACAATTAAACAATAACCACTAACACGTAGGGCCTTACACACGTTATCTTCAATTTGTGGGAAGCATTTTATCAATCTGAATTGCATTGCGTATTTTCAATTTCAATTGCATTTTGTAAGTATTTTGAATTTCAGTTGCCTTTTGTAAGTATTTCGACTCTGCATTGCATTCTGTACGTATTTTGAACCTAACCTCCTTGTTAATTCTCGACAGATATACTCTTTCTATGTAGTTAGTTTTAGTTGTAAGTATGCAGTTAGTTTGTTTATTAGATATAGTTCATTGTTCCAACAGGCTGTGGTGTGTGAATGTGTCAGGTGGCAGCTGCATTGTTTATTAGATATAGTTCATTGTTTCATTATACTGTGATGTGTGAAGATGCATATGAGTGTGCCTGGTGACAGACTGTTTTAGTGGTAGTATTTTGTTGTTGGTTGAACTTTAGTATTTTTTCGTTAGTAGAATTTTGGTATTTAATTTTTAGTAGAAGATTAGTATTTTTGTTAGTAGAATTGCTCTATTACTTTTTCTGAAAGGGAGTAGCAACCTTTCATATTAAATCAATTCTAAACTTGTCTTATAGACGGCTAAGATATTGATAATATAAGCCAACTAATGGCTACATTGCATTCTGCTGCACGGCTGAAGGCAACGGGAAACTACAGCCGTAATGCTCTTCCCGAGGTTATGCAACTCTCTATGCATAATTATATGTGATGATGGCCTCCTCCCTTGTAAAATTCCAATCCGGAGGTAAACTAGTCCCCCGTTCGGATCTCCAGGTGGGGACTACTCGAGAGGTGGTTAATATCACAGAAGTGACAAAGAGGAAATCTGATATTCTACGGATCGGAGCGTGGAATGTTAGAAGTCTGCTAGGAAGTGGAAGGTTAGAAAACTTGGAAAGGGAAATGGATAGGCTGAGGTTGGATTTGGTTGGGATTAGTGAAATGCGCTGGCAGGAAGAACAGGACTTTTGGTCAGGAGACTATACGGTCATTAGCACTTAATCAAACAATGGTCAATCAGGGGTTGGTCTCATATTGAGTAGGAAACTTGGACAGCGGGTGGAATATTATGAGCAATATAGTGAACGGATTATTGTAGCAAATATTAATACAAAACCTACGTGCACCACAGTGGTAAAAGTATATATGCCTACCAGTCAAGCTGATGATGAAGATGTTGAAAAGGTCTACGAAGAATTAGATGAAATTCTGAGGTTTGTCAAGGGTAATGGAAATGTTATAGTAATGGGAGATTGGAATGCTGTGGTAGGAAAAGGAAGAGAAGGGAAGATAGTAGGAGATTTCGGATTAGGTGAAAGGAGTGATCGAGGAAGCAGGCTGATGGAATTCTGCACCGAGCATGAGTTGGTCATAGCTAACACCTTATTCAATAACCACAATAGAAGAATATACACATGGATAAGACCAGGAGATACAGGGCGTTACCAAATCGACTTAATTATGGTCAAGCAAGGGTTTCGAAACCAGATTTTGGATTGTAAAACATATCCCGGTGCTGACATAAACTCTAACCACAATCTGGTTGTTATGAAATGCAGATTAAAGTTGAAGAAACTGAAGAAAAGTCAAAAGCCAAAAAGGTGGGCAATAGACAGACTGAAAGAGAAGGATGTAAACGAAAGATTCAAGAAGAGTATAAAGGAAGGACTAATGAAAAACCCTAAACAGACTTCAATTGCAGACGAATGGACACTTTTGAAGAATGAAATAACAAAATCCTCAGAAGAAAACATTGGTAGGAGAGAAAGAATAGGCAGAAAAACGTGGATCACTCAGGATATACTAGAATTGATGGATGAAAGGCGGAAACACAAGAATGTAAGAGATGAAAAGGGGAAAGCAGAATACAGACGTCTGAGAAATGAGGTTAACAAGAAGTGCAAGGTAACGAAAGAAGAATGTTTGAAAGAAAACTGTGCAGATATAGAAAATTGTCTGAAATTAGGAAAAGTTGACACAGCTTATCGCAGGATTAAGAATACATTTGGGGGAAAAGAAGATTAAGTGCTGTAATATTAAGGGCACAAATGGAAAGCCTCTAACAGATAGGGAAGAAAAGGTTGAGAAATGGAAAGCTTACGTACAGTGTTTGTATAAGGAAAAGGAGATTGAGAATTATGTAATGGAAAGGGAGGAGGAAATTGATGAGGATGCAAAAGGAGATTTAATATTGAGACCAGAATTTGACAGAGCATTGGAAGAATTAAGCAGGAACAAAGCACTACACATAGATGATATACCGATTGAGTTGCTACGCTGCATTCGAGATTAAGGTCTGACCAGGTTATTTCCCTTGGTGTGTAGGATTTATGAGACAGGTGAAGTACCCTCTGATTTCAAGAAGAATGTTATCATCTCTATACCAAAGAAAGTAGGAGCTGACAGATGTGAGGATTACCGTACAATCAGCTTGATTACTCATGCTTCAAAGATCCTGTCTAGAATAATGTTTAAGGGGATGGAAAGCCAGATAGAAGCGGAATTGGGTGAAGACCCGTTTGGTTTCAGGAGAAATGTAGGAACAAGGGAAGCTGTACTAAGTCTTAGGCTAATTTTGGAAGGTAGAATAAGAAAAGATAAGAGAACGTTCATGGTATTTTTAGACTTAGAAAAGGCTTTTGATAACGTTGATTGGACTAAATTGTTTGACATTTTGAAAATGATTGGAATAAAGTATAGGGATAGGAGGGTGGTCTACAATCCATACAGAAACCAGGCAGCAGTCATTCGAGCTGATGGACATGAGAGAGAAGCTGGTGTTCAGAAAGGTGTGAGGCAAGGCTGCAACTTATCACCCATACTTTTCAATCTTTACATTGAACAAGCAATGAAGGAAATTAGAGAGAAATTTAAAGTGGGCGTGAAGATTCAAGGAGAAATAATTTCAACTCTGAGATTTGCCGATGACATCGTCTTCTTGGCCGACACGCCTGAGGATTTGAATGAGGTTTTGAATGGTATGGACTCAGTCTTGAGGAAAGAACTCATGATGAAAATTAATAAATGTAAAACAAAAATATTGGAATGCAGCCGCAATAGATCAGAAACCTCCATGGACATCAAATTGGCAGGAGAAAAACTAAAGGAAGCAGGAGACTTCTGTTACTTAGGAATCAAAATAACAAGTGATGTACGAAGCAAAGAGGATATAAAAAGTAGGTTGGCTCAGGCAAGGAAAGCATTTCTAGTGAAAAGGAACCTGTTGACATTGAATACAGATTTAGGTATTAGGAAGACTTTTTTGAAATCCTTTGTCTGGAGCATCGCACTCTATGGAAGTGAAACTTGGACTATTGGTGCAGCAGAAAAGAGGAGAATTGAAGCGTTTGAAATGTGGTGTTACAGGAGAATGATGTTCAGATGGGTAGATAGGGTTACAAACGAAGATGTATTATGACAAGTGGGAGAGGAGAGATGTTTCTGGCGACTGCTAATGAAGAGAAGAGAAGAGATAGGTTGGTAGGACACATACTAAGACACACAGAATAGCAAGCTTAGTTATGGAAGGAAGGGTCAAGGACAAGAACTGTAGGGGTAGATCAAGGTTAGAGTATGTAAAACAGATTGCTTCGGATGTTGGGTGTGGTAGCTATATATAGATGAAACGATTAACTCAGGACAGGGAGGCATGGAGGGCTGCATCAAACCAGTTAAAAGACTGAAGACTCTAACAACAACAGACTAAAAGAAGTTAGGTTGGTTCCTTAGTTTAGGGGCTGCGACAACGTGGTCATGTAGCCGCGTATAAAAGAAGTTAGTGTGTCTAAAAGTCTATTATTGCTATTATTAGTACAGTAGTAGTAGCCTACTATAATAATAATATTATTAATATTTTTACTATAGTTGTTGCACTCTCTTCACACAAAGATAGACCAACAGTTCCTTAAATTAATTTACCAAATCTTTAGGATTTCCATTTTCTATGTATAGGCCACGAGGCTGGCAAAATCCTAAACAGATCCACCATCACTAGTCATGTAGCCACTCCCCATGAAGGTGTGAATCAGCTGTTCATAGGCTCGGTTCGTGTATTTCAATGCCATTGGCAGACAAGACGAGGAGGTCAATCAACTTCAGACTCTTGTCAACATTCCTCAGCGTTGGAGGGGAGCGCGACGGGGAGAAGTCAGCTGTGCTGCTGAGGGGAACTCAGACTAAACCCTTTCCCAAGACATTGACCGACAATATTTGTGATTTGATTCCACCTACACTAATTAAGATACGACTAAATTTCATGAAGATATTTGCTTAGAATAGCCTCTTCTATCACCAATAAAACAGATTTCCATTATATCAAATATACCCTGTATATAATACTCCAACATGGTGACCATCCGAAATATCAGACGGTTCTCAATATCTACTTATCTATTACAGCAATGAAACTGAAATTGTGTATGTTGATGGACGCAATTAACATAAGTAAGATACATGAAAATAAGCTTTAGATTTTCACGGAACTACTTTTTCATAAATGATAATAGGCTAAAAATACTGCATATATCAACACTTCATGATGAGGATGATGATTGATATTATATGAGGTGCAGGTGATTTAGAAGTTACTCCTCTTTAAACAAAAGTAAGATAAGGATATTGTACTTTTACGGGACCGTTAATCTCACGATCATGAGCCGTCGGGACCATTTTTAGCCTATTTTCATTTATGAAAAGATAGGCTGAAGAGATCACCTTATTCCGTGTGTGTGTGTGTGTGTGTGTGTGCGTATGCGTATGTATGAGTGTCCCCCTATTAACTTCTAAACGGCTTGAGTGATATCAATGAATCTCGGTAAGGTCATAGCACCATTTTGGCCGACCCGGACCGTGCCCTTCAAATGTTATTACGTCACACCAATCCAACATGGCGGGTGTGCGAAATACTTCACCGGCATTCTATATCTCCGCAACTATTACCGATATCACCCTGAAATTTTGGACGGTGATAAAGGGCACTACTAGAAGTTAACCTATGACACTAACTACAAACTGTACATGGTGGCCAAGCGAATGTGAAACTTTTAAATAGACTTTTCTCGCGATTTAACCATCCAAACGCAATGTAATTTGGTACAGCATATGTTTATACATACTGTAATGCACTGGCAACTAATGCAGTTCAAATGTTCACATAACCTCAATATGGCGACTGTGTGAAATATTTCACTGGCATTCTGTATCTACGAAACTATTACCGATGTCACACTGAACTTTTGTGCGGTGATAAAGCGTACAACTAGATGTTCATCTATGTAACCTGTAAGGTAACAAAGAACATGGCAGCCAAGCAAATTTGAAACATTTTAATAGGCTTTTCTCGCGACTCAAAAATCTGAGCGCAGTGAAATATTGTACAGTAAGTGTTTTTACACATTGTATGTATGTCTACCCCTTATTATTCCCGTTTTCTAACGGGGTCGGGGATGAGATGCGATGGAAGTCTTTGTGGCGATGATTTTTACGGCCGGATGCCCTTCCGGACGCCAACCTCATGAGAGGAGTTAATGAGAGATGAAATGAATGATGGTGAATGAAACTGGGCAAGGATGTGGAAGGAAGCGGCCGTGGCCTGTCAGAAGGTACCGTCCCAGCATTTGCCTGGTGTTGAAAATGGGAAACCCCGGAAAACCATTTCAAGGACGGCCGACGGTGGGGCTCGAACCCACGCGTCTACCGAGTCAGCAGAGAGCTTGGCCCCATGACCTAATGCTAAGATTTAGCCAGCGTAGCCACTACTGTCGGTAGTAAGTGTTTATAGACATAATTTAGTTAAATTCTTTTCATAACCTCATGATGGCGGCTGTGCGAAATTGGAAAAATTAAGTTTTTATTTTTTGTGTCGTAATCATGTTGTCGAAGTGAAAGTTTGAATAATGAAACTACGAAATAGTCTACATTTAATGGTACATAACTTTATGGCTTGGACATATAACAATCCAACATGGCGACCATCAGAAATATTAGACCGTTCACAATATCTACGAATCTATTACAGCAATCAAACTGATTTTTTGTTCATAGAGGCTATGGACATAAGTTCACCTATGGGTCTTTCAATAACCTGGAGAACACAAATCCAACATGGCAGCGACGCGAAATATAAATATTTAAATGGATGAGTGCAGTGAAACATGGTACGGTAAATGCTTATACAATTTCTAATCCACTGGCATCAACTTTATTTTAATTGTTTTCATAACCCCAAGATAGCAGCTGTGCGAAATTTTAAAATCTCGTTTTTATATCTAGTGTCCTAATCATGCGATTGAAGTTTGAATAATACACCTACACAATAATCTTCATGTAATAGTACATAAATCAAAGACCTACATATATAAAAATGCAACATGGTGATCATCCCAAAAATTTAGAAGGGCTTCAATGTCTAGGAATCTATTACAGCAATCAAACTGAAATTTTGTATGTTGTTAGAGGTAATGAACTAAGTAGGATATATGGTAAAAGGCTGTATAGTTCTCCACGGAAGTACTTGTTTTACATGGAATCTGGACCACAGGATGTGACATTTCACTACTAATCTCTGACACGCATTAATTGAGAATCAAACCCGTCCACCTTGTTTAAAAGCATGCAGCTTGACCACTGTGCCATCACGGCCTTAAAATAACTATCATGACCACCATAATAATAATTTATATTGTTCATGCTGTGTGCTCTGGCATATGGCTAACAAGCGAAACAAGTCATTGTGAGTGTGAACCCACATTCCTTTCAAAGAAAGCTTTCCAATCGGTAAAGACAATTTGTGCCCAATTACAGTAGGTGTGAAAACAAGTATCTATATGCCCTAACATGAGAAATATTACAAAAGATACCGTGTTTATCACAAAATGACACGCTTTTTTGTACAACAATGGGGGGTACTTAATTGGGTGACATGTTTCGACCGTCAAGCGATCATCTTCAGATCATGCTTACTTACGTTTGATAAATGTACGATGTTTATGAATTACACTTATACACAAATATATATACAATGCTTAGATTACAGAGGTGAATGAAACACTGTGTAATGCGTCAGTCTTAATTACAGACGGTATTGTTCACTTCTATATTTGTCGCGTTATTGTTAATGTATTTTAACCTGTGTTCTTTGAACTATTAGTGACTATATTCAGGAATGATATTGTCTATTTTGTAAATTAATTTCTAAATCAACCGTTCCTATTTAAACTGGGGGCCTATTGTAATTGGTTATGATGTTAATGTTCTTTCAATTAGGAGTTATTTTATGTGTTTACCGAAAATCCTTCTAATTAGCTGACTAACCCTGTTTATCCACGATGCTAAGCAGCTAACTGTAGTGTACTTGAGAGGTAACGTGAAGTCAGCGTTTCGTACAAAGTCGTATGTTGGTAGTGATGTCACATGCTCACATGACATTCCCGCCTGTAAGACCAAACTTGCTCTTCTACAGATACTCCAGTTTATTGAGCTTCTCCACTTCGTGCTGTGTCGTCCTCACATGCAGCCATGAACAGTCTGCTTCGTTCTAATTGCCAATTCAAAAGCCGTTGAGCAAAGCGAGGCTCATCTTGCTCTGCCTTCCAATGAGCCGTTTGTAAGTTTATTTGTATTCCCAGATCTCAGTTCAGTTAGTTCCATCGAGTAGAATGGACATCGGAAGCCTGCACAGATTAACTGTTGCAAACATTTTGATATGTGTAAATGTTGCAACACGTTTTCAATTAGAGCCTTTCTGAAATACCGTAAACGGCAGGAAAGGTATGTGATTAGAAGGGTCAATGGAGCTTCGTAGTAACACCCGAATTCACATAACAGTCTGTGTGTTATGTTTCTCAATTGGTACAATCATGTTGACCGACTGGAAAGAATCAAACATTTTTTACCACTTTTAATTAATATCACATGTATCTGAACTCATTTTACTAATTCCTTAAATGTCATGTTTCAACTATATAATTTCGAGAATGCATTTCTCACAATTATCTACCATAATTTCCATTTATATTCTACCACGCTCTCATAGAAATTCTAATAGCCAATTAATTAACCAAAATTTTAATCAATGTCATATAGAAGTTAATTTGCAACAGTATTAAACCAAAATATAACATTTCTAAATATAGTGAGAGAAAATAAATTAATCCTATTCCTGATAATGTAATTATAAGATTACTGAACTTCAAAGTAATTAACCCCAGGTTGTTAAAACGTTATAATTGACATGAAGATAACCAGATTTTCATAAAAATGTTTTCGTCTACATTTGATGTCTTGTACGTTTTGATCTGCTCGTTATGTAGGACTACAGAATATCCAGGCTTCTGCGATATCGTCTTATTCAAAGATCGTCGGCCCTGGAACCAGAAATTCTCCCATTCAAAATCAAACTCCACGTCATCGCCCTACGTAGCATTGGCGTCCATTACATCATCATCAAGCCCCCTTTCAAATTCAGCACGTCATTTAAAGCGATAATATCCATGTAGTATATGAACGTCTTCATCGGATCGTGGAAAAAGTACTGATGGTGAAAAATAATGCACCCTCAAATTGATAAAGTCCGCTCGTCACTACTGGTGATAATTTAATATGCTTAACTCCCCCAGAAAATGAAAGTCCGAAAGCCTGCAGTATTATGTATTATAACTGCGCTGTGTCTGCTGGGTATCGCAGCTCTTGTTGGTTTGAAAGATTCCCTAATATTCAGGCAGGAATATTGACCATATTATGTTGAGCTGCCATGCGAAACTTACGCAACAAGTTGTGGTTGTTGTGCTTAAGCTGTGACTCACTCATAGAGAGGAGTGGTGGCTGAGTGGTCAAGCTGTCTGCCTCTCAACATGGCGAACCGGGTTCGATTCCCGGTCAATGCATGTGAGATTTTCCTAGTGAAATGCCATGTCCTGTGGTTCAGAATGCCCCAAGGCTCACGATTACGAGATCTACGGTCTCATTAAACGACAATCTCCCTTCCTTGACTCACTCACGATTCGTTGCTTGCTTGTCAGCGTATTCAATACAATTCTACCCTGTTACAATTTCCATTCGCAGTCTAATAAAGAATCCTATATCCCGTATTACAATCGGAACAAGTAGTTCCGTGAAGAATTAAATAGCCTATTTTCATGTATCCTACTGGTCATACTTACGTCACGAAAAATGAAAACGAGATATTAAAAAATGCACAGCCGCCATTTTTAACTCCTCATAAAATTCCATTAAATTAGACGTCAGTATATTATGGCTTGTGTGAAGATATTCCGTGCCAAGTTTCACAACTCTTGGTTGAATAGTCGCGATAATGAAATCCATTTAAATATATAATTTTGCGTTGACGCCACGTTGGTTTTGTTCTCACCAGGTTACTGAATGATCCATAGGTGACCTTATATTAATAGCCTCTATCGACATACAACATTTCAGTTTGATTGCTGTAATAGATATTGAGAACAGTCTAAATATTTCGGATGGTCGCCATGTGGGATTGTTATATATGTAGGCCATAGATTTATGTACCATTAGATGAAGATTATTGCGAAGAATCATTATTCCAACTTTGACTTCGATCGCAAAATTAGGACAGAGGAAATTAAATCTTATTTTAAAAATTTTGCATAGCCGTAATCATGAGGTTATGTAAACAATTGAACTAAATTAGATGGCAGTGCATTATAATGTGGATAAACATTTGCTTCACTGCGTTGGGATGATTAAATCGCGAGAAAAGTCTATTTAAATGTTTCAACTATACTTGGCCACCATGTTCATTTTGTACTTAAAAGGTCTAAGAAAGTCACAAAGATGAACTTTATCGCCGTACAACATTGCAGGGTGATATCTGTCACTGTTGCGGAGATACGTTATGCCAGTGAAATATTTCGCGTGGCCTCCACGTTAGAAAGGTGAAGTGTATTAAACTTTGAAAGGTACGATTGAGGTCAGACGAGGCAGTAGTATGCACAAAGGTGATGTCATAAGCCTTTTTTTTTTCATAAATGAAATAAGGCTAAAAATACGTAAAATGTTCCGCTTACGGTCCTTTTGTGCTTTAAATATCGGCTCGCATAAATCAACTCGCAATTGTACCACAATTCGCACGACGTAAAAAACTTGTCCGCAGATTTACAAACAACTCGCGATTGACTTCTCACTTTCGACGGAAGACCACTTCAACATCCCGAATTGTCACCAATGCAATATGATCCAATTGCAACTGAAAGTAATTTAAACATGTAAATTATTGATGAGGTGGTTGGTTATGTCCTAAATGCTGTGATTGTTCATTTCAGAGTTCAGGAATTCACAATTTCCCACATTGGTAATATATTTGTTAATTTTTCTGTTATTGGTATTTTGAATGTGATTTATTTGTATAGATCATATTACCTTCACAATTATAAACGTCCTGTATTCTATTGGGAAAATTGTGATTTTCGGAACAATGAAGTGGACAGAGCATTTAGGATGAGAATAGCATTGTCCAACGGGTTGCGGGGCCAGGAAGGGGTGGGGAGGCTAGTGTTTAAAAGTTCTGCTCATGTGCTGCTGGCCTGCACGCATTTTTTTTTCTGAAATACTAGTAGTGCGTGTCCGACGCCAGACAGCGCTGAAGTCTTAGGTGCCAAGAATTAGCATGGCTGTCGGCCATCTGTAGTAGGGTAATCTGTGGTCCCGACCGTGTGAAATTATACTCGACTCGCTCTGTTTAGTACCGTACTGGTCTCGTTTCCAAAACTCAAGTGAATTGCGTAACAAGTAACATGTTCATCTCGAGCATGCGAACTGTAGCCTAGTGTATTTTTCGTGTCACAGTGGGTTGCTCCTTCGATCCCCCTCACCTAAGAGCGGTCCGGCTCCATGGCTGAATGGTTAGCGTGCTAGGGTTTGGCCCGAAGGCTCCCGAGTTCGATTCCCGGCCGGCCCACGGCTGGGCCATTAGGAATTTTAATCTCCTGGGGTTAATTCCCGTGGCACGGGGACTGGGTGTATGAGACGACTTCATCCTCATAATGAGGCGCAGGTCGCCCACGGGCGTCAACCTGCACTAGGCCTCCCAGGGAGCCACACGTCAATATTAAAATAAAATAAAAAACAATTCCTCAGAGCGCATGGAGAAATTCCGCTCCTACTTCACCATGAAGTTTCATAACTATAGACTTGACAGCCAATTGTCGTTATTTATAATAATCCATATAACAAAGAGAGTGTTGTGGTATATTTCTACCATTCCTGTTGCCTTAAGTTATGATAAATGTTCATAATTTGCTGATTAATTTCTTTTGCATTCTTCATCTTCAAGAGACTTCTTAATCATGTGGTTCTAATCTTCTTTACTCTTTCACTAATTTTTAGCCTATTTGAATTAATGAAATACTAGGCTTATGAGATCACCTTTTGTCCGTGTGTGTGGGTCCGTGTGTGTGTGTCCAATAACTTCTAAACGGTTGGATCGATTTCAATGAAGCTCGGTAAGGTCATAGTACTATTTTGGCCTACTCCGACCGTTCGCTTCAAATTTCATTACGTCTCACTAATCCAACAAGGCGGCTGTGCGAAATATTTAACGAGCATTCTATACATCCGAAACTGTTACTCAAATCACACTGACATTTTCTACGGTGATAAAGGGCATTACTTTCAGTTCACCTATGTGACTTTTAAAAACCTGTTAACTACAAAACGAACATGGAGGTCAAGCGAAGTTGAAACATTTAAATAGACTTTTCTCGCGATTTAATCATCCGAACGCAGTGAAACATAGTAAAGCAAATGGCTATACAAATTGTAATGTACGGACATCTAATTAAGGTAAATTCATTACAAAATCTCAAGATGGCGGCTGTACAGAATTTTTAGATTAAGTTTTTATTTCTTGTGTCCTAATAATGCGATCGAAGTCAACGTTTGAATAATGAACCTACACAATAATCCTCATCTAATAGTACATAACTCTATGCCCTACATACATTAAAAACCAACATGACGACCATCCAAAATATTTACACGGTTCTCAATATCTATTAATCTATGACAGCAACCAAACTGAAATTTTGTGTGTATATAGAGGCTATAAACATAAGTTCACTTATAGGACATTCAATAACCTGGTGAGCACAAATCCAACATGGCGGCGACGTGAAATTTTAATATTCAAATTGACGTTTCTCACGATTTAACAATCCGAGCGCAGTGAAAATCGGTACGGTATATGCTTATATAAATTGTCATCCCCTGGCATCTAATTCATTAGATCTATTTTCATAAACACTTGATGGCGGCTGTACGAAATTTCAAAACCTCGTTTCTATTTCTTGTGTCCTAATCATGCGATAAAAGTTTGAATAATACACCTATACAACAATCTTCATGTAATAGTACGTAACTCTAAGGCCTATATATAAAAATCCAACACGGTGACCATCCGAAATATTTTGTCGTTTCTCAATATCAAGAAATCTATTACAGCAATCAAACTGAAAATTTGTATATTGATATAGGCAATTAGCATTAGTAGGATATTCGAAATATGGCTGTATAATTCTTCAAGGTACTACTTGTTCACTTATGAGGACAGCCGACTGACATGTTTAAATTTTTCACCCTTGTGACGTATGGGGTATAGCCTACTCTCCACCTGGGATTCTCATAATTCTTGCTGCTTGGCACCCCCATAATATATGGCGTGCGTCAGCGTTGCTGAATTCTGATTTCGTGTCAGCGAAGACGAGTGACACAGGTTAGATTGCGCACAGTACACTCAGCCATTCGAGCCCAAACTGTGAAGAGTTGAGTTTGATTCCTATCTCAGCTGCTCTTGAAGTACATTACAGTGGTAATCCACTTCTATATCATCAAATGCCGGGATGTTTCCCAAAGTAAAGCGTCAATTACAAATACACACATTACTACAGCCATCTGGATGATACAGGTTATCAAACAGATTCCACACATTTCCAAGTAGACGGCGCTACATGAAAACGATGTCCAAGCCCCTCAAATGAAACAACAAGGAAGTACCACAATAATTGGAAATAAGGAGAATATTTTGCAAAGTATAACGTATAATACAGGGACAGATGACCTCAATATTCCGCCCCTTAAAACAACAATCAATCACCGTATAATACTCTAGGCTGTATTTCCACAAGATCTTAAACATCAACAACAATAACGACGACGACGACGACGACAACAACAACTAGCAACAATGACGGTAATTTCGACGACAAATTTTGTTCTGTGCTTTGAATATACAGTATAACTAATACACCAGTTAATTTGCAATGTTATTAATAATGCTGATGATCAAGCGTGTGACCTGCAAATGTGAGCCAGTCAGCACCGTCTACCCACAGAGCCAATGGTGTCACAAAGTCATTAACATCGGCTGCTATCTCTGGCATATCATCGACAGATTTGCTTGTAATCAACATCGAAACTCACTGCTACCTAGACATACGTAAATCGTTTAATAATAGTACACCAGCACTACATGTCACCTGGATATTACCGCTGCTTTTGAAACATTCACCCGAACGTGAAGAGTTGGGTTTTATTCCTACCTCACCTGCATTTGAAGTAGTTTACCGTGGTTTGCACTTCTACATCAGCAAATGTCGGGCTGGTTTCCAACGCAAAGCTCAAAATTAACGGTTGCTTTGGAATAATACGTACGGTAATGAATCTACACTAGTGTCCAAACGTTAAGCATAATCGCTAAACGAGGCCATACCGCCTGATAGGAATGTCTGACGGATTGCTGAACAAACGAAAACTGAATCACACACCATATGTCCCACAACTTGTCCAAAGAGACAGTGTCAGAAAGGTTCTGATAGCTAAGGTACACCTTTGACAGCAACTAACAAAACTTGGCAATGTTTTCCACAACAAAATGTGCTGTTAATAGAGTGTATGGTTTCCCCTAACGGCCACACATGCTTCGCAGCGACGTGGCATGCTCTCAATAAGATGGCCCAAGAGCTCTTGTGGCAGTCGATCCCATTCCTCCGAAAGGACAATGCGAAGGTCTTGGAGGGTCCTTGTTGGAGGCTGACGGGATGCAATTCACTTCCCCAATGCATCCCTGGCTTATTCTATAGGATTCAGATCCGCAGACCTTGATGGCCAGTCCATGCGATGAATGTCTTCCCCAGACAGAAATGCAGCCACCAGATCAGTGCGGTGCGGTCAGGCATTATCGTCCATTAAGAGGAAGTCTGGACCAACCGCACCTCTCAAGAGTCAAACATGTGGTCTCAGTACCTCATCCCTGTATCTCCGAGCGTTCACAGTGTTCCTCGGACCACACATGAAGATATGCAGGTCCGTACGGCCATTCAACTTGATGTCGACCCACACCATGACGCCACCGCCACCATACTGGTCCCGTTCCACGATGTTCCTGTGATTGTATCGGCTACCCAGTTCTCTCCAGATTAATGTGTGACGGGAATCGTTTTGCAAAATGAAGCGGGATTCGTCTGTGAAGAGCACATGCCTCCATTCATTCATGGTCCAGTTTCGACGTTGATTGCTCCATAGTAAACAGACCCCTCTCCGTGCAGGAGTGAGCGGGACGCACGCCGCTGGACGTCTGGCAAACAACCCTGCTGTTCTGAGCCTTCGGTACACAGTTTGCCGGGAAGCGGCAACCCCTATGACGGCTGCAAGCTCCACCGACAATTGACTTGCAGGTCCACTCTGAATTCGTCGGGTACTTAAGGCCAGATATCGGTCCTGCTGTGGGGTGGTTACTCTTGGTCGACCTGGTACTGGCCTACGACTAACATCTCCTGTATCTCGAATTCGTCTCCAAAGCCTGGAAATGACACTTTGTGGCATATTCAAGGATACGGCGACTTCGGTCTGTGTCTGGCCTGCTTCCAGACGGCCGAGTATTCTACCCTGCAAAACGGGGTCCCAATGGCGTCGTTGTGCCATTATGTTGTCACGTTTACCACGAAGCTACCTCCGCTCACTATAACAGGGCAAAAACGACTGAGGGAATATGGGGCGCAGGCACTGGCTGTGTTTACCTTGCGGTTACGCCGCTAGTAAAGGCAGGGAATACTCCCTTCCTACACAGAGCGAACACGTAAAGTTGGTAGTTGCATATGTCGTGCGGTTTGCAGTCTATTTCCTCTTGCTCTGCTTATTCGTAGCTTATGCTTAACTTTTGGATACTAGTGTATTTAATGTTAACGAAACGTTCAACGAGAAAAGCAAATGACAACACCAGACAGTGGTTTTCGCTGGTTTCATTGCTGTAATGGATAAGTGTTGGATGGTACTGTGCCCATAGGATGATACATCACTCGGGGGCTGCGATAGTGGTACAACTCAAAAAAATCAATTTATTATACAAGTAATGTTGTCTGATAACCTGTGTTATAGAGAGGGTGCTTAAAGTGAGGCCACGGCCACCTCCTACCCAAACCTCACCTGACTTATCAATAGAATAAATTATAAGTGGTACTAAGTAACTCCGTAAGGGGGATAATTAACAATATGTCATACAAATCGCACCCCGTCACTCCCATTGTTGTTGCCATGACTGATGTCTTCATGTCTTCGTTGTAAGCAAGATACAACCCAAAATATACCATGATATTGTTACGGCTGTGAGTTTGTTTCATCGCTCGCCGCATGAGTCACAACTGCCCCCGGGCTGGGCTGTGCTCTGTCTCAGTGTATTGCGTGCGCCTTACGCAACATGACTACTAGGAAAAAGGGATGGTCCAGAATATTCGTGACCCAGCCAGTGATGGAAACCTCGAGAAGCCGTGAACCCTGGATGGGTCTAGAAGCATTTATTGAGTCACCGGCCTGCTATATAAGAGCGACCTGTCAAGCGGTGTGTGTGTGTTTTTCGAGCTAGTGCGAGCGTTTACCTTGAGTGATAGTTGTTGGCGACGTGACTTGCGAAACCCTAGTGAAGCTGATTCTCTTGACAGTGAAGGAGTGTTAATCATACGGAGAGGCTGGGTATTGAAGAGTGTGTGCTTACCTAGTGCGACAGAGGTCATTGTGGTGAATTGCAGAACAGTGAGTGACAGACTTAGTGCAGCTGTTTCCAGCCAGCGCATGGGACCACCTCATTAGCGAGAGGATTAACTGCAAGGCCGAGTGAAAGGGTGAGTCGGGTTCCATACGGGAAGGAGCTTCTGTAAGACAGCTAATTGTTTCTATCTGCTTATTGTACGGTGTATATTTCTGACCTGCAAGCAATAAAGCTAACTCCTCTTTAAAGGAACAATTGTGTTTGTGCTTTCACCCACCGTAATCCAGTTAACGGAACTTGCCACTAGGGGGTGGCACGTAACAACTGGTGTCAGAAGCCGGATTACGAACTCAAGCACAAGCACAACACCTGACGGTCCTGGTTTCAAAACCCGAGCAGGTCAATTCTCGAATTTTCCTGTGAGTGCATGCCCTTTACAAGACAAACATCTAAAATTGAAGCGCATTTTGCAGCATTGCTATAAAAGTTAAGTTAAGTGGCATGGAAGCCAAGATGGAAGACGGCCAGAAGAAGATGGAGGACGGCCAGAAGAAGATGGAGGACGGCCAGAAGAAGTTAGCCGAGGACCTAACTGCCAAACTAGAAGACGGCCAGAAGAAAATGGAAGACGGTCAAAATAAGCTAGCGGAGGACCTGAAGAGGATAGAGGACGGCCAGAAGAAGATGGAAGACGGTCAGAATAAGTTGACACAGGACCTGAAGAAATTAGAACTGGGTCTGCGTGAGGAAGTCACGGCAGTGGAAAAGAAGTTCGACGCCTTACAAGTGGAAGTTGCCGAGCTGCGCCAACGCCCGCTGATGGTGGTGGAGGAGAAATTCAACGCCTTACAAAAGGAAGTTGCCGAGCTGCGCCAACGCCCACTGACGGGGGTGGAAGAGAAATTCAACGCCTTACAAAAGGAAATTGCGGAGCTGAGCCAACGCCTGCCGACGGGGATGGAAGCGAGATTCAACGCTCTACAAGAGGAAGTTGCCGAACTGCGCCAACGCCCGCCCACCGTTACACCGGGAATATCAGGAACGGGACATAGCAGAGTGACGCCCCCAACCTTCGACGGAAAGGTTGGCTTGTGACAGTCGTCAAGCCCCGGCAGTCCAAGTTCGTGTGACGCAGTTACGGAGGGATAATAGCAGCCTGACGGTCGACGGAGTCGTCAACGGAGAGAGCTGGCCCATGCTAATCGACACGGGAGCATCGAGGACCATCGTCAGTCCCACCGTGATCCCGAACTGGATAGTGCAACCCACACAAAGGAACCTCCAGCTAATAACCGCGACCGGAGAGACCACACCGGTACATGGCGAAGCATCACTGGAGTTCGTCATTGGTCGACGGGCGATAAAGCATCCAGTGCTTGTGGCTGACGTATCAAATTAAGTGATCATCGGACTGGACTTCCTGGACCAGAACAACATCATCTTGGATCTGAGTACCAACACTCTGCACTTCGGAGGTGAGGAACTTGCTTTGCAACCAGAACACGAGGCCGTTGCCGCACGACGAGTAAGGCTGAGAGAGGACGTCATCGTTCCCGCCAGGACGGAAGTCAGCGCTGCCGTAATTGTCGACGGGACAGCTGAGGGAGTGGCGGCTGTCATCGAGCCAAAATACGAGGACATCCATACAAAAGGATTGCTAGTTGCCAAGACTCTCATCAACACGACGTCTCGGCCGTACGTCCGCCTGTCCAACCTGAACGATTACGATATTACGGTTCACCGGGACACCAACCTAGGAGTCTGTGAGCCCGTTACCTGGATTGCCCGCATCACAGACACGACGGACGGACACCTGCATACGGACAACCGAAGAAGACGCGCCCTGCCAGAAGAACAACAGAAGCTGTACCAAGGATCCCAGGACCATTTAGCCGAGGAGCAATCACGCCAACTTCGGGACGTGCTACACGAATTCCAGGATGTCTTCTCCGTGGGGAGCAAAGACTTCGGCAGGACAAGCTTGGTCCAGCACAGAATCGACGTTTGGGACAGCGCACCGATTAGGGCCCCATTCCGACGTGTCCCGCTCGCCAAGCAAGCCGAAGTCGACCGGATGGTAGAAGAGATGAAGGAGCAAGGAGTGATCGAGCCATCACATAGTCCTTGGAGTTCTCCGGTCGTGCTAGTGAAGAAGAAGGACGGTTCCACCAGGTTCTGCGTGGATTACAGGCGGGTGAATGACGTCACGAAGAAGGACAGCTACCCTCTACCCCGGATCGACGACACCCTGAACACCATATCAGGGTCAAGATGGTTCTCCACCTTGGATTTGAAGAGTGGCTACTGGCAGGTGGAGGTCCACCCTAAGGACCGCGAGAAAACTGCGTTCTCTGTGGGCAGCGGGCTCTGGCAGTTCACCGTCATGCCATTCGGTCTGTGCAACGCCCCTGCGACCTTCGAAAGGCTAATGGAGTCCATTCTGAGGTGACTACACTGGAACACCTGCCTGGTCTACCTAGACGACGTCATCGTTCTGGGAAGAAGCTTCGAGGAGCACTACAGCAATCTGAAGGAGATCTTGATGAAGCTACGGGCTGCCCAGCTGAAGTTGAGCCCCAAGAAGTGTCAGCTCTTCATGAAGCAGGTCCAGTACCTTGGGCATATCGTCTCCGAGGAAGGGGTGCTCACCGACCCAGAGAAGACCGCAGCTGTGAGGGAGTGGCCAGTTCCGAAGGACAAGTCCCAACTTCGAAGCTTCCTGGGACTCTGCACCTATTACCGTCGCTTCGTGAGAGGATATGCCGACATCGCCAAACCACTGCATCGACTGACTGAGAAGGACCAACTCTTCACGTGGACAGCAGAATGCCACAGTGCCTTCGAACAACTCAAGCAGGCTCTGTGCACCGCACCTATTCTGGCCTACCCCAGACCTGGAACAAGGTTCATCGTCGATACCGATGCCAGCGACTTTGGTATAAGGGGAATCCTGTCGCAAATAGTGGACGGCGAGGAGAGAGTAGTGGCCTACTTCAGCAAAGCCTTGTCAAAGCCAGAGGGGAACTACTGCGTCACCAGGAAGGAACTGCTCGCCATCGTGAAGACCATTGAACACTTCCACAAGTACCAGTACGGGCAAGAATTTCTCATCAGGACCGACCATGCATCCCTGCGGTGGCTCCTGAACTTCAAGCAGCCCGAGGGTCAACTCGCGCGGTGGTTAGAGAGGCTTCAACAGTACAACTTTGAGATCCAGCACAGGAAAGGCCAACTGCATTCTAATGCCGACGCCCTGTCACGAAGACCGTGCCCCGAAGACTGCACCTTCTGTACTAGAAGGGAGGAGATCACCGGGATACAGTGCCGACGGACTACTGTGGAACTTCAAGGGAGCTGGAGTCGCGAATCTTTCACGTGGGCACAAGCAGAAGATGATGACCTGGGACTGATAGCCGAATGGGAGAGGGCCTGTGTCCCCAGACCCGCGTGGAACATTGTGAGTGACTGCAGCCCAAAGTTTAAGTCCTACTGGGCGCAGTGGGACTCGCTGATTGTAAGGGATGGCCTCATCTGCCGTGCCTGGGGGAGCACCGATGGGAAGACATCTCGGGAACAAGTCGTCGTTCCAAAGGCTATGACGGAGGAAGTCCTGAAGGAAGTCCATGGAGGATCATCTGGTGGACACCTAGGGATAAAGAAGACCCTAGAGAAGCTGAGAGAGCGGTTCTACTGGATCGGATGCTGAACTGACGTGGAGAACCACTGCGCGAGGTGCCACGATTGCGCAGCCAGCAAGTGCCCAGGACGAAGACGACGGGGTCCACTGAAGACCTACAACGTGGATGGCCCCATGGAGAGAGTGGCCATCGATGTTGCTGGGCCATTCCCGTTAAGCGAGGCAGGGAACCGCTACATATTGGTCGTCAGCGACTACTTCACCAAATGGCCGGAGGCGTGTGCGCTCTCTAACCAAGAAGCCGCGACGATCGCCGAGACCCTGGTGAAGGAATTCGTCAGCCGGTACGGAGTACCCCTGGAGCTACACTCCGACCAAGGGAGGAACTTCGAGTCGCAGGTATTCCAGAATCTATGCCAGCTGCTGGGAATCCGGAAGACAAGGACAACCCCGCTACACCCTCAGTCCGACGGGATGGTAGAGCGATTCAATCGCACCATCGACAACCATCTCCGAATAGTCGTCAGCGAGCACCAGAGGGATTGGGACAAACATCTTCCACTATTTTTCCTGGCCTACCGCGCCACCGTGCATGAAGCCACCGGGTGCACACCAGCCCGGGCCATGTTTGGGAGGGAGCTCCGTCTACCTGTCGATCTTGCCTTCGGCCGACCTGGGAATGATCCGGTCCCCGTAAGCCAGTATTGTCAAGAACTGGTCGACCAACTGGAGGACGTGCACGCGTTCGCGAGGAGGAAACTGCAGATCGAGACCGACCGAATGAAGACCCGATACGACCAACAGACGGATGCCGGCGGATTCCACCAGGACGGTCTGGTCTGGCTCTTCAACCCATTGCGGAAGAAAGGTCTGTCACCCAAACTTCAGAAGTCCTGGGAGGTCCCGTACCGAGTCGTGAAACGGATCAACGATGTCGTCTACAGGATCCAGCGGAGCCCGAGGGCGAAGATGAAGATCGTGCATCGAGATCACCTGGCAGCCTACGGAGGGACACAGACGGACCAATGATTGATCGGGACGATCAGCCTTTTTAGGAAGGGGGTGGTGTTACGGCTGTGAGTTTGTTTCATCGCTCGCCGTATGAGTCACAACTGCCCCCGGGCAGGGCTGGGCTCTGCCTCAGTGTATTGCGTGCGCCTTACGCAACAGGACTACTAGGACAAAGGGATGGTCCAGAATATTCGTGACCCAGCCAGTGATGGAAACCTCGAGAAGCCGTGAACCCTGGATGGGTCTAGAAGCATTTATTGAGTCACCGGCCTGCTATATAAGAGCGACCTGTCAGGCGGTGTGTGTGTGTTTTTCGAGCTAGTGCGAGCGTTTACCTTGAGCGATAGTTGTTGGCGACGTGACTTGCGAAACCCTAGTGAAGCTGATTCTCTTGACAGTGAAGGAGTGTGAATCATACGGAGAGGCTGGGTATTGAAGAGTGTGTGCTTACCTAGTGCGACAGAGGTCATTGTGATGAATTGCAGAACAGTGAGTGACAGACTTAGTGCAGCTGTTTCCAGCCAGCGCATGGGACCACCTCATTTGCGAGAGGATTATCTGCAAGGCCGAGTGAAGGTGTGAGTCGGGCTCCATACAGGAAGGAGCTTCTGTAAGACAGCTAATTGTTTCTATCTGCTTATTGCACGGTGTATATTTCTGACTTGCAAGCAATAAAGCTAACTTCTCTTTAAAGGAACAATTGTGTTTGTGCTTTCACCCTCCGTAATCCAGTTAACGGTACTTGCCACTAGGGGTGGCACGTAACAATATAATATCCATATCCTTGTAATTTTAGAATGTAGAAGGTTGAGTAACATTTTGGTGCAGTATGGGTGAATGAACTTTGTAGACTGTTCATACTTATTAGAAGAGCATTGCTATAATTCATTATCATGGTATTCATAATGTTCCTACATTAGATTATTAATCAAAACAACATGAAGAAGAAACAGCATCAAAGAAATACATAACTGTACATTCAAAGTGAAACCTATTCTCACGATTCAAATGTTGAATAACATAATGGTACAGCGTTGCTGACGAACAAACTTTGTAGATCGTTGAATTTCTTCGTTGATATTGGAAGAGGTTTGTTGTAAGCTTTCTCTCAGAATTGCTTCCTGGAATGACTGCATACTCCTTCTGGAGTTCATGGCTTTGACGTCCACAATTTTTAAAATCTGTTTCTTTAAACTACGTATTGCGATGGGACGTAGATTGGACTTGATATCGGTGATCGTTGAACTGTTTTTTTCTACATCAGAGTGAACACATTATCCTTCATTTTGTGTGTGTCCAACAACCAATATTTCGTGTGTTACATTATTATTTTGAAATCTTGCTACGGCGTAGAAGTAACAGGCTATAATGTACAGTATTTACAGTATATTTACTTCTCTACAGCAAGTGTATTAATAGAGTGTTATTTATAATTCATTTGTTTAGTGTGCCGACACCTTTTTCTTTTAACAGTTTCAACCAGTATATCCGAATTTCAGTAGCATCTTTCTTTCCATCGAATTCATGCCATGTGTAGCAGTAGACATCATCCAGTCAATTCATTTTTTTTTCAAGACATAAATTGTTAAGTTGTAGATGAACATTTTTGACTTGTAATAAAATGATGAACTTCTACACTTGGAGTGGGCAGAGGGCGTGTTAGTCAAAACATGATATTTGGAATAAGGAATCGATGCAATTGTTATGAATTTCCTTCTATGTTGTGCTTAAATCCTTTTGGATGTGTCTATCAGATTCATTTTTGGCTTTGTTTCGATCATCGTTATTTAGATTCATGCGACTTGCACACTGTTTACACTGGTCCATTTTTTAAATATAAAATTGCCAAATTAAATTCGTAGTTGACTATTCTGGAGTATGGATAGAAAGCGCTCAAAACCGTTGAGCTCCACGTGCTAACTGAGGAGTTTCAGTATTGAAGCCCGTGTAAATAACAAAGGAGAATGCTACAGTGATACCTCTGCCTACTGTCGGTGGAATATTTTGCTGTGATATGCCACTATTGCTGCTGGAAGGAAGACAAATCTGCAATGCTGGACAGTGCATTAACTCCAAATTCATATTTTATGAGTTGTGCAATTATTGTAGTCAACGGGCGGCATGGTCACCCTGACGAGGTTGTCCGATGTTAAGAATATTAACAGGAAGCCACGGACAAATTTGTCTGGCAAGCGAGAACATGTTTTAGCAGCCTATGAACTTTAGGTCACACGGAGTTTGATCCGTGTTTGGAAACTATGACAACAGCAGATATTGCGAAAAGATATTTCAATTGCTAGTTAATTAAATCGTGAGAATTGAATAGAAGGCTTTTAGTATTATAAAATGTATTCTACTAAAATATTCTGAATTCTGAACTGGAACGATGTCCACGTTACTTCTTATTGGGGCTTGGACGAGTCAAGACGTGTGTGCATCTGCTCAAACTCTCACACCGTGCTATGAAAATTCAATTGAACACGATAATTTTAGCCTGTTTTTATCGTATGAAATAAAAGCTTATGAGATCAACTTTCTTCCGTCTTGTGTGTGTGTGTGTGGGAAAACCTCAATTTCAGATAGGGTAGGCACTCTCATGTCTCCCGCATGGATTTAAATGTCCCCTTTATGGGATCAATAATGCTAGATATTAGTATTATCATGACGAATAGAAGGAGAAAGTGAGAAGACTCCTGAAGTTCAAGCGCGCCCCACAAGGCAGCGCTAGAGTGGGCAAGTTCCACACTGCCGGGGTCAGCTGGTCTTAGGGATTGTGCTAAGGGAAACGAATTACTTTGTAACTAATACTCTTTTAAAAAGTATTTAGCGGTTACAATTAAAATAGCATGGCAGGGCACAATGGAAAATATAATTAACGGATATAAGAACTACGGTCTTCATTACATGTTACGGAACGCACAGATTCCTGGAGTATACAGTCGGAGAAAGCCCAGATCTTTCTCGTAACATCTGCAGGATTAAGGATGTGAGGTTGTAGAGAGCTTGTCTTGCCACTGACTCCTAACGAATTCCTGGCCTTTTTATTTGATTGACTACCATCACAAGTAAAGCCAGCCACCCTCGCCCCAGCCTCTTCTAACTGCAAAATCACCTATATTAGAATTTTTGCGAGAATGTCCCCTGGAGTAGCATTTCTGCTTGCATAAACAGCAACTGGTTGCACCCAATATATGCATGAAAGGTACGAACAAGAACACTAGAGCGAGATTTGCAAGTACGTTCTTCTGGAGGTCAGGTGTGTGTTCACCTAAATCAACTAATCCATCTACTTTATCAGAAAAGATATTTAACTCGATTTCTTCTCTTAGCTTCTCTTCTTCGAAAATTACAACACCGTAACGTGAATTATCATTCTTTTCTTCCTTAAAATTGTCTGAAATAGCATTTATACGAGGCGTATTAACTCCATAAGGGCACTTAAGTCCTTTACAAAGTTTCCTCAAGCGACTTTCTGAAGGCAGAGGCAAGAGATAATGTCGCCGACAATGACAATCCTTTCGGTGATTTTATTCTCAACAATAAACACTCTAATATGAATTAATTGCTGTACCTCATTCCATTGGGAGATTTTTCCTGGCATTTCTTGAGCATAGTGTCTATTATCTTTTCCTTCTTGCTAAGGTGTTCGTTATCTTTGTAATTAAATGCCTGTGAATTTCGAACCTGCTTCTCCAGCAAATTAATTCTCGATTTTGCCGAGTTGAGGCAGGATCTAACGCGAATTAAATTACGGTTAGCATTCTTTAGGCGCCTTTTGAGCAATATTATAGTCTTTTCAACATCAGTAAGTACACTAGAATGACCCAAATTCTTATCAACATTGGACTGACCTTTTAATGCCTCATTCGTTGCTCCACTTCCATCTTCAATCTTCTTTCTTCTTTTTCTGGTGGTGTCGAGATTCTTTTCCCTGTAGGGAGCTTTACGGGACTTATTCTCACTACTTCGGTAAATTAGGGAAAAAATGAGGCACTGCTCCAGGACGTAACTTCCACCACACACGAGAGATTTCCACTTCTTCACCATTCACTATAAAATTACCTGATTTTACTATCAAATCATCAGAGAAATGAATTTGACCAATTCTAATTGTATGTCTACCCCTTATTATTCCCGTTTTTCCAACGGGGTCGGGGATGAGATGCGATGGAAGTCTTTGTGGCGATGGTTTTTACGGCCGGATGCCCTCCCTGACGCCAACCTCATGAGAGGAGTTAATGCGAGATTAAATGAATGATGGTGAATGAAACTGGGCAAGGATGTGGAAGGAAACGGCCGTGGCCTGTCAGAAGGTACCGTCCCAGCATTTGCCAGGTGTTGAAAATGGGAAACCACGGAAAACCATATCAAGGACGGCCGACGGTGGGGCTCGAACCCACGCGTCTACCGAGTCAGCAGAGAGCTTGGCCCCATGACCTAATGCTGCGCGTTAGCCAGCGTAGCCACTACTGTCGGTAATTTGACAAATTCTAATACTTCGCGTTAACTCCGTATCCTTTCGTGGAATAGCTCTGGCCCATTTTTCAAATTGATTTTTATTCTTCGGTGGTGAAAAAAATCGTTTATCGTCAACTACTCTACCATACCCTGACTTACAGCCAGGCAAAAAACAGTACGGCATGTTGAACTATTAAATTAACAAAGCCGCATAAGAAATATGTTTGAAGTTCACAACACAAAACGCTGATGTACACAAGCCACAATGAACTGAATTTAAGAACTGAAAGCAAAGAAAATTCAATTTTATTCACACAAATATCTCACACAGTAACTTCTCGCTCACTTTTCTAAGACCCGGCTCGACCCAACAACAGGACACGTTGTTGGACATTATCGCTTGCAGTGCTTGTAGCGGCGGGACCACAAACTACCGTGCTATAATGGCGGAGTCCTCACACTAGGTCCTTCTATTCGTCATGATATTATAGTAAGATCATTTTTCTGTCTTAAAAACTTATGTTTATATTATTTTTTGAAGTAATTATAATTTTTGTAAATTGAGTTTTGAGTTTAACTTATTGCTGTACACCCTGTGCCTTATTCCTGCCAGACTAAATGAAAACTGAATCATATTGGTATATCCACACGAGCTGCATTTTTAGTCTATTTTCGATTTTTGCAAAAGATTAAAGTATAGTTATGAGATCTACACAGGGCCAAAAAAAGTGTGTCTGTCTGTGTGTCTGTGAGTGTGTGAAGGCCCTAGGTGTGTGTGATTTGGTATGTCTGTCTCCCCCCCCTATCAATTCAAACACGGTGAAACCGAATTCAACGAAATTTGGTACAGAGGTAGCACAAGCATAGGGCACCTAGGTGTCATGTTTTATATCGCCACCATCTTGACGGAAACGAAATGGCGGCCAACCAAATGTTCAAAGCTTAAATTAAATTACGACTAACCTAACAACATACCATCATGTGGGAAGCGTCTTTTGACCGAACTACAAGGTCATCAACCCAATAGTTTGAAGATGGTGGCCTTGTATGTTTGCAAATTGATCCCCCTATCAATTCAAACACAAGGATACCAAATCAAACCACCTTTGGTACAGAGGTAGCCCTAGCAAGGGAAAACTCAGTGACATGTTGTATATCGCCGCCATCACGACAAAAGAGAAATGGCGCCCACCCAAATGTTCTGAGCTTAAATCAAATTATGACTAACCTAATCATCCGATCTCTACCAAATTGTGCTACAATATCCGTTAATGTGGAAAGCGTCGTTTGCCCTAACTACAAAGTCATCAGCCAAATGGTTTTAAGATGGCGGATGTATGAATCATGCCTAATCGTAACTTACGATTCAACAAGGCCTGGCCTTACCAAATACGCTTATCGTACATAGGGAGGTTTAAACTGTCCTCAAAGAGGTGACCGGTAGGATATTAGCATTTTAAAATAGAATATGTAACCGCAGTAGTGACTAATAGTTCTGGCTGACTCTGCCATATTGTGCTTCTCTGAGCAGTCCCGTTGAGTCAAAATGGCCACTATTTTTTGCTCGTAAATTCATCTATTCCCGTAACTTCGTAAGTTTACATCCATTTAGGAATGTACTGAACAAAATAATACTTATTTAGTATCAAATGGTTTATAGAAATTGCAGTAAACGCTAATGAAATCGTTGATTGCAAGACATAATATTATAGAGTTATTCTAAACCAGTTAACTATATATTAACGTTCGGCATGTGTGGCGGTGGTAGCGACCTGGACTCATAGTCTGGAGCTATGTGGATCAAATCCCAGCAGGTTCATTTTTTTACTTCCTACTGTATTTTTGTATTTATTGATTTATGGCTATTCACACGTTTTAATCTTAAGCATATATAGTGTGTATTTGCAATCGAAAATATTATATATAATTATAACACCACATATATCAGCACTCGACTACAGCGGTTAAAATTCGTTGTCCTTGATCCGCGGCAGAGCCTATTGTTGTTGTTGATTTTTTGCTTTTGTTGTTGATTCTTTAGGGGTTTTGTGGCATCATGATCTTGTATCCCCGTGTACTTGGGTGGGTGTTGAAGTCGTCTGATAACCTGTGTCACTGTGATTTCTGTAGGCTTGCTAGAGTGTGTACTTTTATACGAGGAAGGATTTTGGTAGGAAACTATTGTTGTTGTTTCATTTGAGATGGATGGACATCATGGTCATTTAGCCCCGTGTACTTGGGTGAGTGTTGAGTTTTGTCTGAAAACCTGTGTTATTGCGATGGCTCTATTAGAGTTTGTACATATAATTCAGGTGAGGATTCAATCAATCAACATATAGGCTAATATCCGTATAGCACGTTGAATTTCAACAAGCTACTACAGTACAACCAACATTCAATTATAGGCTACTCCTTGAAAAGGACAAAGAGTTATAACTATACCCATGCAATTAGGAGAAATTAGGATATAGGCCTATGTTCTTTTCTGAACATCTTGTTTTCGCTGGGATCAAATGGGTTGTCCACCCTTGCGACCATCACGTATTCAATCCAGAAAATTTCCTGAAGGAGTGAGTTTTTCACCACTGGTCAAAACGTTCCTGATGCTGTAGAAGAGTTATGTCACTAGCAATGAGCATCCTTCTTGGTGGAGGGTAAAGGGATGATTCTTCAGTATTTGAACAGGTGCCTGTTGACCCCCTCAAATGGTTAACAGTGTGCTGTCGTTGTGACATGGTGTATGTTGTCCTATATTCAGTATATTGTGTTAGTTTCTATACATCAGTCTAAATTTCATATGAAAGACCATCATATCTTCAGAAAGACCATAGAATGAGCACCTGTCAGCTTGTTTTAGCCTATCTTAAATTATGGAAAAGTAGCCTTATGAGATCACCTTTTGTTCGTGTGTGTGTGTTGCGTGTGTCGTCCTAATAAAACCTAAACTTCCGAAGCGTTTTAACCCAGGAACAGTACAGTGGGGCACTCAGTGTCCCAGATAATTTTCGTTCCCCGATTACGTTATGTTGGTACGCCTGAAAAGCGGCCACCTCCTGTGACTTTTACTTGAGTTTGACTGTCTTTCAGTCAATGTGTAAACTTCTTAGCAGTGACAGTTATTTATACCCAGGGCATTGAGTGCTCCATCTGGCCACGATCCAAGGACACCAAGACCACTGTGGTGTGCTCATAATGCAAGAGTTTTGTGCGTAAACATCATAGCTTGGTGTTTTGTAGTGAATGTGAGAAGTGAGAATAGTGATTATGATTATGATTACCAAAGAAAGAATATCTACAATAATATTGAAATATTGCTAACATTTTTGTTTTTATTATATTCACCGAGTTATTTTCATTTTACAGCCTTCATAGTTAAAGTAGCCTGAGCTACAAGGTTGATTTTACACATTTGTAATTGCAGTTATTAGTAATGCATACTTTTAATGCATCAGATTTGTGTTTCTGTCCTGGGGTACTCAGTGCCCCAGGATACCGTTACTGTTTCTGGAGAATAAGGGTACTGTTCCAGGTTTAAATGAAAATCGGTAAGTACATATTACTACCTCGTCCAACCTCAAACGTGCCTTTTAAATTTTAATATGTTTCACCAATCAAAACGGAGGCAGACAGGTTTTTCTCCGGGTACTCCGGTTTTCCCTGTCAAAAATTTCATTCCAGCAACACTCTCCACTATCATTTCATTTCATCTGTCATTCATTTAATCATTGCCCCAGAGGAGTGCGTCAGGCCTCGGCAGCCGGCACAGTCCATATCCTCGCCGCTAGATCGGGGCTCCATTCATTCCATTCCTGACCCGGTCGGAGACTGGAAGCAGGCTGTGGATTTTTCATGTTTCACCAATCTAACATGGCAGCCACGCGAATAGATTTCACTGGCATTCTGTATCTCCACAACACTTACAGATATCAACCTCAAGTTTTGTACGGCAAAATCACTTTAAGTGATTTTAAAAACTCTGCTAAGAACAAAACCAACATGGCGGCCAAGCGAATTTGAAACATTTTAATAAACTTTTCTCGCGATTTAACTATCCGATCGCTGTGAATCTTTGTAGGATAAATGTTCATAGAAATTCTAATCTACTGGCATCTAATTTAGTGATATTGTTTTCATAACGTCAAGCTAGCGGCTGTGCGAAATTATAAAATTAAGTTTGAATTTGTTGTGTCCTAATTATGATATCGAAGTGAATGTTTGAATAATAAGCCTACGCAATCATCGTCATTTAATGGTGGGGGAGGGGGAAAGATAAGGGCGCTAAGAAAAAGTAGTTAGTGCGCATTATACATGTTCATAATCACAAATATTTCCATTGTATTGTGTCACTATCTGTCCAAAAAGTAAAAAACAAAAGTTTACAAAAAATACATTTAGTGCGTACTACCAGTGTCCCGTCTTGCCACACACATGGGGCGATATGGGGTGTTACTATTTACACATGTCACACACATAAACGACGTCTTCATCTTCGTCCTCTACACCAGCACATGCAGAGATTGTAAAGATTGAACCCACTCTTCTGTCGACTCAGATAAGTAATAACCACAAAAATGCAATCAACGTCGCAACTTTCCTTCCGTTCTTGCTCTGCTCTGCTGATGGCCCAATCAATCAACTCGTACGGTCATTCTGTCTGAACAGTTTTGCCTGTTACTTGTACGACCATTTGAAATCTGTCTACATGTGGAATTGGCAGAGTTTTCTTAGGTGACATTCCTATCTGTACTGGTTTCTTGGCTTGAATTCCAAAATGGGCAACTAGGCACCACATCACACTTGTTTGCACCCGGTCCGGCAGATGTTGAACTCCTAGCTTCTTCAGTGTGTTCAGGAAATAGTCTGCCAGTTTGTCCGTTAAAGCATGAAATCCCGTTTATTTTTTAAACCTCAGGGTCTATTGGCACAATGTCTGTGTTTCAAAATTCATTTATGGCAGTTGTCATTGTGGCTGCTCGTAAAATGCATTTTCAAGCAATCTGATACATCGTCCCTGTCGTACCCCAAATGGTATATCGAGACTAATGGAATTAAAATAGCTTAATACATTTATGAACTACGACCACAAGCTTAAAATAAATATATTAATGTACAGTCTATTGGATAGTGTTCAAGAACGAATGTATTGCTATTCCATTTTACCTGATCAAAGTACAAAGGGTAAAGATGAATAAGATTACAGTGGAGAGAACCAGTAAAATTTCCTTTCCACGCATAAGGACACCACAAGAAGTCTGGGAAGTCATGCGTACTGTGTGACCTTCAGTTGCCCTTCGAGCTATTTTCGTTTCCTGGCTAGTTGCTGCACCGTGGAGACAAATAAACACTCAACCCGTCTTTAGGTCCGAACAAACCAGGCCGGGCGCGGTTGCGGTCAGGGTTGAAGGCACAGCGAAGTCAATGTAGCGATCCCTTGGTGCCCTAACCAGAGTGGGCACGGTGGTAGATAAGCTCACAATATCACGAAATGAATAGTTGTCTAAACTAAGTATTGCCTCTTACTATTCGCTGAAAGTCATTAATCAACATTCAAAATGCTATGGTATCAATAGTGAAGTAAAATGTATCATTAAGGAACTTTACTAAGCCTTTTATAGAGTCACCAAGTTCACATTTAAACAATACTAAAATTATATTTTGTCATCAAAATGTGTGTAAAAACCACTAAATTTAGTGACTTTTAACTCAAGTTGACAACACTGACTACACCGTTTGGAGGTCCAAGGTACGAATTTCGGCACTGAAGGTGGATATTTTGAGAGTAGGTTTTCTTAGTTGTTTCCGTGGTCGCTCCATGAAATTTCTGGTATTAAGATTTCTTCGCTCCTGCCCTCAAATTAATAAAAAACACCCACTTTAATAATAGTTAGTGTTGTTTTAAGGGGCGACTTATATCGAAGAAATATATCTAATATATTTAAATTGAAATTAGCGATATAAATTATTGCACAGAGATCCAATCTCTGTTTAGCAATATTAATATTTGAAATTATTCATGATCTTCAAATATTGATATGGAAAATCTACAAATTAAAAAATCAAGCAAAATTTATAGTGCCAAGTAAATTGATGAATGATACTTCTTATAATCAAGATTATGGTGATAGACCATAAAATAATGGAATTTTGATTTTATGGAAATCAAACATGTAATATGTGACGAGTGTATTTGGTAAAATTAAAAATCGCAAACACAGTTATGTGTTAATGATTGATGAGAACCCACACTAATGAATATTAAAACAAGATAATGATTAGGATTTTTTGAACCTCGAACAGTGATAGTTTTTATTGAATGATAACATTGATATAATTACAGTGATACAGTACCACGTATAATATAAATAACACAATACAGGCTTCAGACGGACTGATAATACAATCTGAATCCATTGTAAATAATGTAACCTTTAAATTTAACTTAAACTCGATACCAGACGGACTAATATTTTCTGGATATCGATGAGTGAATGTAATTCAAATCAGTGTAATTTTGCTGTGTTTATTAAACTACGAATGGGAATCACCAATTCTCACAAGTGTTGGTATATTCTTTGTTTTGTGGAATTTTTCTTTTCCAGTTTTCATTATTCAATTTAAATTCATTTCAAAGCGTAAAATGAGACGTTTTTTTAAGAATTTGTGATATTTTCAATTCTCCTTGCTTATCCTTATTGTTGCATCGAACCAAAATCAGTGAAGCCAGCTTTGTGTTTTTAGTTTACACCCAGATAGCCCTGAGATTGTCGGATCTCGTTCTAACTGATTTGGGTAACATGCGTATGTGGTCGTTGGTCTCTGGTCTAAACGGGCACAGTATGTTCATCCCCTTTGAAAAGCAAGTGCTGCGTCTGCCTGCGAAAAGTGACCGTCACCGTGACGCTCTGGTATGTACGAACCATTACCCCGTGGCCCCATCATGCCCCCCGTTCCCCTATATAACTCTATGGTGTACATAGACTATAAAAAATCCAACATGGCGGCTGTACGAAATATTTCTCCGGCATTCTATATCTTCGAAAATATTTCTGATATCACGCTGAAATTTGGTATGGGGATAGAGAATATTACTAGAAGTTTACCTATGTGACATTGAAAGTCCTGTTATCTACAAAACCAACATGGCAGCCAAGCGAATTTGAAATATTTAAATGGCATTTTCGCGCGATTCAATCATCCGATCACAGTGAAACGCTATACGGCACACTATTATACATGATTTAAGTTATTGGCATCTCATTCTATCCAATTTCTTTAATAACCTCAAGATGGCGGCGATCGAAGTGAACGTAACGTTTCAATGTAATGGTGTTGGTAAAGACATCGGTGTGAACCAAAAGCTATTTAGTATAATAATAATGTTATTGGTTTTACGTCCCTTTTAACTACACTGGCTTTTAGAGACGCCGGGGTGCCGGAATTTTGCCCCGAAGGGGATCTTTAACGTGCCAGTAAATCTACGGACACGGCTCCCTCACATTTGCGCACCATCAAATGCCAGCTGACTGCGCCAGGATACGAACCTGCAACCTTGGGCCCAGCAAGCGAGAACGTCTATTTAGTATAGGTCTATCACATGAAAAATCGTTTAAATTGGCTGGAGAGTTTTAATGGAAAAGGCCAGTGAGATATATGAAAATAAACTATTTAGATCTTCACGGAACTATTTGTTTTAAATTAATTTTATGCTCTGTGCAATATCGTATTCATACAGACCCGATTACGCGTGAATGTATGTGTGTTGGTGGAAACTTTCTGATAACCTGTGTAATTGTAGTGGTTGTAACAATGTGTGTGTTTGTATTAGAGCTAGGGTTTGGATAGGAGGCAAGAGTGGGCCTGAGTTTGGTAAGCGTACTATCCATAGTATCTGTCTGGATTAGAATTGGGAAATCAAGGAAAACTACTTCCTAGCATGGCGGAGGTGAGACTCAAACCCACCACTTCTTAGTTCTGCTTCAGGAGTCTGATTGTAACCCATTCCATGCCTCAGACCACAAATAGATATCTTGGCAGGTCGGGAATCAAAACTGAACCACCACGGTTACAGTCAAGAATGGTAGTCACTACCCCAATAGGACTGAGGTAGGCAACATCTAGAATGTATTAATATTTAATATAGTTAATTATTTCTGTCGGTCAACACAAAATAATTCCAATTATGGGAATATGAGAAAAATAACCAGAAATAATTGATATGTGATTAAGATATACATAAATACTAGCAACCCGGCCCGGCCTCGTCCGGAAACAAGTGTGAATGCATTACGTGATAAGCGCTTCTTTACGATGTCGATGAACTACGATCTATATCCGTTTTACGTCTCGGCATGATGGGTTAAAATCACTGACTGGACTATCAACTATATTATCATGGAGATGCATGTACAACAAATTCTTGTCAGACGTAATTTAAGAATGGCGAGGTGCATGAATTACAAATCTCCCTTCCGTCCAATCTAAAAACACTTATAGTGGACGATATATTGAATATAGAGATGTGCTCTCGCGTAATTTTTTGTAGAACCTTTCATGCTGAACAAGTCTTACGCTCATTGTATATTGATATTTTTAACGGTTTGCCCAGCGTAAGCTTACAAAGCGCTCGGACGCCAGGTTTTTTGCGACTTTCCCACTGAAATCGTTACTGCACGGTTTCCTTTGATCATAAATAAATAATTTTCTACAAAACATCTTCCTCGAGATATCCTTTACAGAATGGTGAAAACCGCATCAAAATCCATGCAATGGTTCTCGAGATTACCCGTCACATCCAAGAATCGGGGACTTCGTTTTACACTAAGTAGAGATTATACGCCAATCAGTATAATTTAATATAATATAATCCCTCATCCCTCCAATCTTAAATTGACTGTGAATTTTGCGGAACGAAAAGTTCGCAGGTGAAATAAGAGTTGCATTTCCAGGGAATGGCGAGGTGAATGAACCTAAAATCCCCCTTCCGTCTAATCTTAACTTGACTGTGTTTCACAGGCGAAATGAAGAAAAGCCGAGTTGTACTTCCTGGGAAACTCCAAACACAACCACCCTTCTCATAAGTCTTAACTCAACGCGACTCAACGGTTTGCTGCTGGCTGTATCTGGGGCAATAAGTTCGCCCGCTAGCTAGACTGTAACAGGGATGTTAGACTCGCCCTTAGCTAGCTCGTAAACTGTCGCCCCAGTAGTTGAATGGACATGGTTCGAAGAAATTAAAACGTAAAAACACTCATAGTGGGCGATGTATTGAAGATAGACATATACTCTCCCGGACTTTTTTGTAGAACGTTTCGTGCTGAACAATTCTTACACTCATAGTATTTAGATATTTTTAACGGTTTGCCCATCGCTAGCTTACAAAGCGCTCGGACGCCAGGTTTTTTTCGACTTTCCCACTGAAATCGTTACTGCTCGGCTTCCTTTGATCATAAATAAATTATTTTCTCTCAGGGGTAACGTTCTCGCTTGCTGAGCCCAAGGTTGCAGGTTCGAAACCTGGCGCAGTCAGCTGGCATTTGAGGGTGCGCAAATGCGAGGGAGCCGTGTCAGTACATTTACTGGCACGTTAAAGATCCCCTTCGGGACAAAATTCTGGCACCCCGGCGTCTCTAAAAGCCAGGGCAGTTAAAAGGGACGTAAAACCAATAACATTATTATTAAATTATTTTCTACAAAAAATCATCCTCGAGATATCCTTTACAGAATGGTGAAAACCGCATGAAAATCCATCCAGTGGTTCTCGAGTTTACCCGTAACATCCAAGAACCGGGGATTTTGTTTTATACTAAGTAGAGATACAATATATAGTTCCGGACTATTGAAGAGGAAGAAGAAGAATTAAAAGAACAAGGAGAATTAAAAGAAGAAGAATTAAAGAAGAGAAAGAAGAAGAAGAATTAAAGTATTGAAGAAAAAATAGAAGAAGACTGAGGATTAGAAAAATTAAAGAAGAAGAAGAATTAAAGAAGCAGAATTAAAGTAGAAGAAGAATAAGTATCGAAGAGGGAGAAGAATTAAAAAGAAGAGGAATTAAAAAGAAAATGAATAAAAAAGAAGAGGAACCAAAAAGGAAGACGAAGAAGAAGAATTAAAAAATAACAAGTGGAATTTTAAAAAAGAAGAATTTAAAAAAAGAAGAATTAACTGATTAATTTGGGGGAGGAAGGCTGGTTTTTGTTTGAAGGGATAGTCTGAATTATGCAACATGAAAACAAATTGTTAATTTTTGGGGGCGCTTGATGCTTTAGTATTTATCAGTAATAATTACCACACTTACTGTAGTCTACTATGTTTTATGACGGGGTTTCTTGTATTTTGTTTTTGGAGGGCAGAGACTGTCTCTGGGTGTCACTGTAGGTTTGGTAGTGTTTTGTAGAGCTATTTGTTTAGCAGATTTGGATCAGACGATGCTCACTCGACTAGCGAAACATGTCATCTCTCAGTTTTCTTCTTCTCCTTCAATAGTCCGGAACAGTATATATACCCGTACTGTATCTATCTTTCCGACTGGCTTCGTGGCTTAGGGATAACATTCTCGCCTTTTGTCCCCAAGGTTGCGTGATCGAATCCTGGCCCAGCCAGTTGGCATTTGAGGGTGCGCAAATGCGAGGCAGCCGCACCAGTAAATTTATTGACACGTTCAAGATTCCCTTCGGGGCATAATTCCGGCAGCCCGGCGTCTCTAAAAGCCGCAGTAGTTAAAAAACGAAAAACCATTAACATTATTATTATTATTATTATTATTAGGCCATCTTGTATAAATCTTTATCACATGTAATTTACTTCGGGTTATTTTTCACATATTCCAGTAATTGGTATTATTTAGTGTTGGCTGACTGAAAATAACAATTGTCAATAAGGCAACACCGAAAGATGGCTTCAGAGTCGTAGGCATAGTTGACTGCTCATAAATCCTTCGACATTTGTGTCTAAAGGAATCTCCCCTCTGTAAAATTACTCACTCCACGAATTTCACTAGCTTCTCGAGACATTCTCTGTCTGAGCTGTATCCGGCCTAGTTAAGGAATCCCTTTGCAGTTAATGTAATTATTACATTTTAGTAACTCCTCCCGAGGTAAGTAGTGTTTGCTCTAGTGAGTAACCGACACCCACAAGAGCGAGCGCAGACGTGAAGCATTAGAGCAGTGACTGCGATTTATAACCACCTAGCGCCTTAGTTAGTCCCATCCCAGATACAGCTCCCTAAGCTAATCCTCTCACGTCTCCCGCATGGATTTAAATGTCTTCTCGACGGGATCAATAATGCTAGATATTAGTATCTCCCTTTCAGAGAATTTTGTCGTAGTCACTTAGCATTTCCATCACGATTTTCACATGATTCAACCGAGGTACAATATGTTGTGAAATGTAACCAGTCCGGTATCGCAATGCATATCAAGTAAGTTCGACCTACGGTGGAACTAGGGAGGCATTACTTTCATATTCGACCTGTTTGAAATTCCACTCTTATGGACAAAGAGATCCGGTCAACAGGTTCCAGTTTAATGTGTGACTGTAACAAACTGATCTATGCAACAGGTTAAAACTAGAGTATTAACCCACTTTATTTTTAGCCAAAATAATAGGCTTATGAGACCACCTTTTGTCCGAGTGTGTGTGTCCTTAATCAAATGAAAACGGCTGGAGTGATTTCAAACTCGGTAAGGATATATTACTATTTTGTCTGACCCTGACCGTGCCATTAAAATTTTAATACGTCTCACCAACCCAACATGGCGGCTGTGAGAAATATTTTACCTGCATTCTTTATTTCCGAAACTGTTACTGATATCACCCTGGAACTTTGTACGCTGATAAAAGATACGCAGTTAAGTTCAGCTATGTGATGCTTAAATACAGGGTATCTACGAAACCAACATGGCGGCCAAGCGAATTTAAAATATTTAAATGGCATTTTCTCGAGACTTAACTGAGAGCAGTGAAACTTGGTAGGATAAATGTTTATACAAGATTTGATCTACTAGCATCTGATTCAACCCAATTTTTCTCAAAACAAAAAGATGGCGGCTGCGCGATTTTAAATATTTTTTTTACCTTTGGTTTCCTGATGATGAAGTGATCGTTTGAATAATAAACCTTTGTAATATTGTTAATCTAATGGTACATAACCTTATGGCCTACATATAGAAAAATCCAACATGGCGATCATCCGAAATATTTCGACGGCTTTCAATATCTTGGAATCTATTAGCCTACAGCAATCAAACTGAAATGTTGTCTATTGATAGAGGCTATTAAGTTCACCTATGGGCTTTTCAGTAACCTGATAAACACAAATCGAACTTAGCAGCTATGCGGAAATTAATTATTTATAGAGACGTTTCTCGGAAAATCCTTGTAATAGACAGGAGAATTTTAATGGAAAGAAAAGAGTAGGATATATGAAAATAGGCTATTTAGTTCTTAACTGAACCATTTGTTTATTATCTTATCACACGAGCCTCTCGTGTATGTGTACGGTATAAGTGAATGTAACTTTAAATTCTAATTTTTTGTATAAAAAGCATGTTAATGTTCATTTAAATACTGTAACGTACTTGCACGTTTGTATTTAATTTGTAAACCACTTTTCTTTATAACACCCCTCGCATGAGGTTTGTTTTTGAGGTTATATATTGACAATGATAATCAAGATCCTCAAGGGATATATGTGAACAGATTAGAGTCCCTGGCTCGTGTCAAATTATCACTAATCAGGCACGTTGATCCGGTGTTTACGTGTGGTACGATGGCTAGTTCCTTTCCACTCCCCTCCCTACCACAGCACTAGGTAGGTTCTCATGGAGGCTTGGAGACCCTGTACTACACCAAACCAAGCCTTTCAAATTTTTGGCAGATCCGTAAATCGAACCCGGGACCTCTGGGATGGCAGCCAACTACGCCATTACGCCACAAGGTGGTCCGATAATAAAAATAATATTGATAATGTATGTCTACCCCTTATTATTCCCGTTTTTCCAACGGGGTCGGGGATGAGATGCGATGGAAGTCTTTGTGGCGATGGTTTTTACGGCCGGATGCCCTTCCTGACGTCAACCTCAGGAGAGGAGTTAATGAGAGATGAAATGAATGATGGTGAATGAAACTGGGCAAGGATGTGGAAGGAATCGGCCGTGGCCTGTCAGAAGGTACCATCCCAGCATTTGCCTGGTGTTGAAAATGGGAAACCACGGAAAACCATTTCAAGGACTGCCGACGGTGGGGCTCGAACCCACGCGTCTACCGAGTCAGCAGAGGGCTTGGCCCCATGACCTAATGCTGCGCTTTAGCCAGCGTAGCCACTACTGTCAGTATAATAATAATAATGATAATAATAATAATAGTAATGTTTGGATTTCAGTTTAGGGCAGCGGTGTTCACTGAGATTGCTGTGTGCCATCACAGCTGTGTGCAGTGTTGTGGCGTGTGACGTACCGAACGTGAAATGGACAATGATTCCCTTATAGTCACAATTCGTAAACAATCAGTGGAGTAAGGCCTAATGTACTTGAATAAATCACTCGTTATACACTTAATAACAAGCAGTTCTGTGACGAAGTAAAGAGCCTGTGTTTCTGGAAAATTCAGATTCATACCACTGATTGATCTATATACAAGATTTATTGAACACAATGTGTGCATATGAAGAATAAAATGGTATGATAAACTTCAAATTTGATCGTATTTTGATTTAGTCCTCGATTTGCATGTAAGTATATGATAGCCTATTGCCCACAAATCCGTCCACAAAGATTGCAAGTACACAAGTCCGACGTCAAGTGATATCCTCGCTGATCTGTGACGAAGTAAAGAGCCTGTGTTTCTGAAAAATTCAGATTCATACCACTGATTGATTTATATACAAGATTTATTGAACACAATGTGTACATATGAAGATTAGAATGGTATGATAAACTTCAAATTTGATCGTATTTTGATTTAGTCCTCGATTTGCATGTAAGTATATGATAGCCTATTGCCCACAAATCCGTCCACAAAGATTGCAAGTACACAAGTCCTACGTCGAGTGATATCCTCGTAGTCCACAGATTTTATAATGGAATCCATGAGCTGCTGTTCTCGTGAATACATGTCTTAACTCGAAGTTATACCTATCCATTCTTCAGTATTCATGGCTGGGGTTAGATAGAAGCTCAGGTCTATGTTTGTACCTTTACCTTTTCTGTTCTTGATGAGGTCTTCATAAGCCAATGTAAAAGGAAGACCGTACCCTTGTTTTATCTATATAGACCTATCTAGAATAATGACGAAATTATGTTGGTGAGCATTTGTGATTTTTTCGAAATATGCCTGAAAATTTTTAGCTGAATAGAGCACTACAGTTAGTTTGAAATAGTTTACTCTCATGGATTCCAAAATATTGAGCGTCTAAGGCTCAAATGACCAGGTGGAGTTATTGGGTAGATGGTAGGCCTGCTGCACCTAAGAATGCGCACAAATATGTCCCTCACGGCATCCACACAATATATAAAAATTGGTAGTTATAGAATGTTATAGAAGCTAGATTCAGAAAAACATTGAACCTATCAGGACGCATAGAATTATGTTGGCAACACTGTCACGAAATGAATCCGAAAAATTATCGTCCATACACATGTGCCAAATTTTGAACGGTTTGCCTGCATACAGTGAGACTAGGGTTCAAAATTATGGATATCATTTATCAACAGTTGGTAGCCCTGATGACTCCAATATTATGCAGAGTTATATCTAGTGAGATGTACATCGCACATACGAATTTCGGTTGAAATACATTTGTTATTTTGGAAGTTACATGTAGTTGAACATTGATCATATACGCTGGTATAGACTTATGTTGGTAGCACTAACTTTGATGATTTACTATAAATACGTCTAAAACATCTTGGACATAGAGTTTGGTAAATTTGTATTGAGTTCTGTACACATATTCCAAGAAATTGAATGTAGAGTTAAAAATACTTGAGATTTTTAAACACAGTAGGTGGCCCTGCTGGCTCTTATATTAGGAACAATTCTATGTACTTGCATGTACATTATAAGGACGAAATCCATTCATTACTATGGAGGTTTTGTGCAGTTAATCATTGATTCTCTCAGCACGTTGACAACATTGCCGTATCTGAGTTACACAAAATTAATCTGGAATATTATATTCTATAAGTTAACATAACTTAGATCCGTTGGACTGCATAATTTCTAATCTTCTGAGACGAGGGTTCAAAATTATAGAGAGATTTCATCAACAATTGACAGCCCTTGTGACAAAAATGTATGTATTGTTCGATCTCTTGAAGCACACAATGCACATACAAAATTTGACTGAAGTTCAATAAATAGTATGGACGTTCGTGTAGTTAAACATTGAATCTATCCTTCTGATATATTGAGTCTAGAATTAAAAAAATAGAAAGAGCATTTATCAACAGTTGGCAGCCCTGGTGACGCTAAGGAATACGCATAGTCAAATCTGTTACGGTATACAGAGCTCATAGGGAATAACATGACCGTTAATCACGCGATCATGAGCCGCAGGACCTCCATTTCACATGGAATCCGAACCACAGGACATGGCGTTTCACTTCAAAAATCTCACTTGCATTGACTGGGAATCGAACGGTACTTGATAGTTGTGCAACTTTCAGTGGAGGGATAACACATAGTTACAACCAACATAAATGTAAGAAAGACATGCATTATAACTACTCTGCATGTGCAGCGTGCCTAACAATTGCCTTACTGTGAATCCTTGTAAAATTCTATGCCAATTGATGCTTGTTAAATCTTAAACTGCTTTATTGAACCATAATTGGTGATCTTAGCATTAGTCAACATCCATTATACAAAGAATTCCTGTAGCGAAAACTTTCAGACAGCCTGCTCACAACATACAGAAATATCCTTCTCCTGACATAGTCCCTTTAACAAATATAGTCTGTGGCATATTCCCTTCTGAAGTAAGGTTTAATACTTCAACGCTGTCATCTCTGAGGCAAAGAAGAAACTTTTAATGAGAAATGCTTCTCATCAAATTAAACAAACAGTACTTCCTATGCTGAAAGCTGCCGCTCGTTGTCATGGATGCTACAACACCTTTACGCCGCAGACTCAAAACATATACTGAGGAAAGAAAAAAATAACGAAGAGCGGAATTTAAAAGGATGCAGTCACGAAGAAATAAACAACTGTAAGTAGAATTTCCAAATACGTGCTAATGGAAGCCTCTTTTGTTAGAGAGGAATACAAACTACGATAATGGAAAAGTAAATTTACTTCACTTTGTTTTGCTAGCTGTTTCGAGACACAACGATATGAGTGGATATGGAACGTTTGGAAAGATTAAGGCTCTTACGTTGGCGATTTTAAATCTTTTTATATTTGGATCTCAGTCTAGTTGAAGCAGATCAGTGTATTTGTCACGTGACTACAAGCTTTCTCATTTGTCATTCATTCGTATGCTGTCTCCACGATGTTTAAAACATTGTCACACTGTATGTATGTCTACCCCTTATTATTCCCGTTTTCCAACGGGGTCGGGGATGAGATGCGATGGAAGTCTTTGTGGCGATGGTTTTTACGGCCGGATGCCCTTCCGGACGCCAACCTCATGAGAGGAGTTAATGAGAGATGAAATGAATCATGGTGAATGAAACTGGGCAAGGATGTGGAAGGAAGCGGCCGTGGCCTGTCAGAAGGTACCGTCCCAGCATTTGCCTGGTGTTGAAAATGGGAAACCACGGAAAACCATTTCAAGGACGGCCGACGGATGGGCTCGAACCCATGCGTCTACCGAGTCAGCAGAGAGCTTGGCCCCTTGACCTAATGCTGCGCTTTAGCCAGCGTAGCCACTACTGTCGGTAAAACACATTGTCACACTAATTCTACTAATTTTACCTGCATTGCATAGCAATTTCAAAAGTTACCAATATGGCAGTGAATTTCAAATTTATGGTAGGCAATTTGTTCTTCACGCAATATCTTACTTTAAATGTTAAAAGAAGGCAAATGTCTCCTATAATTATAAAAATATCAGTTGCCTACAAGTGTGACGTGATGGACGTTTACTAACACCGTGTAACCGACTGTACATTGTATACTTCTATAGGTCAATTTCCTAGTATACATACTGAACCCGACGAGGTTAGGCTGACTGGGATCGAACGTGGTTCTCAGAGACTGTGATCTCAGTATAAAGGTTCCACCAGGGAACGAACCAGAGATCTGTAGAGGCAGTTTCATGGTAAAAACCCCTCGAAAGAAGCGTATATTTAATCACTGGTGTGATTTTGGTGCAATGACATTATTTATTAAAATAATGCAGGGAATAATGAGCAAATTACAGCATTATTAGACTACTTGGTGTAGGCTATACGAGGCTTGAAGCACGGAGAGGACAGAGTTGACATTTTACAAATTAGCCCAGAATTGTGGGTGGGGCCCAGTGGAGCCATGTCCATCTCTGTGACCCCATTCTGTCGTCTGGAGCAGGGGGAGGCCTGAATAATGACCCAGTTATTCCCCGACGGAGAATAGATTTGAGGAGTGGGAGGAGAGATGCCCAGGAAAATCATTGATTACTCGTGATTGGAGCAACGAATTGAGATGAGAGTTGCTCACAGATGAATCTTTTGGCAGGAGGCTAATTTTAGAGCCTTTTACCTGCGAAATTGGGGCATATTTAACGAAGTGCGGAAGGACTGTAAAACTACCATTGTGCGCGGATAGATTTGAGAATGTTGCCGGGGAATACCCGTAAGATAGCGTCCCACGCTATGGAGAAAGGAATTAATATTAATTAATTGGACGAGCGATTCCTTTGCACGCAGATAGTTTTGGAATCTGTGAAGAAAGAGGAACCCAATGATCATGGTTTGGAGACCAGATTCACGCTGTGAGAGGAGCCAAGATTTCGCGGGAAGATTTCGCCCTACTTTCCGTGGGAATCTGATATAAGGGAGTAGACCCTTGGAGGAGCGCTCAGTCGAAACACAGTTGAAGCTCAGTCTACGCGCAGTTCACGTGCAGCCCAAGTTGCAGTCTTACGCAGTCTTCACGCTCAGTTTACGTTAGAAGTTACCCAGTTGTAGCTCAGTTGCAGTAAGTTGCAATCAGTATGCAGCAAGTACGAGGGCAGTACGAGGCAGTATGTAAGCAGTATACAGCAGTCTTCAAGTAAGGTACGAGCAGTCTTCAAGTGAATCTTCAGTCAGGTACAGCCACTGTGAAGCAAGTTCGTCAAGGCAGAACGCATGGCGGTTCTACTCATAATAGACGCCGAACAAAGACTGGTACATGTAAATGAAGCATTTAATAAGCTTGTATGAATAATAGTCGTGCTATAGGCATAATCAGCAGTACGAACTATGCCGTGTTCAGTTATGAAGCACCGTGTAGGCTAATGGCAGAACTATTGTAAATAATTATTTGTGTAAAGTATTGGACAGTGTTAAGCGCAATGTGTAAAGTATTGAATGATCGTATATGTGTAATTACGATGGAATGCCCTAAATGAAACTCTACGAAGTGTTTGGTAATGTCATGAGAGTACCAGATGATAACACTCAAGACGGGAGCTAGCATATTTATGCAACGCAGGACGCTTACCGTAGGAGTAGGATATATATAAAAACTGTTGGTGAATTCCGAAAGCAGGTAAACCAGACTTTCAATCAGGAGTTAATAGGAGCACGGGAGATGCTGTCGACACCTGCAATTTCGATCTTTGCTAGGGAATTTCAGCATTGAAAAGTGTATAAAGTGACGTGTGTTAAGTGTACAACATATGTAAAATATCATTTAAAGTAGTGATTAGATAAGTGTTTCACATGTTTGGGAGCAATAGCTTCCTGAGAGTTATGCAACGTGTCGTGTTGTTGATGAAAATTATGTGTTATAAAATGTGTGTTTGCAAGATGAATATGTCGCGTTAAACCTGCTAATGGCAGGCGACATGGAGAAATATGATTGGTTGGAGCCACCATAGACGCCTATAGAAATGTAAGTACCCCACAAGTTATGATTATGTAGAAATATGGGCCATTGCATGTTGTGATTCCGTAAAGATGCCAGTAAAAATCAGTTTAGGAGGCAGATCCTCCATGTTTGATCATTATTGTGTTGATTTTTATAGAGTTGAGATGTTAATTTGCATCATTAAGTGGAGTAATTATTCCCACTATGAATTAAGAATGGCAATCAGTTATGTAAATGTGACGAACGCGATTGTTCGGATTTTTAGACGTTTAGCTATGTCGGATTTTTGGTAAAGTTATGTGAGAATAATAATAAAGTAATGATTTTTTGGTCATTTATGTCAGTGAGATTAATAAGAATAATAAAGTAATGATTTTGGTCATTTACGTCAGTGAGATTAATGGTAATAATAAATATGAATATTAAAAGTATGAATGAACACATCAGGAAACAAATAAATGTTGTAAGCGAGAGATTTACGCTAATTGCAAGACTTATCAATCTAGTAAGATGATACAGTAAGATTACGTTACAGTAATTAAGGAAAGAAGTTTTATATCAGAATATTGCATATATTCAATAATGATGCCAGGCATGAAAGAGCTTTTAGTGAATTGAATTTGCAGCTTATATGAGAAGCTTATAGAGTAAATTGATAGATTTCTCTTAATAAATATAGGTCGGAGGTCGTAGCATTGAGTAGGGGCCAGATGGTCTATTCTACGTATGAAATCTCCTATGTCATGGGCATAAGTGGAGATATAATTTTATGCCAGAGTTGTAGTGTGTACCCTAGCTCTGAGGAAGGATATGAAAGTGTTCCGGGTTGGGATCCTGTGATAGAGACGAGGGAAACGAGGACACCTCGATACTCTATGATTTCCCGAGAACTTAGTGATGAGTTATTTCCGCTCGTGGTAGCGAAACTCATGGCGACAGCTGCAGTGAGCGCCTATATTTACTTGAGACATCGGTCACCCGTTAGACTAATGCATTACGAACCCCGAACCTTCATGTTGAATGGACCCGTGTGAGGCCAGTAATTATTATTATATCCTATGTGTAGGAGTAATTAAAAAGCTCATTCAATACCTGTTTGCATAATAGTCAATTAAGATCCTTTGGGATATGTGTGTCGGTCAGACAACAGTATTTGTCTTGTAAATCTTTACTGCTTAGAAAGGAAAGCATTCAAAACCTTTAAGGAGGGTCGAGGTAATTGGTGGAACACCCATCCCACTTTCTATTGTGTGCGGACTCCTCTAGCCGAGGGTCTGCAGTCTAAACTCGAGCCGTCAAGGCAAGTTGAAAGGGACAGATTTTAGACCCTGGTAAATGACATATAATGAAAGATTGTTATGTTGAGTAATGTAGCCATGTGGTTTAGGAACACATGGATAATTATAGATTATCCTGATGGTTCATTATTTTAGCTATCTGACGAATAGTTAGATGATGTATTTGTACTGTCACTGAAACCAAGTTTTGAAGTTAGTTACCAGATGCCAATCGCCACGAGAGCAAGGTAATATAATTGTACCATCCGACGCAAGCTATAACGTAACGTTTTATGTAGGAATCACATACAGCATGCAATGGAACCATATAAAGAGAGGAAGTGGAGGGGTAGCTTACATAATTATGGAGTTGCACGTTGATTGCGGTGCAACGTCCGAATAGGTAAATGCATGCAAGCATTTGTTTGGTGAGAAGAGAAAAATCAAAACACGCACGGCACACATAATTGTTAAAATCAAGAGGTTTAAGGAATAATTAATTTGTGATATTAAAGAAGTCACATTGTATGACTGTTATGTTAATGTACAGTTTGTATTGAAGTCGTAGGTGCATCAGCGCACTAGAATATCTTTATGTAATTCACATAAGGGTACAGATTTATGGTTTAATATGATTTTATTATGATTTCATTTTTTGTTTGTTTGTGGATTGTGGAAAGTAAGTTTTTGTTTGCTTTGTTTTTATGGTTTTGGGATTGTTTTTGTGTTTGAAGCCATGATTTTTATTTACTGAATTAAAGTTTTAGAATAGAGTTGTGCCTTGTTATTGTAGAGTTGATACCTTATAGCCTCAAATCCAAAATATGCACTGCTCATTTGGGGGAACGGCACGCGCCTGAGACCTGATGCTAGCTGGAGGCAGCTGCACATTTACCATCGAGATTACTCACATGGGTACAATACACAGTGGGTTTTTCAACATGCCGAGTTACCATTTATACCTGTTTCAACTGTTCTTGTAGAAGGATAAGCTTCCATTGAGTATAGGCGTGTAGTATTTTACGATTGGAAAGCCTATAAATAGATCTGGAGCACAATGACAGCATCCTTACACAGACTATACGGAGCCATTAAATTTTAATCTGAAAATGTATACCTTATCACGTGATCCAAGTTTGCTTTATCCTTAAGAGCTTTTAAACGATCTGATAGCAACAGAATACTAAGGTTAGATATATTATATTACTTTTCTACCAAAGAACATCTGATATACGATTATTTCACGTCAGTGAGTCCTGAAGTTCCTCCGTCCCAAGACATGAGCTTCAATTTATGCGTCTCTATCCAACTTCCATTGTTGGTTTTAAGGCCTTGTAATTTCGGTCACATTTTTACTTTTCTTGTTATCAATTTGTATAAATTTGTTTTCATATTTACAATATATGCAATGTTCGGTAAGATTGTTTGAGAAACAATTCGCCTGGAGGAGAAGTGGGAAACCACGGGAAATCACCTCAAAGATGGCCGAGGTGGGAATCAACCCCGTCTCTTCTCAGTTTTGCCTCACGTGGCTGAGTATACCCCGTTCCAGCCCTCAGACAAGAATTAAATTTCTTGGCTGAACCGGGAGTCAAATCAGGGCCTCCGCGGTGACAGCCTGTCAACTCGAAATTTCGGACAGACCACTCTATGCAACGAGGTTGATATTTAGAATAGAAATCAGGCAGATCTTTCATATGATTAAACATATCCTTAAGTCAAGTACTACATTGTAAATGGCTTGACGAACAAATATAAAAACATATCAACGTTTTGTAAATTCTTGAAATCTGCTAGAAAAAAGAACAAACAAACAACCATAGGCAAACGTTACGCTACGTATCCCCGCGATCAAATAATGTCAAGAGACACTACAGCTACACAGTGAAGGCAGCACGGGAGGGAGTGAGACAAGAAAGCCAGCGAGAGAGACAGACAAATAAGCTTTTTCCACTATTGCTGCAAAGCCAGCGCGCCCGGTGTGCTGTTTAGCCACTTTTGATATATCTATATACGAGGGCTGTTTTTTTAAGTAAGGGCCGTTTGTTTTTTAAAGCCCGTAGTTAGTGCGCACGCCGTAACGAGCGTGCGCGCTACCTCGCGGCATCCTTTGCGAACAAGCAGGCATCAGTTGCAGCAGTGTAGCTAACCTGTACACTGAACAGTGCACCTTTACAATGTACAAGATTATTGATTCGCCCGCCACGTGTGAGGTACGATTGTGTCTGAAAACCTAAAGTTCAGGAAATTGTACTCTCGATGGGTACCCAGACTCCTCACAGAAGACCACAAACGAAAGACATTGGCCACTTCCCTCACTTTTTTGACTCGTTATGCCCAAGAAGGGGATGACATGTTGAGTCGAATCATCACATGAGATGAAACATGGGTATTACATTCCACCCCTGAAACCTCTTTTTACAGCTGAAACGTCATCTTGGTGGGAAGCGCTTCACCGACGATCAAGAAGTGAAAACAGCCGTGAATTCTTGGTTGTCAGAGCGGGCGCAAACTTTTATGCAGAGGGATTTCAGAACTTAGTTTTAAGGTAAGACAAGTGCCTAAATAAACAAGGCAACTATTGTACCCATCTCATATGGAAATGCTTAATCACGTGTAAGAATTGAGGCTTTCACGGCCGGCGTTACAAAGTTCATCGATGTATTCCGGGCCTGGAACACGGCCCTTATGCCCGGAATACATCGATGAACTTAATCACGTGCTGGCTAGCTGTTGCGGTACGGGGCATGTTACGTCCAACCCACACCGTGATTTCACATTTGATATGATAGCACATTTTTATAGGATCTACAAGACTAAATTGAAAACAAACATGTTTCAAAAGACATGAGTTTATTGTATAAAACTCCCAGGAAATATTACAAACAATTTACAAACACTTATGTTTTGGAAAAATCCAAAATGTCAAACATTAAATACATAATAAATTCATATAATCTTATATTATCGCGTTACCTTGCTTAGGTATCCTTCATCATTGAATATTCATCTATATTTTCTTTCCGCAACATTTTATATACTTAGACATAGAGCATGCCAATCACTTTATATTATTTTACCTAAGGCTTTTGCGGACACTTAACTGTGTTATTAACATCCCTTCTGGGCTTCATTCATACTTTATTTACTTTAGATCTCTTTATAATCATTCATCTAAGTTCTGTTACATTAATCAGTAAGCCTTAGTCTTCATAACAACTCAAAACTTTTAAAACAAATACATGCCCATCCTCGAATTCACGTCCCATGACAAATCATTTCCATGCAGTTAGGGTGGTTTATAAGTGATGTATCACATTTTACACTTATTCAGTTACCTTATAAACTCAAATTTGAGTTAACCCGTTTTATATTTCACATGTCTCTTAAGGTAGGAATCGAATATTTAATGATCAACTTATATTTTTGACTTTTTATGGTCAAATATTATCCGATTTTCACAAATATTATGTGGGGATGATTCTCATAAAACCCACTAATTTAATTATTTAATTCACAATTTCATAGCACCTCTTATTTAAAAATTTGCATGTTCCGCTACGCACATTTAATATCCATTCAGCAACCCTTAACTTTTGTATACAACGCTCCATTGTATTCTCCCCTCGTGTTTAGGAACGGTCGGCCAGCCGCTCGACCTCCCTAGTTTAACGTGATTTATTACCTTCTTCTCACCCCATTCATTGACTTTAAACTTTCAAATGTTTCATTCCCTTTAAAACAAAGCGTATGATGATCCAAGCTACAACATTCCTTCATTAACAGTATCCCTTACTGACTCATATTCATTTCACTTTACTTGTGACTCGTGCCATAGTTTGAGATCATAACTCATTACCTTTCATTTCACATACTTTATTTGGTCGGTTAACATAGCGTCGTTGGCACAGTACAGGCCATGTGAATCTAGGCTCAGGGACACTCTGTGGCCCTCCAGTTGAAATCACATATCGTAGAAGCACTAGTACTCTCCATATTCATACTTAGCAATTGCCCTGCGGGACTTAGATTGCAACACAATGCCCTTGCCTCGAACCCCTGTTCGATCAAGTGGGTCGAACCCTCGCGCAAACAATACCAACAAGTCACAAAAATAATGCCCTTGGCTCGAACTTCTGTTCGACCAAGGGGGTCGCACCCTCGCGCAAACAATATCGACGACTTTCCGACAATTATACCTTTTATCACCAAACTTATTCACTTCATTGGCTAGCATTTACTTTATTTATTCTTTATAGGCCTTATTTCGGCACACAACTTTTATATACCTTGGATCGTCATCGCATCTCTAACAACTTTGCTCGCATTAACATTTACTTTACCGTAGCTCAATAGCTTATAACCTCATACATCATTTCTTTGGTGTTCGATTACCACCTCTTACTTTTAGCATATTACTTTTATTACTTGCTGAATAGCGTTATTTTATCATCATATTAAGGTATCCCAATGATCCTTCAATTATTTTTATTATTCCACGTACTTTAATTATTTTACTTACTTAATCATTCAACTCGAGTTTATTATTATCATTATTTTTGATCGACATTCATTAATTCATTATTCATTTGCGGAATGCAATTTGTTTACTTTAACATTAACATCTCGGTGTATAAAACTCAAATTTCTCATTTTTTGGAGTGTAAAACTCAGTATTTATTATTATTATTATTATTATTATTATTCAACGGTGCTTGTTTCATTTACGTTACTTTCATTTATTTGGCATACATTTTACTTGCCATTTACGTTATTACATTCGATTCCTCCTTTTAGATCATTAATTCATCGTTATTTAATCATTTTTACGGGCTTTCAATATTATTATTATTATCATTTTTGCACTTTTATCATTATTTTTAACATTTTGCAAACCGTCTTGTCGGTTGCCTTATAACATCTTAATATCATTTGATTATTCATTTTGCACACATTTCATACATAAATTCACTGAAATAGCATATGATACTTTCACTTTAATATTATAAACATGTTTGACTCACCCACATTTCAGCTCATGACGTGATTTCTGGATGATTTCACCCACTTAATTTCTTCAGAAAATCATCTTCATATTACAATAGACCTTTTCTAACACTTGGTCATCATATCGACACACGACAATATATTGATGCATTTTCTTAATTTTACTTTTTAACACTTGGTAAACATAAATAAAAATTCACTTATTCACTATTTACAATCGAACACGGACCAATTCTCAGCGTACACAAATGGTGGAAAACAGCCTAGATGGTTTCTCCCTGTACAGCTTTGAACGTGTGATTCTCCTATCTTCCTCCCTTCGGTAAGTCTCTCTTCCTATTACTCCCGAGGTCGTAATTGTCTCTTTCTTGAACCTCCTTCTAGATAGCTTTTCTCTACTTATTAATGTTCTATCTGTCCTTCTACAATCGCGCTTTACTTTTCCTTTACCATTGCCTATCGCAATTTATAGTTCTCTTCCTACTGTAATCTTCCCTGAAGATCGTATAAAAGAATGTTCTTCAATTTAACTGTCTCTTCCTGCGCGCTATAATTTCTCTCTATATATTCTATGTTAGGAGTTCCTATCTCCTATAATGTCCTTATATTTTCCGCACTTCGTTCTTAATTGTTCATAAGATGCTATCGCGTCTTCTGCCTTTACTTTGCCTGAGCGCGGCTTGGTTTCGAACCAATGCTACCTTGCTAACTTCGGTCGATTTAGTTACTGTCTATCGCACTTGATGTGTGTTTGTCTCTTGTGAAACTCGAACTATAGTGTCTCTGAATGTAGTTCTTACGATTTTCTCGCTGACTTGCGCATTTCGTTCCCGAGGCTAGACCTAACTCGTTCGTACTTATTAATTTTTAAGTAACATGCCTATACAAAAGCTGTTAACAAACTAGCTAACTGCGTATTGCACTCGAACTGTGGTCTTTGAAGATTCTTGTATAACCTGCCTCTAGCAAAGTCTATCTCTCAACTGATAAACTGTCATTATAACGTGACTGTACTTTATATCTGGTAGACTGAATCTGGTGCGACGTGCACTTCTGCACAGCTCCTCTCGACTGATGAAACTTCTGTTGACTGACGAAACTTCTCTCGACTGATCCCTATTTATTCATTTCTGTCTAGAAATTAGTTCCTTTCAAATTTGGGAGCTGAATTTCTGATTCCATGGTCTAATCTTCTTCATAATTTAATTTAAAGTGCATTTTATAATTATATTTTGATTACCGGCTGGCGGAATGAAAATCTTTCGCTAGTTTGTTTTTAATTAATTTAATTAGTTAATATCCCCTTTGCGGGGCCTGCCTCTCGTCCCCTTCTGGTCCGCGGGTAGTCTTCCGCTGGAATTTTGATGACGTTTCTCTTAGCTTTCAGTACTTCAATTACCTTATTCGGGCTTGCCAACTCACTGATTTTTCTCGTTCCTACTTCTCTTCCATCTCCAGATTCAATATTTCTGGTGGATTTATTTTGTTATGTTTAATATGGTAAAGCCCCCTTCTATTTGCGTGAGAAAACTGCTGACTTACATATTCCTGGGCTAAGCCTTTCAAGAGCCTCTCGAGAAATACACACATCAAAAAAAGTTTTGCATCACCTCGGTTCCCAGATCTCCGGCATATAGACGTTGACTGTGTATATTGTATCAAAGATACAGTCCCTTTGACTGTTCATAGATGTCACTAAAACTGCTCAAAGATGTAAACAACTATGCATGCGCAGGGCCTATTAGACGGAGGGGGTACGACAGCCGATCAGTTCCAGTCATTCCACCAGGACGAAGGTACGCTGCTCATGTTGTCTGTAGTTCTACCATGCCTAGAAGGTCAATACCGCAGTTCGATCGCGTCCGCATTGTTACTTTGTGTCAAGAAGGGCTCTCAACAAGGGAAGTTTCCAGGCGTCTCAGAGTGAACCAAAGCGATGTTGTTCGGACATGGAGGAGGTACAGAGATACAGGAACTGTCGATGACAGGCCTCGCTCAGGCCGCCCAAGGGCTACTACTGTAGTGGATAACCGCTACTTACGGATTGCCGCTCGGAGGAACCCTGACAGCAATGCCACCATGTTGAATAATGCGTTTCGTTCAGCCACAGGACGTCGTGTTTCAACTCAAACTGTGCGCAATAGGCTGCATGATGCGCAACTTCACTCCCGACGTCCATGACGAGGTCCAGCTTTGCAACCCCGACACCATGCAGCGCGGTACAGATGGGCCCAACAACATGCTGAATGGACCCCACAGAATTGGCATCACGTTCTCTTCACCGATGAGTGTCGCATATGCCTTCAACCAGACAATCGTCGGAGACGTGTTTGGAGGCACCCTGGTCAGGCTGAACGTCTTAGACACACTGTCCAGCGAGTGCAGCAAGGTGGTGGTTCCCTGATGTTTTGGGGTGGCATTATGTGGGGCCGACGTACGCCACTGGTGGTCATGGAAGGCTCCGAAACGGCTTTACGATACCTGAATGACATCCTCCGACCCATAGTGCACCCATATCGGCAGTATATTGGAGAGGCATTTGTCTTCATGGACGACAATTCTCGACCTCATCGTGCACATCTTGTGAATGCGTTCCTTCAAGATAACGACATCGCTCGACTACAGTGGCCAGCATGTTCGCCAGACATGAACCCTATCGAACATGCCTGGGATATGTTGAAAAGGGCTGTTTATGGACGTCTTGACCCACCAACCACTCTGAGAGATTTACGCCGAATTGTCGTTGAGGAGTGGGACAATTTGGACCAACAGTGTCTTGATGAACTTGTGGATAGTATGCCACGACGAATACAGGCATGCATCAATGCAAGAGGACGTGCTACTGGGTATTAGAGGTAGTGGTGTGTACTGCAATCTGGACCACAAATGCTGAAAGTCTAGCTGTATGATGGTACAACATGCAATGTGTGGGTCTCATGAGCAATAAAACGAGCTGAAATGTTGTTTGTGTTGATCTCTATTCCCTTTGTATTTAAAGGTTCCGGAACTCTTGGAACCGAGGTGATGCAAAACTTTTTTTGATGTGTGTAGTTCCTCATCAAAGAAAATATCAACACTTGTGAGAATTGATGTTTCCCACTCGTAGTTTAATAAACTCTGTACAATTTCACTGATTTGAAATAAATGCACTCATCGATATCTAGAAAATATCAGTCCATCTGGTATCGAGTTTAAGTTAAATTTAAAGTCAAATTATTTACAATGGATAGCAGGTCGTAAACTAGGGTGAGTTTTTGTTTATACTCCCGCAAAGGTTTCTGACTTGGTAAATCCATGTTACAATTGGTAGCGCACGAGTAGATTCAACAAATGCGTGACGGCACGCGAATCGTTTAAACGAAGTTCCGTTTGCGTTTATATACAATTCATCCACTTTGCGATGAAATTAAGGTGTGTTGTTGAGCACGCTCGCACAAATGTTTCTGAGGTAGAGTAAATCCATTTTACAGTAGTTTAGAGGCAGTTAACGGAAAAGGAGAAAAATATTGCGTATCCAAAAGCACTTCAACAAACGAAGTTAAAACTCCAACATTTTTTTTGATTGTCATTGCAACGCATGCCGGCTACAGCTAGTATAAATAATAAATTAAAACATTAAATAAAGTAAAATAGTCAAAAAATCGAATTTTACAATATGTGTAGTTTGGCATATTTTGGGAAAATAAGAAGTCCATATGAAAGGGGGCCTCATCCCGTGTAATTAATCACCTCACGTGACCATCACCGATAAATAGCGCGGGAAATATCGGCAAATTTAAAAACTGCTGACGGAGTGAATTTTGAACTATCCCTAGCCCACTACTTTTCTTACTCATTTTGCGCCAATAATAAAAACCATCATTTCAGAATTCGTCTCCTTTGCACCTTTGACGCTTATCGATGATTTTTTGAGGATTGCCTAAGAAGTTACTGAGCCATTAACAACCTTTCAAGATGCCTTTGAGTCCCGTGAACTATGCGAAAGCAGTAACTTTGGTGAATGATGACCGTAGCTTCCATTATGTAGCCAAGGCGTTGAATACGTCTCCCACAATCGTTAATCGGGCTGTGAAACGTTTTGAGAATCATCATACCTACCGTAGAAAACCTGATTCAGGCCGTCCAAGGTGCACTACTTCTTTGCAAGATCGCATTTTGAAGCTACAAGTGTTGTGGAACTGACATAATTCAGTGGCTGAAGCTCGGAAATGTCCGATGTAAGACCACGGTGTAGCTGTCAGAACACAGCCATAAGAAGGCTCCACGAGGCAAACTTAGCCCTTAGAAGACTAGGCAAAGTATCAACACTAGATCCACAGCTCGGAAGGGACCGTCTTATTTTCGCGTGGGTGCATGAACATTGGACTGAGGATCAGTGGGGACGCGCACTCTTCAGATTTAATTCGTCGAGTCCAGATTTAACTTGAGGTCACCTGATGGAAGAGATAAGGTGTTGAGAAGGTTAGCAGAACGCTTTGCGCCTTGTACTTTCTCGGAAATTACACCATTTGGAGGAGGTGCCATGATGGTATGGAATGGCATAAATTCAGATACCCGTACCCATCTCATACTAATTGAGAATGACTGCCTCACGACACGTAGGTAGCCTACGTTGAGGAGATTGTCAATAATCATGTAATGCCGATTGAATTCTCATTCAACAAAAATATCGTGCTCATGCATGGCAATGCTCAGTGTGCCCACTCTGGACTGAAACCGATTGAGCATGTGTGGAACACGATTAGTCGTCGTTGATTTCCAACAATCTGACTGAACTTTCAGTGACAGCCTAAGAAGAATGGGAGAATGTTTAGAGGACGCCCAGTGTTTAATCAGAAACATGCCTAGAACTCTCGCAGAAGTATTTAGCCAGGGGTGGCAACACCACCTACCGATCATGCAATCAACATATAAAAAGTCTCTAGTACATTTCTTTGAACTGATATAGTTTAAATCACTAATTTCAATAATCAGAGAAGCTGTCGCTTCTTCCTCTTTTAACTTAAAAGACCGCATCTTCTTAAATTTAAATGTTATGATGTCTTTGAGATTTGCATTGAAATATTCATTCTCTTATTCTGTCGTGATATTTTGAAAATAAAACAGAATTTTGCTCACTTAAACTGTGCTTATGTTTCAAAAATTAAGTGCTACACTTTCTTTGGAGGTAACATAAAGGTTAGTTTATTAATACTTTGTGCTGGTTCTTCGTTTCTCATCGAAACCGTATAGTTCTAACAATTAATAAGCTAAATAACATATAATTTCTGATAAACCATAAACATCTATCGTTTACTAAATATGATATTAAGTTGGCACTGTTATTGAGATTATTAGAGACTTAGCAACGCTACAACGTCGCCCTTAGACATCAACCACGCACCTCCTTGGTACAAATTCTCGATTCATGAAGATAATCTATGGAATACAATGCGCCAGTCCTTAAATCTAATTGAACCGTATTGTTTTAACAAGTAAAAAGATTTATTACATATAAAATATTCCATTTGAATGAACTAATTTATACCACACCTGTTCATAAATATATAAGGTACGAATACATATGAAATATGCTACACAAATTTCCAATATACTTTAAATTCACACCAGATTACCCATATTGTATCGGTCTTCTATTATAGATATAACAAGGTAGAACACCATACGTATATTACCATTGGCAATAGGCCTACTATCAAAAAGAACAAATACCTAATTAATATATGTTGGCATAAGTTTCATTCAGAAAGAACACTGTTTGATCAAGTCAATTTTTGCTTCTCAACCTCATTATACAGTGACTTATGAAGTCTTCTTATTTGAATAAATCGCACAGTTTTCATATTCATCGATTTCCTTTTGATAAATAAATACACTCATACATGATGTAATATTTTCCAACTAATGGATAACAACTGGGTATGTCCACGATACTTGGCAGTAACTTCAAAGTACTCAATAAATAGGACACTCAACACTCCATTTACGCTTGCAGCTTCACATCTTGCAAACAAGGGCACGCCACATAGTGCGTTAGCTTCAAAATATTTAACGTATTTATATACTATTTTTGATATTCTAAATTTCTTGTATTTCTACAGACGATTTTTGAGGGGTTTTACTGTGAAAAATATTTTTCATTTCTCTTTGTAAGGATGTTCATTTCTATTGATTATTTATTTCAATTAAACATTTATTATTTCGTTTTTCTTACCCAACTCTCATATTTTAACATAGTTTTTCACCAATCTTCTATTTCTATTACTGACTAAAGAAGACCTCCACGTAGGTCGAAACGATAATACCTAAATTATATAAGTTCCAAAAAGTATTGGTTGGCGTATTCTTTAACGTCTTATAATTTCAATATAGTGCAATACGCTACAAATAAGATTGAAAAAGTTTATGCAAACAAGGATAGGCTGCATTGAAGATTATCCAGTGGTTCTTCGTGCTAAATATTGGAGAAAGAAAGGTAAATTTCAAATTGGTGCATGGACAAGTTCCTCAATAAAGACAAACAATTTGTGGCCCAATTCCATAATGTGACATATCCACCCACCTGGTGAGAGAGTGAACGGAGTCGGCCCTGATGAAGGAAATGCTGCAGCGCTTTGGTGTTCGTAAGACTCACGTCAGACGACACCTCAACACTCACAGTCGGACAGCATGGTAGAGCGGTTTGTGGAGCACACAAGGAAGGTGGTCTCTACCCGTCAAATGGACTGGGACGGAAGGGTGCCATTATTGTTGATGGCCTATCGTCCTTCCATCCTTGAAACGACCTATATGTGACGGCTGTGCTGCCAGAAGAGGCCCTCGTATCAGGAGCAGGGGTCAAACACACCAATACAACGGTATGAGTATTGGTGGACTGTCCCGTTTCTGGAAATGCAATAGCGTAAAGACCGCAAGCCACTTGGTGAAGTAGTCCATGGTCAAGAACAGGTTATCTGTTTACTGTGTCGGATATCGGCACCATTCCAGCGCTGTCGACGGCCATCAGGAAGAATGGTACCTTCCTGTCCCAGTCCCTTTGAAGAGTAGAGACCATCTTCCTTAAGTGCTCCTCGACTGCCTTCACAAACCGCTCTACCATGCCGTCCGACTGTAGATGTTAATGTGTCGTCTGATGTGAGTCTTGCGGACACCGAAGTGCTGCAACATATCTCTCATCAGGGCTGACTCTTAAGTTCCCGCCCTGGACGCTGTGCAGTTCCTTGGGTACACTAAAGCAATTAATGGTGGGTCATACTCCATAAACTAAATATTCCGGTACACAATTCATTAATGTTGTATTCATGCAGTGTAGACAGAGTCTCATCGCGTGACATCGTTACTAGTGCTGAGCGTCTGTTAATGTGCGTTTTCTTGAACGCTATAAGAAGATTTTATTCTATTGTAAATTATTATTTTTAGGCATTGTTTGAAGAATAACATTTTTACTCGGATTTTGTCTCATTGTAGGTCATATACCTAAAGCTATTTAGTTGACGAGGGGGGGGGGGTATTGTGACAGATAGGACTTTTACAATATATGAAAATATCCTATAATGGATCTTCACAGAAGTATTTGTTAAAATTGTAAAGTGAATCTTGCATTTCTGTGAGAATTGGTTGAAGTCTGATACCATTGAGAAGTTGGCAAAGCTATGGTGCCCTAATGTGGATAAACAAATATAATGTTGTTAATTCGTTTTTAGGGCTTGGGAATTCCTGGTTATTAGCCTCGTGTATGTGTTAAATATGTCTGATAACCTGTGTTTCTGTAGTGACAGTCGCAGTAGGCTATGTGTAATTGTGTTATTAAGGTTAGGAATGGGGTACTTTCCTCAGGACTTAAAATAAGGTACTATCCCATTATTTGCCTGTAATGAGTGTGGAAAACCTCGGGAATAACCTTACTCAGGGTAGCCACTGTCAGCCCTGGTATTCGAACCACCAATCTCCAGATTTGCTGTAACTCCCCTCCGCGGTTGTGTTGTGTGATTGCGATTTATCATGCACGACTACACTGCCGGACTGGATTCACCAATAGCAGATATATATCATTATTGGACAATTTTCACTGAACAAGCTGGTTGATAAAGCTCTTCCTGGCAACTTTACAACAACCAAATTCCTACGATCGCTACTTCGAAAATCCCGATTGATAAATACAGTATTAACTTAACAGTAACGACAGCCATGTTCCCACTGACACTGCAGATTGGTGAAGATATGTGGCCTCCATTAGACGTGCAATCGATCAGATTGAGAAAATTTCAAATGTGTAAATGTAGATAATAAGACGTAGAAAAGGTGAATATTTGTGCATTTATCTTTTTTATCATAAAGGCTGTTTGTTTTGTGATTTCTTTATAACACCATGTTTCTGTGTAAAATAAGATCTTTACCTCGCAGAAATCTCATTTGAAATGAACTACACAAACATTCATAATGTTTCTGTAAATAATCTGTTTATTTTGAGAAACCAGTGCAGTATGGTTAAACATATAATAACACTCCTAGCGGTTGAGCTTAAGCAGTTCGCGAGCGAGCCCAAAGTCATTAAGGTGGGAAGATTGTAGCGAAACAATCTCTGGATGCTCAAGTGGAATGGGTAGGAGAATAAAAGGCCAATTAAATGGCTGGGAGACAGAGCAACTAGTGAGAGTAGGAGTCAACTGCCACCAGTTCAACGTCTATGAACACTAAACATATTTTAAGTACGGTACATAAAGTCCTTTACGAGCAAACTGATGAAATTCAGTTATAGAATGGCGTAACAAGCCGTCTCGTGTGGATCTCTCATACACTCGATACAATTGTACAGCCTAAGCCCTATTCTCTAAGGGCCAGGGTGCCGTGCATCTCTGGAATTCCAGCCGCTCTCAAGGGAACCAATGCTCGCCTTGCCTCGTTATTATAGGGTTGCTGTTATAGGCAAGTGCCCGCTGCTGGAACGACAATCCTTTATCTCCGCCTTCACTATGGGAAAAAATGAAAAGAAGTGTTCCAAGGCACTTTGATACCAGTTTCCTGTTTTAGTAGAGAAAGAGAGAAAGTCCCTAATGTCGCCCAAGAAACATGGCATTTTGTATTTACCTCATTTTCTCCAACATATTAGATGAAATAAATTCGGAGTGTTCGCTGTGAAAACCGTCGCACAAATTCGATAAGATTCTGAATATAATTATGTTCCTCTCCTCTTTGAATGATTATGTCTTATGAAATATTTCTCGGATATGCAAAACACTCTGCATTTAAAGTACCTTAGTTTGCTCAGGAAACCCACTTTCTTCAGATGTACAGATAACTTGATACCTCGTTAATCGTGCACCACGGCCGTGCGGGCAGCTGCGGAACGTCCGTAGATCATAGGTTTGAATTCCGGTGCTGACAAAGGCTATCCTGAGTGTATTTTTCTCCAGGGTTTTGCACACTCTCTCGATGAAAATGCTGGCGTAGTAGCTTACTTCAAGTGCTGGGGTACCTACGGGAATGTCGGGGGACCGCAGGCCACCAACGGCTTTCTCAACGCCCCCATCCATCGAACCCATACACTGAGAGGATGGAAAGTATTCTCATACTGGTCCGCAGGAGACTGCTACACACGGGTAACTTAGTGTCGGGTTGGGTGAGATGTCAATGGTTATAAAAAAAAAGCAGCCCAGAGAGAACACATCCCGCAAAATCGTAAAGCTTTCAAATGAGAAATCTAGCCTTAAGTAAAATATCATATATTCATATAAACATATCCCTAACCTACAGTACTTCGGAGGGAACAAATCGGCTAGTCCGCAAATCTAAAAAAAAAAAAAAAAGGGCCTTACAGTAGTCGCATATGATGTGTAACATCTGACATAGAAGAAACCTCACGTGAAATTGTTGATACACCGGTATTTTATACTATTATTGGCACAAATATTAATCTATTGTAAAAGGGAGTGTTTTACAGATATTGTAGTTTATAATACGGAACTCATTTTATTAGATGATTTGTAGCTTCCACCAACACTAGTCTAAATAAAGAATACGATATGGATCAACTAGATTAATAGACGCAACGCCATTCATAACCTTAAATTCCTTATAAACAGGTCCTCTTGATTCACAGACCAACACGTAATTTCATATGGATTCTGTTAAAATGAGTCATATTGATATGATAAATATCGTTTAAAATGATAATCTGGTAGGAAAAATATCTACCCCGTCCGGGATTCAAACCCGAGATCTCTAGATTCACAGTCATAGGCGCTAACCCCACGGCTATTTCGACAACACAAATGGTGTGCACAAGATGGTGACTTATTTCCACGTTCCAATAATACTGCATTACGGAATTAAGTTTCATTTATATTTTGCTTATTTCGATAATGTTCCTGAAATTGTGAAATTGAGTTTAAAATGCCTTATGAATAGGCCCTCTTGTGAGTAAAGAGAATGTATTCATCAATAGTTCATGAAGGCTTGCTCAATTCACGTATAACCACAACGATTATATTATATTGATGACTGTATTACCGTTACGTGGGTTAATATTTGAATAGCCATTGTGCAGAAACATAATACCGGCAATGCCGTCTACTTACAATGTTTGATATTAAGGCAGTTTACCATTTAAATACTGATACGAAGACTTCGAACATGTACCATGTGCTTTGTTTCAATCACTTGACACCAGAGTTCGCATGAGCGTTTACCGTTCAGTATGTCATATACATTCCACATGGCCGAGAGTATGTCATGGTATCAATTTCCGACACCGCGCGCTCATTGTTTCTCTTACCACTGCCAGCTGGATCTTACCCACTACCAGCTGGATCGATCGATCGAGTTGGCAGTGCGTCATAAACTTCCGTTCGATCCATCACTGCCAAATAGCACACTTTCGTTCGATCGAACGGAAGTGTGCCAGCTGGTGCCACCTCGATCGTTCCGAACCACTTCCGTCCCATTTTTCAAAATCTCTCCCACAAAAATATCCAGCAACCGAGTGGAAAGATGTTACACATCAATAAAAATAAATAAATAATCATATTCCTCAAATTAATTCAAGTTAAACCCCCTCGAAGACCTTTCACAAAAATAATCAGTCAGCAATCTAGCTAGGAATGTGATACGAAAATATTTCCCTAAGCACTACAAAAGTTCATAAAAAATAACAATAGTTACACCCTGAGTCTACCGCAAAGCAAATGAATTTAATCGTTGACAATCGTAAAGTATTCAATTTACATTTAAAGCACCACTAAATATATTTAAAATATGACGGTATCACTTCCAACATTTGATTTTATTTTAATTTTGTTAGCTAAATCCAATCTTACGTAAAACTACAGGCGAGAAGCACCCACACCGAAAGAAAATCAAAACTAGCAAGGCTTAGTCCTATAATATAAACATCTGACTAGTACACACATATTTAGGCTACAGGAAATGGGAAAACACAACAAATAAAAATAGCACTCCTATTGGTCATGCCCCATGCCCAGATTCAATGCTCTTTGCACTCAATCGTCATCTACGTGTATGTCATTTAGGTTGGCAAACGCTTAGTGATAACTACGCCTCACATCGCATGATTACTAACCGCCTGTGCCTTCAGGTTGTCTCAGCGATTACAATCCGTCGTCTCAAAAATCGTGTAAAACAGTCCTAGGTATTGTCTCTAAAATGCCTATGTGTCAGTCAAATAAATAAATAAATAAAAAAGAAACAAAGAAAGTCGAAGAAAAATTAAGATTAAATATTTGATATACAATCCACGGCTTGGTTATATTTCAAATTATTAAGTCCAATTTAGTGGAAAGAATTATGTTCCATGATTTTTATATTCAATTTTAGCTCAAATATTATTCCCTTATCGTGTATTTTAAATAATTGTAGACCTCTATAACATGGGATGGCAAGTAACAAAACCATTACTCCAGTCTCTCCATCAAAGGTTGAGAAAAAGTTCTCAAACAGTACGCTTCAGCGATCCAAATAACCCACTCGTCCTACTGACGATAATCAGCGGCTTTACGAGCTCACTATTAACCTCGGTATGCTGGACAAAAATGGACTCATATCCCATTTATCTCAAACACTCATCGCCTTAACAGTGGAAATCTTCGGAGGAATAAAAACATCTATTCCAATAAATACACAATAATCACGTCGCCCTACGTGATACTTTTCACGTATATAATATTTATAAAGGGATCTCATCGTTCATTTACTTAAGAAAAATCATGGTTCAAAACCTCTTTTAAAATACGTTCATTGTAATTGAATTTAGCATTGGATGCTATCATACAGTAGAAAGAATCAGCCCCAAGTCGGCTGTGACTTCGAAACATTCATCAAACCTACGACATAGCACGAAGCGAGGCATAGCCTGCTAGTATTGTCATTCTGTCGTATCTTAAATTGTAATCTGTTTATCTGTGTGGCTAGCACTTCCCTTAAGATGCAGGTGTGCAGATAGAAACAGGTTTCTGCCATGCAGTGTCGAGTGTAAATGTCACTGTCTTCAAAATCTCACAATACAAAACTTTAGTTGGCTGCGCCAGCATAATATTACTATGTTACAGTTCCAACTCTCTCTCTGAATTAAATAAAACAAACACAATCAACAGCTCACTTTGCATTCAGTTCATTCTGACTTCGTCGAAGCCTTTGGGAAAATACATATTATCCCAAATAATCCCAAAGAAAAGATGAAACAGTGCGCTCCAACACGACACTTCAAAACGATACGCAAAATCTGTACTATACTTCACATATGGCTTAACTCAAGCCTGCACAATCATTATACGTTTCCAAAGCTTAGGACTGAGAGATATTACACTAAATTTCTCCATGAGTTAAATAATACAATGATTCATTGAACTAAAAATGTGGTAATCGCTGCCTATGCCTGCAGAAAAAATTGCTCAACTTCAAAGAGCAGTAATTCAAAGATATCCCACTCATGGTTAATTATATAAACACATGCGGCCTCCTTAGACCTTCGTGAATCATTTATTTGCAAGGATGATGTTAGTGAATCACTCTGCGTGACCTACGCAGTAAGCAAAGCTGTTGAATAATGATATGATTAAACTAAGCTACAGAAATTGCCTCTCTACAAGTCGTGCCTAGTGTGATCATCTAAAAACTATTCTATGAGCATCTACTCCTCTACAGAAATTGAAGTAAAAACTCACTGACTCGATGGAATATTTGGTGAATTTTTGAGAGCTATGGCCATTGGTATAGCGACCATGTGCTCGGCTCCCATGAGCTCAACCATTTCTTATTCCTACGTTTCATGATGTTTCCAATGTAAGCATCTCCCCGGGCATATTTCTATATTCTATAGCCGCTTCCATCTCAAATTGGAGATTGTTGGCCTTGTGGTCATATCTGAGTAGTCAGTTGTACGTGATGAATTTCATTGAACAGATTGTACTGTTCCAAAGCTCACTGCTTCTACAATTCCGCTGACAGATTTAAAGATTGCCCTTGGTCCGCCACAGGCTTTAAATGCACTGGTTGTACAGTGTCATCTCACAGACTCTATTACTTCAAAATCACAAAGTTCTCTTTACAGTTCTCGTACCATGTGGTCGTTACCATGTGGTCCTTGGTTGGATAAGAGAAAAAAGAACATTCGTCGTTAATTACACAAACTGTTCGTACTGACGGTTCACTCAGCCTTATTTCACACCACTCAATTTAATACGCCGAAATCGGTAGATTGGCTCAGATTCGAGCACGCTTTTCACACACACGAAAATATTACTTCCATACGGGAATACGAATGGAAACTTCCACTCCGGATATGACTAGGTGAGTCATTGGGCAACTGTCCCTCGTTGAACGACTATATTTCGCATTAGCACGTTTGTGATTTAAAGTCATATTTATAACACAAAGAAGAATGTCCAGATAAATCCTTCTCTTGACCGGTATAACTCAGGCTTTTAGAATAAAACTGTGAATCATTAAATCAAACTTTTGTGACATCCCACACACACTATCTATAGGTTCAAGGAGTAAAACATATCCACCACTCAAGTCAAGATCTTCAGCAGGAATCTGTTCAGAGCTTCTCTGGTGCATCCATTTATTGTCTAACTTAAGCTGATAGAAAATATCATCGGACATCTGGCTCACTACCCAATCCTTGTCCCTAATACAGTTACACACACTACTATAGTCATCACGGAAACATAGGTTATCAGACAAGTTCAAAACACACCCAAATACCTGGGGCTGATGACCAAGATGTCCCAAGTCCCGCAAATGAATTAACAACGTCTAATTCATACACTTCTTCTAAAAATGCTTAGCCCTGGAAAGTTGTCCAGCAAAGCATAGGCAACTCCGTACAGGGCATGGCGGTCCTTGGAGCAGTGGAAGTTAGAGGCACTAAATGGGATGGAGTTGTCAGCTCCATACCCGGCCAAATTTGCTTACAGGAATTTCCTCGTAGCAGTGGAAGGTAGAGTCGGGAGTAGAATTGGAAAACCACGGAAAATCACTTCTTGGATAGCTGAGGTGGGAATGAAACCTACCTCTTCTCAGTTTTGCCACACAAGGCTGAGTAGACCCCTTTCCAGCCCTCAGGCTAGACTTAAATTCCTTGACAGAGCCAGGAATCTAACCCGGACCACCTGGGCGACAACCAACAATGCTAGCCGGTACATAAGGAAGTGGACTAAATTCCATTACCTGGGTGGGAATCGAACCCCATCCCTTTCACATAGAATGCCAGCGTCTCTACCGAGTCGGCTACGCAGCCTTCCTAGGATGTTTGCTTTGTAAACATGTATGTACTTGAAGCACTTGAACCATCTCCTGGTTGCAACTAGCATTGCGGTGACCTTATTTTAAACGTCTCACATTGCGATTGTCATTACCATTTTCAAGCAACACCTTTTAAGTCTGACTCGAGAACCGTCAATTAGCCCATATTGAAACACCATTTCGAATTTTCCCACACACAGTATTTGTGAATTAAAGCCTACATATGAATTTTTAGCTGCAATTATCCACGGGAATGGCTCTAGAAATTATCTACTCTAACTTTAAAATTTATCAAAGACGTTTTTATTTAGAACTAGCAGTAGTACCCGGCTTCGCCCGGTGGAATGATGATAATGTCTCAAAGTATCCTTAGAAATATAATGGATTTAAAATCTAGGTCATTTGCCCCCAAAGACAATGAGGGCGTAATATCTAGGTCATTTGCCCTTTTGATCAGGATGATAATGAAAACTACTGTTGAATTGACACGTCAAACTTACAAACTAGCGTAAAGGAAATACATATTTCAAAATTCACAGGCGAGGAAGACTTATTGTGTGTGGTGATCAATGGTGTAATGGGCGTAACATCTAGGTCATTTGCCCTTATGATGAGGATGATGGGAAACTACTACCTATATTGAATTGACACTTCAACTAATAATGTACACAATGTACTGTAATAAAAATAAATATTTTAAAAATCACAGTCGAGAAAGACTTTATGCCGCGGTGATTAGTGGTATGATGCGCGTAATATCTAGGTCATTTGCACTTAAGATGACAATAATAAGGTAATGAAAAAATTACTACTAAACCAACATGGTGTAATTTTAAAACTGATATAGGTAATTCAGATGTCTAGCTTCGATGTCTTCCAAAGTCTCAACCTTATTTTCTGGCTTAGGCCTGTACTCGAAGCGTCTAGTGAAAGAGCTTATGGTGTTCTGCTCGGCAAAGAATATGGGTCCAAGGTGCACGAACCTGAGATGATCGCAGATGATGACGAAATATGATGGACACACATTCGCGGTTCCCCGCCGTATTTAGATTGGCCGGGGAATCACTCACTCTTTCGCAACACCACAGTGGCTTGAGCAAAGGCCCTGTGCTGGCATCAGCATAGACAGCAGATAACACGGTGGGCTCTGGAAAGTCATCTCATGTCACCTCGCGATGAATCAGTAAGCTATTCTCACAACTGCCCCCCCTGGGTCTCACGACTTGTTGGACGTGGGTTGGCGACCACGGGATCCCAGCTGAGTCTGGCATCGCTTCTACTTCCTGATGCTGGGCTCCTTTCACTTCTCTTTCCTGTCGGCCTTCCTTCGTCAACTCTTGTTCTCTTCCGACTCCGACAGTATTAGGGTATCCGAGGGCTAGGGAGTCTTTCAATTTCCCGTCTTAATTGGCCGTTGTCTCATCTTTCCTGATGCCCTCATTCTTCGAGGGGTCTGCCTTCTTTTCCTTTTCATAATATCTCCTGTCTTCTGCTCAAGGCCCACAAAGAGGCAGGGTGTGTGTAGCCCCACCACTTCTGGTACACCCTCAAGGGCTCATGGCTGGTGAGTTAGGAAGCTGGCAACCCCGAGGGATTCCTGAGCTAAATGCAGGGAAATGGAGTGGTATGTCAGAAAATTCAAGTGGACAGTGTTACTCATCGGGTTCCAAATTTGGTTCAGATCGGTGAAACCGTGTAGATTTGTGCCAAATGACCTAAATGCAGGGAATAGATTGGTCTGTCCGAAATTTCATGTTGACAGTGCTACTCGTCGGGTTCCAAAGGGTAATTATAAACAATTTGGTTCAGATCAGTGAAACGGTGTAGATTTGTCCCAAAGAGCCTATATGCAGGGAAATGGGTGGTCTGTCCGAAATTTAAAGTGGACAGTGATACTCGTTGGGTTCCCAAGAGTGAGTATACAAATTTTGGTCCAGATTGGTGAAACGATGTAGATTTGTGGCAAAGGGTCTAAATACAGGAAATGGAGTGCTCTGTCCGAAAGTTCAAGCAGACAGTGTTACTCGTCGGGTTGCAAAGGGTAAGTAACTTACATAAAGATTGGTTTAGATGGGTGAATGTATGTTGATTTTTGCCAAAGAACCTAAATGCAGTAAATGGAACGGTCTATCCGAAATTTCATTTAGATAGTGTTACACGTCGGGTTCCAAAGGGTAAGTAGGTAAAATTTGGTTCAGATCGGTGAAACAGGAGAGATAAGGGCCTAAATGCAGGGAATGGAGTGGTCTGTCCAAAGTTTCAAGTGGACAGTGTTACACGTCGGGTTGCAAAGGGTAAGTATACAAATTTAGGTTGAGATCGGTGAAACAATGTAGATATGTGCCAAAGGGCCTAAATGCAGGGAATGGAGTGGTCTGTCCGAAATTTCAAGTGAACAGTGCTACTCATCGGGTTCCAAAGGGTAAGTATACACGTTTTGTTTTCGATCGGTGAACGATGTAGATTTGTGCCAAAGGGCCTAAATGTGGGGAATGGAGTGGTCTGTCCGAAATTTCGAGTGGACAGTGTTACTCGTCGAGTTCCAAAGGGTAATTATTTGAGAACGGTGAAACGGTGTAGTTTTGTGCCAAAGGGCCAAAAAGCAGGGAATAGTGTGGTCTGTCAGAAATTTAAAGTGAACAGTGTTACTTGTCGGGTTCCAAAGGGTAAGTTTATAAAATTTGAGTCAGATCGGCGAAACGGTGCAGATTTGTGCCAAACGGCCTAAATGCAGGGGTTGGAGTGGCTCTCCGCAATTTCAAGCCAACAGTGTTAGTCGCAGTGTTCCAAAGGGTAACTTAAATATACAAATTTTGGTTGAGATCAGTGAAACGTTGTAGATTTGGGCCAAAGGGCCTAAATGCAGGGAATGGAGTGGTCTGTCCGAAATTTCAAGTGAACAGTGCTACTCATCGGGTTCCAAAGGGTAAGTATACACGTTTTGTTTTCGATCGGTGAACGATGTAGATTTGTGCCAAAGGGCCTAAATGTGGGGAATGGAGTGGTCTGTCCGAAATTTCGAGTGGACAGTGTTACTCGTCGAGTTCCAAAGGGTAATTATTTGAGAACGGTGAAACGGTGTAGTTTTGTGCCAAAGGGCCAAAAAGCAGGGAATAGTGTGGTCTGTCAGAAATTTAAAGTGAACAGTGTTACTTGTCGGGTTCCAAAGGGTAAGTTTATAAAATTTGAGTCAGATCGGCGAAACGGTGCAGATTTGTGCCAAACGGCCTAAATGCAGGGGTTGGAGTGGCTCTCCGCAATTTCAAGCCAACAGTGTTAGTCGCAGTGTTCCAAAGGGTAACTTAAATATACAAATTTTGGTTGAGATCAGTGAAACGTTGTAGATTTGGGCCAAAGGGCCTAAATGCAGGGAATGGAGTGGTCTGTCGGCAATTTCAAGCCGACAATATTTCTCGTAGGGTACCAAAGGGTAAGTATCCGAATGTTAGTTCTAATCGGTGAAACGGTGTAGATTTGTGCCAAAGGACCTATATGCAGGGAATGGGGTGGTCTGTCCGAAATTGTATGTGGACAGTGTTACTCGCAGGGTTCCAAAGGGTAAGTATACACATTTTGGTTCAAATCGGTGAAACGGTGTAGATTTGGACCAAAGGGCCTAAATGCAGGGAATGGGGTGGTCTGTCCAAAATTTTAAGTGGGCAGTGTTACTCGCAGGGTTCCAAAGGGTAAGTATACAAATTTTGGTTGAGATCGGTGAAACGGTGTAGATTTGGGCCAAAGGGCCTAAATGCGGCGAATGGAGTGATCTGTCCGCAATTTAAAGTAGAGAGGGTACTCGCAGGGTACCAAAGGGTAAGAATACGAATTTTGATTCTGATCGGGGAAACGGTGTAGATTTGGACCAAAGGGCCAAAATGCAGGGAATGGGGTGGTCTGTCCGAAATTGTAAGTGGACAGTGTTACTCGCAGGGTTCCAAAGGGTAAGTGTACAAAATTTGGTTCAGATCGGTGAAACGGTGTAGATTTGTGAAAAAGGGCCTAAATGCAGGGCATAGGGTGGTCTGTCCAAAATTTCAAGTGGACAGGGTAACCCGCTGGGTTCCAAAGGGTAAGTATACAAATTTTGGTTCAGTTCGGTGAAACGGTGTAGATTTGTGCAAAAGGGCCTAAATGCAGGGAGTGGGGTGGTCTGTCCGAAATTTTAAATGGACAGTGTTAATCGCAGGGTTCCAAAGGGTAGGCCTAAGTATACAAATTTTGGTTCAGATCGGTGAAACGGTGTAGATTTGTGCCTAAGGGCATAAATCCAGGGGATGGAGTAGCCTCTCCGCAATTTCAAGCAGACAGTGTTAGTCGCAGTGTTCCAAAGGGTCAATATGCAAATTTTGGTTGAGATCGGTGAAGCGGTGTAGATTTGGGCAAAAGGGCCTAAATGCAGGGAATGGAGTGGTCTGTCCGCAATTTCAAGCAGACAGTGTTACTCACAGTGTTCCAAAGGGTAGGTATACACATTTTGGATCAGATCGGTGAAACGGTGTAGATTTGTGCCAAAGGGCCTAAATGCAGGGATTGGAGTGGTCTGTTCGCAATTTCAAGCAGATAGTGTTACTCGCAGGGTACCAAAGGGTAAGAATACGAATTTTGGTTCTGATCGGTGAAACAGTGTAGATTTGGACCAAAGGGCCTAAATGCAGGGATTGGGGTGGTCTGTCCAAAATGTTAAGTGGACAGTGTTACCCGCAGGGTTCCAAAGGGTAAGTATACAAATTTTGGTTCAGATCGGTGAAACGGTGTAGATTTTAGCAAAAGGGCCTAAATGCAGGGAAAGGGGTGGTCTGTCCGAAATTTAAAGTTGACAGGGTTACCCGCATTGTTCCAAAGGGTAAGTATACAAATTTTTGGTTCAGATCGGTGAAACGGTGTAGATTTGTATACATAACAGACAGACAGACAGACAGACAGACAAACTTTGTGCTTTATATATATAGATACGGTCATCCTATGTTTGCACCAGGATCATGACGTTAGACTGCAATATTGTGCTGAGAATTTGTCATTTCATCAACCCAAAATGCTTCTTGCTATATCCACAAACAATAATAACTCAATTTATGAATATGCTATGGTAAGTCCACGCAAATTCGCTTTCGATCACCAAAATTGGTACGAAGACTGAAGCTGTATTTATTGTTTGGTGTAAAACTAACGTGCTTTCTTTTATAGTATAGCAAATCACAACATTATATTTTATACACCTGGCAATTATCTCTTTTATTACACTGCTACTATGTGAATAATACCCTGCCCAAGTACTTGTACTTGTGCACCTGTTCCAATGCAGAGTTTTGTACCTCATATTCATTCTTCTTATGTACATCCCCCAGGAATAGAGAAGTATTTGAAACCCTGCATTTAAAATCTAGTGACCACGGTTTTGTTCCTTGTTCACATGCAAATGAAACAACATAAGTCAATGTAGCGAAACATTGAAAAAAGTGAAGGATTATCTTAAATATTTTAAAACAATGTGCTATTTCATGTATCTTGTGTAGGCAGGGCATCCTTCGAGGTCACACATTGAAATCCTGTTTTCGAAGCAGCGTCCATCGTGTCGCCTGGGGTGCCGCCCTCCAGAAGCGACGAGCTTCGTTCTTCTCTCCTCCTTCCTCCCCTCGTTACCTCTCGTTCTCTGAACCCCGGCATGCTGACATGTCGTTCTTTTATCCATTGTGTCGTGTTCTAGGTATTCGCTACCTTATTGCTGTTTACCCTTCTGGTATTTGGCCGCTTGCGTTCTGCCTGTAATTCTGTTGCAATAGTTGCGCCATTTGGAGTGTCTGCAAATCTGGATGATTGTTATTCCCATAATATGGGATAGCCTATTTATAGCGGTATTTCCAAAAGTCAAATAAGTACGATGTCCATCTATAATTATTTAAGAAGGTTAATTAATTACTGGTACCCCGTATCATAGCAGTAACTTGTCGCTCGTATCTTTATTCAGTACAAACCTAACGTAATTGATTGTGAATTTCATAAGCTTTTCACAGGAAATGAAAAGTCGATTACTTCAGGGTCAGATACATGGTACGTTTGGCTCAGGCACTCGTCTTCCTTGCCTAAAGTGGTTGGTGCATTCTTGAAATGCACGGTACCTGAGATCACAATTTTGAATACTTTTGCACGTTCTTTTCTTCCTTTTTGTCAAACACCAACAGTGATCATTTGTTTTTTCCTCTATGTGCAAATTTCTTATATTTTGTGTGAGTATGTTTCAGATATATATTCTGTGATCCACCTAGCGTCATATGACAACAAATCTCTGAAGCTCTTCAACTTTTCCTCGCGCAAGAGGAATTCCACATCCATTTGGCTACCAGATACTGTTGTCAACTCTTTGAAGACCAGCTCAGCAAAAGAAGATTATTTTGTTTTTATTAAGTTGGTTATGCTGATATGTATACCTTTTGTTTCCTCCCCCCACTCTCTCCCCCTTCCGTGGTCTCTCCGTGCTCTGCTGAGCCTCACTCACTTCTTCGTCTGCAGTTGACTCGTACAGTCAAAGCTCCGCTCGAGCTTAGCCTCCTCAAACCAAGAGGCACAACCTCTTCTACGCCATGTTGGCTAAGTAATCATCATCGAAATCTTCGACTTCAACATGAAATCAAGATAAGTACCTTTTTAAAAAGTTTTAACCTCATCTTCATGGTTTTAACTTCCAAGTGATTTTAATTATAATTTATAGGCAGTGTGAAACTATTTACTTTGGGGCAATAATCACTCTTCGTGGGATTTGCAATGTTGAGCTTTTTCTTGTAAGCCAACCTTACTAAAAGGAGCTTTTCTTAAGCTATTTAAACGAGAAACCCTCTCGCTACGTGGGATATTATATAATACCCGCTGCCTATAATTATAGAACTATTTCCTCCGTTGGATTTTCTCAACCCCATTTTCTGCTAAGGTCGTTCTGGAACCTTCGAGATCTTGTTCTCTATCTGCGAGTCTTGCCGTCAAGTATTGACACGCACTTGTGAAACTACTAGTTAAAATGAGGAATCTTCCTTATAAATTTTTGCAATAGCTAACTTCCTCCACCGTTGGAACTTCTAGAACATTCTCTGGCGCATTTAATTGTAAATCACGACTTTTTCGAGAAATAGACTTTCACCTACATAGTGCAATCAGTTATCTCCATAATTGCAATAACTTTTTTTCTCATGAGCTTCAGTGTTTCTCTGGTGAACTTTGCATCCATCTTTACAGACAATAGTGATAATCAGTGCTTTCTCCACTTTTCTACCGCGTCGCGATCGTCCGGTTATATTAAATACGGCCATGAACATTGATCCTATATCCTCATGATCTTTCCTTAACCTTCTACTAACAACCATTATTTATAAAATTGTAACTGTCTATAAGGTGTTACTCACGAAGTACCCTTCCAACTTTGCTAGTTTAACATTAATTAAATTCTGCATAATTTCTTGTGTGATACAAGTTTTAAATTTACATTGTTCCTCCCTTCAAAAGCAAGGAAAACAATTCTCTAAGCTCTTGAGCGAGTCATGTTCAGGCTTCACGAAATGGAAACTGCCCCATTTTTCTCATGATTCATAATTAAACATAGGAAGTCTGGGAACTTCCTTTTTCTATCTTATTTTCACGTTGTTATTATTGTCCTTTTCAAAGTTGTCATTTTTTCTAGAACATTCTCTCAAGAATTTCTTAAGGTACACTTTTGTACTCCAATTCACGTTCAAGCTTTAAGTATTTCATTGTTTATTGGTTTAACTTTTATAAAGATTTATAAACATGTAAGGTTTGAAACCTTTAAAATTGTCAATTGCCTGGAGCAACTACTTAATGTTTAGAGGTCTGCGACCCTATTTGTTAAAAAGTTCAAATGAACTATATTTATCCAAATTATGTTGCATAATTGTTAATTTCCTCAAACTTCCTGCATTGTTAAATAAACTAAATATTTGTTTTTGGATTCATCATTTCTTTGATAATACAGTTAGGCAGGATCCTGGCTTTCCTAGCTCTTCCTAGGTTTATGCCCTCGTTCATATATAATAAAGCTTTTACTATCTGTCTGGCCAGATCATCACCCTTCCCTATAGTACTTTCATTCGTGCTTGGGAGGAAATACACTACAGGTTCTCTCTGGCAAAATGCCCAAGCCTTATCTGCGGCTCCCGTTGGCCTCGACCAAGCTCGTAGCCATTTTAGGTATCCGAGCACATATTTGCGGTGGCAACCGCTTCTAAATGAATTAAAAGTCAACTTATTAATTTTGTGGGACTCTCCTCCTATTCTTCTATCCTTCTCTTCCAATTCCAAAATCTACTTCCTTCTCTTCATCATCTTCCCTTGGTGGGTGGGTTATTCCCTAACCTATAATCTACCCAAAAATTTGGTGCCGAAACCCGGGAGAGTCCATTTGTTATTTCTATTGTTTGTCAAGTGTCATTTGACAATACTTTGCATATTTTTAATATCTCCTTTGGATCTTTCAGCTATATCTACGTCATGCAAAGCCTGTGAACGGGAAAGAGGCCGCTCCTGTCTCCTTTGGGGTGTCCTGTTCTTTCTACTCTCTCGCTGTTGCCAACCTGACAGCATCTCCAAAGTTCTACAGTTTCGTGAGTTGTATTTCAATTTATTATTTTTGTCATGGCTCCTGCCGAAAAAGATGAAACTCTCATTGCTAGACGTTCTTCTTATAAAGGGCAACTCACTAGATTCCGAAATTTCATCAGCAAATTAAATCCCGCCGAGTGTGATTTAGATATCTTGACTCATCGCCTTAAGTTGTACGAACGGTCTTATGATTATTATGACCAAATTCAAACTGAGATTGAATCCGCTTGTCCAGAACTGCAATTGGACCGGGATGAGGTCGAACCCTTGTACTTTGAAGGAATTGCAAAGGCCCACCAACTGATTCGCAATATCTCAGAACCGGACACTAGGGTCATCAATCCGGCCCAGTTCGTACCCGCTTCAGTTCACAAGAACAAACCGAAACCGTTACTTCCCAAGATAAGCCTACCCCACTTCTCAGGCAAGGAAGGTGAATGGTATTCTTTTTACGAACTTTACTGTTCTTTAATTCATGAAAATATCGAGATCCCAGACATACATAAATTTTACTACCTCCGCACGTCTTTGGAATCAGAGGCCTTGACCTTGGTAGAGTCACTGCCTTTAAGCGCAGACAACTACCACATCGCCTTTAATCTCCTTAAAGAGAGATATGGCAATTTAAGGTTGAGTGTCGCTCGTCATATCCGCTGTCTCTTCAACTTACCTGCCGTCAAACCTAATGACGTCACATCTTTAAGAGACCTCTTAGATTCTATGCAGTTAAATGTCAGAGCGTTATACCAGCTAAAACAGCCTGTCCAAACATGGGACACCATACTTATTCACCTAGCTACATCAAGATTCGATTTTTCGACACTGAAGGCCTGGGAGGTCGAACTCGCCTACAACAAAGAATTTTCCTTCGAACACCTCGTTTCGTTTCTCAACAGTCGATGTCAATTCCTTACAGCACTCGCATTTCAGTGCGAAAAAGTCGAAACGAATCCTCAGTGTCAAATTTTTGAAAAAAAACTTGCTTCTTCAAAGGGACATCAGCCCCCATTTGTCGAAAACAAACAAACCCGTTCTTCTTTTAATCATTCAAGAGAAGATATCAGGCCGCTTAACAAATCGTTAAAATGCACGCTCTGTAAAAAGCTTCACACATTGTATTTGTGCAAATCCTTTAAAGAATTGTCTGTCGAAGATCGAAGAAAGTTTGTCTTAAACAGCAAACATTGTTTCAATTGCTTATCACCTAAGCATTCTTCTTCGAACTGTACGTCATCAAACCTTTGTTTTCATTGCAAAAAAAACGCATCATTCTTTATTGCACGTTCACGATAAATCGAGGTCATCAGCACCCACTTCTTTAAGCTCCATGCAGAGCAGCTCCGAACAAACTAATGCTTCTTCCTGCATTTCCAACGCCGACACTTCTCATAGTGCGCAAACCCTGTTGACCACTGTACAATTTGAAATCCAAGATAAATTTGGAAATTGGTTCAAAACCCGTGGTCTTCTCGATTCCGCTTCAACGCACAACTTTGTGTCGCAATCGTTGATTAAAAAACTAGGTCTTTCGTTATCGCCTACTTCTATCAATGTGACCGGCATTGACAATTTGAAAACTCAAGTTTTGCAGTCTTCAAAATTGAAAATCAGAGACGTTTGTCAAAGAAACACCAATCTTAATTTAAACTGTCTCATTCTTACCAGTATTGGCAAGGACACTCCAAGTCACTCCATTAATACTTCCGGTTTAAACATTCCCTCGCACTTAAGGTTAGCCGATCCTCAGTTTAATGCTCAAGGTCCCATTGATGTGCTTTTCAGTGCCAATGTTTTTTGGAATTGCATTCGCAAACAAACACGCAAGTTATCTTCAACCGTGGTCGCTAGAGACACCGATTTTGGTTGGGTTATCACTGGCGAAATCAAACATACCAGTGTTCAAACCAAAGCACAATGTCAGTTCGTCACAGCTGACATAAATCCCATTTCTGAAAAAGAGAACGCTCATGTCTCAAATCTCAATATTTTTGAAAACCACTTGTCGAAACGATGTCTTATAGTGAATAACTGCGCTAACCCTGTAAGTTGTTTAAATGGGTTTTCCTTCTTCCCGCACAAAATGGCAATTCAAGTTCGCCTTGCTTTGTGTTATTTCGTATATCTTCTTATGTCATTTTTTATAGCAGTTAATTACTTAAACTATTCCTCGAAAACTATCTTCCCCTTGTGTAAAACCATGGCTATCAGTCACCATCACTTTGCTGTACGCTATGTTTCACTTCTTTCGTTACGTAGAGGGATGGCCACGGCCGGCTCCTACCCCCTTCCTCGCAATTGGAAGTCGCTCATGAAACCGCTTGAAACTCTGAATTCCATTGCACCTAGAATAACTATTCTTATGCATAACCTTCTTCTCAATGTCCCAGCTTGTCTTCTTTGCTCGGAAGAATTAAGCTTCTTTTTGTTGAAAATTGTTCGATTTCGCGATCCTCTCAATTATGCGAAATTGATTTCCTCGTTTATTTCATATAGCCTTAAATTGCTTTTTCATGTCCAAGTTACGATTGACTGCATGTCGTGTGACTCGTTCTGCTTTAAGTTACAGCTGACTCAATTAGTGTGTGTGCACTTTGAACTGCTTGTTTTTGAGACTCGTGTGTATACCAGTCTGAGGAATGCCAAGTTGTTGTTTATTTCCTGTATGATTGACACAGTTCAAAACAAGTTTCTCTTATCTCAACTTTGGCTGATTGCCAAGCATTGTCTAGCGCGTTGCTACTGCAAGTACGGAAGCCGTTCACCTAGTTCTCAAAATAAACTCGTTCCGCTTAAGGACTCTGTCAGCTATTTATATGTCTTATCTCGTTGTACTATGTGTGTCAAGGCTGTATTTGTTTACTTCTATCACTTACTCACGCTCGTATCTTACAATTGTTTCTATTCTTACTTTAAAACTTCGTTGCGTATTTCTCACGCGCGTATGTATTGCAATTTGCTTGCATATTTTGCGATCTTAATGTTCATTGATGAACAAACTTGTTTTTTCTCGTCGTCACCTTCGATGTGTTTTTGTATTCATGATTGTCATGTCACGTTTTTCGCTGACTTAAGTATTTTCTGAGTAACCCCTTTGATACTCATTATAACTTGAGGTCATTGTTTATGGCTACTCGTTTGTTACCTATGGCGTTCTTGCTTTCTACTCGCATAGTTCCTTTGTTTATTTGGTATATTCTTGTCCTGAATAGATGTACTTGTTCCTATACGCTTTGTTTAAACTTGCCAATTCTTCTTTCTCATCGTATCGTAATCTTTACTAGTGCTTTATTTCCCTCAGTTTCCAGCTATTTCGTGATTGAAAGTGTTGATAATTCTCGCCTTTCAACTCCGCTTTCCAATGACCCTGATGACCTCCTTCCACTTACACCTGGTCGCTTCTTTACACGCACTTCTCTCTCTGCCCATCCTCCCCTTTCCATTTCTTTCAGGGATTTTGATTTACCTATTGTTGGGCGTAAACTTGAAGCCCTCAGTAATTCTTTTTGGAAGAGGTGGAACTTGGAATATTTAACTTCCTTGCAACGGAGGCAGAAGTGGTTTCTTTCCAGTCCCGACATTCAAGTAGGAGACTTGGTCTTGGTTAGGGATGTTCCTCCCCCCCTAGTCTGGCCTTTTGGAAAAGTGACCAAGTGTCACCCTGGAAGAGATAGGAGAGTCAGGGTATTAAGAGTCTTGACCACTAATGGTCAGATCACAAGACTACTTTTCGGTAATGGTTCATTACTGTACTTGTTTTTCATGCTCCCTGTTGGTGTCTGGCCCTCCCAGTATGGTGCATTCTTGAAATGCACGGTACCTGAGATCACAATTTTGAATACTTTTGCACGTTCTTTTCTTCCTTTTTGTCAAACACCAACAGTGATCATTTGTTTTTTCCTCTATGTGCAAATTTCTTATATTTTGTGTGAGTATGTTTCAGATATATATTCTGTGATCCACCTAGCGTCATATGACAACAAATCTCTGAAGCTCTTCAACTTTTCCTCGCGCAAGAGGAATTCCACATCCATTTGGCTACCAGATACTGTTGTCAACTCTTTGAAGACCAGCTCAGCAAAAGAAGATTATTTTGTTTTTATTAAGTTGGTTATGCTGATATGTATACCTTTTGTTTCCTCCCCCCACTCTCTCCCCCTTCCGTGGTCTCTCCGTGCTCTGCTGAGCCTCACTCACTTCTTCGTCTGCAGTTGACTCGTACAGTCAAAGCTCCGCTCGAGCTTAGCCTCCTCAAACCAAGAGGCACAACCTCTTCTACGCCATGTTGGCTAAGTAATCATCATCGAAATCTTCGACTTCAACATGAAATCAAGATAAGTACCTTTTTAAAAAGTTTTAACCTCATCTTCATGGTTTTAACTTCCAAGTGATTTTAATTATAATTTATAGGCAGTGTGAAACTATTTACTTTGGGGCAATAATCACTCTTCGTGGGATTTGCAATGTTGAGCTTTTTCTTGTAAGCCAACCTTACTAAAAGGAGCTTTTCTTAAGCTATTTAAACGAGAAACCCTCTCGCTACGTGGGATATTATATAATACCCGCTGCCTATAATTATAGAACTATTTCCTCCGTTGGATTTTCTCAACCCCATTTTCTGCTAAGGTCGTTCTGGAACCTTCGAGATCTTGTTCTCTATCTGCGAGTCTTGCCGTCAAGTATTGACACGCACTTGTGAAACTACTAGTTAAAATGAGGAATCTTCCTTATAAATTTTTGCAATAGCTAACTTCCTCCACCGTTGGAACTTCTAGAACATTCTCTGGCGCATTTAATTGTAAATCACGACTTTTTCGAGAAATAGACTTTCACCTACATAGTGCAATCAGTTATCTCCATAATTGCAATAACTTTTTTTCTCATGAGCTTCAGTGTTTCTCTGGTGAACTTTGCATCCATCTTTACAGACAATAGTGATAATCAGTGCTTTCTCCACTTTTCTACCGCGTCGCGATCGTCCGGTTATATTAAATACGGCCATGAACATTGATCCTATATCCTCATGATCTTTCCTTAACCTTCTACTAACAACCATTATTTATAAAATTGTAACTGTCTATAAGGTGTTACTCACGAAGTACCCTTCCAACTTTGCTAGTTTAACATTAATTAAATTCTGCATAATTTCTTGTGTGATACAAGTTTTAAATTTACATTGTTCCTCCCTTCAAAAGCAAGGAAAACAATTCTCTAAGCTCTTGAGCGAGTCATGTTCAGGCTTCACGAAATGGAAACTGCCCCATTTTTCTCATGATTCATAATTAAACATAGGAAGTCTGGGAACTTCCTTTTTCTATCTTATTTTCACGTTGTTATTATTGTCCTTTTCAAAGTTGTCATTTTTTCTAGAACATTCTCTCAAGAATTTCTTAAGGTACACTTTTGTACTCCAATTCACGTTCAAGCTTTAAGTATTTCATTGTTTATTGGTTTAACTTTTATAAAGATTTATAAACATGTAAAGTTTGAAACCTTTAAAATTGTCAATTGCCTGGAGCAACTACTTAATGTTTAGAGGTCTGCGACCCTATTTGTTAAAAAGTTCAAATGAACTATATTTATCCAAATTATGTTGCATAATTGTTAATTTCCTCAAACTTCCTGCATTGTTAAATAAACTAAATATTTGTTTTTGGATTCATCATTTCTTTGATAATACAGTTAGGCAGGATCCTGGCTTTCCTAGCTCTTCCTAGGTTTATGCCCTCGTTCATATATAATAAAGCTTTTACTATCTGTCTGGCCAGATCATCACCCTTCCCTATAGTACTTTCATTCGTGCTTGGGAGGAAATACACTACAGGTTCTCTCTGGCAAAATGCCCAAGCCTTATCGGCGGCTCCCGTTAGCCTCGACCAAGCTCGTAGCCATTTTAGGTATCCGAGCACATATTTGCGGTGGCAACCGCTTCTAAATGAATTAAAAGTCAACTTATTAATTTTGTGGGACTCTCCTCCTATTCTTCTATCCTTCTCTTCCAATTCCAAAATCTACTTCCTTCTCTTCATCATCTTCCCTTGGTGGGTGGGTTATTCCCTAACCTATAATCTACCCAGTGGTGGAATCGAAACCATTTGCTGTCCTTTGGTATTTCAATTTTCTACGACATGACTGGCCAATACCAATAAATGTAAAGGTTCGATAAGGTGCCTCTCCACAGAAAATATCTGCCCCATCCGCTTTCACTTCCAAAAGGGGCGGTAGACGATTATTATTACTATTATTTTATGGGTCCAATTCACAGAAACCTAACCCGTGAATCGGATACCTGATCTGCATAATGGCTCTTCTATTCACAGGAAAATTCTTGTATACAGCATTTTGCAATATTTATTTTCAAGTGTGACACTGAGGTATGGTTTAAGTCTGTTGAGCCTAAGTTTGCCTCATCGAATCCCGACACGTTCAGTTGACATTTGAGTATGCTTAAATGTGATTTACTCAAGTTAGTAGATCTACTGGCACGTTAAACGTTTCTTTCAGGGCTGAATTCCGCCACATTGACGCCTTTAAATCCATGGTTGTTAAAAGGGGGCACAAAACTCGTAACATTTATCAGAAAATGTTTAATTCTTTATGGTCTCGGATGAAGGGTGTGGTAACTATGTAGAGGTGAAACGATAAGCTAAGGACAGGGAAGCATGGACGGCTGCATCAATCCAGTCAAAAGACCGAAGACTCAAACAGCAACAAATGCTCAGAGAAGGTTACGGGACCACTAGTTAAGGTATGTATTCACGTTTGAAATCGTGATTTTGGTCAAAATGTTCATTTTTACGTCATTGGAAAGCCTGAAGTTTCTAGCTTACAAATATGTAAGTATCACTGTCCTAAGACTTATATAAGGTGCGTTCAAAAAGGAACGAGCCGTAGGCTGGAATGAGCAAACCGGTGACGACATCGGTTAATCGTGGCCTGTGTAACGAGGTGTGGTTCCGACCAGAGCCTGGATGGTCACAGCTCATCACAAGAGGGCACGCGTGCACGTCACGTGACGATACAAAGCGAGCAGCAGCATGCATCAATCGTCCAACGCTGCCAGTCGCATTGCAAACAGTGACATGAAGGCGTCAAACGAAGAGCATGGAAGTGTTGTTCGGTTTTTGACAGCGGGAGGAGTAGGGGGAATGAACATTCATCGCCGAATGTCACAAGTGTACGGCGAACACTGCATGTCCCTTGCAAGGGTCAAGGCGTGGCACAAGCGCTTCAGGGAAGGACGGGTGTCGTTAGCCGATGATGCCCGGTCTGGGGCACCCCCCTGCATTACCGATGACAATGTCCAGCTGGTTGATGCACTCATTACCCAGGACCGCCGAGTGACAGTGAACGCCATAGCCGCCGTGGTCGGATTGAGCGTAGGAAATGTGCACACCATCATGAAGGAACGACTGCACTTGCGCAAAGTGTGTGCCCAATGGGTGCCCCACAGTCTTCAACCACACCAGGAAGCATGTCGAATGGCCCACTGTCTTGGTCATCTGTAGTGCTATGCGAGGGAAGAGAATGGGTTCCTGGCACGAGTGGTGGCTGGAGATGAGTCATGGTGTCATCACTTCGAACAAGAATCCAAACGACAAAGCTTCCAGTGGAAGCATCCAGGGTCACCACCACCCAAAAGAGGCAAGGCCATCCCCACGAGTGCAGGAAATGTAATGCTGACGTTCTTCTTTGACCAAGACGGCCCCCTTCTGATACACTTCATGCCGCACGGGACAACAGTGAATGCCCAGCGTTACTCGCAATCCTTGACCTCCCTTCGCCAAGCGATCAAAACTTAAGGACCAGGCAATCTCACCCGTGGGGTCATTCTGCTCCACGACAATGCACGACCTCATACGGCCAACAAAGTCGCGGCACTCCTGCAGAAGTTCATCTGGGAGGTTCTCGGCCACCCTCCATACAGTCCAGACTTCTCTCCCTGTGATTACGCCATGTTTGGTCCCCTGAAAAGGGCTCTGCGGGGACAACTATTCACCTCGGACGTCGACGTCCAGCTATACGTGCGGAACTGGTTCACATCGCAACCCAGGGAATTTTATGAGACAGAAATTCACCGCCTTGTGTCACAGTGGGACAAGTGCCTCAAAATCCAGGGCCAATACTTCTAACATACAGTTACTGGTTTCTGTAATTGTGCCTCCGGCTCGTTACTCTTTGAACGCACCTTATAGTTAGGCCGTAATACTCATTTAAATGGACCGGTGCGCACGTGATCCTGACTTGTGGGGCGCGGTCAGCAACTGTCACTCGGTAGCTTTCCATATATAAGCGGATTTTTCAATGTAACGGAATTGCACTAGATCGCACTTGTATTTCAGCATGTAGCACATTTACTTACCACTAGATAGCATGAATTGGCATGTTCTTTTTCCCAAACTGATTCATTGAATGGTCAATCTACATTATATACACACATCAAAAAAAGTTTTGCATCACCTCGGTTCCCAGATCTCCGGCATATAGACGTTGACTGTGTATATTGTATCAAAGATACAGTCCCTTTGACTGTTCATAGATGTCACTAAAACTGCTCAAAGATGTAAACAACCATGCATGAGCAGGGCCTATTAGACGGAGGGGGGTACGACAGCCGATCAGTTCCAGTCATTCCGCCAGGACGAAGGTACGCTGCTCATGTTGTCTGTAGTTCTACCATGCCTAGAAGGTCAATACCGCAGTTCGATCGCGTCCGCATTGTTACTTTGTGTCAAGAAGGGCTCTCAACAAGGGAAGTTTCCAGGCGTCTCAGAGTGAACCAAAGCGATGTTGTTCGGACATGGAGGAGGTACAGAGATACAGGAACTGTCGATGACAGGCCTCGCTCAGGCCGCCCAAGGGCTACTACTGTAGTGGATGACCGCTACTTACGGATTGCCGCTCGGAGGAACCCTGACAGCCATGCCACCATGTTGAATAATGCGTTTCGTTCAGCCACAGGACGTCGTGTTTCAACTCAAACTGTGCGCAATAGGCTGCATGATGCGCAACTTCACTCCCGACGTCCATGGCGAGGTCCAGCTTTGCAACCCCGACACCATGCAGCGCGGTACAGATGGGCCCAACAACATGCTGAATGGACCCCACAGAATTGGCATCACGTTCTCTTCACCGATGAGTGTCGCATATGCCTTCAACCAGACAATCGTCGGAGACGTGTTTGGAGGCACCCTGGTCAGGCTGAACGTCTTAGACACACTGTCCAGCGAGTGCAGCAAGGTGGTGGTTCCCTGATGTTTTGGGGTGGCATTATGTGGGGCCGACGTACGCCACTGGTGGTCATGGAAGGCTCCGAAACGGCTTTACGATACCTGAATGACATCCTCCGACCCATAGTGCACCCATATCGGCAGAATATTGGAGAGGCATTTGTCTTCATGGACGACAATTCTCGACCTCATCGTGCACATCTTGTGAATGCGTTCCTTCAAGATAACGACATCGCTCGACTACAGTGGCCAGCATGTTCGCCAGACATGAACCCTATCGAACATGCCTGGGATATGTTGAAAAGGGCTGTTTATGGACGTCTTGACCCACCAACCACTCTGAGAGATTTACGCCGAATTGTCGTTGAGGAGTGGGACAATTTGGACCAACAGTGTCTTGATGAACTTGTGGATAGTATGCCACGACGAATACAGGCATGCATCAATGCAAGAGGACGTGCTACTGGGTATTAGAGGTAGTGGTGTGTACTGCAATCTGGACCACAAATGCTGAAAGTCTAGCTGTATGATGGTACAACATGCAATGTGTGGGTCTCATGAGCAATAAAACGAGCTGAAATGTTGTTTGTGTTGATCGCTATTCCCTTTGTATTTAAAGGTTCCGGAACTCTTGGAACCGAGGTGATGCAAAACTTCTTTTGATGTGTGTAGCATACATTCGATGACATCTTGCCATTGTTTAGTTCGAGTGACTAGCTTCTTTATTTTGATTAAAAATGGGTTGTAATAAACGTAGTGGCTATAAACGAAAACGCCGTTTTTATGGAAATAAACACTCAATAAATAACTAAAATATTATTGAAACAGTTGGTGAAAATGAAAATGATGGAAATGCGTTTTCCAATGTGAGTAGGCCTAATGCATCTGAATCTAAACTTTCTACTTCGCATTTTGACAGCAATTGTGGTGATTTTGAAGGCAGTTACAACATTATATTTAGTGTGGAATGTGTAGAAAAACTGTTATCTTAGCTTGTATGCCCTGCCTGTATGAATTGTGGATCAATATCACTGAAAAACTTTGATAAACTAAGGTTAGGTTGGGCTTTTTGTGTCAGTTTAGTGTGTAGTAATTGTGATTTCAAGTCTGATCCTCAGTGCACATCAAAGAAAATTGGTAAGATGCCTGAAATTAATAGAAGACTTGTGTATGGAATGCGGCTAATTGGTTGTGGGAGTAGTGAAGCAAGGATATTTTCCTATATAATGAATTTACCTCCTCCACTCAACAACAGGGAGATGTTGGGAAAATGCCTTCACGGATTGACACAAAATTGCAATGAGACTTTCAATTCCATAATATGGCGTCGGTGCCCAAAAGACACACATGAGGGACTGACAACTCTTAAATTAGGAGTAATGGATGCTGTAATCCATTATAACTGTGGCAGTGTGAGCGAATTGCAAGTGCTACATAAGATGAACATCACTCATGGAAAATATGATGCAGATGGCGCGAAGGGAGCTGATGAAACACGACTCAGAAAGGTCAAAAAGCAGAACACACCCGAAAAAAACAACGGGGAAGGTACCTCAGAGGAAGAAAACGAATCAAGGAAGACAAAAAAAAAACACCAGGAGGGACCTACCCAGGGGGATTCTAGTTGGTCAATGTACGCCATTCCTTTGATGAAATTAACATTCAGTTTCAAGTCCATTTTCCCGGATAGTGAAATTATCCTCAATCCTTATTTTTTCAAAAATCGTAGCTCCCTAAGTTTTAAAGCTATACAATGTTGTCATATGTCAAATTAAAGCTGATAACGATTACAATGGCCTGAACTAAAAATATTTGTAAATAAAACTAAGATGAAAAGGTACCGTGTGAAAAAAAGAAAAGATGAATTCCAAAATTTCAAATTACAAGAAAAATGTTCCCAAAAAATATAACGTCAGTTAATTCTTACTTTCTGTTTAGTTTAACCCATTCTAGGGACTATAGGGAATGATTATAAACAGGAAATATTGGACTTGAACTATTTGCCATAAAACTACGATTTTTGAAAATATATGCAAAATTTCGAAGTTTCTTTCCATCACTCTCAAAATAGTTGACTTCATGTGAAATTTTTATAGTGTAAATTTCTTCCCTGAACGATAGTAACTCATCATACAAATTTCAAAAAAATCGGTTGAATAGTTTAGATGTGGGTCCGAAATGTGAATACATACCTCACTCGTAACATTTATCAGTTAATTTTTAATTCTTTATGGTCTCGGATGTAGGGTGTGGTAGCTATGTAGAGGTGAAACGATAAGCTCAGGACAGAGAAGCATGGACGGCTGCATCAATCCAGTCAAAAGACTGAAGGCTCAAACAGCAACAAATGCTCAGATAAGGTTATGGGACCACTAGTTAAGTAATTTTTCACTAACGTGTGTGACGTATTGCTACTGACAGTCTAACTGAAATACTTGGAATTACTATGATAATTGTCACTAGAGATACACCATTTACTTTAAAAATCAAAGTGCTTATTGCAGGAATTTCTTGACTCTCTGATTACACAGCAGAGAACAATCTAGGTTATGAGTATATTTTCGTGAGGTGGTGGACTTGTAGACATAAATGCCGAAAAATAAGTGAAAATGGAAAGTATCGGATTGTTTGCAAATATAATTCTACGTTTATGTTTTGAACATGAGTCAATTGATGCAAAAATAACGTCACGATAGACCAACTTGGATTGCATATCCTCTTTCTTTTGCGGCACACTAAAATAATTTGGATTTTATTAATGTTGGGTCTGCTAGTTAATGATGGAAAATATTATATTTGTTTATTAAATAAATATTATTGTATTTCTTTATGTGATTAATATTGACAATTTCCAATTTTAGTTACATATGTCTTAAGTCACTGAAGTAAGATATCATAACCCAAAATAAAAATTTTCCAGTGATCTTTAAATCTCGTAAAATCATGCAAATTCATGTTCTATTTCGAAAGCTTATTGAGTATACCTATCATGACCTTACTTGCCACGTGGTGCTCAGGGTTATGAAGAAAGTTGGGGATACGAAAGAAAAACACTCACTGCGTGGTATCGAAGCTAAGACTCCTAACGTCTGACGAGCCAGTGATTTGGGGTATGAGCACAAATTAAAGTAGACATTTTTATAACTAAAGGCTGAGGCGTCCTGGTGGTCCCTGTAACACGTGAGGCACGACTCTCATTACCAGCATCCCGGATTGTGGCGCGCATTAATTCTGGCGACACGTCACAGGTCCCCGCACCGTGATAAGGCTGTCGTGTCGAGGCGCGGCACTTTACTCAGACGCTGGGTCACCATTTAAAATAAACCAGGTGCTAATCCAGGCCCACGTTAGCACAACAGATACGCTTGATGCATGAGTCTACCTTAGCTTTGCTGTTTTATTGCTGCACGGATTAATCTTAGCTAGTTCTTTCTGCATAATATTATTATTAAACATGTTAGTTTTTAGGGCAAAGTTTGACCTGCTTCGCGGGTTAAATGCAACTGAGCATAAATTATAGTTACACTATTTGCTATTTGAGGGCTGATTCTAGGAATGCTCCAACTGATGAAATACTGGAGAGTTACGTTTCAGTGAAAATGGCGTTCCTTATGGTCCCATGCAATGCACTACCACCTTCTGGCTGGCATGGGGGTTGATATTATCTACGCTATTCATTTTTGATGTTCACGGAGTTGGTAAAACCAACTTAATTTCCTGACTAAAAGTCTCTAGATGTTAGTCAACATTTAGGGAAATGTCAGTTGAGAGGCTTTTAGGGACAGACCTTTACTCAACCATAGCATTTGGGAGAAGTCTTCACAGTGTAATGTGTGTAGGTGACAGAAACATAAGATAGAGCAAAGAATGTTGTAAAATAAGTAAAATACATTTTTCCTTTCTTAAATTATTGCAGATTGTGTAAGTCAATATATCGTAAAATACCTATACCTTACTGTATATAGTAGACGGATGTTGTTAACGGACCGTGAATCTGCAGGTTCACTCACAGATTGGAAGCAGCTACGATTAATGTAAAGCCAATGTCCGAAATATAATTCTGTGTCAAATTTCAGTATCGATATCAAGGCTAAGAGAATACTACAAACAAACAAACTGATTCTCGCTTGCACCATGAACAAGCCATGATCAAGGGTTGCCTTAAATAAAGACCGTTCAAGCAAACACTAATCACGTGGCATTATATTGTTCTAAGTTTGTGATGGTAACCTTATGGAACCTGCATGATGGACCTCCGGAGCGACAGCCAAGAATGCTAGCCGCCACAACATGAAGTGGATGGCAGGGACCCGGAACAGAACTGAAATGTGTTTCACGTTACGTTATGTATACCATATCGCGGCCCGAGTTGGCTTGTGGTATCGTTCCGTCCCACTGTAACTTGGAGCTCGGTACGAGACTGTGGAACGTTACAGCACAGGGACGGTACAGCAGGCTCTCGAACCCCAACTGTACTGAGCATCCAAGCACAGGACGTGTTAGCGGAACGTTCCGTCTGAAACAGTACATGACTGGAACGATTCCTCAGCGTTACCAGTTGGCATGTTATTCTCGAAATAGAAAAACATTTCCACCAGTCAGCTGGTTACACTGTGTACCGTTCCAGGTTCTACCAACCTACCAACCAACCAACCAACCAACCACCCGGTTTCTATGCGTATCGTTCCAGGTTTTCAGATAAAAACATGTTCCAATGGAACGTGGAACACTACAGAGCTGGAACAGTACAGCAGCATTTCCCAAAATGTATGTGCAGACTATTACAGGATTATTACACAGTTATTATAAAGGCTATTACAACCATTATGGCTATAACACCGAATTTTACGTAAACTATTACGGCTATTACACAGTCTATTTAATTTCCACGGCAATTGTACCGCAGCGTTGATTACGCTGTTACGCTGGTTATTACAAACTGTCACATAATAGCCAAATTGTACAATAACTACATCATATTACATATCTGTTATCTTACCTAGGGGCATTTATTTCAGGTTATCGAAATACTCTATCCTAGGCTAAGTATATTTTTCTGTATCTACGCTACTGTCCTACCTAGAACCTGATAAAAAAGGTCCTTTTTTCTTCGTCAACAACTATCCCAGTTTGAACGATGCTGGGTCATATGTAATACCAGACAAATGATTTATTCAAACATAGGATAATTAGCCTAATTCTTGGAATATCAATTATCAACACAGTGATTTCACTCTGAGCGCGTGCTCCATCAGACAGGGCAAAGCGCCGTGCTCGTTTCGATCATGGTCACACAGTCATGTTTATACTGTAGACTACGTTAGAAAAAGGAAGGAAGATTGTAGTTGTACGTGACCGTTAATCGCGAGATTATAAGCCACGGGACCTCCTTCTTACGTGGAATCCGAACCACATGACATGGCATTTCACTTTGAAAATCTCACATGCATTGACCGGGAATCGAACCCAGTCTGCCGTGGTGAGAGGTCAACAGCTTGACCGCTGCGCCACCACGCCCCCCACTACGTTAGAATTATGTCTCCTAAATACAATACGATGGATCCCGTTGATTCAAGATATTTCTTGTTGCCTCATATAGGGGTTTGGAACATGTAGCCTATTGTTCATCAGTCCCATGTAGTTGGGGTGTGTATGGAATTTGCCTAATAAACTATGTTATTGTGATGTCTTTAGTACCGACAGTAGTGGCTACGCTGGCTAAAGCGCAGCATTAGGTCATGGGGCCAAGTTCTCTGCTGACTCGGTAGACGCGTGGGTTCGAGCCCCACCGTCGGTCGTCCTTGAAATGGTTTTCCGTGGTTTCCCATTTTCAACACCAGGCAAATGCTGGGACGGTACCTTCAGACAGGCCACGGCCGCTTCCTTCCCCATCCTTGCCCAGTTTCATTCACCATTATTCATTTCATCTCTCATTAACTCCTCTCATGAGGTTGGCGTCAGGAAGGGCATCCGGCCGTAAAACCATCGCCACAAAGACTTCCATCGCATCTCATCCCCGACCCCGTTGGAACACGGGAATAATAAGGGGTAGACATACATTGTGATGTCTGTAGTAGCGTGTGTATTGGAAATTTAGGCATGGCTTGAGAAGGAGTTGGCCGTGGCCTTGACATAGGAACTATCCACGTATTTTCCTGGTGTAGAAGTGGGAAACCACAGAAAACCCTTCTGGGATGGCTAAGATGGTAATCGACTTCACCATCTCGCAGTGTTGCAATATAAGGCAGACTGTAACCCACACGCCAGACTTAAGCTCCTTTGTGACCAATGCTAGTGTTTCCTTCCTGAATAAAACCTCCCGTTCCTGCTTTTTGTTTACTTGTTAGCCTATTTTCATTTATGAAGAAATAGGCTTATGAGATCACACATATTCTCCTTGTGTGTGTGTGTGTGTATGTCTGTGTCTGTGTGTGTGTTTGCCCCCCCCATGATAAAATCTAAACGACTGAAGCAATTTCAATGAAACTCGATAAGGTCATAGAACTATTTTGTCCGACACCGACCGTGCTCTTCAAATTTTATTATATATCACCAATCCAACATGGTGACTGTGCGAAATATTTCACCGGCATTCTATATCTTCGAAACTATTAGTGACATTACCCTGAAATTTTGTACGGTGATAATGAGCACTACTAGCAGTTTACCTATTTAACTCTCAAAAAGCTGGTAAGTACAAAACGAACATGGCGGCCGAGCGAATTTGAAACATTTAAATAGACTTTTCTCGCGATTTAACCATCCGAGAGCAGTGAAACTACAGCAAATGTTCATACATATTATAATGCACTGACATCTAATTTATTTCAATTATGTATATTACCTCAAGATGGCGGCTGTGCGAAATTTTAAAATTAAATTTTTATTTCTTGAATCCTGAAGTAGAGTAACAGTGGTGGTTCTGCGCCAACTAGTATGTCGCAGGCCACGGTGGCGTGCCCGACTTTAATCAATTTCACACAAACCAATTATCAGAGAAGGTCGTGTGACGGCTTGATTTAAGGGTATTTTTGTTACCTTTACCGTGAGCCACTTATTTTTTAGATGTTTACCAAAATGCATTACTTTTAGGTAAGCGATGTTGTTCTTCGATATCTCGTGAACCAATAATCGGGGATGGACATGTAAGGTGTCATATGACTCGGGATGAAGCCCCCTTTGCTATGGGGTACTCGTTATATTAAATAAAACAACGGAAAATGGGCTATATTTTCAAAACTATGAATCACTGAACGCTGTGCAATGGTTTAAACAAGAGGTCTCTGGAAACATGTATGTTTTACTTAAACCAAACCTCTTCAACTCCCCCCCCAAACAAGTCCTATGTCTCTAGAACAAAACATTTGATTATTATTATTATTATTATTATTATTATTATTATTATTATTATTATTATTATTATTATTATTATTAAAGTATGATTTTATGTATGGTGGGAAAGCTTACACGCACGGCTATGCATGTGGCGAGAGGTACGGTTTTATCATTTAAAAGCTAATGTATGAAATAATAGAGCCTAGTCTGTTATTGAATGAAATAATTATATATTGCGATGGATAGCTAGCGAGCGGACTTAAGTCGCCAGCAGGCCTGGTCTTATCCACGCAAACAGATAAAGTCCTTATCGAATCAAAAAGTGCATTGATGCATGATAAAGACACTTGACAACTAGTGCATGAGCACTGGCTGCATTGATGATCTCAAACATGAGGACTTAATTGTTTCACCCACTGCTAGGTAGCAGCACCTGATAGGCAAGATGCATCAACGCCTGCTTAGCTGTGAGTGCATGATATATCTAACTTGAGTCAATATCTGGCAAACCATGCATGGTATAGACTTGTGTGAGATGTTGCTTGAATGGACATTTTAATTTTCTTTTTCATGAACCACATATGTATCCAGATTTTATGATAAGAAAAATAATTTTTAAGTCATTAACATTTTTTTTAATATTTCGTGGAACAATAATGCTAGAGACATGTGTAGTATTGAATGACTCATGGCGAAGTCCCCTGTTTTATGACTGACTTACTTTTCTAGAGTTTTATAAAAAACATGACTTTGATGCCATTAATGTTTGTTTTAATATTTTGCAAACGAATTATGGTACAGACGTGTATGATGTGTTATATAACATGGGGTGAAGTACTCTTTTCTATGAACTACTCGCTACATTTTTAAATTAAAAAACGTATTTGTAAAGTAGACTGTAGTTCCAAAACTAGGAATCCTAGAAAGTTGTATGTTTGACTTAAACGAAAGGTCTTCTCCCCATTACGCCCCTCCCCCCAAAAAAACTAGTTTTATAACCCTAGGACCAAAATAGTGCAATAGTGGGCTACTACTTATTATGCCGCAGGTCGCATGTGTCCCTTAACACTCATGGCTATTTCGCGAACGGCTATCTCAAGAACCATTTATAGTACAGACATGTGTGACACCTCGTTTGAATGGTATTTTTGCTCATCTTTACCATGACCTACTTATTGTTGAGATTTACTTTTAGGTGATAAACTTTTTTTTAATATATCCCGATTCCATAATTTAGAATTGTTTCACTCACTTGAGTAAAGCATTCCTTTTGTTGATATTCCTTCGGTAACACTTATTTTCTCGAGAAACCGACAGTATTAGGATATATAAACCCTGGGATGCCAATTCTCTGACAGCATTCTGTGCTTTTTAACTCACTATAACGGTAGATGCGAGTCAACAGGTGCTGACTGACAACTTACACACGTGGTCACTTTAACTTCGTGATATCGGAGGTGAGCTGAGGTTAGGTTAAGTTAGGTGAAGTTCTGTTAGGTTAGGTAAAGTTAGGTTAGGTGAACTGAGGTTAAGTTAGGTGAATTTAGGTTAGGTTAAGTCGGATTGGATGAAGTTAGGAGAGGATTAGTCATGTTAAGTTAGGTGAAGTTTGGTTAGGTTAGGTGAAGTTTAGTTTTAATTAAGTTTGTTATTCCCAGTTGTCTTAGTAAATCAACTCTCTTTTCCTACTACTTTTAATAGCTATTATTTTGTTACTCTATGTTTAGTTTAAACTGCTTCCACTGTTGTGTTCACTTTTGCTCTCATATTTCCTCTCATATTTGCTCCCACTTGAATCTGCATCCCACTTGTGTGGTCACTTTTGCTCCCATACTTGCTTCCACTTTAAACTACCTTCACTTGTGTGTCAACTTTTGCTCCTACTTTAAACCATTAGATCCCACATGTACCCCCACTTTTGCTCCCATATTTGCTCCCACTTTTACACCCACTTTTCTCCCATATATTCTCCCACTTTTGCTCCCTTATTTGATCCCATATTGGCTCCCATATTTGCTTCCACATTTACCCCAGCTTTTGCTCCCATATTTGCTCCCATTTTTGGCTTCCACGTTTGCTCCCATATTTGCTCCCACTTTTACCCCCACTTTTTCTCCCATTTTTACCCCAACTTTTGCTCCCATATTTGCTGCCACTTTTGTTCCCATCTTTGCTCCCATATTTGCTCCAACTTTTGCTCCCATATTTGCTCCTACTTTTACCCCACTTTTGTTCCCATATTTGCTCCTGAGTTAACTTTACTAGAGATTAGTTCATGCTTGTTTTAACCACTATCCCATATGTTTACCTCTACTTTTCTTACTTTCTATAGCTTAAATCAGTAACCCCTTAGGTAATCTCTCATCCTTTATTCTTACCATAGGACCCGACTATTTTATTTGGTTCCCACGAACAGCTTCATTTAGTACATGCACTTTTGACTTAACTTTTATTTGATTTTATGAGTTTTCTTGTCATTGTTTATATTTATTTATTTTAACTATATTCATACCTTTAGCTTATGTATGAGATATCCCAATTTAGCTAGATTTAGACAGCAAGGGTTGTTTAAATAATAAGTGGTGTGGGAGAGGTCTTTCTTGTAGAATACAGTAGTTTACCTCACATAGATGTACTTATATTATTTCTAGCAAGTCTAAATGACATAAATTAAGCAGGTTGTTTACGCATACAGACACAGAGTTCCAGAGAAATTATGTTTAACAAGTAGGCGAGTTTACCACTGGACTACAAAATTCCCTAAAGCTTATAACAGGTGAAAAACTCAATTGGTATTATTGTGATCATGATAATGTAATACATGAATAAATGTAATACATGTAAAACATGAACATTGCAGTTTTCTGATTTATCGAAAGTTAACATTGATGGTACGTCTTTTTTCTTTGTACGGAAGAGTTCAAGAAAGACGATATGTGGGATATAGAATGAACTTCCTTGCCTTTGGTTTGATATTCTAATTAAGCCCGCAACAGTTGGTTTAGACTTCTCTCAGACTACAAAGTAAGGAAACGAAAATCTAATTAATTCAGCTCTAATGAACGTTTAATTGAAGTGAATGGGGGAGGAAATCGTTCTCTCTGCTTGATTTAAACGCTCTTAAGTGTATTAACGTGCTGAGAATGTGAAGTTACAATTCACACCTTTGATGGCTGCATTTAATAACTCCAATCACTTGACAGGTACAAATAAGAACGTAAGTGGTGGCCATTCAAGAAAGGTAGCATGATATTAAAAGTATGAATATAAATGAGGAAATAATTAAGGTGAGTTTCCTCTTGGATGGCAAATAGTTGGTACTGTAAATGTGTAATCAATTAAAAAATAATTGTTGAGTAATTCTCAAAGAGCAAGTTACGAACGTGATTAACACTGTAGCTAAGTAGATGAGATAGAATATAATGCTTTGTTTCCCATCTTGACTACAGTGGGGCACTGCAGATTTGCAAAGTTCATTCACAGAATTCATTCATTCATTATATTAATTTACCATAAACCAAAAAAAGAAACAAAAGTTTGGTGCTTTTCAGTAGGTCAACACGAATGTACCCAAATAGAACTGGGTTATGCCCTAATCCTGAAATAAATTACATGAGATTAATCATTTATTTCAGGATTAGGGCATAACCCAGCTCTATTTGGGTACATTCGTGTTGACCGACTGAAAAGCACCAAACTTTTGTTTACTTAGGCAACACAGAAAAATGGCTTCAAACCCCAAAAAAGAATATATGGAAGACCAGGGGAAGAGGGCATGCCCTATTCTCAGAGTGTCCCCAGACCTCTGTACAATAGCTAGGTACATTTAGACAGTCCTCCTGGATTACTGATTAAAGGCTAATAATCGATACTACAGTAGCGTCTTATTTAACAGAAACAAGAGGTTCCCTTCAATTTTCTGACGATAAGCGGGTTCCTAGTTCTAGCATACAATTGTTAATACTTGCTGGATTTAACATAAATTGAATTTTACTGGCAGGAGTAATTAAAATCCCACACGATTCCATTATACGCCCTGCTCTTTTATGCTTGAAATAACCCTTTTCTGCTTTTTTATTTTTGGAAATAGTTCATGGTACCTTTGCATTGCTTTACACATCTGTTTCAGTGGAAAATATGATAACACACACACACTCGTCAGGTTAAAGTACGCAAAAAATTATCTCGTATATGGAAGTAGCACTCAACGAGGCCCTGTGAAACATATGGAAATTATACATGAGGGATATATACTATAATACAGTGAATTTGGAATTGCTACACCTTCCATTGCTATACGTAGGCCATTATGTCCATTAGATTCTGTATGTGTAGCCCAAATTACTATAAATACGTAAGCCCCAACTACATCAAGTCTTCTCAAGAATGTCTACAGCTGGTTAATATTAAATAAACATACAAATTATTTTTAATATTTGGTGGAAAGTAGCCACAAAGAAAGTTCAATTTCAAATATAGAGCATTGCGTATATCTCTATGTCAATGTGTTTGTGCTTAGTTGGTTTGGGAAGAGTTGGAAACAAAATATCATACATCGAATGAAAATTAAAGTGAGTATTTTTCGTCGTGGATGACTTGTGAGGCGTTCTCATGGACGAGAATCTACTTCCATGTTAAACAGAGTTCATGCCGGTATCATCCCCAAAATTCACTGGTGCGATTTCATGAAAAGATGAAGTCTCATACAGTTGAATACACTCACATTGTGTTCATCCTTACCAAGCTCCCCTCTCCGTGGTGAATTACTTCCCTCAGCAGCCAGTTGATGTTAAAGGGGCCTTCAGAATGGCTGTGTGTTGATGCTGAATAATGATCCTAGTACAACTGCCCTACCACCTGCGGAATAAATTCCAAACAACGAGAAAAAATGTGAATCGAGCAGACGTTCCAAACTACGAAAGGTAACTGTATGGTTCACACGTGTATCTGACTGCACAAACTCGTACTGTCTATGGGTGGATGAAGTGAATTTTTAGCCTATTTTATATAAAAATAGGCTTATGAGATCACCTTTTGTCCATGTGTGTGTGTGTATGTGTATGTGTATGTGTGAGAGTGAGTTTCCACTAATAAAACTTAAACGTCTGGAGCGATTACAATGAAACTTGGTAAGGCCATAGTACTATTGCGTCTAACCACGACCGTGCCCTCCAAAGTTTATTATGTCCCACCAATCCAATTGGCGGCTGTGTGGAATATTTCACGTGCATTCTATATCTCTTAAACTGTTACTGATATCACCCTGAATATTTTACGGTGATACGCGGCACTATTAAAAGTTCACTTATGTTACATTCAAAATCCTGTTAACTACAAAACGAACACTGCGGCCAAATGAAGTTAACATATTTAAATAGAATTATCTCGCGATTTAATCATCCGACCGAGTTGAAACATGATACAGCAAATTTTAATACACATTGTAATTGGCTGGCATCTATTTTAGTTCAATTGTTTACATAACCTTAAAACGGCAGCTGTGCGAAATCTTGAAATTAAGTTTCTATTTCTTGTGTCCTAATCATGCGATCGAAGTCAACGATTAAATAATGAACCTACTCATTAATCGTCATCTAATAGTACATAACTCTACGGTCTACTTATATAACAAGTAGTTCCGTGAAAAATTAAACAGCCTATTTTCATATATCCTACTTATATTAATTGCCTCTATCAACATACAAATTTTCAGTTTGATTGCTGTGATAGATTCGTAGATATTGAGAACCGTCTAAATACTTCGGATGGTCACCATGTTGGAGTTTTATATATAGGCCTTAGAGTTATGTACTATTACATGAAGATTATTGTGTAGGTGTTTTATTCGAACTTCATTCGCATAATTAGAACACAAGAAATAAAAACGTGATTTTTCAAATTTCTCTCAGCCGCCATCTTGTGGTTATGAAACTAATCTAAATGAATTAGATGCCAGTGGATTAAAATGTATACAAGCTTATTACGTACCAAGTTTCATTGTGCTCGGATTGTTAAATCGCGAGAAACGTCCATTTGAATATTTAAATTTCGCGTCGGTGCCACGTTGGATTTGTGATCACCAGGTTATTGAACGTCCCATAGGTGAACTCATGCTTATAGCCTCTATACACATACAAATTTCCAGTATGATTGCTGTCATAGAATAATAGATATTGAGAACCGTCTAAATATTTCGGATAGTCGCCATGTTGGTTTCTACTATATGTACGCGATATATTTATGTACAATTAGATGAGGTTTATGGTGTATGTTCATTATTCAAACGTTGATTTCGATCGCATGATTAAAACACAAGAAATAAAAACTTAACTTTAAAATTTCGCACAGCTGCCATCTTGAGGTAATGTAAGCAATTGAACTAAATTAGATGTCAGTGCATTGCAATTTGTTCGCCATGTTTGTTTTGTTGTTATCAGGTTTTCGAAAGTCACATATGTGAACGTCTAGTAATGCCTTTTTATTCCGTGAGAAATTTCAGGGTGTTATCAGTAATAATTTCGGAGATAAAGAATGCCTGTGAAATAATTTGCACAGCCGCCATGTTGGATTAGCGAGGCGTAATAAAATTTGAAGGGCACGAACGAGGTCGGCTGAAATAGTACTATGACCTTACTGAGTTTCATTGAAATCGCTCCAGCCAGAACTTATTAGGGGTGGACACACACGGTCAAAAGGTGATCTCATAAGCCTATTTTTTTTTTCAATGGAAATAGGCTAAACATCCAACATGACCACTATCCGAATTATTTATACAGATCTCAATATCTACTAATCTATGACTGCAATCAAACTGAAATTTTGTATGTTCATAAAAGCAATGAATATAACTTCACCTATGGGACTTTGAATAACCGGGTGAGCACGAATCCAACACGGCGGAGACGAGAAATCTCTACTTGGTATAAAACAAAGTTCCCGATTCTGGATGGATTTTGATGCGGTTTTCACCATTCTGTAAAGGATATCTCGAGGAGGATTTCTGTAGAAAATAATGTATTTATGATCAAAGGAAGCCGAGCAGTAACGATTTCAGAGGAAAAGTAAAAAAAAAAAACCTGGCGTCCGAGCGCTTTGTAAGCATTCGCTGGACAAACCGTTAAAAATATCTAAATACTATGAGTGTAAGAATTGTTCATCATGAAAAGTTCTACAAAAAGGTCCGCGAGACCATATGTCTATCTTCAATACATCGCCAACTATAAGTGATTTTACGTTTCAATTTCTTCCAACCGTGTCCATTTAACTACTGAGGCGACAGTTTACGAGCTAGCTAAGAGCGAGTCTATCATCCCTGTTACAGCCTAGCTAGCGAGCGAACCTATTGCCTCAGATACAGCCAGCAGCAAACCGTCGAGTCGTGTTGAGTTAAGACTTCTGAGAAGGGTGGTTGTGTTTGGAGTTTTCCTGGAAGTGCGACTCGGGTTTTCTTCATTTCGCCTGTGAAACACAGTCAAGTAAGATTGGACGGAAGGCGGATTTGATTTTCATTCACCTCGCCATTCCCTGGAAGTGCAACTCTCATTTCGCCTGTGAACTTTTCGTTCCGCAAAATTCACAGTCAATTTAAGATTGTACTGAAGGGGGATTATGTTATATTAAAGTATACTGATTGGCGTATAATCTCTACTTAGTATAAAACAAAGTCTCCGATTCGTGGATGTCACGGGTAATCTCGAGAACCACTGAATGGATTTTGATGTGGTTTTCACCATTCTGTAAAGGATATCTCGAGGAAAATAATTTATTTATGACCAAAGGAAGTCAAGCACTAACGATTTCAGTGAAAAGGTCGAAAAAACCTGGCGTCTCTGCGCTTTTTAAGCTTACGCTGGGCAAACCGTCAAAATTATCTATATACTATGAGTTTAAGAATACCACCCCAGTTACAGCTTAGCTAGCGGACGAGCTTATTGCCCCTGATAGCCTACAGCCAGCAGCAAACTGTCGAGTCGTGTTGAGTTAAAAACTTTAGAGAAGAGTGGTTGTGTTTGGAGTTTCCCTGGAAGTGCAACTCGGCGTTTCTTCATTTCGCCTGTGAACTTTTCGTTCCGCAAAATTAACAGTCAAGTTAAGATTGGACGGAAGGGGGATTTGTGTTTCATGCACCTCGCCATTCTTCAATTACGTCTTAATCAACTGGAGTAAAATAATCGGATTGGAATAGACTCTTCTATTCGCACACGTCCTGCCTACTGAGTTCGTCGTTTGTTGGTCCTACAAATATCTGCTTTCCCAAATTGTACCGCCAGCCATCCTTCTGCTTTATTTCCCTTCTTCAAACATCTATAGTGTAAGTTGGTCAATGTGTCTTTCTCACATAAATTGTTCTTTTCTTTGGAGAATTTGCGTGGATAAAGGATAGCCCTTATCCGTCACAGTCCCTCATTGTCGCCTGTACAGTCATGTGAACGGACAAAACAATTGATTGTGCGTTTGACGTATGTAGACTACAAACACATAATTATTCCTCAATGGAAGTGAAGCCAGTATTCTGTGCTAAAGAGAATCGTGATGGCGTATTCTCGTGGGGGCGCGTAAGCATGGATCATTAATCAGCCAGTTTAGTTTCATCGAGCGCACCGTACTGCATTTCGAGGTTAAACAAGCTCTGGCAATTACGCTCATCATTCGCTACAAGGAATTGCACATTGCAGTTAAACTAACTTTCTGGTGATTACACTCGTTGTATGTAACAGTGAACATGCCAGATAGCTCACGCCATGCCACAGAACTCCACAATTCCATGGCAAATAATGAGGGATGTCGTGATACTGGTACAATTTGCTAAATGAATTACATTTATTTGACATAAAGTAAGATTTTATTATATATATATATATATATATATCATCATATATATTATTTCAGTAGTATAGATCCCTCCTGCGGCGCTCACAAGCGACCGATAGTGACAAATGAGCATTCAAATGAAAGAGAATAGACATTAGCATTGACGAATTGCACTCTAATTTCATAAATGTGTATAATTTCTTTAAAAAATGAATTTTTAAGAATGTACGAAGTGTGCGATTTGCGGATGCTGTTGCTGTAGGAAAATGCGCTCCATAATTGCTGTCCATTTCACATTTGGGCCGCTGTGACGCCTGTTTCATGTCATTTTAACATTCTGAGGTCTTTCCTTTATCATTTTGCCTGGATTTCAGAAATAGTTAATCAAAGGAATGAGTACTCAAATCGTATAATTTCATTAATATCGAATAACCGGTGAGTGTTATGATGATACAATTTTCAGTGATTGCTCTCTTAAGTTAGGGAACTTAGAACTTGGAATTCTAGCTGAAATGTAAATAGTGTTCTATAATCATTTGGTTGAAATAAAAACATAACAACCTTTCTCCTTTAGTATCCCATTCTAAACCTATTGGGGTAAGTGTGGTTTATGAACATGCGAGATTTCTCGCACGGGTCCACTAGTATATGTTTTAAAAAAGCTAAAGCTTATTCAAGTTACCATTAGTGTACCAGGTAGCTTCTGCACTCCATGAACAGTATTTCAGCTAAAAACTAATTACTTTAGTGACTGATCTTCGTAAGGTTATTAATACTCAACGGTGACGAAAGACTGACGTACCCACACAGACTGTCCAGATGACCAGTTTCGCTCATAATAATAATAATAATAATAATAACAAGAAGTTCCGTGAAGAACTATAAAGCCTACTTTTCATGCCAATGATTATTCTACAGTATATGAACCTATCTAGAATAATGACAAAATTAAGTTGGTAATATCGAAATATCAAATTAGTTCAAAATATACCTGGTATAATGTAGCCTAATAGAGCACTACAGTTGGCAGCCCTGGTGACTGAATATATTCTTAGTTCCATCTTTTAAGGTACAGAATACAAAATTAGGTTGAAGTACAATGGACGTTACATGCAGTTATATACTGGATTGGCTTGCATACTTTCTGATATATTGGTATTTGGATAAAAAAAAATAGAGAGAGCAATTATTAACAGTTGGCAGCCCTTGTGGCTCTTATGAATACGCTCAATCAACTCTGTTTATGTACAGATATTACATACAAAATTTGGCTGAAATCCAATTGATAGTGTAGAAGTTATATGCATTTAAACATTGGACCTATCAGAAGGCTTAAAATTATTTTGGCAACACTGTCATTGTTGGCCACCTGGAAATTAAACTGAAATAGTATTATCTGCATGTGTACCAATTTTGGAATAGCTCCCATGCATACCTTGCGAGATATCCAACATGGAGCTCAAATTTCTAGTGCGTTTTTTCAGAAGTTGGTAGCACTGACATCATTTTCAAATATGGACGTGAGATATTCCGGTGCACATCTTAACTCATACTAAATTTGGTTTTGATTGCTGCAGCCGTTTAGGAGTTGATAGGGGGGCACACACACACAGCCAGACAGACAGACAGACAGACAGACAGACACACATTTTCCCGGATCGATCTCATAAGTCTACTTTTTCCTCATTTTGGCAAAATGTGAAAAGTAGGCTAAAATACTCATTCCTTATACTACATGGACTGTCAGATAAACGTCGTCTCAAATATGTTAATGTACTTACTATATTGCCAAAGAGACAATGCTAGTGCGTTAGGATACTGTTAGGCTGACATGACATAATGAAATTTTTGTTATAATTATTATTATTATTATTATTATTATTATTATTTTAAGCTTAGATGATATACAAAAGTTCAGACGTCATCGAAAATTCCTTAAACTTAGATACCCTAAATTTACATTTCTATGCTGATGGATTTGGAAACAAAACAAAATATTGCTCTGTATTAGAGGTGACTCTCGTTAAGTCCAGAATATATCAGATAGGCGCTCTAGAGCTATGAATTTAGTCAAGCTACATATATCCTGAAATAGCCCGGGCAAATTGTGTGACATTTGTAAAATTGATACTGGTAATGAGACATGGCGTTTTATGTATCGTTTACTGTCACAATTTCAGTCAGCGAAATGGAAATAATCCTCCTTAATCTTAGAAATAGCTGACAGGTCTAAGAAAAACGTTATTCTGGAAGGTTTTTACGTTTTCCACGGATTGGTGAATTTCGAATTTATTCCTTTTTACGATATGACTACCCATGTTGCTGTTCTTAATCAGTTCGCTACATTTCTTTCTATGAATGGTAAATTTTACGGATGGAACTTTAAGGTAGTTTCAAGAACTGAGTAAAATTTGATGCAACCATCTTAGATCAGAGTTGGCGCAGTAATGTCAGTCTAACAGTATCCTAACGCACGAGCATTGTCTATATGGCAATACAGTGAGTACATTAACATATTTGAGACGTCGTTGATCTGACAGTACTTGCAGTATAACGAAAAGATTTGTCTGAAATATGGATCAAATATCATTCGACTTTCCTAACGTGCTATGTATCATTTCATAATATGGAAAATTTGGCTTTGAAAATAATAGAAACCTGCTTCTTGCACACATGATCTCACCTTTGTGGTAGATTGATTCGTAAGTGTCGACAAAGAAGTGAAGTAGCACTGAAATAGATTTATGAAATTACCCTCGTACCGCGTGTTTCCCCTCTAATAAAATCTATGGCTGGAGCGATTTCAATAAAGTTTGATGAGGACATACTAGTGCCCAGTTCGACCAGGAACGTGCCTTTCAAACTTTCCCAAACCTAATATGCACGAAACAGAACATGGCGGCCACGCGAATTTCAACTGCTTAAATGGGCTTTTTTCGTGACTTTATCATCCGAGAGCAGTGAAACTTGGCATAGAAAATCACATCTTCTTCTTTCCTAGCATTTATCCATTCACATGGGGTCTGCTTTTCTGCTACGTCTTTTCCACAAGGCTCTGTTGTGGACGTCTTAAGGATTGAGATTCGCATCCCTCATGTAATCTCGGATGTTGTCCATCCTCTTTAGCGATCTACTACGGGGTCAACGTCCATCAAGATTGAGTTGGAGTGCTGTTTGGACCACCGAATCGTCGTCTCTCCACATGGCGGGCCTCTCTTCCTTTCTCGACAATTGGGGCTACACCAATCCTTCGACGCACGATGTCATTTAGTACATGGTCATAAAGAGTTCATGATGATGATGATAATTGTTGTATTAAGGGGCCTAACATCTAGGTTATCGGCTCCTAATGGTCTGGGTGATAGCGAAAATGACAGTGAAATGGAAACCATAACGAAAACCAAGATGAATTAAAAATACTTACAAAAATGGAACTTAGATTGAAAATACTCACGAAAGCAATTTAGATTGAAAAATCAGCACAAAATGTAGTTCAGGTTCAAAATACTTACAAAACGCAATGTAGATTCGAAATACTCACGAAATGCAATTGAAGTTCAAAATACGTACAAAATGCAATTGAAATTGAAAATACTTACAATCTGTCATTTTGATTCAAACTCTCACAATATGTCTGTCGGCACGCAATTCAAAATACTGTACATACAAAATGCAATTTGGATCGAAAATACTTACAAAATGCAATGTAGATTGAAAATACTCACAACAGGGAATTTGGATGGAAAAAGACTTACAAAATGTAATTTAAATACATGGGGGGCCAATTCACAAAACAGTGCGGGAATCTTAAAGAGAAAAGGAAATATCATGAAAAGAAAATGAAAGCTGATTCCACGAATATTGAGGGGTCAGGAAAGACGAGACAATGGCCAAATAAGGTAGGAAAGGAAGAGTCTCCCTAGGCCTCAGATACGCTAATACCGTCGGGGTCGGTAGAGAACAAGAGTTGACCAAGGGAGGTTGACCGGAAAGACGACGGAGAGGAGTCCGGCACAAGTAAGTGGAAGCAATGCCGGACTCAGCTTGGGTCCCGTGGTCGTCAACCCACGTTCCATTAGTATTGAGCCCCTAGGGGGCGTAACGAGTTTAACCAAGGGACCACCACAGCATCCTCATCTCCATCGTGTGAAGAGCCTGTCCCAGATTCCCTGTCAAAGGTCGGCATTCTCTCCCGTCGAGGGCTACTGGGCTCATCACTGTTCTATACATTTTCGCCTACAGGCATCATTTTATCACAAAGGACACCAGTGACTTGCCTCCACTTTAGCCATTCTGCATTGACTCTCATCCGAGTGTCCAGGGTTGAATCATTCGAAGATGTAATTACAGATCCAAGGTATTTGAACTCTGTGGTTTTCTCCAAATTCTGGTCATCAATGCTGATGGTACCACTGGTTTGAGGACCACTTTCCAGATATTTCGTTTTTGAAGGTTAAGACGCATGCCATTCTCTGTTAGCCTGTCTTTCCAAGTTTGCGTCTGATTTTGGAGTTCCGGACGGGTAACTTGAGTGAGTACCACGTCATCTAAATACAGAAGCGTCCAGGGATGAGAGGACTGTATATCGGCCGTTACTGTGTCCATGCAAAGAATATATATTAATGGAGAGAGGGCTGAGCCCTGATCAACGCTAACAGTGATTTTGAAGGGTGGAGAGATACCATTGGCACACTGGACTACACTGCACACATTTCGATAGAGAAGCTGGATCCAACTCACGTACATTGCTGGTACTCCGTGGAGCCGTAGTGCTCGCCAGATCAGATCTTATGGGACCCTATCGAAGGCCTTCTCTAGGCCTAAGAATGTCATGTGTATAGCCCTTCTTTTTCTGAGTGCTTCTCCAACATCAAGCGTGCAGCGTGGATTGCATCCGTAGTACCACAGCCCATGACAAACCCACACTGGTTAGGGGAATATAGAGACTATTGTTCGGAGCCTACCATCCAGTACACTTCCAAAGAATTTCATGGTGTGACTAAGGATACGTATTGGTCTGTACTTGTTGCATATAGTGACATCTCATATTCTCTTCCATATGGGCACGGTTGTGCATGTGGTCCATATTTGTGGAGGCATATTGGTGGTTACAATTTTGTTGAATAGGGAGGCAAGAGATTCTGCTCCCTGCTCTCTGAGTAGTTTCCAGATTTCTGCAGGTATATCATTTGGACCTGCTGCCTTGCCATTTTTCATCTTCTGGATGGCCACCGTCACTTCTCCTACTGTTATCTCTGTCACCGGCCCATGGGTAGGCTTGGGGGCTTAATAGTGGTGGATGTGAGAATTCTTAATTGCAGATGCCATCATACTGGACCATTTTTGAAGGATAGATTGTGGGTCTCTGAGGATCATTTTTCAGTTCCCTTAACATGCATGACGTGTCCAATGTCTCGGGATGCACGATTGTGGCACTTGGCAAGACGATATACATTTGTTTTACCTCTTGGCTTGTCAAGCTGGTCATACAGATCTCAGTAGTGTTCATTTTAGCAGCTACCACTGCTCTCTTGGTGCCTCAAAGATGGCACAGGAAATCTCAATTTAGAATATATATGCATCTAATTTGTTCAATTGTTATCAAACCTTCAAGCTGGCGGCAGTTCGAAATTCTAAAAATGTATGTTCCTTTCTCGTATCGTATTCAAGCGACAAAAAAGAAGATTCATCTAATGTATCACCATAATAATCTACTGGCGCTGAATTCTCTAGCTTACTTTTCGTAACTTTTAGATGCCGTGCATTTGTCTTTTCGGATAATGAACTCCAGTGACTAGTCATAGAATGATGCCATCTCTATGGGGGGAGTCATAATTGGCCGATAATGAAAGTCACCATACTCTTATGTAATTTTTATACTAGTCGTGGTGGTGATGATTACATAATGGACGGAACATCCTTGTCATCTGTTCCAATTGGGGTAGGTATCGTAAATTTTACACTATAGGCCTACGCATGTTATTTTATGGAAAAGAGAACATTTTAGTGATGTTGCATTGAACCTTTATTTCATAAAGTTGATAAACCAATATTATGAACTAAATATTCAAGTACACAATTCTTTAGTGCTGTATTCATGTAATGTAAACGCTTTTTCATGTGACTTTGGAAACATAATTTCCAGTGCTGGAGATGTGTTGATGTAAGTTATCTTTGGCAATATTATGAAACCTTTGGTTTAAGAAATGGCAAGCAATAGCACCATAGTAATACCATTTTTACTATCTTACAGTATTACTTTATGCTTATTCTCTGAAATGCCTACTGATTATTGCATTTTGAGTTTCAAATTGTTGTACTATAATGTAGGGCATGTACCATAAACTTTATTCACTTTCTCATGGAACAGTATATTGAATTGGCGGGAGAATTTGAAATGGAAACGAACAGCGGAACACATGAAAATATAATATTTAGTGATGCTGCTCTTTTATGGAATGGTGGTTGTGGAGATTGATTCAATGGCAAGTCATCTAGGTCTTGTATTCCAACTTTGTAATGTGGGCATCGTAAACAATACATCATACGCATGTTAACTTATAATAAAAAGCATCCCCTAGTGATTTTTTTAACTGGTCTAAGGAAAAGTTGTTTAACCAGTGTCATGAAATAAATATTCCGTCTCATGATGTTTTGTTGCTGTATTCATAAATTGTTAACAGTGCGTCATTGGACACATGATTTCCAGTGCTGGAGTTGTGCTCATGTGGTTTATCTTGGGCAATGATGAACGATTTGGTTTAAATCAAGGTAAGAATTTGTACTCAATTAAGACAATTTTGCTAACTTAACATGCAATATTTATATATATTGTCAAAATAGACTATAATGTTAGGCTATTGAGTTTTATCACAATGTAGGTCATCTCTGTAAAGCAATGTAGTCCATCCTATAAAATTCTGATTGGAAGGGGAGTTTTGTGATGTGAAGGACCAGCAGAACATGTTAAAATAGGCTATGTTAGCTCTACACTGAACTTATTTACTTGTTAATGATATAACTTAGCATCAACAAATTTACACACAATCGTAGATAGTTCACAAACAAGCTCACACTTTTCAACTTTCTGCTGCTAAAAGGAACAGCAAGTAGAATGCTGTGGAGTATATACGTTAAAGAGGAACTACGATAGAAATATCGACTATGAATGAGGCTATCAGAAAGTGAATTCTCCCTGAGGTATTGGTTGGAGTGTGAGCATATTTGGTTTCGTGTATTTCGTAATAGGAACTAACCTTGGACGTGAATCACTAGTATATCCCTTCTGAAATGTTCTAAAATGATGCCAATTTATCTTTATACACTTAGAAACAAACAAGTACTTATGTTGTGATAATATTTCGGCTATCCATTTAATTAGTATGTGCTTAATTTCATTGTGAGTTTATTTAGTTTGTAGAAATCTAAATGTTGCTACTTAGTAATCAAATCATGCGAGTTGAAGGGAGCCGAGAATAGACAGATGGCGATGATCGAATCCAGTCATGGAAGTGTAACATCATATTGCCCATGGAATCTACGTTTGAGGGACAACACAGCCAAGAACTTAAAAAGCAATATCAGGTAAGGACATGTTGAAACCACTGTAATTAACTAAGCTGATTCTTGGCTGAAAGAAAGAGACACAATCTGTAAAAAGAAAAAAACCTTTGTCCACTCCCTCCATCAGAAAATTATGAATCCCGAGAAATAAAAGACTGAAATAGGATAATGGATGCACTGAGACTGAAGCATATGAATGGATCAGAGTGATTTTGATGGATACAGTGAGCGCGGTGTTCCGAGTCCTAGGTGATGAATATAATCGCCATTATTGTCGATGGGCTGGTTGAAGACAAATGTGCGTTAGAACCCCACCGCACAATGCAGTACGTCCAAATGATTTCAGTAATTGCTGCAGCAGTCTATACGAACTACAAATATCCCTTAGTTACCTAACAAAGTCACTTCATTTGCAAATGCAACGAGGACTCTAGTGCAAAGCCTGCTGCAATGAGAGTACAGTTCACAAACACTACTGTTGATATGATACTACTCCTGTACATTAGCCGTGGCGGAAGTATATTCTTTCAAACATTTTCGAAATAGAGTATACAGAAAAATGGATGTATTTACTTGTTTCCTTTTTCATTCAGCTATCAAAGTTAAAGAATTGTACTGTATTTCCTTCGGTTCAGTTTATTCGGTCGGATTCCAACCTTACCTTTAGTTTTTATAACAGACAACAATCTCACATAGCAGCAGCTGGAGTTAATTCTCCACTGTTCCGTATTTTTGAACAGGTATTAGCATAACATTAGTAATGTGCTGAATGCGAGGTTTACAAATGTGCGCTCCGAATAAATGAGAGATAAAAATTCAATATAGAGGATGCGTGAATTTCAAAATTAAAATGTTCTTTCTCGAAATTAATTCTACCTATGATCATGAATTTTAAACTGATGATCAGTACTGTAATTTAAATGAAAACTACACCATCACTTCCAGTTTAATTCACAAGTTTTGGATGTTGTCCACGTGACTGTGTTACTTCTCCGAACCTATTTATCCAGTCCTCACACATCATTCCTACTGTGATGTATGAGGATGTGAGTATTCCGAAACATATTATTTAAAAAAATATTGGATACGTCTGAAAGTAGGTGGAGGGGGTGATATTTTAAAAGAAACCTACCTACACCAAATGAAGCATCAGCAAAAAGGGTACTGTGTGGACGGGCTATGCTAGCGAGACTAGGAATGGCGTATTTATGGAATAGGGACTTACGTAGGCAGAAGAATAGGGTGCGCAGAAAGGTATACGGCATCGAGTTGCAGGTAGAGAAGAGTGTGCTAACAGGATAACTTTAACAGAGTTCTGTGTAATAGGGCAATTTATGAGTACAAAGCCTGAGGATCTAACGAAAAGAGAAATGAGAGGGACAGTTTGGTGGTTAATGGGAGTTTATATGTACAAAGCTTTGGGAAAAGTAGGAAAAGAGGACCTTTCAGTGCAGTCAACTTTGATTTGAGGACAATGCCGATTTAAACTACCTTAAGTCACTATTGTAATTCTTCCGAAATTGACAGAAATACTTGAGGAAATAAGGAGCATAAATTTGTAATTATGACGTGCAGCATTATTTCCATGTTACGTTTAGGAGGTCCAGTGGATCGTACCATTCAACAAGTGTCGTACTGAAAATCTGCACGTTCAACACTCAAGTACGTGTCTGATTTTCAAAATCATCTGTATCTACTATACAGGTAGCATGTATCAGCACGGCTCCAGTTAAAGAGAAAATTGGTAAAAATATATATATATATTTTTTATTTAGTCAATTTACCCTCTAGGTTGGTGATTCCCACGGACTCAGCGAGGGAACTCACCACTACCGCCACTATGGGCAGTGTCCTGGAGCTTGGAACATCTGGTCGGGATGGACACAACTGGGGAGGTGTGATCAGCACTTCGTCCAGGCGGCCTCACCTGCAAGGCAAACAGGGGCCTCATGAGGGATGGGAAGGGATGGAAGATTGGTATGGATAGGCTAGGAAGAGGGAAGGAGGCAGCCGTGACCTTACAGTAGGTACTGTACCCGTAATCCACGTGGTCTTACCTGTTGCAATCCGATGGAAGGCTGGATCGTAGATTCTAGAAGTTCCCGGCTCAAATAACCTCTGAAAAACCTACCAACTAGGATCAACCAGGGATCAGGCTACGTCGATATTAAAGAATGCGGTACGAAGATGCCAGTGGTGTATAAAATTACGATGAAACAAAGCTCAAAAGAACTCGAACAAGAGACTCTAAAATAAAAATAAAAATATCTCGGGCGTTAAGTTTAAGCAAACTCAAAGAAAACCACCCACTGGTCCTCCTAACGCACTCCCCTTTTCTGATATAAAACACTAGTCGTTCTAAGATTCTTTAAAATTAAATTCAATTTATTGACTGATTAATGATGAATGTCCGTCAATTCGACACAAAGTTAAAGAAAAGTTTCTTTAAATCAAATCATGAAAAATGTAGTTTTAAACAAATGCCTACAGTAAGGCCCCATCTTACTGTTCATATCATTCGCTGAACAAATAACAAGAAAAATATAATGTTACATTATATACTGATGTTATACCCTTAAAGATTTATACAAATTTTACATTATATATACAAGTTACATCCTCAAATAGGATTTTGTTTTCAACGCTGCCTATCTTCATTTAATTTTACAAGTATGTTTCATGGTTATCATTTCCTTAATTCGATGAATTCAACAATCAATTAAGATAATCAAATTGTGTTACATTTTGTGAAAATAGTTCATTAACTATTTATAAGCTTCAAAGAATGCAGTATATTTTTACTCAAAATTACTGAAATATCACATGTATTATGTTGCATGAATTAGTTAAAGTAGTTTAAGAAGTATCTGTGTTACTTGAATATGGGTGTCATGATATAGACAATTTATCTCCGGCAAATCCTACTAGGCGAGAATAAAACGTAGGGTTACTTGCATAAAACAAGCATAAGAAAAACATTCGTGATTCCAAATCACGAGAACTACAATATCAAATCCAAATAAGTGATAGCTCAAAAGCTAATTTCACTCTTACCAAAACGCAATAACTACGTTAACGTCTTCTCCAAAAGACTACAAGAACAATATCCAGCATTAATATTGACCATCCAATGATGTCAAATATTAGCTGCACTAACACAATAAATCGTATGCACAAAATTGCAATACCTCAACTAAGCTTTCCAAAGCTGTCTAGAATTAAACCCAAACGTTATTAAACTTGAAACCTTTCAGAAATTGCTCTGAAAATATCATGCCCCATCATGAACGAATATAGAAATGCCACATATTACTTCCTTTCTTACTTCATTAAACAAGAAGCAACAATTTGTTAGATAAATTTTATTATTCATTTCCACAATAATCGTCTTTAAATTCTACGACAAATTCTGTTATAACAATGTGAACAGTTAAATTTGATTCACAGTTCCAATATATTTATATATATATATATATATATATATATATATATATATATATATTTCCATAATGACTTATATGTGTTAGAAAAATTGTAAATAGACACTATCAAAATAGTCGTTTCAGTTTCGCCTATCCAAATCCGAAAAATGGCTCAACTACTCAGAAGAAAACACGTGAGACTTACATCATGGAAAGGAGTCTATTATCAAATCAATAGATACACGCAAACCATTAAATCAAACGATGATCTATCCAAGAGTCTTCCCAAAAACGAATTGAAATAACACAAGCAAAAACTGAATGAACGAAAATATTACATTTAAAGAAAGATCTTTAATCAAAAAATATATAAAAGTAGGCTGCAAATGCCTTGGCAATCAATTCACAATTGTTTTCGCCGGACGATTTCCATAAATCCATAAACATGGAAAATAACGATGAGAATGCACTATCATTTCTAAAAGAAAGAATTTCTACTAGAATGTCATAAGTCCAAACGAATAGTATCACTGAAATATTTTGGAAAAGTTCAAGTGCACGAGTGTGTTGCCATCTTCTTCCTAATTACTATTCTTATACAAAGATATCGTCGTCTTGTTCCTAATTATGCTGCATATATCTTCCCAACAAAATTGAATGCTTGGTTTTATTTCCAAAATTTTAAAAATAAAAGCAACAAAGTAATGCTCTAAATAGCATCACGTTTACATTTAACTACACAAAAAATTACATTCTCCGACAGAAATGATAAAGAAGAATCAGATCTAGCCTTTGAATGAAATTCATACTAATTAATGAAATATTGGTGAAAAGTATCAAACTAAAAGTGACAAGTTCTACTGTCTACAAGAGAAGAAAAGATTTCCAGCTACCTTGGGCGAAGTTCTAGTTGAAATTGAAGAAAATGTATAGGAATATAAATTCCTGTCAGGAATCGAACCATCGTCCCTGAGAAGATCATGGCTGGAACTGCAAGTCGCCGAACCAACTTCCTCCTAACCCGAAAACTACTGTCCACGAAACGGAGTTCCTGCATAATGCTTGCGCAAGGCTCCCTCGACGTTATCAGTAAAGTAGCTTCCTTTCTATGGAGTTGTTTCTTCATTCTTGGCTACTTTAAAGTCACTGGTTTAGAACTAATGTTCTCAACATTTTCTTTCTCTTCATTGTAGAGTTCAAAAGGATGTCATTCCAAATGATCAACTCTGCTACTGCATTACATTCCTGAACGATATGTTTAGCACATCATTACTCCAATAGTTTGTTTCTCACAAGAATATCCAGTCATAATGTTGTCGATAATAATGCTTTCTTGCATTTCAAACCAATACTTAGCAGGTTTCCTCATTGAATTCTGTATTAACAAAGTCCATGTGTTGGCTAAGCTCACTCGTTCGAATCGCGCTGCGTGTAGAAAGCACTCGTATAACGCGTGATACACGGAACTTCCTTATACGAACGATAACATGTTCACTGCATAGATTGCTGTACTCAAGTGTCTGTCGTCTCAAAGCTGCTGATCCACGACTCAGCTGGTAGTCTACCCAAGATGCATCACACCTGTATCGAGGTGGACAATCGAACACAATCGATTATCATTTCATATTTCCTTCAACTAGTTGCAATTACAAGTTCGTGAGCATGTCCTGTGCACGTGATCAGGAGTGTGGCGGGGTAGTCTATGCATCTCCTTAGTGCATACGAAGCAAACTGTGGCTCAAAGTCTACAGTCAAAATACTGTCAAGCAATAACTTCCAAATACGTCTCGCTGTCATATCAGGGTTCCAATAAATAGCAAAATACTGTCTCAGTACCATCCCGGCATTTGCCCGAAGACGAAGTGGGAAACCACGGAAAACCACTTCGAGGATGGCTGAGGTGGGAATCGAACCCCCTCTACTCATTTGGACCACCCTAGGCTGAGTAGACCTCGTTCCAGTCCTCATACCACTTTTCAAATTTCGTGGCAGAGCCAGGAATCGAACCCAGGACCTCCGGGGCGGCAGCTAACCATGCTGACCGCTACGCTACGGAGGCGACAAAAAATATATAGAGGATTAATATTGTCCTGATATAATGCTTCATGTGAATTTGAGCCCTTAAATTTTCCTCCGGGAGATACCACAGTATTGTTATATGTTATGAATTGGAACATACTGTTGATTGTGATAAATTGTTGCTCTAAGGGGCACAACATCTAGATAATTGGTCGCTGAAGTTAGTTGAGATGTTTAGTGTAGGTGACTAATTTTGAGTATTAATATGCATTGTCTGAATGCAAATTGCTTATTTTATATTGTGGTAGAGTTCTGAGGTTCACTACTGTCCTCCTCAGGCTATGCATACAGGCATGTTAGTCATATTCCAGACTACTTGATTTTGCCTTAAAAATTCACGAATAAAGGTATAATATCCTACCACTGCAACACAGACACTACTATGAGCATCAAGGGATTCAACTGATTCACTGTCTCTAAACAATTACCATTTTATTTCCCCTATAAAATCTCGGAACGACATAATAACGTTCGAAAATTTCCTACTGGGTCCTGGAATTGAATTCCCAATTTCAGGGATACTGATCAAGTTATATATTAATTTATAGAAGGCACAAATTTGAGCGTGATACTTTTTATTGAAATGTTCTCTTTTTTCGTAATTTACGATCAAGTAATTATGTTATTTCTTGTACGTGCGACGTACAATGACTGAAATACGTTAGCGTTAATGAACTTTATGTTGAATTTCAATTGCAAATGTATCAAATTTCTTCAATTTACATAAATTAGCAACTTCGTTGTGTCACTAGACTAAAATTCTCACCCGGTAGGTCGACATTTTATTACAAATGATGCAACTGGGGATAAGATTAATTATGTAAAACTGAGTGATTAGTGTTCTTTATTTTTTTTGCAGTCAGTTCAATAATCAGCCAGCAATTGATTTGCATTCATTGTCGGAATTACGCCTATTGTAATTTCAAGAAGTACAGTAGCAGAGGTATTGTGAACACAGCGATTGTGGTCGTACTAGGTATTTAAGGTACAGTATTAAAAATTGTGAAAATAAACATCTTACATCAACAGGGACGAAAGTCACGCTCTTATTCTTCGCGAAGTTCATTTTGGCAGTTTATTATTCTAAACTTTCTGAAGGAAGAAATACACAGTAATGAGTGGAATACAAACCTTCAAAAGAGTTGCTTAATTGAGTGGATTATTTGCATAGAGCTGAATCTATAATAACAAATTGATTGTTGGAAACACCATCAGTACATTATTGGCCTATAACTATGACTGTCTCCAAGTAGCCTTACGGGTTGGACGTCCGGTAGTAAACTAAACCTAACATATTTCGAGCGCATCAGGTGGTCCTTTTTCTAGAAAATTATTCAATTTTGACCTCATGTGGACTGCATACTTAAACAATGAAATATTGTGTTGTAGTTAGCAGACAATTAAGAAAACCATATCAGGATAACGTTGTGTTACGGCAACGTGAAATTACAATAGTTATATAAAACTAAGTTTCTATCTTTGTAGAATAGTAATTTCCGGCCAATTTCCTTCCTGCTGTTCCTTTTTTTATGACTGATTGTCCAATGAGAAGATGCATATCATATGATACACCGACTATCAAAACTTGGGAGTTATAACATACCCCCTAGCATCAATCTGAGCTGCAAACTTCACTCAGTAGATGTTCTACATTTCTTATATGATATGACTAGTAGAAATGCCCGATCTTTGAATGTCCTCTGGTATTTACCGACCACTAACTATCATATATTCACATATTATTTTTGAAGTTATGGTTTTTACCTTTGTTCAAATAAATGTACGACTAACCAGTGCCAAAATAAATGTAACAAGGATAGCACATTGTTAGTTATTTGTGACAAACGGGCAGATGACAGAAAGGCAGGTTAATCTTCGAACAACTATGATCCTACAAACTAAACTTTGCTACTTCAAATCATGAAAACATTGCCCGATTCAAACAACAACGACAACGATGAAAACAAGAACGATGGCGACAATAAAGTTCGAATGAAATAACAGTTAAGGGGGAACGTATGCAAAATTGCACTCCAGTAAAATAGTTATTGTAACTCTCAGAGTTTTAGAGATAATGCAATAGACTTTGACACACATGGTTACCAGTATAAACTTTGTAGGAAATAACACGAAATAAACCAGTGAACATAAGGCAAAATCAATAATAAGTGTACTATTATTAAAATGCTCAGTATCTGGGACTGCCTCTCCATTTTGGCGAAGGCGTGGTGACGCCACGGTCAATCTGTTGGCCTCTCACCAAGGTGGACTGGGTTCGATTCGTGGTCAATACATGTGAGATTTTCGATGTGAAATGCCATGTTTTGTTGTTCAGATTCCACGTAAATAAGAGGTCCCGTGGCTCATAATCACAAGATTCACGGCCACGCAAAACTACAATCTTTCTTCCTTCCGTTTCGGTGATAGTATTCCCAAGTTACCCGAATAACTGATCATCGGGTATCTGACAGGAACCTGTCCACATAAAGTAGAGTTTCGGGATTGAACAATTCAACATGGCCATCATCCGAAATATTTCGACGGTTCTCAATATCTGCGAATCTATTGCAGCAATCAAACTGGAATTTTGTATGTTGATAGAGATTATTAACATAAGTTCACGTATGGGCCTTTCAATAACCTGATTAACACAAATCAAGCATGGCCGTGACGCGAAATTTATTTATACGGATTTTTCTCGAGACAAAATTATCAGAGAGCAGTGGCAATTTGCACGGTAAATCTTCATGCGATGCTTAATATATTGTCATCTATTTTAATTCAATTTCTATGAGAACTTAAAAATGGCGGCTGTGCTTAATGTTTTAAATCACGTTTATATTCCTCGTGACCTAAACAAGCAATAGAAATATAGGTTAGTATAATAACCTACGATTATAATATTCATCTGCTGGCATATAATTCTGTAGCACATATGTAAAACAGTCCACTATCAACAATCTAATCACTCGAGTGCAATGAAACTCAGAAGCGTGAATCTTTATTCAGTATTGAGACATCTAATGTCGTTCAATTGTTTTTAAAAGTTCAAAATGCATCAGCTCGATATTTAAAATTTGTATTTTTCTTACTACTTTCTCGTATCTTATGCAGGCGTTTGAAAAGATGATCGTATGCTGGGCTATGATAACAATCCTTATCTAGTGGCACTAACTTCTGTAGCTTACTTTTCGTAAATCATAGAAGCCGTGCATTTAAATTTTCTAAAAATTAATTCCCGGTTGCAGAAAGATGCCATCTCGTGGAAGGAGTCTTCATCACCGATATTGAAAGCTTTATATTCTAGACTATAGCTTTTCATTGTAATAGTGTTGGTGAAGGCATAGGTCGTAAACCAAAAGCTATTTAGTATAACGCATGGAAACTCCTTGCAATAGGCAGGAGATTTTTGATGGAGATGACCGGTGAGATATATGAAAATGGACTATGTAGTTCTTAACAGAGCTACTTGTTCAAAATGTTAATGTTTAGGCTTAAGACGCAGAAGTGAGACAATAGCGATCGAGATAAGATATAACCAACACGTGGTAGCGGAACAAGGTAGAAACTACATAGATTACAAATTGTCCTTTTAGCCGGTGGTTTATTCCATTTAGATATCTAAAGAATGGACTGGACAGCCTTCCAATTGAGGCAACATTTAAAGAAATACTGCCTACCGCACAACCATTGTAAAGAGAGGGAGAATATTACTTACTCTGGGATTTTACCCATTACAGCCAAGTCTAATCCTTTTCTAGGCCTGCTAATGTTAAATGAAGAGGTGGAAAATTAATCTTAACCAGTAAAAAGAAATAAGTTAGAAAAGGATCTTCTAGATTGCAGAAACTTTAGCATAATTTAACCGAAATAAAAGGGAAATGGGCGAGTCAAAGTAACGAAATTAAACTTTAAGACTTCAGAAAGGATGATCCCATTAATTTTAAGTATGCGTTCCAAGCAAGTCTTATATCTTCTACAGACGTCTTGTTTCACTGGTTACACACCCACTAAGGACGACAGTTACCAGACGAACAAAAAATAAGCTGAGATAACTCCCTCCGAGGTTTACGCAGGTCAAAGTCCAAACAAGATCTATTTCATGACAAAGAAATTAAAGACATAAAAGAGACACAACACTTATGCCCATGTGAATTACATCACACTCGACCCAGCGGAGACGTAACTATGTAAATACAGTATGTGGCCCAACCCAGCTCGGATCCAAGGCACCCGCCTGCTGTCTCGTTGTAAGTTCACGAGACCTTTCGTAATCTTCGAGCAAGACACTTTCCTCCATTAGTGAATGGATATAAGACCATCGACCTGCAAGGAGATCAGCTGACTCGCTAAGAAACCACTGCCTAAGCTAATGCGGCAATACCTAAACTAAAATTAAAATAGTGTTCTGATGTCACCACATTTTCTTTGCAGAACCTTTTCTGCTAATGGCAATTTTCATTCTGTTGAGATGCCTCTATCTTATGATTACTGTTACTATTAGCCGTTGATAATTCCCTTAAAGGGCAAAGGCCTCCTGCTAGCAGGGTAGCTCTGAGATATTTCATCAGATGGGCTAGGCTGAGTAGCTTTCACCTTCATAGTAACTTAAAACTAGTATCAATGTCCTATTTACACTCCTATCCATCTACCTCACAAATGATGTGATTGTATTAAACACTATTTGCACAGGTAGAACATTGATCTAATTCATATTAGCCTGATGAGCCTAAGGATCTCTCGAACAGACAGTTTCGACGAAAGTCCTCCACGAATTTCGTTGACCTGCCACTGTCATCCACCGCCTCCCAATCGTCGATTGGAACTCTTCCGACCATCTGGTCTTCGGATGGCCGGGATTTCTTCTTCCATCTCCGGGCTCCCACATTGTAGTTGAGTAGGCAACCTCACGTGATCCATTCTCAGTACATGTCCACTTCAGTTTCCTGACTATGACACAAATCTATTATAATAGAAGGGCATTGTCGAATGAGGTTTTAGAAGTGTCTAAAGAGAGAGAGCTTCATGCATATTTCACGGTAGGCATTACATGCATTAGAAAAATGTATTGAGCCCGATATCAACTCTTCGATTGTGACATCGATGGCTGATGTCATTGCATAATTCCAAGGACGAGCCGAGCACTTCAGAGTAGCTGTATATTATCTCTGGAATGTGCATAGCTTTGTTTTAAAATAAATTTTGTAGTAAATGCATCTCGTTTATCTCGTTGCAGACGTATAATTCAGATAGGATTTGGCTTAAATTACACTAATGTTAAATGTCCGAGATGACACCATCATAGCATAGTCATACTTATAGTGCAGTAAATGTAACGAACTCTTTGCATTGTAAACAAGTAAATATCTTTCTTCGCCGTAAATTCGAGCCTGTAATATGAATCTCCAATGTAATTTGATAGAGATACGTTACGTGTCATACTCTTAGCTTTGCTATTTTGATTTAGAGTCTTTCTTTATAGGTCTTCGAGAGGTTTAACTTAGGATATTATGTTGGAAATTGGTATATTGAGGATAGGGCAAATTAGCACGGACTAGCCGTTTTATACCTCTCAGAAGTAGGCTAAGGATTTGCGCTTTCTGAATAAACTCAGTGTGATATAAATGTAAGCCTGGCCTCTTTATTTTATATTTTTGTGTTTGTATTCCTCTGGACTGGTAGTTGATGATCTCTCACATACCCGACACCCCCGTTTTAATATTCCTCGTGGTTTCCCTGTCCAAGAATGCATTCCTCCCCATCCTATATGTCTTCTCGTTGGGCGAGGGTCTCGGAAGGGTCATTTAAGGTCTGTGGCTCCCCGTAACCTTTGTCAAACGGGCACAGTATTGACCTTAGTTCACTGCCATTCCATGAGGTATTGGCCATTATTAAAGTTCTAAGATACTGACGATTCACCTGTACCTTGTAAATCTTCAGAGGTTGATAATGAGTCAGAAGAAGGTTCTGCAGGCAGTGGCGGTTATCTAAGTTAAAATCCAGGATCCCGTCAACCGCAGACTGCAACAGAAGTGGTGTAAGTGAACAATGGAAGGCTAGGAACTGTTACGGAGACAGTTACGCACGAACTAGTGTACCATAGAATGCACACACAGTATGTTTAAGCGTACTTAGACAGGCAAAAGAGAATAGACAACTAAAGTACTAATATTATATATCCTGGATATATTTACCTTGCTCCATATCTATATTTCTCTGTTTTTAACGTATTCAAACAGTATTGGGACTAGGGACAAGATGTACATAATTAGGTAACTGCTAATGTCCCACGATTATATTATACAAAGAACTCTTATTGTATCTTCATACTGCCCTTTCTTGAAGACTGAGCTACAAGAATAGCGGCATTGATACAAGGCTTAATGGATCGACGACGATGTCGACCAGCAGTGTTGAGAATTGTAAGCACTAAAATAAAACGAAATGCATGCTAATATGCACTAAAAGGCCAATATATATACAGTGTAAACTAAACACAGAAAATATTCTTTGATATTATGTACCTAGAAACAGTAATGCTGAAATTCTTGCTATAAACTGTGGCGGGGAAAATATCGTAACACGAAATGTTGAAATTGTAGGATTTCAAGAAGAAGAAGAAGAAGATTTGATTTCTCTATACAAATTTAATTAACATCTATATATCGGCATGTATAAAACATGTGTCACGCTAGGCATTTCATGCATCACAAAAAATCACGTGGTCCAATTATGTTCGGCATGTCTCTACCTCGCAGGGATTTTTAAAGTTTGCACTAAGAATTACATCTTGATTTCTCAGCAAAAGATTGAAAGCGCATCGTCTCTGAATGGTCACTGTTATGTCCCTTATTGTTTTAATCTAACTTGTTGGATATCCCTGGCAAGTATTTTAATAAGTTTTGAAATTAGCACCACAATTCTGCAAAATATCTTTGAATTACGATGTATGAGAACCTAAGGGTATGCGTGCACCTCTGGATTTAGCGGCTAGCACTCTTGGCTGTCGCCCCCGAGGTTCAAGTTTGATTCTCGGCTCTGCCATGAAATTGAACTCTGCTCTGAGAGCTGGAGCGGAGTATACTCCGCCTTGTAAGGCAATCTGAGATGAGGTGAGTTCAATTCGCAACTCCTCTATCTTCGAAGTGGTTTTCCGTGGTTTTTCACTTCTACTCCATGTAACTGCAGGGATGGTTCCAATCTTCACCTAATTTACAAATACACACGCTATTATAGCCATCGCAATAACTTAGGCATTCAGACAAAATCCCACACACACGCAAGTACACGGGGCTGAATGATCACGATGTGCAAGTCCCTCCAATGAAACAACAACAACAACAACAACAACAACGAAAGGTATGGATTATCCTCTCCGTGGCGTAGCTGTGATCGTTAAAACGCACACCAAGGCCACGAGGGCAGCTGCAGCAAGTCCGGAGATTGCAGGTTCGAATTCCAGCACTGACAGCGGCTATCCTGAATGTGGCTTTTCCCCGGGGTTTTCCACAATCCCTCTAGAAAAATGCCGGGATAGTACCTTACTTCAAGTCCCTATTACAGTTACACATATTACTACAATAATCACATAAATACAGGTTATTAGACAACTTCAACACACACCCAACTACACGGGGCTGATGACCGAGATGTTCCAATCCCCTAAAAGAAAATCAACAACAACAACAACAACAACAACAAAAGGAATATCCTACTACTGGCTGTTCTCTCACAACAGGATATGAACCGTCTCGCATAGTTCGTCTTGAGAAGGTCTTTAAAATTTCTCAACTCATCCATATTACAAAAAAATTAATTGGAATATACACTCATGAAGACGAATATTGCAACACCATGAAGGAATTGGACATTTGTGTTCATTTTCAAGATATGCAGTATAACGACACGATGAAGGTATGCAAACAATAATTTCGTATATGCCGTTGAATTGTTTAAATGGGTTCTCTACGTGATTGGTCGTGGTGGCACCACCACCAGTATAGTATAGCATGATTGAATTATAGTCAGCATGATTGAATTATAGTCTATGCATAGAAATGCTCTCCGCCTAACAAGCCTGGCCGGCAGTCAAGAGCACGTTATCAACAGATGTTGCAGTTTGTGAGGGCTTGGATAATTGGTCTACAGTGTACATTACCTCATAATAGGCCACGGCCACATTATTCCAATTCCCTGTCCTATTTCAGTCATCTTTGGTCATATCATATATCATTAACGCTTCTGATGGGGTATGCCTCAGGAAGGGCATCGAGTCTTAAAATCAACCCACCACTTAGAAAAATCATTTCACCTTATCCTGGGCTCCGTTTCATTGCCATTAACACAAGGTAATATACAGTAAATAGTATAAGTATTGTGCCCGTTTAGACCGAAGTCCAACTACCACATATGCATCTTACCGAAAGTCAGGTAACACGAGACTCAAAAGAACTCAGGGCTCCAAACCGGGCGAAAAGCAAACACATTTTTTAAAATCTAATTTGCTTCACTGATTTTAGGTTCGATGCAACAATAATGATAAAAGGGAGAAAGGAAAATACCACAGTTTCTAAAAATCTCATTTTATTTATAATTAAAAATTAAGTTTTGAGAAGCAAGATTATAGCACCGTAATGCATGAAAAGAATTTTCATACACAAACACACAAGAATAGAAGTATCAACACATTTAGAAAAGCACTATATAATTGATCAATTGCCAAAAGTATCAGTCCATTGGCATCGTTCCTAAGTGTAAGTAATATTTACAACTGTAGGTCATTCAGGGCAAAAAGAGTCGTCCATCCTGATGCCTACGTTGACTATTTACACGTCGTTGATTATTTATATTTGTTAAAAAACACTTTCACTTGTTAATAAATTATTTCACTTCCCAAAAATCATAAATTTCACTGTCCTAATCTGTGTTTGATTTAACATTGCATTGAGTTATTGAAAGAAACATAAATATTTGTCGGACATATGAGCAAATATTACTGTTCATCATTCTGACTTCAAGCAAGGACTCGAAGAACTTTGATCATATGAAAATTTATTAGATCATCTGTTCTTGATCCGTAATTTCCACTCAATAATTAACACGATCCACTAGACCATTAATTGAAATTATTCATCAATGTTCATCCAATAATTAAACAATTAACCAAATCATTAATATTCATCAGACGATTAAATCACAAATTCAAATATTCAAATATCGTAGACAAGATCAATCTATTCATTTTTACCATATAACATTAGCAAGACATTATTATCATCATTAATAAGTTATTCATATTTATTTAAATTCAAAAATATTTACTTGCACAAAATCTTAATCCTTTATTCAGTTATGGAACTTGTTCAAAATCAGAAATATCCGTGATATTATAAATGGCTGTTCATTTATCAATTTTTAAAATATTTATTTCAGCCCATGCCCATTTTACTGATGCGTTCAATCCTCTTGGATTCGACCAACGGTAAGGCATCGTCAAAACTAAGCTTTTTTGTATAACCAAAACGGTTTGACAAAATAAGAGGGCAATTTATGTAAGACACGAGAAAATCATTACTGAAATTTATCTGTGATGGCTGCATTAAGTAACCATTTGGTTCTTCACTTCAACAAAATTGTTATTAATAATTATTTTACCTTTTTCTTCAACAGATTCTTTTTTTATAAGTCATCTAACCATCACCATGGCTGACAATACATATAACACCATATTTATCCACGTGATTTCATCTCACTACTGAAATGACAAAAATTCACTCCTAACATATTTTCCCAAATTATTATTATTCATTCCTTTTTTTTTCTATCAAGCCACAGCTTGTTTCAACACGAAGCTTCATTTATACCAATTTCATCGTCACAGCAATCCATATTATTTTATATATCCTGTCTACCCTGCTCAAAAATTTTCATATTGTGACATTACCATATTTGTTTATATTTATATAGACTCGAGAATACCCTATTTGATACAGGCTTTCTGTGGTCCTTCAGTCACCTTCTGCGTCATAAAATACTCCAATCCTATAACGCAATTTCTAAACGCTTAGAGGAAATCGTTATGTCTTTGTAAGATAAGGGCGTGCATAATACCACTAACCATTGGATGAATAAATCCTCAAATATAAATTAAGCCGTTCCAAACTTCCTAAACTATTTTTCAAACTGTTACAAAACATTATTATTATTATGGCTCACAAGATAGTATTATTACAAATCAGAAAATGTGATTATTATTATTATTAACATCAATTTTTTATTATTATTTTTGTCAATTTCCAAACTGGAATTTATGGACATAAACCAATCGAAAATAAACAAGCTCGAATCCGTGGATAAAAATATATTTCCATCTCTCTAAATAAATACCTATGATATGAAGATCTTACGGCTGATGACCGCGATAAACAAAAAAATAGAAAATCTGAACAAAATGCTCATGAAGCTGTCCATAGACTCGAATCGCATATTTAGCGTTCCGGAAAACTATAAGAGTACAACCTAGATTGCCATAGCAAACTGAAAAATATTTGTGTGTTGATATTTCTTCAAAAAGAGCATTTCTAAATAACATAAGCTATACAAATTCAGATGTAGCTTACACTGTCGAAGTTCTTGTAGAGGCAGGCCTCCTGGCCGGTTCCATTACAGTTCCGATTCCAGAAGTGTCTCTATTCGTCCGTCCCATCGGATTCGTACGTAAATTCTCGTATCCGCTTCCATGTCTACCCTCAAATTGTTTAACAACTCATGACTGCTAGTCCTATAGCTGCTTCAAAATTCACTCGTACTGAACGGTTCCAGTTGAATGTCATTATAGCTGGTGCTATTCGAAAAATAGGGGTTCGATCCATATGATCCAAGGTATTTAAATCAGTTGTAGCTCTGATTCAGCTGTGACCCATTAAATTTGTTTGATACTCTTACAATCTTAAGGCAAATGATTCAGACCTGTAGTTCCTATCATAAATAACCTAACGGGTAAGGTTTTGCACCTTCCAGACGCGCGTTAGACACGGCTGCCCCTCGTCGGCTAAGTCCTGTGTTCGGGTAATGGGTAGTCCCCAGCACACATCCATATAAATACAGATGGGCCCCTCTTAAGCTCCTAAATGGGTGAGATTATGCATCTCCCGAGTTGCGCCAGGCACAACTGGTCACAATCGTCGTCTAGTTTGATCTGACCAAACTGCAAGACTGGTATCCGTAGAATATTGTAATGTGGTCGTGGCTGATCTTGTGAACTACTGAGACAAAAGCTCGTCACTGATAACTTGGAAACAACTAAGTTCCATAAGTATAAAATGTGGCTTGTAGATCAAGTCTTCCATATGCCCAATGCGATGAAAAATTTGACTAAGTGTCGACTGTACACGAAGCCTAACACTCAAATGTCACTTCACAAAATATTCTAAGTTCCTCACATCGTGAAAATATTCTATCACTTGACCATGAATTTGTCCAGCGATAACAACTGACTATAAGTTTCAGAACTTCCGCGTAGAATAACTGCTTATTAACACTCAATATGCTTAAACGAAGATTGTAGCGTGACCATGCATGGAGTGTGAGTATCGTAGCTGTTTCCGTGACCATGCACGGAGTGTGAGTGACCTCTCAGCTCCGCTGAGCCCCCTTCTTATACCCGCTCTGGGCTTCCAGAGAGTTCCACGCTGCTCCCACGTCACAAGACGTTAAGTCACAGCGGTAATAATCTTAAACAAATAAATGCCAATATCTCGGCTCCTAATGGACCGATTTTCTTCCGAGACGATGCAATCTTCTTCTTTTCTCATTAACAGAAAATTGAGATACTTTCCAAGTCCCAAAAACATCGGACAAGAACAAACCAAAAATAATGTCTCAAAGTTGTCGCAGCGTGCGTCACCAGACTCGCTGATAGTTTCCATCACCTTCTGGAACAAAAGTCGCGCGGTGTTCAAAATTTGCCACCTTCTCAGAAATGTGCCTTAGACCCCAAATATCGGCATGTGGGTAAGGGCACATTATTATATTCCCAAGTGCTAAGGATAGTCCGCATCGTAGCGTAGTGGCTAGCACTCGTGGGTGTCACCTCGGTGTCCAAGGTTCGATTCCCTCTTCTACTCGAGACAAATGCCAGGATGGTTCCTAACTGCTTGTGGCCACGGTCACATCCTCCCCAAACCTTATCTGAATTAAAACTACACACACTAATACTGTCATCACAATAACACAAGTTATCAGAAATATTCCAAATACACCCAAGTACATGGGCTACATGGCCACAATGTCACAAAGCCCCTCAATCAATCAATCAACAACATTGAGGATGAAGAGGAAGACACAAGAGCAATATTACATGAATAGGTTTGATTTTGGTGAATTAATTCTTCTCTATCGCTTATCCTCCACAAGGACGGTGTCTGGGAGCTGGTCACACTTTGTCAGCAGTTACAACTGGGGATGGTAACAGGCGAGCGCTAACATGGGTCTAATGAAGGAAAGGTCAGGAAAGGAAGTCAGCCGTGTGCCTGTTGCAAGGAACCATGCCGGCATTTGTCTGGGGCTGAACATGGGAATCCACGGATAACTATTTTCAGGACGGTCGAGAAGGGGTTACAACCCATCCCCTCCTGATACCAGCGAGGCACGAGGATGCATGATAGCGCTTTCGGCCTCGCGGCCGGTTGTGAACTACGTTTGAGAATATTATTTTCCTAAAATAAACAAGAAGAAACTGTTCATGTCATGCATATTTTGTACTTTTGGTATGTTCTTGTCGGTTCATTTGTGGTCTTTGTGGCATGGTTGTCTTGTAACCTGGTGTGCGTTGGTGTGTGTGATTCTGTCTGATAACCTGTGTCATTTTGATGGGTGTGTCTTTAAGTGTGTATGTTTGTAACTGGGGCTGCGGCTTCGGTGGCGTAGTTGGTAGCATGATGAATAGCTGTGCCCAAGATAGCTGGTTCAAACCCGGCCGAAGTCGTCGGATTTTTTAAGAGCGTTAAAATCCTTCAGATTGCCTTCCTTCGGAGGGGAAGTAAAGCCGGCGGTCCCATGTCATAGATTTATGTCATGTAAAGGATCCTTCCCCAGGCTAAACTTGTGTGAAGCTAATTTTCTAGGTTAGATTTCTGTTGGAACGCTTTATCAAAGTTCCAACGTTCACCGGCAGGTATCATTTGTAAAGGATCCTTCCCCAGACTAAACTTGTGTGTAGCTAATTTTCTAGGTTAGATTTCTGTTGAAACGCTCTATCAAAGTTCCAACGTTCACCGGCAGGTATCATTGGCATCTGGTAGCGAAAGTTGGAACTACTTGAAATTGAACGGAACGTGTAGCTCAACCTATGGGTGTCCACTAGAAGCAACTACAGCATCTGGTGAGCCGAACATGTTCTCGGACACTCCCGGCATAAAAGCCATACGATAAATAAATAAATAAATAAATAAATAACTGGGGCTAGGATTGAGACAGCAGTTAGTCGAGACCTTAATTTAAGTGGCATCCTAGCATTCGCCTGATGTAGAAGTAGGTATCCACGAAAAACCACTTCTTGGATGTCTGAGACAGGAATTGAACCCACCTAGCCTCAATTCTGACTCTCGAGACTGAGTAAGCCCCGTTGTAGCCCTCAGATCAGGATTATATACCTTGGGAGAGAAGGGGATCGAACCCGAACCTGAGCGGTCACATCCAAGAATACCAGTCACTACGCCGTGAGGTGGACATGAAACGTTGAGTGTAGGTCTACATGTAATTTCAGTATTGTTTCCTTTACAGCTTCTCATTTGCCACAGCCATTAAAACGGAATCTAAACACATCTTCTGCTAGTCATATATTCCATTAGCAGGCCCCATGGTGTTGGGGTAGCGCGTCTGCTTCTCAGCTGGAGGCCCAGGTTCGGTTCTCGGCTCCGTCAGGGATTTTATAAACTGGCGTGAGTAGGGGAGTGATGCCGATTCTAAGCCACCCGGCGATGCTCAGGCGGTGTTCATATTAAATAATTAATATCTGGCCAACCCATGGTCGAATTTTAACAAATGAGGTGTCGTTCGACTCTAGCTGACGTCCTCTTTGCTATGGACCCTGTATGATATTTTTTTTTAAATTGAAAATTTTTGTTTTCGAAAGTAAATGATAGGTTGAAAACCAAACATGATAGAATGTTGTGCAATAGCTTAAACGAACGGTCTCTATGTCCTTTATATTTTATAATAAAACGTTTTTATTTTTTACAATTTTTTGAAAAAAAGTTCAATTTTGAAATTTTTATATTTTGGAAACTAAAGAGTTTACAAAAAAATTTGTTCGACATAAATGAATGTACCTGACCCCCTCTACCCCCAAAATAAATATCAAGCCTCTAGTACTAAAACTGTGCAGTAGTGGGGGGTTGTTGTAGGTTCTGAGTCGCCCACTACTTTCATATAAACTTTGGGCGATATCTCCCGAACGCGTTGTCGGATTTTAACGAACGAGGTATTGTTGGCGTTGGGATGACGTTCTCTTAGCTAAGCATGTGTGTTGGTATTTTTAAAAGAATTTTGAAAATGTGTTTGTTTTTTGGATTGCCACTATTTTGGAAACGGTGAATTGGAAGAAAAGTTTGTTTGACGTTAATAAAATGTGGGTATGCCCTTTAGGCGGACAGCAAGTTTCAAGGGTGTAGGAGGAAAAAATTGATAGCCTACTTTCTCGCGAACATTGATAATCATTGGCGAATGGATGGTCGGATTTCAACAAATGAGGTGTCGTTGGAATCGAGCTGACGTCCTCTTTCCTATAGACCACTCGTCATTTTTTTTAATTAAAAATTTTTGTTTTTAAAAGTAGGCGATAGCTTGAAAACCAAACATGATAGAATGTTGTGCCATAGTTCAAACCAATGATCTCTATGATCATTATTTCTTTATAATGAAACTTTTTATATTTTGAGATTTTTTTGAAAACCCTTAAATTTTGAATTTTCACTATTTTGGAAACTAACACGTTGACAAATAAGTTTGTTTGACATAAATGAAAGGTCCCTACCCCCTCTACCAGGAAAATAAATGTCAAGTCTCTAGGACAAAAAATAGGCATTTTTTTTAAAATAAAAGAGTGTTTGTAGACAGAGAGCCGGTAGCGCTTGACGTATGTTACAACGAGGCTATGACTGGCCATGGTGGATACGGGAAATGGCTATTTCGACGGGGGCGATGTATGGCAAAACGAGGGGTCGCTTTTCGATATGTATTCCTATGACGAATGAATGAAGGCGAATATTTTGAAATGTGACAAGCATGCTAAGATTTTTACCCCTGAAGGGGATCTTTAACGTTTTAGTTAACGGTGATGAGCGAGATCGCTCTCTGACACAACAGACGGTTGTAGGATATGACCAAGTGATTCATAGACGTTGGCGATCTCGGTGACCGTGCCCGAAAGAAATGAATTGCTATTTTGGTAAGATGGCGGGGCAGCTTATGACGGTTGGTTTTGTGACATTTCCTTTGACGGATGGAGGCGAATATTTGAAAATATGTTAAGTGTGCTAGGATTTTTTTACCCCTGGAGGGGATCTTTAGCATGCTAGTAAACGGTAATAAGCGAGACTGCTGTCTGGCACAGTAAATGGTTTTAGAATATGGAAACCTACAACATTTGCTCGACCAAGTCATGTGCATGTATGCAAAGAGCCAAAACGGTAAGGTCATTGGCCTGAAATGTTATAAACTAAATATTAAACTGGGTAAAGTCATGTGTTTTAGGGTGAAATGTGGTTAACATGATCATGTATTGAGGATGGCTGCTTGCTAGTAATTATTATTATTACAGTAAAAAGATTAATAATAATAATAAGAAGAAGAAGAAGACACATGTTTTCAATGCTAACACACACACACACAGTCCGGCTCACTGGAGACTGAATATTGTACCTAGCCAGAGGACTCGTGAGAGGGACTGCTGATAAGACAAAAAATGTCTACGTCAGCAGGAAGTGTGATATCAGCTTACTTGCCTCGTGGTGGCTAGCAGGTGTGCTGTTTAAGCAGAGACCGCCATTTTGGTTCTGAGACAGTAGGACTACCGATATATAAGAGGCAGCCATTTTGGTTCCTTATTAAAAACATGAAACTAGTATAAGGTACACGAATCTTATTCAGATTGAGGAATGTGAAGAGGCGTGGGAACACGTGTGAAAGAGACAACATTTCGTCAAAACGCTGAGAAAATGCAACTCTCTCTGTTGCTAGGCTAACTGATAACGACTGCGTTAGTCATGCACTTGCCATTTTAGCACACGGACGTATACAGTAGAGCTCTGAACTGAACTTGGGAAGAAAAATCCTTTTATTTTTTTGGTAAGTACCTATGAATGATTATTTTAATAATGTCATGCTAATGAATCTTAAATTTGTATTTATTGATTGGGTAATTCATGATATTTATTTATTTATTTGTTTGCAGATAACCGGTATACCTTACATGTCAGAGATACAAGAAACCATTGCGCTTTTGGGCCCACTAGAAGGAAACAGTAACAAGCCACTGCAAGTGAAGGTGAGATTATTTTTTTAACTAACTTGTTTTTTTTTGTTTGATTTTATTTTATTTTATGAAATGTATGTATCAACCTGAATTTAGGTATTTATAGCGGTTTATTTTATTTATTTTTAGAAACTTGGAAAGAAAAGCCTTACCACTGTAGCAGTTGCTAAAAACCCAAGACGCAGTAGAGTGCAACCATTGTTTCCAGGCAGTGAACTATTGAAAACTCAGGTAAGTCTAACATAAAATGCTATTCCATTTTACCACTAATGAAAAACCATAGACAAAAAAATATTCATTACCTGTACATGACTGGTACAATGATTGCTTTCTTGAATAATGGCCATGTATTGACAAACGGTACAAGACTATATTGGTTGTTGACTGGGAAAAGTACAAGGCCATATTGGATTTTCTAAAAAACAAAAAACAAAAAAAAAAAAATATATGGGTGGTTCCCTATGGACTCAACAAATATCCACAGGTTTGAAGAAGGTAATCTGAACAAACTGACATGACATCCATTTTTGTTTATATATTGGTTAAAGGGGGATGTAAATGACTAAAGCTTTATAAAAAGAAAATAAGTGCATGGGTTACTGTTAGTGCCAACATACAATTTATTTTTAATGGTGTTTTGATGTATTAATGTCAATTAACGTTAAAGTTTAATTACAAGTATTGATTGATTGATTGATTGAGTGATGGGTTATTTTGTTTGTTTTTAGGTGTTGTCGTGCGCCATTAACGTAGTGAACAGACAGTGAACAAGCATACATTATGCTTTAAAGTACTCTGTGCTCTTGTGCAACGTTAATAACTTGCAATAAAAAAGTTTTATTATAACACATGGAGTTAGTACCAAATACAACAAGTGAGCAAGTTGGTTTACCACGTGGGTTAAATTTAAAATCAGAACATGATCGTTGATTAACATTTGAATCCTGGCCTGTAGGCTTTTTGTCGACACATAAACTTGCAAAAGCCGGTTTTTTTACTTAAACCGAGAAGATGTGGTGCGCTGTGTGTTTTGTCGTATTGAACTTTCACACTGGGAAGAAGGGGATGATCCCTTTGGAGACCATTTGCGATGGTCTCCTTGTTGTCCTTACATGCTTGGAAAACAAGTGGGCAACCTACCAGTGTATTCATTTTACCGAACCACAAGGCCATTGGCCGCTATGTATGTTGCTGAATCACAAACAGATAATAATAATAATAATAATAATAATGATGTATTACCAGCCAACAACGGTAGTGTCAATATATGTGGTCCATTTGCCATAGACAGTGTTGATTGGGCATGTGCTTTTGAAAAATTGGGTGTTTGCAAGACTAAAGCACTAGCACACACAGAGTACAGCTCTGTTGGAAAACTTTTAGAATCTTATAAAAATGTATCGCCATTAATATTAAAACACCTTACCAAACAGCTAAGTGAAGCTGGATTTTTTATACTGGAGAAGGGGATAAAAAATATGTTTTTATTGTGGATTTGCTTCAAAGGATTGGCAAATGACTGATGACCCTTTTGTGGAATACGCTCGTTGGTTACCTAACTGTAGATACATGGTGTTGCTTAAAGGTCAGGAATTTGTGAACACTTTTCGTAAAGAAAACGCGATTGCAGCACAAGAGATAAAAGTGCCTTTAGAGTTAGAACACGCGGAGCAAATACATGAGGCTGAAAAAAAAAGACTTGTCTCACGAACAGATACAAAAGTGTGACCAACAATTATGTAAAATTTGTTATCAAGATGAACTAAGTGTTGTATTTTTGCTTTGTGGACACATGATAGCATGTGTCAAGTGTGTATTAGAACTTAACACTTGTGCTATATGCAGAAAAGTAGTATCTGCTACAGTTAGGGCATTTCTTGCATAACTAGTATAATTTATTAGCCATGCTTTCTGCAAAATCCCTAATTGCACAATATTATTAAAGCTATTTTAGAGTGTAATAGATATGCTTTTGTTTCGTTTATAGACTACTACAATGAATGTTTGGAATGCTGTGGGACAATCGTGTGGCTTAGAGACAAAGAAGCTCAGTGAATTGCCAACGCATATTCCATTACGCATAATCAAGATTCGGAAATTGAAAACAGCATATGGTGATTGTGTACTTTGTGTATGTGAAAACTTTGAGACATTTCTGCCTATACGGTTTAATGATATGACGGAGAGTGTTTTTGATGAAGTCAATAATGCTGTGCAACCTGTAAACATAATTTATGAAGGTTTTAAAAACAATAGGTGCATGGTTCGTTTTAATTAAATAAAAGAAACAAATTTGAATGCATAATGGAAAAATATAAGTGATGACAATAGACTGAAAGAAAAAAGTATGTGTATACAACAATAATGTTTTAGTTTTTAGTATTTCGTTTAAAAATATTATGATGAAACCAGAAAAATGTATATAAAGTTTGTAAATAAATGTAAATAATGGTACAATGCTGTTTTATTTTTTACAAAGTTAGAATATTTAACATTGCAGAGTATACATGATTATGACAATAAATGCATACTTAATACAAGTCTTTGCCTTTACGATAGTGTGATATAGTTTTAAAAACAAAACTTGTTGTAGATATTTTTTTCCACGGCGAACAATAGGTATAAAAACGTCATTATCACTATCATAATGATAAGCAGCATTCTGACTATCATTATAATGACCATTATTCTCCTCGACATAACCAAAACCAGTAAAATTTTCCCGTTTCTCTTCCTGTTCCTCTTCCTCTACAGTGTCCTCGTATAGAGTCTGAGTGGCTTTTGATAATGTTAAGGATTTTTTGAACATTGAACTATTTTGAGCAGCAATATTATTTTCTTGTTCTCGCTTTTTAACATTTTCATGATTTTCTGTTGACAGCAACATTGTTTCATGCAGTTCACTACATTGATGATCACTTCACTTAAAACCTCACTATTTTTACTTTTTAGCTCACTGCGACATTGTTTTGAACGTTGTTTTGAACAACGCCAAATAACAGTTCCATTTTTATTGGTTCGTTTCACAATATATGAATATCCTTTATAGAATGCATGAGGCTTACCATACCTAGTCACAGATACTTCCATATCAACTGTCAAGTATAGACTAAGCTCTAGTAAAGACAACTTGGTAATAAGAACAATAGTTTAATGTGCGAGCATATATGGGTGCAAATGTGGGAGCAAAAAGTGGGAGCAAAAAGTGGGAGCAAAAAAAGTAGGAGCAAGTATGGGAGCAAATGTGAAAGCAAAAGTGGGAGCAAGTATGGGAGCATATGTGAAAGCAAAACTGGGAGCTAAAAAGTGAGGGAAAAAAGTGGGAGCAAAAAGTGTAAGCAAAAGTGGGAGCAAATATGAGAGCAAAAAAAGTAGGAGCAAGTATGGGAGCAAATGTGAAGGTAAAGTGGGAGCAAAAAGTGAGAGAAAAAAAAGTGGGAGCAAAAAGTGTAAGCATAAGTGGGAAAAATATGAGAACAAAAAAAGTGAGAGCAATTAAGGGAGCAAAAAGTGGGAGCAAAAAGTGGGAGCAAATAGTGGGAGCTAATAGTGTAAGCAAAAGTGGGAGCAAAAATTGGGAGCAAAAAGTGGGTGCAAAAAGTAAGAGCAAAAATTGGGAGCAAAAAGTGGGATAAAAAAGTAGGAGCAAGTATGAGAGCAAATGTGAAAGCAAAGGTGGGAACAATTATGGGAGCAAATGTGAAAACAAAAGTGGGAGCAAAATGTGAGAGAAAAAAAAGTGAGAGCAAAAAGTGTAAGCAAACGTGGGAGCAAATATGAGAGCAAAAAAAAAAAAATAGAAGCAAGTATGGGAGCAAATGTGAAAGCAAAAGTGGGAGCAAAAAGTGAGAGAAAAAAGTGGGAGCAAAAAGTGTAAGCAAAAGTGGGAGCAAATATGAGAGCAAATATGAGAGCAAATATGGAAGCAAAAAGTGGGAACAAAAAGTGTAAGCAAAAGTGGAAGCAAACAAGTGTGAGCAAATATGGGAGCAGAAAGTGGGAGCAAATGTGAAAGCAAAAGTGGGAGCAAAAAGTGAGAGCAAATAGAGCGAGCAAAAGTGAGTGCACAAAGTGGGAGCAAAATGTGTGAGTAAAAAGTGGTGGCAAATGTGGTGTTTTACTAAAACAATCTCCCCTAACCTAACCTAACCTAACCTAACTTCACCTAATCTAACTTCACCTAACCTAACCTTCCAACTCTCAGATCAAAAATTAAATTCTGGCCATAGTCGAATTGGAACCCAAAACCTTTGGGATAACACCCACGTATACTAGCCACTACACCGCGAGAGATGGGCAAATTATCATGCAACACAACACAAAAATAAAAAGTTTCCTATAGTGTAACTCATTGGCTGTCAACCATAGTTGAGAATTCAAACCCAAGACCTCAGGACTTTTGTTTTGAACATTATCAGAAATATTATTCTATTTGCTTATAGTTATAAGAGTTGGCATTAATATGGGAGCAAAAATGAAAGCAAAAAGTGGGTGCAAGCATGGCTGGTTGTTGAGACTTTCATATCAACTAATACACATACATTAAATTTTAGTAAAGTGACTTGACTAATAATAATAATAATAATAATAATAATAATAATAATAATAATAATAATAATAATAATAACAGTTTAAAAAAATTCAAGGGGATTGATATTTTTCAGGGTGTAATTTTCAAAGTACTGGCAAGAATAATAATTACATGAACAGATTCCAAGAACTCTAGAGTGCTTTTAAGGTTAATGATTGGCTAGGAGTGAGATAGAGCTAGCTAACTTAAGTTAACCTCAGCTCACTAAACCTAACCTTGTCACATGACATGTTCTACAAGTATAGACTTGCTTTGAGACTGGCTATGACGTCACGGAAGAATGGCGGTGGGAGGCTGGACATGACTTTTTATTACACAAAAACATTTCCCTTTTTGCCAGCCTCCCACCGCCATTCATCTGTGACGTCATAGCCAGTCTCAAAGCAAGTCTATACTTGTAGAACATGTCATGTGACAAGGTTAAGTTTAGTGAGCTGAGGTTAACTTAGGTTAGCTAGCTCTATCTCACTCCTAGCCAATCATTAACCTTAAAAGCACTCTAGAGTTCTTGGAATCTGTTCATGTAATTATTATTCTTGACAGTACTTTGGAAATTACACCCTGAAAATATCAATCCCCTTGAATTTTTTTAAACTGTTATTATTATTATTATTATTATTATTATTATTATTATTATTATTATTATTATTATTGTAATTATTATTATTATTATTATTATTATTAGCCAAGTCCCTGCACTCACTTTTTGCTTTCACTTTTGCTCCCATATTAATGCCAACTCTTATAACTATAAGCAACAGCAAAATGTAAATGGAATAATATTTCTGATCATGTTCAAAACAAAAGTCCTGAGGTCTTGGGTTTGAATTCTCAACTATGGTTGTCAGCCAATGAGTTACACTATAGGAAACTTTTTATTTTTGTGTTGTGTTGCATGATAATTTGCCCATCTCGCGGTGTAGTGGCTAGTATACTTGGGTGTTATCCCAAAGGTTTTGGGTTCCAACTCGACAATGGCCAGAATTTAATTTTTGATCTGGGAGTTGGAAGGTTAGGTTAGGTGAAGTTAGGTTAGGTTAGGGGAGATTGTTTTAGTAAACACCACATTTGCCCCCACTTTTTACTCACACATTTTGCTCCCACTTTGTGAACTCACTTTTGCTCGCTCTTTTTGCTCCCACTTTTGCTTTTACATTTGCTCTCACTTTCTGCTCCCATATTTGCTCACACTTGTTTGCTCCCACTTTTGCTTATACTTTTTGCTTCCATATTTGCTCTCATACCCCCACCCCCCTTTTTTCTCTCACATTTTGCTCCCACTTTTGCTTTCACATTTGCTCCCATACTTACTCCCACTTTTGCTTTCACATTTGCTCTCAAACTTGCTCCAACTTTTTTATCCCACTTTTTGCTCCCTATTTTTGCTCCCTCGTTTTGCTCCCACTTTTTGCTCCCAATTTTTGCACCAACTTTAGCTTACACTTTTAGCTCCCACTATTTGCTCCCACTTTTTGCTCTCACTTTTTTTTGCTCTCATATTTGCTCCCACATTTCCTTACACTTTTTGCTCCCACTTTTTTTTCTCTCACTTTTTGCTTACACTTTTGCTTTCACATTTACTCCCATACTTGCTCCTACTTTTTTTCTCTCTCATATTTAGCTGGCTGCGTGGCTCAGGGGTAACATTCTCGCTTGCTGAGCCCAAGGTTGCAGGTTCGAAACCTGGCGCAGTCAGCTGGCATTTGAGGGTGCGCAAATGCGAGGGAGCCGTGTCCGTACATTTACTGGCACGTTAAAGATCCCCTTCGGGGCAAAATTCCGGCACCCCGGCGTCTCTAAAAGCCAGCGTAGTTAAAAGGGACGTAAAACCAATAACATTATTATCTCTCATATCTGCTCCCACTTTTGCTTACACCTTTTGCTCCCACATTTTTTCTCTCACTTTTTGCTCCCACTTTTGTTTTCACATATGCTCCCATACTTGCTCCCACTTTTGCGTTCACATTTGCTCCCATACTTGCTCCTACTTTTTTTTGCTCCCACTTTTTGCTCCCAATGTTTGCTCCCACTTTTTGCTCCCAATGTTTGCTCCCACTTTTAACTCCCAATTTGTTTCTCCCACATTTGCACCCATATATGCTCGCACATTAAACTATTGTTCTTATTACCAAGTTGTCTTTACTAGAGCTTAGTCTATGCTTGGCAGTTGATATGGAAGTATCTGTGACTAGGTAAGGTACGCCTTATGCATTCTATAAAGGATATTCATATATTGTGAAATGAACCAATAAAAATGGAACTGTTATTCGGCGTCGTTCAAAACAATGTTGCAGTGAGCTAAAAAGTAAAAATAGTGAGGTTTTAAGTGTCAGTGATCATCAATGTAGTGTACTGCATAAAACACTGTTGCTGTCAACAGAAAATCATGAAAATGTTAAAAAGCGAGTACAAGAAAATAATATTGCTGCTCAAAATAGTTCAATGTTCAAAAAACCCTTAACATTATCAAAAGCCACTCAGACTCTATACGAGGACACTGTAGAGGAAGAGGAACAGGAAGAGGAACAAGAAAATTTTACTGGTTTTAGTTATGTCGAGGATAATAATGGTCATTTTAATGATAGTCAGAATGCTGCTTATCATTATGATAGTGATAATGACGTTTTTATACCTATTGTTCGCCGTGGAAAAAAGACCTACAACAAGTTTTGTTTTTAAAACTATATCGCACTATCGTAAAGGCAAAGACTTGTATTAAGTATGCATTTATTGTCATGATCATGTATACTCTGCAATGTTAAATATTCTAACTTTGTAAAAAATAAAACAGCATTGTACCATTATTTACATTTATTTACAAACTTTATATACATTTTTTTTGTTTCATCATAATATTTTTAAAGGCAATACTAAAAACTCAAACATTATTGTTCTATACACATATTTTTTTCTTTCAGTCTATTGTCATCACTTATATTTTTCCATTATTCATTCACATTTGTTTCTTTTATTTAATTAAAACGAACCATGCACCTATTGTTTTTAAAACCTTCATAAATTAAGTGTACAGATTGCACAGTATTATTGACTTCATCAAAAACAATCTCCGGCATATCATTAAACCGTATAGGCAGAAATGTCTCAAAGTTTTCACATACACAAAGTACACGATCACCATATGCTGTTTTCAATTTCCGAATCTTGATAATGCGGAATGGAATAAGCGTTGGCAATTCGCTGAGCTTCTTTGTCTCTAAGCCATACGATTGTCCCACAGCATTCCAAACATTCATTGTAGTAGTCTATAAACAAAACAAAAGCATATCTATTACACTCTAAAACAGCTTTAATAATATTGTGCAATTAGGGATTTTGCACTATGCATGGCTAATAACTTATACTAGTTATGCAATAAATGCCCTAACTGTAGCAGATACTACTTTTCTGCATATAGCACAAGTGTTAAGTTCTAATGCACACTTGACACATGCTATCATGTGTCCACAAGGCAAAAATACAACACCTAGTTCATCTTGATAACAAATTTTACATAATTGTTGGTCACACTTTTGTATCTGTTCGTGAGACAAGTCTTTTTTTTTCAGCCTCATGTATTGGTCCGCGTGTTCTAACTCTAAAGGCACTTTTATCTCTTGTGCTGCAAACACGTTTTCTTTACGAATAGTGTTCACAAATTCCTGACCTTTAAGCAACACCATGTATCTACAGTTAGGTAACCAACGAGCGTGTTCCACAAAAGGGTCATCAGTCATTTGCCAATCCTTTAAAGCAAATCCACAATCAAAACATGTTGTTTTAACCCCTTCACCAGTATTTAAAACTCCAGATTCACTTAGCTGTTTGGTAAGGTGTTTTAATATTAATGGCCATACATTTTTATAAGATTCTAAACGTTTTTCAACAGAGCTGTACTCTGTGTGTGCTAGTGCATTAGTCTTGCAAACTCCCAATTTTTATAAAGCACATGCCAATTCAACATTGTCTATGGCAAATGGACCACATATATCGACACTACCGTTGATTATTATTATTTGTTTGTGATTCAGCAACATACGCAGCGGCCAATGGCCTTGTGGTTCGGTAAAATGATTACACTGGTAGGTTGCCCACTTGTTTTCCAATCATGTAAGGACAACAAGGAGACTATAGAAAATGGTCTCTAAATGGATCATCCCCTTCTTCCCAGTGTGAAAAATTCAATACGACAAAACACACAGCGCACCACGTCTTCTCGGTTCAAGTAAAAAAACGGATTTTGCAAGTTTGTGTCGACAAAAAGCCTACAGGCCAGGATTCAAATGTTAACCAACGATCATGTTCTGATTTTAAATTTAACCCACGTGGTAAACCAACTTGCTCACTTGTTGTATTTGGTACTAACGCCATGTGTTATAATAAAACTTTTTTTATTGCAAGTTAATAACGTTGCACAAGAGCACAGAATACTTTAAAGCATAATGTATGCTTGTTCACTGTCTGTTCACTACGTTAATGGCGCATGACCACACCTAAAAACAAACAAAATAACCCATCACTCAATCAATCAATCAATACTTGTAATTAAACTTCAACGTTAATTGACATTAATATATCAAAACACCATTAAAAATAAACTGTATGTTGGCACTAACAGTAACCCATGCACTTATTGTCTTTTTATAAAGCTTTAGTTCCATTTACATCCCCCTTTAACCAATATATAAACAAAAATGAATGTCATGTCAGTTTGTTCAGATTACCTTCTTCAAACCTGTGGATATTTGTTGAATCCATAGGGAACCACCCATAAATATTTGTTTGTTTTTGTTTTTGTTTTTTAGAAAATCCAATATGGCCTTGTACTTTTCCCTGTCAACAACCAATATAGTCTTGTACCGTTTGTCAATACATGGCCATTATTCAAGAAAGCAATCATTGTTCCAGTCATGTACAGGTAATGAATATTTTTTTTGTCTATGATTTTTAATTAGTGGTAAAATCGAATACCTGAGTTTTCAATAGTTCACTGCCTGGAAACAATGGTTGCACTCTGCGTCTTGGGTTTTTAGTAACTGCTACAGTGATAAGGCTTTTCTTTCCAAGTTTCTAAAAATAAATAAAATAAACCGCTATAAATACCTAAATTCAGGTTAATACATACATTTCATAAAATAAAATAAAATAAAATAAAATAAAATAAAATAGAATAAAATAATACCAAACAAAAAAATAAAACAAGTTAGTTTAAAAAAATAATCTCACCTTCACTTGCAGTGGCTTGTTACTGTTTCCTTCTAGTGGGCCCAAAAGCGCAATGGTTTCTTATATCTCTGACATGTAAGGTATACCGGTTATCTGCAAACAAATAAATAAATAAATAAAAATCATTAATTACCCAATCAATAACTACAAATTTAAGATTCATTAGCATGACATTATTAAAATAATCATTCATAGGTACTTACCCCCCCCAAAAAAAAGGATTTTTCTTCCAAAGTTCAGTTCAGAGCTCTACTGTATACGTCCGTGTGCTAAAATGGCAAGTGCATGACTAACGCAGTCGTTATCAGTTAGGCTAGCAACAGAGAGAGTTGCATTTTCTCAGCGTTTTGACCTTGAAATGTTGTCTCTTTCACACGTGTTCCCACGCCTCTTCACATTCCTCAATCTGAATAAGATTCGTGCACCTTATACTAGTTTCATGTTTTTAATAAGGAACCAAAATGGCTGCCTCTTATACATGGATAGTCCTACTGTCTCAGAACCAAAATGGCGGTCACTGCTTAAACAGCACACCTGCTAGCCACCACGAGGCAAGTAAGCTGATATCACACTTCCTGCTGACGTAGACATTTTTTGTCTTATCAGCAGTCTCTCTCACGAGTCCTCTGGCTAGGTACAATATTCAGTCTCCAGTGAGCCGGACTGTGTGTGTGTGTGTTAGCATTGAAAACACGTCTTATTATTATTATTATTATTATTATTATTATTATTATTAAACATTTTACTGTAATAATAATAATTACTAGCAAGCGGCCATCCTCAATGCATGACCATGTTAACCACATACTTTCACCCTAAAACACATGACTTTACCCAGTTCAATATTTAGTTTATAACATTTCGGGCCAATGACCTTACCGTTTTGGCTCTTTGCATACATGCACATGGTTTGGTCGAGCAAATGCTATAGGTTTCCATATTCTAAAACCATTTACTGTGCCAGACAGCAGTCTCGCTTATTACCGTTTACTAGCATGCTAAAGATCCCCTTCAGGGGTAAAAAAATCTAAGCACTCTTAAAACATTTTCAAATATTCGCCTCCATCCGTCATCGGAAATGTCACAAAACCAACCGTCATAAGCTGCCCCGCCATCCCACCAAAATAGCAATTCATTTTTTTCGGGCACGGTCACCGAGATCGCCAACGTCTAAGAATTACTTGGTCATATCCTACAACGGTCTGTTGTGTCAGAGAGCGATCTCGCTCATCACCGTTAACTAAAACGTTAAAGATCCCCTTCAGGGGTAAAAAATCTTAGCATGCTTGTCACATTTCAAAATATTCTCCTTCATTCATTCGTCATAGGAAAAAATATCGAAAAGCGACCCCTCGTTTTGCCATACATCGCCCCCGTCGAAATAGCCATTTCCCGTATCCACCATGGCCAGTCATAGTCTCGTTGTAACATACGTCAAGCGCTACCGGCTCTCTGTCTACAAACACTCTTTTATTAAAAAATAATAATTAAAATGCCTATTTTTTTTGTCCTAGAGACTTGACATTTATTTTCCTGGTAGAGGGGGTAGGGGCCTTTCATTTATGTCAAACAAACTTATTTGTCAACGTGTTAGTTTCCAAAATAGTAAAAATTCAAAATTTAAGGGTTTTCAAAAAAATCTCAAAATATAAAAAGTTTTATTATAAAAAAATAATGATCATAGAGACCATTGGTTTGAACTATGGCACAACATTCTATCATGTTTGGTGTTCAAACTATCGCCTACTTTTTAAAATAAAAATTTTCAATTTTTTTTTAAAATGACGAGTGGTCTATAGGAAAGAGGACGTCTGCTCGATTCCAACGACGCCTCATTTGTTAAAATCCGACCATCCATTCGCCAATGATCACCCATGTTCGCGAGAAAGTAGGCTATCATTTTTTTTCTCCTACACCCTTGAAACTTGCTGTCCTCCTAAAGGGCATACCCGCCTTTCATTATCGTCAAACATTTTTTTTTTCAATTCACCGTTTCCAAAATAGTGGCAATCCAAAAACAATCATTTTCAAAAAAAAAATACCAACACACATGCTTAGCCAAGAGAACGTCATCCCAACGCCAACAATACCTCGTTCGTTAAAATCCGACCACGTGTTCGGGAGATATCGCCCAAAGTTTATATGAAAGTAGGGGGCGACTCAGAAACTACAACACCCCACTACTGCACAGTTTTAGTCCTAGAGGCTTGAAATTTATTCTGGGGGTAGAGGGGGTCAGGGCCATTCATTTATGTCAAACAAAATGTTTTGTAAACTCTTTAGTTTCCAAAATATAAAAATTTCTAAATTGAACTTTTTTCAAAAAAATGTAAAAAATAAAAACGTTTTATTATAAAAATAAAGGACATAGAGACCGTTCGTTTAAGCTATTGCACAACATTCTATCATGTTTGGTTTTCAAACTATCACCTACTTTCGAAAACAAAAAAATTCAATTTTTTTAAAAATCATGCAGGGTCCATAGCAAAGAGGACGTCAGCTAGAGTCGAACGACACCTCATTTGTTAAAATCCGACCATGGGTTGGCCAGGTATTAATTATTTAATATGAACGCCGCCTGAGCAACGCCGGGTGGCTTAGAATCGGCATCACTCCCCTACTGGCGTGAGGAGTGGAACTGAGTACACTCAGGCTAGTGAGGATAATTGAGTAGCTGTCTGATCAGAGAGGGAGCGCTCCGGCCAATGAAATCAAGCCCGACCACGTGCTGACCACGCGTCACCCCACAATCTGTAGGCCAACAGGGCTGGGCCGTGATCGCAATGTAGGCCAAGGATCTTCAGGGGCTAAGTGCCACGTTTTAAAAAAAATATTCATAGATATAATGTCTTGGAACGTAAATGAAAGAAAATACATCGAAGCATGAAGCCACAGATAATCAGTTGGGTGCTTAGTTTGTTGCAATACGCTAATACAGTAGATTGCGAAGTTGTAAAATTGTTGTTCATATGTGCATTAGGATTAATTCAATAGTAGCTTACACAGACAATGCCCATCACCAGAACTGTTGTGGAACAGCATCTGATGCGAGGTTCGTAGGTCGATTGATTTGTAAATTAGAGGTCAGTAAACGCAATAATTGGTCCCTCTCGTTTGCTGATTAGACCAGCGTAGCGTGGTATCATCAGCCAGTGGGATTTTGGGTTGCTTAGGAAGCAACTGACCGATACACAGCCTCTTAGAAGGCACAATGCACAATGGTATAGCCTCAACGTTAACATACTCGCACATTGACAGTTTGCGGAATATATAATTTATGACTTACGGCTGGTCTACACGCAGTATAATGTTGTTTTCGTCTCACGGACTAACATGTAACCGTATTTCCTGAGTAAATCTCGCTGTGTAGCACAGCAGTAAGATTTTCACCTGCTGTTTCCAAGTTTGCAGCATGGAATCCTGGCAGAGTAATTTGAGGGTGCTTATACGTAGTAACAATAAGTGCAATATCCTAATATTCAAAATAGTTCTGCATGCTTCTTAAAAAAAAAGTAACCACTGTATTCATACCACGATAGAAAACAGGGCACATCGAATCCGGCATTTCCAAAGAATTCAAGAAATGTCTTATTTTTTCTGGCTCTCGGAGTGCCCTGTTATGACTTTTTTACCATTTTTACCATTTTTACCCCAACTTTTGCTCCCATATTTGCTGCCACTTTTGTTCCCATCTTTGCTCCCATATTTGCTCCAACTTTTGCTCCCATATTTGCTCCTACTTTTACCCCACTTTTGTTCCCATATTTGCTCCTGAGTTAACTTTACTAGAGATTAGTTCATGCTTGTTTTAACCACTATCCCATATGTTTACCTCTACTTTTCTTACTTTCTATAGCTGAAATCAGTAACCCCTTAGGTAATCTCTCATCCTTTATTCTTACCATAGGACCCGACTATTTTATTTGGTTCCCACGAACAGCTTCATTTAGTACATGCACTTTTGACTTAACTTTTATTTGATTTTATGAGTTTTCTTGTCATTGTTTATATTTATTTATTTTAACTATATTCATACCTTTAGCTTATGTATGAGATATCCCAATTTAGCTAGATTTAGACAGCAAGGGTTGTTTAAATAATAAGTGGTGTGGGAGAGGTCTTTCTTGTAGAATACAGTAGTTTACCTCACATAGATGTACTTATATTATTTCTAGCAAGTCTAAATGACATAAATTAAGCAGGTTGTTTACGCATACAGACACAGAGTTCCAGAGAAATTATGTTTAACAAGTAGGCGAGTTTACCACTGGACTACAAAATTCCCTAAAGCTTATAACAGGTGAAAAACTCAATTGGTATTATTGTGATCATGATAATGTAATACATGAATAAATGTAATACATGTAAAACATGAACATTGCAGTTTTCTGATTTATCGAAAGTTAACATTGATGGTACGTCTTTTTTCTTTGTACGGAAGAGTTCAAGAAAGACGATATGTGGGATATAGAATGAACTTCCTTGCCTTTGGTTTGATATTCTAATTAAGCCCGCAACAGTTGGTTTAGACTTCTCTCAGACTACAAAGTAAGGAAACGAAAATCTAATTAATTCAGCTCTAATGAACGTTTAATTGAAGTGAATGGGGGAGGAAATCGTTCTCTCTGCTTGATTTAAACGCTCTTAAGTGTATTAACGTGCTGAGAATGTGAAGTTACAATTCACACCTTTGATGGCTGCATTTAATAACTCCAATCACTTGACAGGTACAAATAAGAACGTAAGTGGTGGCCATTCAAGAAAGGTAGCATGATATTAAAAGTATGAATATAAATGAGGAAATAATTAAGGTGAGTTTCCTCTTGGATGGCAAATAGTTGGTACTGTAAATGTGTAATCAATTAAAAAATAATTGTTGAGTAATTCTCAAAGAGCAAGTTACGAACGTGATTAACACTGTAGCTAAGTAGATGAGATAGAATATAATGCTTTGTTTCCCATCTTGACTACAGTGGGGCACTGCAGATTTGCAAAGTTCATTCACAGAATTCATTCATTCATTATATTAATTTACCATAAACCAAAAAAAGAAACAAAAGTTTGGTGCTTTTCAGTAGGTCAACACGAATGTACCCAAATAGAACTGGGTTATGCCCTAATCCTGAAATAAATTACATGAGATTAATCATTTATTTCAGGATTAGGGCATAACCCAGCTCTATTTGGGTACATTCGTGTTGACCGACTGAAAAGCACCAAACTTTTGTTTACTTAGGCAACACAGAAAAATGGCTTCAAACCCCAAAAAAGAATATATGGAAGACCAGGGGAAGAGGGCATGCCCTATTCTCAGAGTGTCCCCAGACCTCTGTACAATAGCTAGGTACATTTAGACAGTCCTCCTGGATTACTGATTAAAGGCTAATAATCGATACTACAGTAGCGTCTTATTTAACAGAAACAAGAGGTTCCCTTCAATTTTCTGACGATAAGCGGGTTCCTAGTTCTAGCATACAATTGTTAATACTTGCTGGATTTAACATAAATTGAATTTTACTGGCAGGAGTAATTAAAATCCCACACGATTCCATTATACGCCCTGCTCTTTTATGCTTGAAATAACCCTTTTCTGCTTTTTTATTTTTGGAAATAGTTCATGGTACCTTTGCATTGCTTTACACATCTGTTTCAGTGGAAAATATGATAACACACACACACTCGTCAGGTTAAAGTACGCAAAAAATTATCTCGTATATGGAAGTAGCACTCAACGAGGCCCTGTGAAACATATGGAAATTATACATGAGGGATATATACTATAATACAGTGAATTTGGAATTGCTACACCTTCCATTGCTATACGTAGGCCATTATGTCCATTAGATTCTGTATGTGTAGCCCAAATTACTATAAATACGTAAGCCCCAACTACATCAAGTCTTCTCAAGAATGTCTACAGCTGGTTAATATTAAATAAACATACAAATTATTTTTAATATTTGGTGGAAAGTAGCCACAAAGAAAGTTCAATTTCAAATATAGAGCATTGCGTATATCTCTATGTCAATGTGTTTGTGCTTAGTTGGTTTGGGAAGAGTTGGAAACAAAATATCATACATCGAATGAAAATTAAAGTGAGTATTTTTCGTCGTGGATGACTTGTGAGGCGTTCTCATGGACGAGAATCAACTTCCATGTTAAACAGAGTTCATGCCGGTATCATCCCCAAAATTCACTGGTGCGATTTCATGAAAAGATGAAGTCTCATACAGTTGAATACACTCACATTGTGTTCATCCTTACCAAGCTCCCCTCTCCGTGGTGAATTACTTCCCTCAGCAGCCAGTTGATGTTAAAGGGGCCTTCAGAATGGCTGTGTGTTGATGCTGAATAATGATCCTAGTACAACTGCCCTACCACCTGCGGAATAAATTCCAAACAACGAGAAAAAATGTGAATCGAGCAGACGTTCCAAACTACGAAAGGTAACTGTATGGTTCACACGTGTATCTGACTGCACAAACTCGTACTGTCTATGGGTGGATGAAGTGAATTTTTAGCCTATTTTATATAAAAATAGGCTTATGAGATCACCTTTTGTCCATGTGTGTGTGTGTATGTGTATGTGTATGTGTGAGAGTGAGTTTCCACTAATAAAACTTAAACGTCTGGAGCGATTACAATGAAACTTGGTAAGGCCATAGTACTATTGCGTCTAACCACGACCGTGCCCTCCAAAGTTTATTATGTCCCACCAATCCAATTGGCGGCTGTGTGGAATATTTCACGTGCATTCTATATCTCTTAAACTGTTACTGATATCACCCTGAATATTTTACGGTGATACGCGGCACTATTAAAAGTTCACTTATGTTACATTCAAAATCCTGTTAACTACAAAACGAACACTGCGGCCAAATGAAGTTAACATATTTAAATAGAATTATCTCGCGATTTAATCATCCGACCGAGTTGAAACATGATACAGCAAATTTTAATACACATTGTAATTGGCTGGCATCTATTTTAGTTCAATTGTTTACATAACCTTAAAACGGCAGCTGTGCGAAATCTTGAAATTAAGTTTCTATTTCTTGTGTCCTAATCATGCGATCGAAGTCAACGATTAAATAATGAACCTACTCATTAATCGTCATCTAATAGTACATAACTCTACGGTCTACTTATATAACAAGTAGTTCCGTGAAAAATTAAACAGCCTATTTTCATATATCCTACTTATATTAATTGCCTCTATCAACATACAAATTTTCAGTTTGATTGCTGTGATAGATTCGTAGATATTGAGAACCGTCTAAATACTTCGGATGGTCACCATGTTGGAGTTTTATATATAGGCCTTAGAGTTATGTACTATTACATGAAGATTATTGTGTAGGTGTTTTATTCGAACTTCATTCGCATAATTAGAACACAAGAAATAAAAACGTGATTTTTCAAATTTCTCTCAGCCGCCATCTTGTGGTTATGAAACTAATCTAAATGAATTAGATGCCAGTGGATTAAAATGTATACAAGCTTATTACGTACCAAGTTTCATTGTGCTCGGATTGTTAAATCGCGAGAAACGTCCATTTGAATATTTAAATTTCGCGTCGGTGCCACGTTGGATTTGTGATCACCAGGTTATTGAACGTCCCATAGGTGAACTCATGCTTATAGCCTCTATACACATACAAATTTCCAGTATGATTGCTGTCATAGAATAATAGATATTGAGAACCGTCTAAATATTTCGGATAGTCGCCATGTTGGTTTCTACTATATGTACGCGATATATTTATGTACAATTAGATGAGGTTTATGGTGTATGTTCATTATTCAAACGTTGATTTCGATCGCATGATTAAAACACAAGAAATAAAAACTTAACTTTAAAATTTCGCACAGCTGCCATCTTGAGGTAATGTAAGCAATTGAACTAAATTAGATGTCAGTGCATTGCAATTTGTTCGCCATGTTTGTTTTGTTGTTATCAGGTTTTCGAAAGTCACATATGTGAACGTCTAGTAATGCCTTTTTATTCCGTGAGAAATTTCAGGGTGTTATCAGTAATAATTTCGGAGATAAAGAATGCCTGTGAAATAATTTGCACAGCCGCCATGTTGGATTAGCGAGGCGTAATAAAATTTGAAGGGCACGAACGAGGTCGGCTGAAATAGTACTATGACCTTACTGAGTTTCATTGAAATCGCTCCAGCCAGAACTTATTAGGGGTGGACACACACGGTCAAAAGGTGATCTCATAAGCCTATTTTTTTTTTCAATGGAAATAGGCTAAAAATCCAACATGACCACTATCCGAATTATTTATACAGATCTCAATATCTACTAATCTATGACTGCAATCAAACTGAAATTTTGTATGTTCATAAAAGCAATGAATATAACTTCACCTATGGGACTTTGAATAACCGGGTGAGCACGAATCCAACACGGCGGAGACGAGAAATCTCTACTTGGTATAAAACAAAGTTCCCGATTCTGGATGGATTTTGATGCGGTTTTCACCATTCTGTAAAGGATATCTCGAGGAGGATTTCTGTAGAAAATAATGTATTTATGATCAAAGGAAGCCGAGCAGTAACGATTTCAGAGGAAAAGTAAAAAAAAAAAACCTGGCGTCCGAGCGCTTTGTAAGCATTCGCTGGACAAACCGTTAAAAATATCTAAATACTATGAGTGTAAGAATTGTTCATCATGAAAAGTTCTACAAAAAGGTCCGCGAGACCATATGTCTATCTTCAATACATCGCCAACTATAAGTGATTTTACGTTTCAATTTCTTCCAACCGTGTCCATTTAACTACTGAGGCGACAGTTTACGAGCTAGCTAAGAGCGAGTCTATCATCCCTGTTACAGCCTAGCTAGCGAGCGAACCTATTGCCTCAGATACAGCCAGCAGCAAACCGTCGAGTCGTGTTGAGTTAAGACTTCTGAGAAGGGTGGTTGTGTTTGGAGTTTTCCTGGAAGTGCGACTCGGGTTTTCTTCATTTCGCCTGTGAAACACAGTCAAGTAAGATTGGACGGAAGGCGGATTTGATTTTCATTCACCTCGCCATTCCCTGGAAGTGCAACTCTCATTTCGCCTGTGAACTTTTCGTTCCGCAAAATTCACAGTCAATTTAAGATTGTACTGAAGGGGGATTATGTTATATTAAAGTATACTGATTGGCGTATAATCTCTACTTAGTATAAAACAAAGTCTCCGATTCGTGGATGTCACGGGTAATCTCGAGAACCACTGAATGGATTTTGATGTGGTTTTCACCATTCTGTAAAGGATATCTCGAGGAAAATAATTTATTTATGACCAAAGGAAGTCAAGCACTAACGATTTCAGTGAAAAGGTCGAAAAAACCTGGCGTCTCTGCGCTTTTTAAGCTTACGCTGGGCAAACCGTCAAAATTATCTATATACTATGAGTTTAAGAATACCACCCCAGTTACAGCTTAGCTAGCGGACGAGCTTATTGCCCCTGATAGCCTACAGCCAGCAGCAAACTGTCGAGTCGTGTTGAGTTAAAAACTTTAGAGAAGAGTGGTTGTGTTTGGAGTTTCCCTGGAAGTGCAACTCGGCGTTTCTTCATTTCGCCTGTGAACTTTTCGTTCCGCAAAATTAACAGTCAAGTTAAGATTGGACGGAAGGGGGATTTGTGTTTCATGCACCTCGCCATTCTTCAATTACGTCTTAATCAACTGGAGTAAAATAATCGGATTGGAATAGACTCTTCTATTCGCACACGTCCTGCCTACTGAGTTCGTCGTTTGTTGGTCCTACAAATATCTGCTTTCCCAAATTGTACCGCCAGCCATCCTTCTGCTTTATTTCCCTTCTTCAAACATCTATAGTGTAAGTTGGTCAATGTGTCTTTCTCACATAAATTGTTCTTTTCTTTGGAGAATTTGCGTGGATAAAGGATAGCCCTTATCCGTCACAGTCCCTCATTGTCGCCTGTACAGTCATGTGAACGGACAAAACAATTGATTGTGCGTTTGACGTATGTAGACTACAAACACATAATTATTCCTCAATGGAAGTGAAGCCAGTATTCTGTGCTAAAGAGAATCGTGATGGCGTATTCTCGTGGGGGCGCGTAAGCATGGATCATTAATCAGCCAGTTTAGTTTCATCGAGCGCACCGTACTGCATTTCGAGGTTAAACAAGCTCTGGCAATTACGCTCATCATTCGCTACAAGGAATTGCACATTGCAGTTAAACTAACTTTCTGGTGATTACACTCGTTGTATGTAACAGTGAACATGCCAGATAGCTCACGCCATGCCACAGAACTCCACAATTCCATGGCAAATAATGAGGGATGTCGTGATACTGGTACAATTTGCTAAATGAATTACATTTATTTGACATAAAGTAAGATTTTATTATATATATATATATATATATCATCATATATATTATTTCAGTAGTATATATCCCTCCTGCGGCGCTCACAAGCGACCGATAGTGACAAATGAGCATTCAAATGAAAGAGAATAGACATTAGCATTGACGAATTGCACTCTAATTTCATAAATGTGTATAATTTCTTTAAAAAATGAATTTTTAAGAATGTACGAAGTGTGCGATTTGCGGATGCTGTTGCTGTAGGAAAATGCGCTCCATAATTGCTGTCCATTTCACATTTGGGCCGCTGTGACGCCTGTTTCATGTCATTTTAACATTCTGAGGTCTTTCCTTTATCATTTTGCCTGGATTTCAGAAATAGTTAATCAAAGGAATGAGTACTCAAATCGTATAATTTCATTAATATCGAATAACCGGTGAGTGTTATGATGATACAATTTTCAGTGATTGCTCTCTTAAGTTAGGGAACTTAGAACTTGGAATTCTAGCTGAAATGTAAATAGTGTTCTATAATCATTTGGTTGAAATAAAAACATAACAACCTTTCTCCTTTAGTATCCCATTCTAAACCTATTGGGGTAAGTGTGGTTTATGAACATGCGAGATTTCTCGCACGGGTCCACTAGTATATGTTTTAAAAAAGCTAAAGCTTATTCAAGTTACCATTAGTGTACCAGGTAGCTTCTGCACTCCATGAACAGTATTTCAGCTAAAAACTAATTACTTTAGTGACTGATCTTCGTAAGGTTATTAATACTCAACGGTGACGAAAGACTGACGTACCCACACAGACTGTCCAGATGACCAGTTTCGCTCATAATAATAATAATAATAATAATAACAAGAAGTTCCGTGAAGAACTATAAAGCCTACTTTTCATGCCAATGATTATTCTACAGTATATGAACCTATCTAGAATAATGACAAAATTAAGTTGGTAATATCGAAATATCAAATTAGTTCAAAATATACCTGGTATAATGTAGCCTAATAGAGCACTACAGTTGGCAGCCCTGGTGACTGAATATATTCTTAGTTCCATCTTTTAAGGTACAGAATACAAAATTAGGTTGAAGTACAATGGACGTTACATGCAGTTATATACTGGATTGGCTTGCATACTTTCTGATATATTGGTATTTGGATAAAAAAAAAATAGAGAGAGCAATTATTAACAGTTGGCAGCCCTTGTGGCTCTTATGAATACGCTCAATCAACTCTGTTTATGTACAGATATTACATACAAAATTTGGCTGAAATCCAATTGATAGTGTAGAAGTTATATGCATTTAAACATTGGACCTATCAGAAGGCTTAAAATTATTTTGGCAACACTGTCATTGTTGGCCACCTGGAAATTAAACTGAAATAGTATTATCTGCATGTGTACCAATTTTGGAATAGCTCCCATGCATACCTTGCGAGATATCCAACATGGAGCTCAAATTTCTAGTGCGTTTTTTCAGCAGTTGGTAGCACTGACATCATTTTCAAATATGGACGTGAGATATTCCGGTGCACATCTTAACTCATACTAAATTTGGTTTTGATTGCTGCAGCCGTTTAGGAGTTGATAGGGGGGCACACACACACAGCCAGACAGACAGACAGACAGACAGACACACATTTTCCCGGATCGATCTCATAAGTCTACTTTTTCCTCATTTTGGCAAAATGTGAAAAGTAGGCTAAAATACTCATTCCTTATACTACATGGACTGTCAGATAAACGTCGTCTCAAATATGTTAATGTACTTACTATATTGCCAAAGAGACAATGCTAGTGCGTTAGGATACTGTTAGGCTGACATGACATAATGAAATTTTTGTTATAATTATTATTATTATTATTATTATTATTATTATTTTAAGCTTAGATGATATACAAAAGTTCAGACGTCATCGAAAATTCCTTAAACTTAGATACCCTAAATTTACATTTCTATGCTGATGGATTTGGAAACAAAACAAAATATTGCTCTGTATTAGAGGTGACTCTCGTTAAGTCCAGAATATATCAGATAGGCGCTCTAGAGCTATGAATTTAGTCAAGCTACATATATCCTGAAATAGCCCGGGCAAATTGTGTGACATTTGTAAAATTGATACTGGTAATGAGACATGGCGTTTTATGTATCGTTTACTGTCACAATTTCAGTCAGCGAAATGGAAATAATCCTCCTTAATCTTAGAAATAGCTGACAGGTCTAAGAAAAACGTTATTCTGGAAGGTTTTTACGTTTTCCACGGATTGGTGAATTTCGAATTTATTCCTTTTTACGATATGACTACCCATGTTGCTGTTCTTAATCAGTTCGCTACATTTCTTTCTATGAATGGTAAATTTTACGGATGGAACTTTAAGGTAGTTTCAAGAACTGAGTAAAATTTGATGCAACCATCTTAGATCAGAGTTGGCGCAGTAATGTCAGTCTAACAGTATCCTAACGCACTAGCATTGTCTATATGGCAATACAGTGAGTACATTAACATATTTGAGACGTCGTTGATCTGACAGTACTTGCAGTATAACGAAAAGATTTGTCTGAAATATGGATCAAATATCATTCGACTTTCCTAACGTGCTATGTATCATTTCATAATATGGAAAATTTGGCTTTGAAAATAATAGAAACCTGCTTCTTGCACACATGATCTCACCTTTGTGGTAGATTGATTCGTAAGTGTCGACAAAGAAGTGAAGTAGCACTGAAATAGATTTATGAAATTACCCTCGTACCGCGTGTTTCCCCTCTAATAAAATCTATGGCTGGAGCGATTTCAATAAAGTTTGATGAGGACATACTAGTGCCCAGTTCGACCAGGAACGTGCCTTTCAAACTTTCCCAAACCTAATATGCACGAAACAGAACATGGCGGCCACGCGAATTTCAACTGCTTAAATGGGCTTTTTTCGTGACTTTATCATCCGAGAGCAGTGAAACTTGGCATAGAAAATCACATCTTCTTCTTTCCTAGCATTTATCCATTCACATGGGGTCTGCTTTTCTGCTACGTCTTTTCCACAAGGCTCTGTTGTGGACGTCTTAAGGATTGAGATTCGCATCCCTCATGTAATCTCGGATGTTGTCCATCCTCTTTAGCGATCTACTACGGGGTCAACGTCCATCAAGATTGAGTTGGAGTGCTGTTTGGACCACCGAATCGTCGTCTCTCCACATGGCGGGCCTCTCTTCCTTTCTCGACAATTGGGGCTACACCAATCCTTCGACGCACGATGTCATTTAGTACATGGTCATAAAGAGTTCATGATGATGATGATAATTGTTGTATTAAGGGGCCTAACATCTAGGTTATCGGCTCCTAATGGTCTGGGTGATAGCGAAAATGACAGTGAAATGGAAACCATAACGAAAACCAAGATGAATTAAAAATACTTACAAAAATGGAACTTAGATTGAAAATACTCACGAAAGCAATTTAGATTGAAAAATCAGCACAAAATGTAGTTCAGGTTCAAAATACTTACAAAACGCAATGTAGATTCGAAATACTCACGAAATGCAATTGAAGTTCAAAATACGTACAAAATGCAATTGAAATTGAAAATACTTACAATCTGTCATTTTGATTCAAACTCTCACAATATGTCTGTCGGCACGCAATTCAAAATACTGTACATACAAAATGCAATTTGGATCGAAAATACTTACAAAATGCAATGTAGATTGAAAATACTCACAACAGGGAATTTGGATGGAAAAAGACTTACAAAATGTAATTTAAATACATGGGGGGCCAATTCACAAAACAGTGCGGGAATCTTAAAGAGAAAAGGAAATATCATGAAAAGAAAATGAAAGCTGATTCCACGAATATTGAGGGGTCAGGAAAGACGAGACAATGGCCAAATAAGGTAGGAAAGGAAGAGTCTCCCTAGGCCTCAGATACGCTAATACCGTCGGGGTCGGTAGAGAACAAGAGTTGACCAAGGGAGGTTGACCGGAAAGACGACGGAGAGGAGTCCGGCACAAGTAAGTGGAAGCAATGCCGGACTCAGCTTGGGTCCCGTGGTCGTCAACCCACGTTCCATTAGTATTGAGCCCCTAGGGGGCGTAACGAGTTTAACCAAGGGACCACCACAGCATCCTCATCTCCATCGTGTGAAGAGCCTGTCCCAGATTCCCTGTCAAAGGTCGGCATTCTCTCCCGTCGAGGGCTACTGGGCTCATCACTGTTCTATACATTTTCGCCTACAGGCATCATTTTATCACAAAGGACACCAGTGACTTGCCTCCACTTTAGCCATTCTGCATTGACTCTCATCCGAGTGTCCAGGGTTGAATCATTCGAAGATGTAATTACAGATCCAAGGTATTTGAACTCTGTGGTTTTCTCCAAATTCTGGTCATCAATGCTGATGGTACCACTGGTTTGAGGACCACTTTCCAGATATTTCGTTTTTGAAGGTTAAGACGCATGCCATTCTCTGTTAGCCTGTCTTTCCAAGTTTGCGTCTGATTTTGGAGTTCCGGACGGGTAACTTGAGTGAGTACCACGTCATCTAAATACAGAAGCGTCCAGGGATGAGAGGACTGTATATCGGCCGTTACTGTGTCCATGCAAAGAATATATATTAATGGAGAGAGGGCTGAGCCCTGATCAACGCTAACAGTGATTTTGAAGGGTGGAGAGATACCATTGGCACACTGGACTACACTGCACACATTTCGATAGAGAAGCTGGATCCAACTCACGTACATTGCTGGTACTCCGTGGAGCCGTAGTGCTCGCCAGATCAGATCTTATGGGACCCTATCGAAGGCCTTCTCTAGGCCTAAGAATGTCATGTGTATAGCCCTTCTTTTTCTGAGTGCTTCTCCAACATCAAGCGTGCAGCGTGGATTGCATCCGTAGTACCACAGCCCATGACAAACCCACACTGGTTAGGGGAATATAGAGACTATTGTTCGGAGCCTACCATCCAGTACACTTCCAAAGAATTTCATGGTGTGACTAAGGATACGTATTGGTCTGTACTTGTTGCATATAGTGACATCTCATATTCTCTTCCATATGGGCACGGTTGTGCATGTGGTCCATATTTGTGGAGGCATATTGGTGGTTACAATTTTGTTGAATAGGGAGGCAAGAGATTCTGCTCCCTGCTCTCTGAGTAGTTTCCAGATTTCTGCAGGTATATCATTTGGACCTGCTGCCTTGCCATTTTTCATCTTCTGGATGGCCACCGTCACTTCTCCTACTGTTATCTCTGTCACCGGCCCATGGGTAGGCTTGGGGGCTTAATAGTGGTGGATGTGAGAATTCTTAATTGCAGATGCCATCATACTGGACCATTTTTGAAGGATAGATTGTGGGTCTCTGAGGATCATTTTTCAGTTCCCTTAACATGCATGACGTGTCCAATGTCTCGGGATGCACGATTGTGGCACTTGGCAAGACGATATACATTTGTTTTACCTCTTGGCTTGTCAAGCTGGTCATACAGATCTCAGTAGTGTTCATTTTAGCAGCTACCACTGCTCTCTTGGTGCCTCAAAGATGGCACAGGAAATCTCAATTTAGAATATATATGCATCTAATTTGTTCAATTGTTATCAAACCTTCAAGCTGGCGGCAGTTCGAAATTCTAAAAATGTATGTTCCTTTCTCGTATCGTATTCAAGCGACAAAAAAGAAGATTCATCTAATGTATCACCATAATAATCTACTGGCGCTGAATTCTCTAGCTTACTTTTCGTAACTTTTAGATGCCGTGCATTTGTCTTTTCGGATAATGAACTCCAGTGACTAGTCATAGAATGATGCCATCTCTATGGGGGGAGTCATAATTGGCCGATAATGAAAGTCACCATACTCTTATGTAATTTTTATACTAGTCGTGGTGGTGATGATTACATAATGGACGGAACATCCTTGTCATCTGTTCCAATTGGGGTAGGTATCGTAAATTTTACACTATAGGCCTACGCATGTTATTTTATGGAAAAGAGAACATTTTAGTGATGTTGCATTGAACCTTTATTTCATAAAGTTGATAAACCAATATTATGAACTAAATATTCAAGTACACAATTCTTTAGTGCTGTATTCATGTAATGTAAACGCTTTTTCATGTGACTTTGGAAACATAATTTCCAGTGCTGGAGATGTGTTGATGTAAGTTATCTTTGGCAATATTATGAAACCTTTGGTTTAAGAAATGGCAAGCAATAGCACCATAGTAATACCATTTTTACTATCTTACAGTATTACTTTATGCTTATTCTCTGAAATGCCTACTGATTATTGCATTTTGAGTTTCAAATTGTTGTACTATAATGTAGGGCATGTACCATAAACTTTATTCACTTTCTCATGGAACAGTATATTGAATTGGCGGGAGAATTTGAAATGGAAACGAACAGCGGAACACATGAAAATATAATATTTAGTGATGCTGCTCTTTTATGGAATGGTGGTTGTGGAGATTGATTCAATGGCAAGTCATCTAGGTCTTGTATTCCAACTTTGTAATGTGGGCATCGTAAACAATACATCATACGCATGTTAACTTATAATAAAAAGCATCCCCTAGTGATTTTTTTAACTGGTCTAAGGAAAAGTTGTTTAACCAGTGTCATGAAATAAATATTCCGTCTCATGATGTTTTGTTGCTGTATTCATAAATTGTTAACAGTGCGTCATTGGACACATGATTTCCAGTGCTGGAGTTGTGCTCATGTGGTTTATCTTGGGCAATGATGAACGATTTGGTTTAAATCAAGGTAAGAATTTGTACTCAATTAAGACAATTTTGCTAACTTAACATGCAATATTTATATATATTGTCAAAATAGACTATAATGTTAGGCTATTGAGTTTTATCACAATGTAGGTCATCTCTGTAAAGCAATGTAGTCCATCCTATAAAATTCTGATTGGAAGGGGAGTTTTGTGATGTGAAGGACCAGCAGAACATGTTAAAATAGGCTATGTTAGCTCTACACTGAACTTATTTACTTGTTAATGATATAACTTAGCATCAACAAATTTACACACAATCGTAGATAGTTCACAAACAAGCTCACACTTTTCAACTTTCTGCTGCTAAAAGGAACAGCAAGTAGAATGCTGTGGAGTATATACGTTAAAGAGGAACTACGATAGAAATATCGACTATGAATGAGGCTATCAGAAAGTGAATTCTCCCTGAGGTATTGGTTGGAGTGTGAGCATATTTGGTTTCGTGTATTTCGTAATAGGAACTAACCTTGGACGTGAATCACTAGTATATCCCTTCTGAAATGTTCTAAAATGATGCCAATTTATCTTTATACACTTAGAAACAAACAAGTACTTATGTTGTGATAATATTTCGGCTATCCATTTAATTAGTATGTGCTTAATTTCATTGTGAGTTTATTTAGTTTGTAGAAATCTAAATGTTGCTACTTAGTAATCAAATCATGCGAGTTGAAGGGAGCCGAGAATAGACAGATGGCGATGATCGAATCCAGTCATGGAAGTGTAACATCATATTGCCCATGGAATCTACGTTTGAGGGACAACACAGCCAAGAACTTAAAAAGCAATATCAGGTAAGGACATGTTGAAACCACTGTAATTAACTAAGCTGATTCTTGGCTGAAAGAAAGAGACACAATCTGTAAAAAGAAAAAAAACCTTTGTCCACTCCCTCCATCAGAAAATTATGAATCCCGAGAAATAAAAGACTGAAATAGGATAATGGATGCACTGAGACTGAAGCATATGAATGGATCAGAGTGATTTTGATGGATACAGTGAGCGCGGTGTTCCGAGTCCTAGGTGATGAATATAATCGCCATTATTGTCGATGGGCTGGTTGAAGACAAATGTGCGTTAGAACCCCACCGCACAATGCAGTACGTCCAAATGATTTCAGTAATTGCTGCAGCAGTCTATACGAACTACAAATATCCCTTAGTTACCTAACAAAGTCACTTCATTTGCAAATGCAACGAGGACTCTAGTGCAAAGCCTGCTGCAATGAGAGTACAGTTCACAAACACTACTGTTGATATGATACTACTCCTGTACATTAGCCGTGGCGGAAGTATATTCTTTCAAACATTTTCGAAATAGAGTATACAGAAAAATGGATGTATTTACTTGTTTCCTTTTTCATTCAGCTATCAAAGTTAAAGAATTGTACTGTATTTCCTTCGGTTCAGTTTATTCGGTCGGATTCCAACCTTACCTTTAGTTTTTATAACAGACAACAATCTCACATAGCAGCAGCTGGAGTTAATTCTCCACTGTTCCGTATTTTTGAACAGGTATTAGCATAACATTAGTAATGTGCTGAATGCGAGGTTTACAAATGTGCGCTCCGAATAAATGAGAGATAAAAATTCAATATAGAGGATGCGTGAATTTCAAAATTAAAATGTTCTTTCTCGAAATTAATTCTACCTATGATCATGAATTTTAAACTGATGATCAGTACTGTAATTTAAATGAAAACTACACCATCACTTCCAGTTTAATTCACAAGTTTTGGATGTTGTCCACGTGACTGTGTTACTTCTCCGAACCTATTTATCCAGTCCTCACACATCATTCCTACTGTGATGTATGAGGATGTGAGTATTCCGAAACATATTATTTAAAAAAATATTGGATACGTCTGAAAGTAGGTGGAGGGGGTGATATTTTAAAAGAAACCTACCTACACCAAATGAAGCATCAGCAAAAAGGGTACTGTGTGGACGGGCTATGCTAGCGAGACTAGGAATGGCGTATTTATGGAATAGGGACTTACGTAGGCAGAAGAATAGGGTGCGCAGAAAGGTATACGGCATCGAGTTGCAGGTAGAGAAGAGTGTGCTAACAGGATAACTTTAACAGAGTTCTGTGTAATAGGGCAATTTATGAGTACAAAGCCTGAGGATCTAACGAAAAGAGAAATGAGAGGGACAGTTTGGTGGTTAATGGGAGTTTATATGTACAAAGCTTTGGGAAAAGTAGGAAAAGAGGACCTTTCAGTGCAGTCAACTTTGATTTGAGGACAATGCCGATTTAAACTACCTTAAGTCACTATTGTAATTCTTCCGAAATTGACAGAAATACTTGAGGAAATAAGGAGCATAAATTTGTAATTATGACGTGCAGCATTATTTCCATGTTACGTTTAGGAGGTCCAGTGGATCGTACCATTCAACAAGTGTCGTACTGAAAATCTGCACGTTCAACACTCAAGTACGTGTCTGATTTTCAAAATCATCTGTATCTACTATACAGGTAGCATGTATCAGCACGGCTCCAGTTAAAGAGAAAATTGGTAAAAATATATATATATATTTTTTATTTAGTCAATTTACCCTCTAGGTTGGTGATTCCCACGGACTCAGCGAGGGAACTCACCACTACCGCCACTATGGGCAGTGTCCTGGAGCTTGGAACATCTGGTCGGGATGGACACAACTGGGGAGGTGTGATCAGCACTTCGTCCAGGCGGCCTCACCTGCAAGGCAAACAGGGGCCTCATGAGGGATGGGAAGGGATGGAAGATTGGTATGGATAGGCTAGGAAGAGGGAAGGAGGCAGCCGTGACCTTACAGTAGGTACTGTACCCGTAATCCACGTGGTCTTACCTGTTGCAATCCGATGGAAGGCTGGATCGTAGATTCTAGAAGTTCCCGGCTCAAATAACCTCTGAAAAACCTACCAACTAGGATCAACCAGGGATCAGGCTACGTCGATATTAAAGAATGCGGTACGAAGATGCCAGTGGTGTATAAAATTACGATGAAACAAAGCTCAAAAGAACTCGAACAAGAGACTCTAAAATAAAAATAAAAATATCTCGGGCGTTAAGTTTAAGCAAACTCAAAGAAAACCACCCACTGGTCCTCCTAACGCACTCCCCTTTTCTGATATAAAACACTAGTCGTTCTAAGATTCTTTAAAATTAAATTCAATTTATTGACTGATTAATGATGAATGTCCGTCAATTCGACACAAAGTTAAAGAAAAGTTTCTTTAAATCAAATCATGAAAAATGTAGTTTTAAACAAATGCCTACAGTAAGGCCCCATCTTACTGTTCATATCATTCGCTGAACAAATAACAAGAAAAATATAATGTTACATTATATACTGATGTTATACCCTTAAAGATTTATACAAATTTTACATTATATATGCAAGTTACATCCTCAAATAGGATTTTGTTTTCAACGCTGCCTATCTTCATTTAATTTTACAAGTATGTTTCATGGTTATCATTTCCTTAATTCGGTGAATTCAACAATCAATTAAGATAATCAAATTGTGTTACATTTTGTGAAAATAGTTCATTAACTATTTATAAGCTTCAAAGAATGCAGTATATTTTTACTCAAAATTACTGAAATATCACATGTATTATGTTGCATGAATTAGTTAAAGTAGTTTAAGAAGTATCTGTGTTACTTGAATATGGGTGTCATGATATAGACAATTTATCTCCGGCAAATCCTACTAGGCGAGAATAAAACGTAGGGTTACTTGCATAAAACAAGCATAAGAAAAACATTCGTGATTCCAAATCACGAGAACTACAATATCAAATCCAAATAAGTGATAGCTCAAAAGCTAATTTCACTCTTACCAAAACGCAATAACTACGTTAACGTCTTCTCCAAAAGACTACAAGAACAATATCCAGCATTAATATTGACCATCCAATGATGTCAAATATTAGCTGCACTAACACAATAAATCGTATGCACAAAATTGCAATACCTCAACTAAGCTTTCCAAAGCTGTCTAGAATTAAACCCAAACGTTATTAAACTTGAAACCTTTCAGAAATTGCTCTGAAAATATCATGCCCCATCATGAACGAATATAGAAATGCCACATATTACTTCCTTTCTTACTTCATTAAACAAGAAGCAACAATTTGTTAGATAAATTTTATTATTCATTTCCACAATAATCGTCTTTAAATTCTACGACAAATTCTGTTATAACAATGTGAACAGTTAAATTTGATTCACAGTTCCAATATATTTATATATATATATATATATATATATATATATATATTTCCATAATGACTTATATGTGTTAGAAAAATTGTAAATAGACACTATCAAAATAGTCGTTTCAGTTTCGCCTATCCAAATCCGAAAAATGGCTCAACTACTCAGAAGAAAACACGTGAGACTTACATCATGGAAAGGAGTCTATTATCAAATCAATAGATACACGCAAACCATTAAATCAAACGATGATCTATCCAAGAGTCTTCCCAAAAACGAATTGAAATAACACAAGCAAAAACTGAATGAACGAAAATATTACATTTAAAGAAAGATCTTTAATCAAAAAATATATAAAAGTAGGCTGCAAATGCCTTGGCAATCAATTCACAATTGTTTTCGCCGGACGATTTCCATAAATCCATAAACATGGAAAATAACGATGAGAATGCACTATCATTTCTAAAAGAAAGAATTTCTACTAGAATGTCATAAGTCCAAACGAATAGTATCACTGAAATATTTTGGAAAAGTTCAAGTGCACGAGTGTGTTGCCATCTTCTTCCTAATTACTATTCTTATACAAAGATATCGTCGTCTTGTTCCTAATTATGCTGCATATATCTTCCCAACAAAATGGAATGCTTGGTTTTATTTCCAAAATTTTAAAAATAAAAGCAACAAAGTAATGCTCTAAATAGCATCACGTTTACATTTAACTACACAAAAAATTACATTCTCCGACAGAAATGATAAAGAAGAATCAGATCTAGCCTTTGAATGAAATTCATACTAATTAATGAAATATTGGTGAAAAGTATCAAACTAAAAGTGACAAGTTCTACTGTCTACAAGAGAAGAAAAGATTTCCAGCTACCTTGGGCGAAGTTCTAGTTGAAATTGAAGAAAATGTATAGGAATATAAATTCCTGTCAGGAATCGAACCATCGTCCCTGAGAAGATCATGGCTGGAACTGCAAGTCGCCGAACCAACTTCCTCCTAACCCGAAAACTACTGTCCACGAAACGGAGTTCCTGCATAATGCTTGCGCAAGGCTCCCTCGACGTTATCAGTAAAGTAGCTTCCTTTCTATGGAGTTGTTTCTTCATTCTTGGCTACTTTAAAGTCACTGGTTTAGAACTAATGTTCTCAACATTTTCTTTCTCTTCATTGTAGAGTTCAAAAGGATGTCATTCCAAATGATCAACTCTGCTACTGCATTACATTCCTGAACGATATGTTTAGCACATCATTACTCCAATAGTTTGTTTCTCACAAGAATATCCAGTCATAATGTTGTCGATAATAATGCTTTCTTGCATTTCAAACCAATACTTAGCAGGTTTCCTCATTGAATTCTGTATTAACAAAGTCCATGTGTTGGCTAAGCTCACTCGTTCGAATCGCGCTGCGTGTAGAAAGCACTCGTATAACGCGTGATACACGGAACTTCCTTATACGAACGATAACATGTTCACTGCATAGATTGCTGTACTCAAGTGTCTGTCGTCTCAAAGCTGCTGATCCACGACTCAGCTGGTAGTCTACCCAAGATGCATCACACCTGTATCGAGGTGGACAATCGAACACAATCGATTATCATTTCATATTTCCTTCAACTAGTTGCAATTACAAGTTCGTGAGCATGTCCTGTGCACGTGATCAGGAGTGTGGCGGGGTAGTCTATGCATCTCCTTAGTGCATACGAAGCAAACTGTGGCTCAAAGTCTACAGTCAAAATACTGTCAAGCAATAACTTCCAAATACGTCTCGCTGTCATATCAGGGTTCCAATAAATAGCAAAATACTGTCTCAGTACCATCCCGGCATTTGCCCGAAGACGAAGTGGGAAACCACGGAAAACCACTTCGAGGATGGCTGAGGTGGGAATCGAACCCCCTCTACTCATTTGGACCACCCTAGGCTGAGTAGACCTCGTTCCAGTCCTCATACCACTTTTCAAATTTCGTGGCAGAGCCAGGAATCGAACCCAGGACCTCCGGGGCGGCAGCTAACCATGCTGACCGCTACGCTACGGAGGCGACAAAAAATATATAGAGGATTAATATTGTCCTGATATAATGCTTCATGTGAATTTGAGCCCTTAAATTTTCCTCCGGGAGATACCACAGTATTGTTATATGTTATGAATTGGAACATACTGTTGATTGTGATAAATTGTTGCTCTAAGGGGCACAACATCTAGATAATTGGTCGCTGAAGTTAGTTGAGATGTTTAGTGTAGGTGACTAATTTTGAGTATTAATATGCATTGTCTGAATGCAAATTGCTTATTTTATATTGTGGTAGAGTTCTGAGGTTCACTACTGTCCTCCTCAGGCTATGCATACAGGCATGTTAGTCATATTCCAGACTACTTGATTTTGCCTTAAAAATTCACGAATAAAGGTATAATATCCTACCACTGCAACACAGACACTACTATGAGCATCAAGGGATTCAACTGATTCACTGTCTCTAAACAATTACCATTTTATTTCCCCTATAAAATCTCGGAACGACATAATAACGTTCGAAAATTTCCTACTGGGTCCTGGAATTGAATTCCCAATTTCAGGGATACTGATCAAGTTATATATTAATTTATAGAAGGCACAAATTTGAGCGTGATACTTTTTATTGAAATGTTCTCTTTTTTCGTAATTTACGATCAAGTAATTATGTTATTTCTTGTACGTGCGACGTACAATGACTGAAATACGTTAGCGTTAATGAACTTTATGTTGAATTTCAATTGCAAATGTATCAAATTTCTTCAATTTACATAAATTAGCAACTTCGTTGTGTCACTAGACTAAAATTCTCACCCGGTAGGTCGACATTTTATTACAAATGATGCAACTGGGGATAAGATTAATTATGTAAAACTGAGTGATTAGTGTTCTTTATTTTTTTTGCAGTCAGTTCAATAATCAGCCAGCAATTGATTTGCATTCATTGTCGGAATTACGCCTATTGTAATTTCAAGAAGTACAGTAGCAGAGGTATTGTGAACACAGCGATTGTGGTCGTACTAGGTATTTAAGGTACAGTATTAAAAATTGTGAAAATAAACATCTTACATCAACAGGGACGAAAGTCACGCTCTTATTCTTCGCGAAGTTCATTTTGGCAGTTTATTATTCTAAACTTTCTGAAGGAAGAAATAAACAGTAATGAGTGGAATACAAACCTTCAAAAGAGTTGCTTAATTGAGTGGATTATTTGCATAGAGCTGAATCTATAATAACAAATTGATTGTTGGAAACACCATCAGTACATTATTGGCCTATAACTATGACTGTCTCCAAGTAGCCTTACGGGTTGGACGTCCGGTAGTAAACTAAACCTAACATATTTCGAGCGCATCAGGTGGTCCTTTTTCTAGAAAATTATTCAATTTTGACCTCATGTGGACTGCATACTTAAACAATGAAATATTGTGTTGTAGTTAGCAGACAATTAAGAAAACCATATCAGGATAACGTTGTGTTACGGCAACGTGAAATTACAATAGTTATATAAAACTAAGTTTCTATCTTTGTAGAATAGTAATTTCCGGCCAATTTCCTTCCTGCTGTTCCTTTTTTTATGACTGATTGTCCAATGAGAAGATGCATATCATATGATACACCGACTATCAAAACTTGGGAGTTATAACATACCCCCTAGCATCAATCTGAGCTGCAAACTTCACTCAGTAGATGTTCTACATTTCTTATATGATATGACTAGTAGAAATGCCCGATCTTTGAATGTCCTCTGGTATTTACCGACCACTAACTATCATATATTCACATATTATTTTTGAAGTTATGGTTTTTACCTTTGTTCAAATAAATGTACGACTAACCAGTGCCAAAATAAATGTAACAAGGATAGCACATTGTTAGTTATTTGTGACAAACGGGCAGATGACAGAAAGGCAGGTTAATCTTCGAACAACTATGATCCTACAAACTAAACTTTGCTACTTCAAATCATGAAAACATTGCCCGATTCAAACAACAACGACAACGATGAAAACAAGAACGATGGCGACAATAAAGTTCGAATGAAATAACAGTTAAGGGGGAACGTATGCAAAATTGCACTCCAGTAAAATAGTTATTGTAACTCTCAGAGTTTTAGAGATAATGCAATAGACTTTGACACACATGGTTACCAGTATAAACTTTGTAGGAAATAACACGAAATAAACCAGTGAACATAAGGCAAAATCAATAATAAGTGTACTATTATTAAAATGCTCAGTATCTGGGACTGCCTCTCCATTTTGGCGAAGGCGTGGTGACGCCACGGTCAATCTGTTGGCCTCTCACCAAGGTGGACTGGGTTCGATTCGTGGTCAATACATGTGAGATTTTCGATGTGAAATGCCATGTTTTGTTGTTCAGATTCCACGTAAATAAGAGGTCCCGTGGCTCATAATCACAAGATTCACGGCCACGCAAAACTACAATCTTTCTTCCTTCCGTTTCGGTGATAGTATTCCCAAGTTACCCGAATAACTGATCATCGGGTATCTGACAGGAACCTGTCCACATAAAGTAGAGTTTCGGGATTGAACAATTCAACATGGCCATCATCCGAAATATTTCGACGGTTCTCAATATCTGCGAATCTATTGCAGCAATCAAACTGGAATTTTGTATGTTGATAGAGATTATTAACATAAGTTCACGTATGGGCCTTTCAATAACCTGATTAACACAAATCAAGCATGGCCGTGACGCGAAATTTATTTATACGGATTTTTCTCGAGACAAAATTATCAGAGAGCAGTGGCAATTTGCACGGTAAATCTTCATGCGATGCTTAATATATTGTCATCTATTTTAATTCAATTTCTATGAGAACTTAAAAATGGCGGCTGTGCTTAATGTTTTAAATCACGTTTATATTCCTCGTGACCTAAACAAGCAATAGAAATATAGGTTAGTATAATAAACTACGATTATAATATTCATCTGCTGGCATATAATTCTGTAGCACATATGTAAAACAGTCCACTATCAACAATCTAATCACTCGAGTGCAATGAAACTCAGTAGCGTGAATCTTTATTCAGTATTGAGACATCTAATGTCGTTCAATTGTTTTTAAAAGTTCAAAATGCATCAGCTCGATATTTAAAATTTGTATTTTTCTTACTACTTTCTCGTATCTTATGCAGGCGTTTGAAAAGATGATCGTATGCTGGGCTATGATAACAATCCTTATCTAGTGGCACTAACTTCTGTAGCTTACTTTTCGTAAATCATAGAAGCCGTGCATTTAAATTTTCTAAAAATTAATTCCCGGTTGCAGAAAGATGCCATCTCGTGGAAGGAGTCTTCATCACCGATATTGAAAGCTTTATATTCTAGACTATAGCTTTTCATTGTAATAGTGTTGGTGAAGGCATAGGTCGTAAACCAAAAGCTATTTAGTATAACGCATGGAAACTCCTTGCAATAGGCAGGAGATTTTTGATGGAGATGACCGGTGAGATATATGAAAATGGACTATGTAGTTCTTAACAGAGCTACTTGTTCAAAATGTTAATGTTTAGGCTTAAGACGCAGAAGTGAGACAATAGCGATCGAGATAAGATATAACCAACACGTGGTAGCGGAACAAGGTAGAAACTACATAGATTACAAATTGTCCTTTTAGCCGGTGGTTTATTCCATTTAGATATCTAAAGAATGGACTGGACAGCCTTCCAATTGAGGCAACATTTAAAGAAATACTGCCTACCGCACAACCATTGTAAAGAGAGGGAGAATATTACTTACTCTGGGATTTTACCCATTACAGCCAAGTCTAATCCTTTTCTAGGCCTGCTAATGTTAAATGAAGAGGTGGAAAATTAATCTTAACCAGTAAAAAGAAATAAGTTAGAAAAGGATCTTCTAGATTGCAGAAACTTTAGCATAATTTAACCGAAATAAAAGGGAAATGGGCGAGTCAAAGTAACGAAATTAAACTTTAAGACTTCAGAAAGGATGATCCCATTAATTTTAAGTATGCGTTCCAAGCAAGTCTTATATCTTCTACAGACGTCTTGTTTCACTGGTTACACACCCACTAAGGACGACAGTTACCAGACGAACAAAAAATAAGCTGAGATAACTCCCTCCGAGGTTTACGCAGGTCAAAGTCCAAACAAGATCTATTTCATGACAAAGAAATTAAAGACATAAAAGAGACACAACACTTATGCCCATGTGAATTACATCACACTCGACCCAGCGGAGACGTAACTATGTAAATACAGTATGTGGCCCAACCCAGCTCGGATCCAAGGCACCCGCCTGCTGTCTCGTTGTAAGTTCACGAGACCTTTCGTAATCTTCGAGCAAGACACTTTCCTCCATTAGTGAATGGATATAAGACCATCGACCTGCAAGGAGATCAGCTGACTCGCTAAGAAACCACTGCCTAAGCTAATGCGGCAATACCTAAACTAAAATTAAAATAGTGTTCTGATGTCACCACATTTTCTTTGCAGAACCTTTTCTGCTAATGGCAATTTTCATTCTGTTGAGATGCCTCTATCTTATGATTACTGTTACTATTAGCCGTTGATAATTCCCTTAAAGGGCAAAGGCCTCCTGCTAGCAGGGTAGCTCTGAGATATTTCATCAGATGGGCTAGGCTGAGTAGCTTTCACCTTCATAGTAACTTAAAACTAGTATCAATGTCCTATTTACATTCCTATCCATCTACCTCACAAATGATGTGATTGTATTAAACACTATTTGCACAGGTAGAACATTGATCTAATTCATATTAGCCTGATGAGCCTAAGGATCTCTCGAACAGACAGTTTCGACGAAAGTCCTCCACGAATTTCGTTGACCTGCCACTGTCATCCACCGCCTCCCAATCGTCGATTGGAACTCTTCCGACCATCTGGTCTTCGGATGGCCGGGATTTCTTCTTCCATCTCCGGGCTCCCACATTGTAGTTGAGTAGGCAACCTCACGTGATCCATTCTCAGTACATGTCCACTTCAGTTTCCTGACTATGACACAAATCTATTATAATAGAAGGGCATTGTCGAATGAGGTTTTAGAAGTGTCTAAAGAGAGAGAGCTTCATGCATATTTCACGGTAGGCATTACATGCATTAGAAAAATGTATTGAGCCCGATATCAACTCTTCGATTGTGACATCGATGGCTGATGTCATTGCATAATTCCAAGGACGAGCCGAGCACTTCAGAGTAGCTGTATATTATCTCTGGAATGTGCATAGCTTTGTTTTAAAATAAATTTTGTAGTAAATGCATCTCGTTTATCTCGTTGCAGACGTATAATTCAGATAGGATTTGGCTTAAATTACACTAATGTTAAATGTCCGAGATGACACCATCATAGCATAGTCATACTTATAGTGCAGTAAATGTAACGAACTCTTTGCATTGTAAACAAGTAAATATCTTTCTTCGCCGTAAATTCGAGCCTGTAATATGAATCTCCAATGTAATTTGATAGAGATACGTTACGTGTCATACTCTTAGCTTTGCTATTTTGATTTAGAGTCTTTCTTTATAGGTCTTCGAGAGGTTTAACTTAGGATATTATGTTGGAAATTGGTATATTGAGGATAGGGCAAATTAGCACGGACTAGCCGTTTTATACCTCTCAGAAGTAGGCTAAGGATTTGCGCTTTCTGAATAAACTCAGTGTGATATAAATGTAAGCCTGGCCTCTTTATTTTATATTTTTGTGTTTGTATTCCTCTGGACTGGTAGTTGATGATCTCTCACATACCCGACACCCCCGTTTTAATATTCCTCGTGGTTTCCCTGTCCAAGAATGCATTCCTCCCCATCCTATATGTCTTCTCGTTGGGCGAGGGTCTCGGAAGGGTCATTTAAGGTCTGTGGCTCCCCGTAACCTTTGTCAAACGGGCACAGTATTGACCTTAGTTCACTGCCATTCCATGAGGTATTGGCCATTATTAAAGTTCTAAGATACTGACGATTCACCTGTACCTTGTAAATCTTCAGAGGTTGATAATGAGTCAGAAGAAGGTTCTGCAGGCAGTGGCGGTTATCTAAGTTAAAATCCAGGATCCCGTCAACCGCAGACTGCAACAGAAGTGGTGTAAGTGAACAATGGAAGGCTAGGAACTGTTACGGAGACAGTTACGCACGAACTAGTGTACCATAGAATGCACACACAGTATGTTTAAGCGTACTTAGACAGGCAAAAGAGAATAGACAACTAAAGTACTAATATTATATATCCTGGATATATTTACCTTGCTCCATATCTATATTTCTCTGTTTTTAACGTATTCAAACAGTATTGGGACTAGGGACAAGATGTACATAATTAGGTAACTGCTAATGTCCCACGATTATATTATACAAAGAACTCTTATTGTATCTTCATACTGCCCTTTCTTGAAGACTGAGCTACAAGAATAGCGGCATTGATACAAGGCTTAATGGATCGACGACGATGTCGACCAGCAGTGTTGAGAATTGTAAGCACTAAAATAAAACGAAATGCATGCTAATATGCACTAAAAGGCCAATATATATACAGTGTAAACTAAACACAGAAAATATTCTTTGATATTATGTACCTAGAAACAGTAATGCTGAAATTCTTGCTATAAACTGTGGCGGGGAAAATATCGTAACACGAAATGTTGAAATTGTAGGATTTCAAGAAGAAGAAGAAGAAGATTTGATTTCTCTATACAAATTTAATTAACATCTATATATCGGCATGTATAAAACATGTGTCACGCTAGGCATTTCATGCATCACAAAAAATCACGTGGTCCAATTATGTTCGGCATGTCTCTACCTCGCAGGGATTTTTAAAGTTTGCACTAAGAATTACATCTTGATTTCTCAGCAAAAGATTGAAAGCGCATCGTCTCTGAATGGTCACTGTTATGTCCCTTATTGTTTTAATCTAACTTGTTGGATATCCCTGGCAAGTATTTTAATAAGTTTTGAAATTAGCACCACAATTCTGCAAAATATCTTTGAATTACGATGTATGAGAACCTAAGGGTATGCGTGCACCTCTGGATTTAGCGGCTAGCACTCTTGGCTGTCGCCCCCGAGGTTCAAGTTTGATTCTCGGCTCTGCCATGAAATTGAACTCTGCTCTGAGAGCTGGAGCGGAGTATACTCCGCCTTGTAAGGCAATCTGAGATGAGGTGAGTTCAATTCGCAACTCCTCTATCTTCGAAGTGGTTTTCCGTGGTTTTTCACTTCTACTCCATGTAACTGCAGGGATGGTTCCAATCTTCACCTAATTTACAAATACACACGCTATTATAGCCATCGCAATAACTTAGGCATTCAGACAAAATCCCACACACACGCAAGTACACGGGGCTGAATGATCACGATGTGCAAGTCCCTCCAATGAAACAACAACAACAACAACAACAACGAAAGGTATGGATTATCCTCTCCGTGGCGTAGCTGTGATCGTTAAAACGCACACCAAGGCCACGAGGGCAGCTGCAGCAAGTCCGGAGATTGCAGGTTCGAATTCCAGCACTGACAGCGGCTATCCTGAATGTGGCTTTTCCCCGGGGTTTTCCACAATCCCTCTAGAAAAATGCCGGGATAGTACCTTACTTCAAGTCCCTATTACAGTTACACATATTACTACAATAATCACATAAATACAGGTTATTAGACAACTTCAACACACACCCAACTACACGGGGCTGATGACCGAGATGTTCCAATCCCCTAAAAGAAAATCAACAACAACAACAACAACAACAACAAAAGGAATATCCTACTACTGGCTGTTCTCTCACAACAGGATATGAACCGTCTCGCATAGTTCGTCTTGAGAAGGTCTTTAAAATTTCTCAACTCATCCATATTACAAAAAAATTAATTGGAATATACACTCATGAAGACGAATATTGCAACACCATGAAGGAATTGGACATTTGTGTTCATTTTCAAGATATGCAGTATAACGACACGATGAAGGTATGCAAACAATAATTTCGTATATGCCGTTGAATTGTTTAAATGGGTTCTCTACGTGATTGGTCGTGGTGGCACCACCACCAGTATAGTATAGCATGATTGAATTATAGTCAGCATGATTGAATTATAGTCTATGCATAGAAATGCTCTCCGCCTAACAAGCCTGGCCGGCAGTCAAGAGCACGTTATCAACAGATGTTGCAGTTTGTGAGGGCTTGGATAATTGGTCTACAGTGTACATTACCTCATAATAGGCCACGGCCACATTATTCCAATTCCCTGTCCTATTTCAGTCATCTTTGGTCATATCATATATCATTAACGCTTCTGATGGGGTATGCCTCAGGAAGGGCATCGAGTCTTAAAATCAACCCACCACTTAGAAAAATCATTTCACCTTATCCTGGGCTCCGTTTCATTGCCATTAACACAAGGTAATATACAGTAAATAGTATAAGTATTGTGCCCGTTTAGACCGAAGTCCAACTACCACATATGCATCTTACCGAAAGTCAGGTAACACGAGACTCAAAAGAACTCAGGGCTCCAAACCGGGCGAAAAGCAAACACATTTTTTAAAATCTAATTTGCTTCACTGATTTTAGGTTCGATGCAACAATAATGATAAAAGGGAGAAAGGAAAATACCACAGTTTCTAAAAATCTCATTTTATTTATAATTAAAAATTAAGTTTTGAGAAGCAAGATTATAGCACCGTAATGCATGAAAAGAATTTTCATACACAAACACACAAGAATAGAAGTATCAACACATTTAGAAAAGCACTATATAATTGATCAATTGCCAAAAGTATCAGTCCATTGGCATCGTTCCTAAGTGTAAGTAATATTTACAACTGTAGGTCATTCAGGGCAAAAAGAGTCGTCCATCCTGATGCCTACGTTGACTATTTACACGTCGTTGATTATTTATATTTGTTAAAAAACACTTTCACTTGTTAATAAATTATTTCACTTCCCAAAAATCATAAATTTCACTGTCCTAATCTGTGTTTGATTTAACATTGCATTGAGTTATTGAAAGAAACATAAATATTTGTCGGACATATGAGCAAATATTACTGTTCATCATTCTGACTTCAAGCAAGGACTCGAAGAACTTTGATCATATGAAAATTTATTAGATCATCTGTTCTTGATCCGTAATTTCCACTCAATAATTAACACGATCCACTAGACCATTAATTGAAATTATTCATCAATGTTCATCCAATAATTAAACAATTAACCAAATCATTAATATTCATCAGACGATTAAATCACAAATTCAAATATTCAAATATCGTAGACAAGATCAATCTATTCATTTTTACCATATAACATTAGCAAGACATTATTATCATCATTAATAAGTTATTCATATTTATTTAAATTCAAAAATATTTACTTGCACAAAATCTTAATCCTTTATTCAGTTATGGAACTTGTTCAAAATCAGAAATATCCGTGATATTATAAATGGCTGTTCATTTATCAATTTTTAAAATATTTATTTCAGCCCATGCCCATTTTACTGATGCGTTCAATCCTCTTGGATTCGACCAACGGTAAGGCATCGTCAAAACTAAGCTTTTTTGTATAACCAAAACGGTTTGACAAAATAAGAGGGCAATTTATGTAAGACACGAGAAAATCATTACTGAAATTTATCTGTGATGGCTGCATTAAGTAACCATTTGGTTCTTCACTTCAACAAAATTGTTATTAATAATTATTTTACCTTTTTCTTCAACAGATTCTTTTTTTATAAGTCATCTAACCATCACCATGGCTGACAATACATATAACACCATATTTATCCACGTGATTTCATCTCACTACTGAAATGACAAAAATTCACTCCTAACATATTTTCCCAAATTATTATTATTCATTCCTTTTTTTTTCTATCAAGCCACAGCTTGTTTCAACACGAAGCTTCATTTATACCAATTTCATCGTCACAGCAATCCATATTATTTTATATATCCTGTCTACCCTGCTCAAAAATTTTCATATTGTGACATTACCATATTTGTTTATATTTATATAGACTCGAGAATACCCTATTTGATACAGGCTTTCTGTGGTCCTTCAGTCACCTTCTGCGTCATAAAATACTCCAATCCTATAACGCAATTTCTAAACGCTTAGAGGAAATCGTTATGTCTTTGTAAGATAAGGGCGTGCATAATACCACTAACCATTGGATGAATAAATCCTCAAATATAAATTAAGCCGTTCCAAACTTCCTAAACTATTTTTCAAACTGTTACAAAACATTATTATTATTATGGCTCACAAGATAGTATTATTACAAATCAGAAAATGTGATTATTATTATTATTAACATCAATTTTTTATTATTATTTTTGTCAATTTCCAAACTGGAATTTATGGACATAAACCAATCGAAAATAAACAAGCTCGAATCCGTGGATAAAAATATATTTCCATCTCTCTAAATAAATACCTATGATATGAAGATCTTACGGCTGATGACCGCGATAAACAAAAAAATAGAAAATCTGAACAAAATGCTCATGAAGCTGTCCATAGACTCGAATCGCATATTTAGCGTTCCGGAAAACTATAAGAGTACAACCTAGATTGCCATAGCAAACTGAAAAATATTTGTGTGTTGATATTTCTTCAAAAAGAGCATTTCTAAATAACATAAGCTATACAAATTCAGATGTAGCTTACACTGTCGAAGTTCTTGTAGAGGCAGGCCTCCTGGCCGGTTCCATTACAGTTCCGATTCCAGAAGTGTCTCTATTCGTCCGTCCCATCGGATTCGTACGTAAATTCTCGTATCCGCTTCCATGTCTACCCTCAAATTGTTTAACAACTCATGACTGCTAGTCCTATAGCTGTTTCAAAATTCACTCGTACTGAACGGTTCCAGTTGAATGTCATTATAGCTGGTGCTATTCGAAAAATAGGGGTTCGATCCATATGATCCAAGGTATTTAAATCAGTTGTAGCTCTGATTCAGCTGTGACCCATTAAATTTGTTTGATACTCTTACAATCTTAAGGCAAATGATTCAGACCTGTAGTTCCTATCATAAATAACCTAACGGGTAAGGTTTTGCACCTTCCAGACGCGCGTTAGACACGGCTGCCCCTCGTCGGCTAAGTCCTGTGTTCGGGTAATGGGTAGTCCCCAGCACACATCCATATAAATACAGATGGGCCCCTCTTAAGCTCCTAAATGGGTGAGATTATGCATCTCCCGAGTTGCGCCAGGCACAACTGGTCACAATCGTCGTCTAGTTTGATCTGACCAAACTGCAAGACTGGTATCCGTAGAATATTGTAATGTGGTCGTGGCTGATCTTGTGAACTACTGAGACAAAAGCTCGTCACTGATAACTTGGAAACAACTAAGTTCCATAAGTATAAAATGTGGCTTGTAGATCAAGTCTTCCATATGCCCAATGCGATGAAAAATTTGACTAAGTGTCGACTGTACACGAAGCCTAACACTCAAATGTCACTTCACAAAATATTCTAAGTTCCTCACATCGTGAAAATATTCTATCACTTGACCATGAATTTGTCCAGCGATAACAACTGACTATAAGTTTCAGAACTTCCGCGTAGAATAACTGCTTATTAACACTCAATATGCTTAAACGAAGATTGTAGCGTGACCATGCATGGAGTGTGAGTATCGTAGCTGTTTCCGTGACCATGCACGGAGTGTGAGTGACCTCTCAGCTCCGCTGAGCCCCCTTCTTATACCCGCTCTGGGCTTCCAGAGAGTTCCACGCTGCTCCCACGTCACAAGACGTTAAGTCACAGCGGTAATAATCTTAAACAAATAAATGCCAATATCTCGGCTCCTAATGGACCGATTTTCTTCCGAGACGATGCAATCTTCTTCTTTTCTCATTAACAGAAAATTGAGATACTTTCCAAGTCCCAAAAACATCGGACAAGAACAAACCAAAAATAATGTCTCAAAGTTGTCGCAGCGTGCGTCACCAGACTCGCTGATAGTTTCCATCACCTTCTGGAACAAAAGTCGCGCGGTGTTCAAAATTTGCCACCTTCTCAGAAATGTGCCTTAGACCCCAAATATCGGCATGTGGGTAAGGGCACATTATTATATTCCCAAGTGCTAAGGATAGTCCGCATCGTAGCGTAGTGGCTAGCACTCGTGGGTGTCACCTCGGTGTCCAAGGTTCGATTCCCTCTTCTACTCGAGACAAATGCCAGGATGGTTCCTAACTGCTTGTGGCCACGGTCACATCCTCCCCAAACCTTATCTGAATTAAAACTACACACACTAATACTGTCATCACAATAACACAAGTTATCAGAAATATTCCAAATACACCCAAGTACATGGGCTACATGGCCACAATGTCACAAAGCCCCTCAATCAATCAATCAACAACATTGAGGATGAAGAGGAAGACACAAGAGCAATATTACATGAATAGGTTTGATTTTGGTGAATTAATTCTTCTCTATCGCTTATCCTCCACAAGGACGGTGTCTGGGAGCTGGTCACACTTTGTCAGCAGTTACAACTGGGGATGGTAACAGGCGAGCGCTAACATGGGTCTAATGAAGGAAAGGTCAGGAAAGGAAGTCAGCCGTGTGCCTGTTGCAAGGAACCATGCCGGCATTTGTCTGGGGCTGAACATGGGAATCCACGGATAACTATTTTCAGGACGGTCGAGAAGGGGTTACAACCCATCCCCTCCTGATACCAGCGAGGCACGAGGATGCATGATAGCGCTTTCGGCCTCGCGGCCGGTTGTGAACTACGTTTGAGAATATTATTTTCCTAAAATAAACAAGAAGAAACTGTTCATGTCATGCATATTTTGTACTTTTGGTATGTTCTTGTCGGTTCATTTGTGGTCTTTGTGGCATGGTTGTCTTGTAACCTGGTGTGCGTTGGTGTGTGTGATTCTGTCTGATAACCTGTGTCATTTTGATGGGTGTGTCTTTAAGTGTGTATGTTTGTAACTGGGGCTGCGGCTTCGGTGGCGTAGTTGGTAGCATGATGAATAGCTGTGCCCAAGATAGCTGGTTCAAACCCGGCCGAAGTCGTCGGATTTTTTAAGAGCGTTAAAATCCTTCAGATTGCCTTCCTTCGGAGGGGAAGTAAAGCCGGCGGTCCCATGTCATAGATTTATGTCATGTAAAGGATCCTTCCCCAGGCTAAACTTGTGTGAAGCTAATTTTCTAGGTTAGATTTCTGTTGGAACGCTTTATCAAAGTTCCAACGTTCACCGGCAGGTATCATTTGTAAAGGATCCTTCCCCAGACTAAACTTGTGTGTAGCTAATTTTCTAGGTTAGATTTCTGTTGAAACGCTCTATCAAAGTTCCAACGTTCACCGGCAGGTATCATTGGCATCTGGTAGCGAAAGTTGGAACTACTTGAAATTGAACGGAACGTGTAGCTCAACCTATGGGTGTCCACTAGAAGCAACTACAGCATCTGGTGAGCCGAACATGTTCTCGGACACTCCCGGCATAAAAGCCATACGATAAATAAATAAATAAATAAATAAATAACTGGGGCTAGGATTGAGACAGCAGTTAGTCGAGACCTTAATTTAAGTGGCATCCTAGCATTCGCCTGATGTAGAAGTAGGTATCCACGAAAAACCACTTCTTGGATGTCTGAGACAGGAATTGAACCCACCTAGCCTCAATTCTGACTCTCGAGACTGAGTAAGCCCCGTTGTAGCCCTCAGATCAGGATTATATACCTTGGGAGAGAAGGGGATCGAACCCGAACCTGAGCGGTCACATCCAAGAATACCAGTCACTACGCCGTGAGGTGGACATGAAACGTTGAGTGTAGGTCTACATGTAATTTCAGTATTGTTTCCTTTACAGCTTCTCATTTGCCACAGCCATTAAAACGGAATCTAAACACATCTTCTGCTAGTCATATATTCCATTAGCAGGCCCCATGGTGTTGGGGTAGCGCGTCTGCTTCTCAGCTGGAGGCCCAGGTTCGGTTCTCGGCTCCGTCAGGGATTTTATAAACTGGCGTGAGTAGGGGAGTGATGCCGATTCTAAGCCACCCGGCGATGCTCAGGCGGTGTTCATATTAAATAATTAATATCTGGCCAACCCATGGTCGAATTTTAACAAATGAGGTGTCGTTCGACTCTAGCTGACGTCCTCTTTGCTATGGACCCTGTATGATATTTTTTTAAAAATTGAAAATTTTTGTTTTCGAAAGTAAATGATAGGTTGAAAACCAAACATGATAGAATGTTGTGCAATAGCTTAAACGAACGGTCTCTATGTCCTTTATATTTTATAATAAAACGTTTTTATTTTTTACAATTTTTTGAAAAAAAGTTCAATTTTGAAATTTTTATATTTTGGAAACTAAAGAGTTTACAAAAAAATTTGTTCGACATAAATGAATGTACCTGACCCCCTCTACCCCCAAAATAAATATCAAGCCTCTAGTACTAAAACTGTGCAGTAGTGGGGGGTTGTTGTAGGTTCTGAGTCGCCCACTACTTTCATATAAACTTTGGGCGATATCTCCCGAACGCGTTGTCGGATTTTAACGAACGAGGTATTGTTGGCGTTGGGATGACGTTCTCTTAGCTAAGCATGTGTGTTGGTATTTTTAAAAGAATTTTGAAAATGTGTTTGTTTTTTGGATTGCCACTATTTTGGAAACGGTGAATTGGAAGAAAAGTTTGTTTGACGTTAATAAAATGTGGGTATGCCCTTTAGGCGGACAGCAAGTTTCAAGGGTGTAGGAGGAAAAAATTGATAGCCTACTTTCTCGCGAACATTGATAATCATTGGCGAATGGATGGTCGGATTTCAACAAATGAGGTGTCGTTGGAATCGAGCTGACGTCCTCTTTCCTATAGACCACTCGTCATTTTTTTTAATTAAAAATTTTTGTTTTTAAAAGTAGGCGATAGCTTGAAAACCAAACATGATAGAATGTTGTGCCATAGTTCAAACCAATGATCTCTATGATCATTATTTCTTTATAATGAAACTTTTTATATTTTGAGATTTTTTTGAAAACCCTTAAATTTTGAATTTTCACTATTTTGGAAACTAACACGTTGACAAATAAGTTTGTTTGACATAAATGAAAGGTCCCTACCCCCTCTACCAGGAAAATAAATGTCAAGTCTCTAGGACAAAAAATAGGCATTTTTTTTAAAATAAAAGAGTGTTTGTAGACAGAGAGCCGGTAGCGCTTGACGTATGTTACAACGAGGCTATGACTGGCCATGGTGGATACGGGAAATGGCTATTTCGACGGGGGCGATGTATGGCAAAACGAGGGGTCGCTTTTCGATATGTATTCCTATGACGAATGAATGAAGGCGAATATTTTGAAATGTGACAAGCATGCTAAGATTTTTACCCCTGAAGGGGATCTTTAACGTTTTAGTTAACGGTGATGAGCGAGATCGCTCTCTGACACAACAGACGGTTGTAGGATATGACCAAGTGATTCATAGACGTTGGCGATCTCGGTGACCGTGCCCGAAAGAAATGAATTGCTATTTTGGTAAGATGGCGGGGCAGCTTATGACGGTTGGTTTTGTGACATTTCCTTTGACGGATGGAGGCGAATATTTGAAAATATGTTAAGTGTGCTAGGATTTTTTTACCCCTGGAGGGGATCTTTAGCATGCTAGTAAACGGTAATAAGCGAGACTGCTGTCTGGCACAGTAAATGGTTTTAGAATATGGAAACCTACAACATTTGCTCGACCAAGTCATGTGCATGTATGCAAAGAGCCAAAACGGTAAGGTCATTGGCCTGAAATGTTATAAACTAAATATTAAACTGGGTAAAGTCATGTGTTTTAGGGTGAAATGTGGTTAACATGATCATGTATTGAGGATGGCTGCTTGCTAGTAATTATTATTATTACAGTAAAAAGATTAATAATAATAATAAGAAGAAGAAGAAGACACATGTTTTCAATGCTAACACACACACACACAGTCCGGCTCACTGGAGACTGAATATTGTACCTAGCCAGAGGACTCGTGAGAGGGACTGCTGATAAGACAAAAAATGTCTACGTCAGCAGGAAGTGTGATATCAGCTTACTTGCCTCGTGGTGGCTAGCAGGTGTGCTGTTTAAGCAGAGACCGCCATTTTGGTTCTGAGACAGTAGGACTACCGATATATAAGAGGCAGCCATTTTGGTTCCTTATTAAAAACATGAAACTAGTATAAGGTACACGAATCTTATTCAGATTGAGGAATGTGAAGAGGCGTGGGAACACGTGTGAAAGAGACAACATTTCGTCAAAACGCTGAGAAAATGCAACTCTCTCTGTTGCTAGGCTAACTGATAACGACTGCGTTAGTCATGCACTTGCCATTTTAGCACACGGACGTATACAGTAGAGCTCTGAACTGAACTTGGGAAGAAAAATCCTTTTATTTTTTTGGTAAGTACCTATGAATGATTATTTTAATAATGTCATGCTAATGAATCTTAAATTTGTATTTATTGATTGGGTAATTCATGATATTTATTTATTTATTTGTTTGCAGATAACCGGTATACCTTACATGTCAGAGATACAAGAAACCATTGCGCTTTTGGGCCCACTAGAAGGAAACAGTAACAAGCCACTGCAAGTGAAGGTGAGATTATTTTTTTAACTAACTTGTTTTTTTTTTGTTTGATTTTATTTTATTTTATGAAATGTATGTATCAACCTGAATTTAGGTATTTATAGCGGTTTATTTTATTTATTTTTAGAAACTTGGAAAGAAAAGCCTTACCACTGTAGCAGTTGCTAAAAACCCAAGACGCAGTAGAGTGCAACCATTGTTTCCAGGCAGTGAACTATTGAAAACTCAGGTAAGTCTAACATAAAATGCTATTCCATTTTACCACTAATGAAAAACCATAGACAAAAAAATATTCATTACCTGTACATGACTGGTACAATGATTGCTTTCTTGAATAATGGCCATGTATTGACAAACGGTACAAGACTATATTGGTTGTTGACTGGGAAAAGTACAAGGCCATATTGGATTTTCTAAAAAACAAAAAAAAAACAAAAAAAAAATATATGGGTGGTTCCCTATGGACTCAACAAATATCCACAGGTTTGAAGAAGGTAATCTGAACAAACTGACATGACATCCATTTTTGTTTATATATTGGTTAAAGGGGGATGTAAATGACTAAAGCTTTATAAAAAGAAAATAAGTGCATGGGTTACTGTTAGTGCCAACATACAATTTATTTTTAATGGTGTTTTGATGTATTAATGTCAATTAACGTTAAAGTTTAATTACAAGTATTGATTGATTGATTGATTGAGTGATGGGTTATTTTGTTTGTTTTTAGGTGTTGTCGTGCGCCATTAACGTAGTGAACAGACAGTGAACAAGCATACATTATGCTTTAAAGTACTCTGTGCTCTTGTGCAACGTTAATAACTTGCAATAAAAAAGTTTTATTATAACACATGGAGTTAGTACCAAATACAACAAGTGAGCAAGTTGGTTTACCACGTGGGTTAAATTTAAAATCAGAACATGATCGTTGATTAACATTTGAATCCTGGCCTGTAGGCTTTTTGTCGACACATAAACTTGCAAAAGCCGGTTTTTTTACTTAAACCGAGAAGATGTGGTGCGCTGTGTGTTTTGTCGTATTGAACTTTCACACTGGGAAGAAGGGGATGATCCCTTTGGAGACCATTTGCGATGGTCTCCTTGTTGTCCTTACATGCTTGGAAAACAAGTGGGCAACCTACCAGTGTATTCATTTTACCGAACCACAAGGCCATTGGCCGCTATGTATGTTGCTGAATCACAAACAGATAATAATAATAATAATAATAATGATGTATTACCAGCCAACAACGGTAGTGTCAATATATGTGGTCCATTTGCCATAGACAGTGTTGATTGGGCATGTGCTTTTGAAAAATTGGGTGTTTGCAAGACTAAAGCACTAGCACACACAGAGTACAGCTCTGTTGGAAAACTTTTAGAATCTTATAAAAATGTATCGCCATTAATATTAAAACACCTTACCAAACAGCTAAGTGAAGCTGGATTTTTTATACTGGAGAAGGGGATAAAAAATATGTTTTTATTGTGGATTTGCTTCAAAGGATTGGCAAATGACTGATGACCCTTTTGTGGAATACGCTCGTTGGTTACCTAACTGTAGATACATGGTGTTGCTTAAAGGTCAGGAATTTGTGAACACTTTTCGTAAAGAAAACGCGATTGCAGCACAAGAGATAAAAGTGCCTTTAGAGTTAGAACACGCGGAGCAAATACATGAGGCTGAAAAAAAAAGACTTGTCTCACGAACAGATACAAAAGTGTGACCAACAATTATGTAAAATTTGTTATCAAGATGAACTAAGTGTTGTATTTTTGCTTTGTGGACACATGATAGCATGTGTCAAGTGTGTATTAGAACTTAACACTTGTGCTATATGCAGAAAAGTAGTATCTGCTACAGTTAGGGCATTTCTTGCATAACTAGTATAATTTATTAGCCATGCTTTCTGCAAAATCCCTAATTGCACAATATTATTAAAGCTATTTTAGAGTGTAATAGATATGCTTTTGTTTCGTTTATAGACTACTACAATGAATGTTTGGAATGCTGTGGGACAATCGTGTGGCTTAGAGACAAAGAAGCTCAGTGAATTGCCAACGCATATTCCATTACGCATAATCAAGATTCGGAAATTGAAAACAGCATATGGTGATTGTGTACTTTGTGTATGTGAAAACTTTGAGACATTTCTGCCTATACGGTTTAATGATATGACGGAGAGTGTTTTTGATGAAGTCAATAATGCTGTGCAACCTGTAAACATAATTTATGAAGGTTTTAAAAACAATAGGTGCATGGTTCGTTTTAATTAAATAAAAGAAACAAATTTGAATGCATAATGGAAAAATATAAGTGATGACAATAGACTGAAAGAAAAAAGTATGTGTATACAACAATAATGTTTTAGTTTTTAGTATTTCGTTTAAAAATATTATGATGAAACCAGAAAAATGTATATAAAGTTTGTAAATAAATGTAAATAATGGTACAATGCTGTTTTATTTTTTACAAAGTTAGAATATTTAACATTGCAGAGTATACATGATTATGACAATAAATGCATACTTAATACAAGTCTTTGCCTTTACGATAGTGTGATATAGTTTTAAAAACAAAACTTGTTGTAGATATTTTTTTCCACGGCGAACAATAGGTATAAAAACGTCATTATCACTATCATAATGATAAGCAGCATTCTGACTATCATTATAATGACCATTATTCTCCTCGACATAACCAAAACCAGTAAAATTTTCCCGTTTCTCTTCCTGTTCCTCTTCCTCTACAGTGTCCTCGTATAGAGTCTGAGTGGCTTTTGATAATGTTAAGGATTTTTTGAACATTGAACTATTTTGAGCAGCAATATTATTTTCTTGTTCTCGCTTTTTAACATTTTCATGATTTTCTGTTGACAGCAACAGTGTTTCATGCAGTTCACTACATTGATGATCACTTCACTTAAAACCTCACTATTTTTACTTTTTAGCTCACTGCGACATTGTTTTGAACGTTGTTTTGAACAACGCCAAATAACAGTTCCATTTTTATTGGTTCGTTTCACAATATATGAATATCCTTTATAGAATGCATGAGGCTTACCATACCTAGTCACAGATACTTCCATATCAACTGTCAAGTATAGACTAAGCTCTAGTAAAGACAACTTGGTAATAAGAACAATAGTTTAATGTGCGAGCATATATGGGTGCAAATGTGGGAGCAAAAAGTGGGAGCAAAAAGTGGGAGCAAAAAAAGTAGGAGCAAGTATGGGAGCAAATGTGAAAGCAAAAGTGGGAGCAAGTATGGGAGCATATGTGAAAGCAAAACTGGGAGCTAAAAAGTGAGGGAAAAAAGTGGGAGCAAAAAGTGTAAGCAAAAGTGGGAGCAAATATGAGAGCAAAAAAAGTAGGAGCAAGTATGGGAGCAAATGTGAAGGTAAAGTGGGAGCAAAAAGTGAGAGAAAAAAAAGTGGGAGCAAAAAGTGTAAGCATAAGTGGGAAAAATATGAGAACAAAAAAAGTGAGAGCAATTAAGGGAGCAAAAAGTGGGAGCAAAAAGTGGGAGCAAATAGTGGGAGCTAATAGTGTAAGCAAAAGTGGGAGCAAAAATTGGGAGCAAAAAGTGGGTGCAAAAAGTAAGAGCAAAAATTGGGAGCAAAAAGTGGGATAAAAAAGTAGGAGCAAGTATGAGAGCAAATGTGAAAGCAAAGGTGGGAACAATTATGGGAGCAAATGTGAAAACAAAAGTGGGAGCAAAATGTGAGAGAAAAAAAGTGAGAGCAAAAAGTGTAAGCAAACGTGGGAGCAAATATGAGAGCAAAAAAAAAAAATAGAAGCAAGTATGGGAGCAAATGTGAAAGCAAAAGTGGGAGCAAAAAGTGAGAGAAAAAAGTGGGAGCAAAAAGTGTAAGCAAAAGTGGGAGCAAATATGAGAGCAAATATGAGAGCAAATATGGAAGCAAAAAGTGGGAACAAAAAGTGTAAGCAAAAGTGGAAGCAAACAAGTGTGAGCAAATATGGGAGCAGAAAGTGGGAGCAAATGTGAAAGCAAAAGTGGGAGCAAAAAGTGAGAGCAAATAGAGCGAGCAAAAGTGAGTGCACAAAGTGGGAGCAAAATGTGTGAGTAAAAAGTGGTGGCAAATGTGGTGTTTTACTAAAACAATCTCCCCTAACCTAACCTAACCTAACCTAACTTCACCTAATCTAACTTCACCTAACCTAACCTTCCAACTCTCAGATCAAAAATTAAATTCTGGCCATAGTCGAATTGGAACCCAAAACCTTTGGGATAACACCCACGTATACTAGCCACTACACCGCGAGAGATGGGCAAATTATCATGCAACACAACACAAAAATAAAAAGTTTCCTATAGTGTAACTCATTGGCTGTCAACCATAGTTGAGAATTCAAACCCAAGACCTCAGGACTTTTGTTTTGAACATTATCAGAAATATTATTCTATTTGCTTATAGTTATAAGAGTTGGCATTAATATGGGAGCAAAAATGAAAGCAAAAAGTGGGTGCAAGCATGGCTGGTTGTTGAGACTTTCATATCAACTAATACACATACATTAAATTTTAGTAAAGTGACTTGACTAATAATAATAATAATAATAATAATAATAATAATAATAATAATAATAATAATAATAATAACAGTTTAAAAAAATTCAAGGGGATTGATATTTTTCAGGGTGTAATTTTCAAAGTACTGGCAAGAATAATAATTACATGAACAGATTCCAAGAACTCTAGAGTGCTTTTAAGGTTAATGATTGGCTAGGAGTGAGATAGAGCTAGCTAACTTAAGTTAACCTCAGCTCACTAAACCTAACCTTGTCACATGACATGTTCTACAAGTATAGACTTGCTTTGAGACTGGCTATGACGTCACGGAAGAATGGCGGTGGGAGGCTGGACATGACTTTTTATTACACAAAAACATTTCCCTTTTTGCCAGCCTCCCACCGCCATTCATCTGTGACGTCATAGCCAGTCTCAAAGCAAGTCTATACTTGTAGAACATGTCATGTGACAAGGTTAAGTTTAGTGAGCTGAGGTTAACTTAGGTTAGCTAGCTCTATCTCACTCCTAGCCAATCATTAACCTTAAAAGCACTCTAGAGTTCTTGGAATCTGTTCATGTAATTATTATTCTTGACAGTACTTTGGAAATTACACCCTGAAAATATCAATCCCCTTGAATTTTTTTAAACTGTTATTATTATTATTATTATTATTATTATTATTATTATTATTGTAATTATTATTATTATTATTATTATTATTAGCCAAGTCCCTGCACTCACTTTTTGCTTTCACTTTTGCTCCCATATTAATGCCAACTCTTATAACTATAAGCAACAGCAAAATGTAAATGGAATAATATTTCTGATCATGTTCAAAACAAAAGTCCTGAGGTCTTGGGTTTGAATTCTCAACTATGGTTGTCAGCCAATGAGTTACACTATAGGAAACTTTTTATTTTTGTGTTGTGTTGCATGATAATTTGCCCATCTCGCGGTGTAGTGGCTAGTATACTTGGGTGTTATCCCAAAGGTTTTGGGTTCCAACTCGACAATGGCCAGAATTTAATTTTTGATCTGGGAGTTGGAAGGTTAGGTTAGGTGAAGTTAGGTTAGGTTAGGGGAGATTGTTTTAGTAAACACCACATTTGCCCCCACTTTTTACTCACACATTTTGCTCCCACTTTGTGAACTCACTTTTGCTCGCTCTTTTTGCTCCCACTTTTGCTTTTACATTTGCTCTCACTTTCTGCTCCCATATTTGCTCACACTTGTTTGCTCCCACTTTTGCTTATACTTTTTGCTTCCATATTTGCTCTCATACCCCCACCCCCCTTTTTTCTCTCACATTTTGCTCCCACTTTTGCTTTCACATTTGCTCCCATACTTACTCCCACTTTTGCTTTCACATTTGCTCTCAAACTTGCTCCAACTTTTTTATCCCACTTTTTGCTCCCTATTTTTGCTCCCTCGTTTTGCTCCCACTTTTTGCTCCCAATTTTTGCACCAACTTTAGCTTACACTTTTAGCTCCCACTATTTGCTCCCACTTTTTGCTCTCACTTTTTTTTGCTCTCATATTTGCTCCCACATTTCCTTACACTTTTTGCTCCCACTTTTTTTTCTCTCACTTTTTGCTTACACTTTTGCTTTCACATTTACTCCCATACTTGCTCCTACTTTTTTTCTCTCTCATATTTAGCTGGCTGCGTGGCTCAGGGGTAACATTCTCGCTTGCTGAGCCCAAGGTTGCAGGTTCGAAACCTGGCGCAGTCAGCTGGCATTTGAGGGTGCGCAAATGCGAGGGAGCCGTGTCCGTACATTTACTGGCACGTTAAAGATCCCCTTCGGGGCAAAATTCCGGCACCCCGGCGTCTCTAAAAGCCAGCGTAGTTAAAAGGGACGTAAAACCAATAACATTATTATCTCTCATATCTGCTCCCACTTTTGCTTACACCTTTTGCTCCCACATTTTTTCTCTCACTTTTTGCTCCCACTTTTGTTTTCACATATGCTCCCATACTTGCTCCCACTTTTGCGTTCACATTTGCTCCCATACTTGCTCCTACTTTTTTTTGCTCCCACTTTTTGCTCCCAATGTTTGCTCCCACTTTTTGCTCCCAATGTTTGCTCCCACTTTTAACTCCCAATTTGTTTCTCCCACATTTGCACCCATATATGCTCGCACATTAAACTATTGTTCTTATTACCAAGTTGTCTTTACTAGAGCTTAGTCTATGCTTGGCAGTTGATATGGAAGTATCTGTGACTAGGTAAGGTACGCCTTATGCATTCTATAAAGGATATTCATATATTGTGAAATGAACCAATAAAAATGGAACTGTTATTCGGCGTCGTTCAAAACAATGTTGCAGTGAGCTAAAAAGTAAAAATAGTGAGGTTTTAAGTGTCAGTGATCATCAATGTAGTGTACTGCATAAAACACTGTTGCTGTCAACAGAAAATCATGAAAATGTTAAAAAGCGAGTACAAGAAAATAATATTGCTGCTCAAAATAGTTCAATGTTCAAAAAACCCTTAACATTATCAAAAGCCACTCAGACTCTATACGAGGACACTGTAGAGGAAGAGGAACAGGAAGAGGAACAAGAAAATTTTACTGGTTTTAGTTATGTCGAGGATAATAATGGTCATTTTAATGATAGTCAGAATGCTGCTTATCATTATGATAGTGATAATGACGTTTTTATACCTATTGTTCGCCGTGGAAAAAAGACCTACAACAAGTTTTGTTTTTAAAACTATATCGCACTATCGTAAAGGCAAAGACTTGTATTAAGTATGCATTTATTGTCATGATCATGTATACTCTGCAATGTTAAATATTCTAACTTTGTAAAAAATAAAACAGCATTGTACCATTATTTACATTTATTTACAAACTTTATATACATTTTTTTTGTTTCATCATAATATTTTTAAAGGCAATACTAAAAACTCAAACATTATTGTTCTATACACATATTTTTTTCTTTCAGTCTATTGTCATCACTTATATTTTTCCATTATTCATTCACATTTGTTTCTTTTATTTAATTAAAACGAACCATGCACCTATTGTTTTTAAAACCTTCATAAATTAAGTGTACAGATTGCACAGTATTATTGACTTCATCAAAAACAATCTCCGGCATATCATTAAACCGTATAGGCAGAAATGTCTCAAAGTTTTCACATACACAAAGTACACGATCACCATATGCTGTTTTCAATTTCCGAATCTTGATAATGCGGAATGGAATATGCGTTGGCAATTCGCTGAGCTTCTTTGTCTCTAAGCCATACGATTGTCCCACAGCATTCCAAACATTCATTGTAGTAGTCTATAAACAAAACAAAAGCATATCTATTACACTCTAAAACAGCTTTAATAATATTGTGCAATTAGGGATTTTGCACTATGCATGGCTAATAACTTATACTAGTTATGCAATAAATGCCCTAACTGTAGCAGATACTACTTTTCTGCATATAGCACAAGTGTTAAGTTCTAATGCACACTTGACACATGCTATCATGTGTCCACAAGGCAAAAATACAACACCTAGTTCATCTTGATAACAAATTTTACATAATTGTTGGTCACACTTTTGTATCTGTTCGTGAGACAAGTCTTTTTTTTTTCAGCCTCATGTATTGGTCCGCGTGTTCTAACTCTAAAGGCACTTTTATCTCTTGTGCTGCAAACACGTTTTCTTTACGAATAGTGTTCACAAATTCCTGACCTTTAAGCAACACCATGTATCTACAGTTAGGTAACCAACGAGCGTGTTCCACAAAAGGGTCATCAGTCATTTGCCAATCCTTTAAAGCAAATCCACAATCAAAACATGTTGTTTTAACCCCTTCACCAGTATTTAAAACTCCAGATTCACTTAGCTGTTTGGTAAGGTGTTTTAATATTAATGGCCATACATTTTTATAAGATTCTAAACGTTTTTCAACAGAGCTGTACTCTGTGTGTGCTAGTGCATTAGTCTTGCAAACTCCCAATTTTTATAAAGCACATGCCAATTCAACATTGTCTATGGCAAATGGACCACATATATCGACACTACCGTTGATTATTATTATTTGTTTGTGATTCAGCAACATACGCAGCGGCCAATGGCCTTGTGGTTCGGTAAAATGATTACACTGGTAGGTTGCCCACTTGTTTTCCAATCATGTAAGGACAACAAGGAGACCATAGAAAATGGTCTCTAAATGGATCATCCCCTTCTTCCCAGTGTGAAAAATTCAATACGACAAAACACACAGCGCACCACGTCTTCTCGGTTCAAGTAAAAAAACGGATTTTGCAAGTTTGTGTCGACAAAAAGCCTACAGGCCAGGATTCAAATGTTAACCAACGATCATGTTCTGATTTTAAATTTAACCCACGTGGTAAACCAACTTGCTCACTTGTTGTATTTGGTACTAACGCCATGTGTTATAATAAAACTTTTTTTATTGCAAGTTAATAACGTTGCACAAGAGCACAGAATACTTTAAAGCATAATGTATGCTTGTTCACTGTCTGTTCACTACGTTAATGGCGCATGACCACACCTAAAAACAAACAAAATAACCCATCACTCAATCAATCAATCAATACTTGTAATTAAACTTCAACGTTAATTGACATTAATATATCAAAACACCATTAAAAATAAACTGTATGTTGGCACTAACAGTAACCCATGCACTTATTGTCTTTTTATAAAGCTTTAGTTCCATTTACATCCCCCTTTAACCAATATATAAACAAAAATGAATGTCATGTCAGTTTGTTCAGATTACCTTCTTCAAACCTGTGGATATTTGTTGAATCCATAGGGAACCACCCATAAATATTTGTTTGTTTTTGTTTTTGTTTTTTAGAAAATCCAATATGGCCTTGTACTTTTCCCTGTCAACAACCAATATAGTCTTGTACCGTTTGTCAATACATGGCCATTATTCAAGAAAGCAATCATTGTTCCAGTCATGTACAGGTAATGAATATTTTTTTTGTCTATGATTTTTAATTAGTGGTAAAATCGAATACCTGAGTTTTCAATAGTTCACTGCCTGGAAACAATGGTTGCACTCTGCGTCTTGGGTTTTTAGTAACTGCTACAGTGATAAGGCTTTTCTTTCCAAGTTTCTAAAAATAAATAAAATAAACCGCTATAAATACCTAAATTCAGGTTAATACATACATTTCATAAAATAAAATAAAATAAAATAAAATAAAATAGAATAAAATAATACCAAACAAAAAAATAAAACAAGTTAGTTTAAAAAAATAATCTCACCTTCACTTGCAGTGGCTTGTTACTGTTTCCTTCTAGTGGGCCCAAAAGCGCAATGGTTTCTTATATCTCTGACATGTAAGGTATACCGGTTATCTGCAAACAAATAAATAAATAAATAAAAATCATTAATTACCCAATCAATAACTACAAATTTAAGATTCATTAGCATGACATTATTAAAATAATCATTCATAGGTACTTACCCCCCCCAAAAAAAAGGATTTTTCTTCCAAAGTTCAGTTCAGAGCTCTACTGTATACGTCCGTGTGCTAAAATGGCAAGTGCATGACTAACGCAGTCGTTATCAGTTAGGCTAGCAACAGAGAGAGTTGCATTTTCTCAGCGTTTTGACCTTGAAATGTTGTCTCTTTCACACGTGTTCCCACGCCTCTTCACATTCCTCAATCTGAATAAGATTCGTGCACCTTATACTAGTTTCATGTTTTTAATAAGGAACCAAAATGGCTGCCTCTTATACATGGATAGTCCTACTGTCTCAGAACCAAAATGGCGGTCACTGCTTAAACAGCACACCTGCTAGCCACCACGAGGCAAGTAAGCTGATATCACACTTCCTGCTGACGTAGACATTTTTTGTCTTATCAGCAGTCTCTCTCACGAGTCCTCTGGCTAGGTACAATATTCAGTCTCCAGTGAGCCGGACTGTGTGTGTGTGTGTTAGCATTGAAAACACGTCTTATTATTATTATTATTATTATTATTATTATTATTATTAAACATTTTACTGTAATAATAATAATTACTAGCAAGCGGCCATCCTCAATGCATGACCATGTTAACCACATACTTTCACCCTAAAACACATGACTTTACCCAGTTCAATATTTAGTTTATAACATTTCGGGCCAATGACCTTACCGTTTTGGCTCTTTGCATACATGCACATGGTTTGGTCGAGCAAATGCTATAGGTTTCCATATTCTAAAACCATTTACTGTGCCAGACAGCAGTCTCGCTTATTACCGTTTACTAGCATGCTAAAGATCCCCTTCAGGGGTAAAAAAATCTAAGCACTCTTAAAACATTTTCAAATATTCGCCTCCATCCGTCATCGGAAATGTCACAAAACCAACCGTCATAAGCTGCCCCGCCATCCCACCAAAATAGCAATTCATTTTTTTCGGGCACGGTCACCGAGATCGCCAACGTCTAAGAATTACTTGGTCATATCCTACAACGGTCTGTTGTGTCAGAGAGCGATCTCGCTCATCACCGTTAACTAAAACGTTAAAGATCCCCTTCAGGGGTAAAAAATCTTAGCATGCTTGTCACATTTCAAAATATTCTCCTTCATTCATTCGTCATAGGAAAAAATATCGAAAAGCGACCCCTCGTTTTGCCATACATCGCCCCCGTCGAAATAGCCATTTCCCGTATCCACCATGGCCAGTCATAGTCTCGTTGTAACATACGTCAAGCGCTACCGGCTCTCTGTCTACAAACACTCTTTTATTAAAAAATAATAATTAAAATGCCTATTTTTTTGTCCTAGAGACTTGACATTTATTTTCCTGGTAGAGGGGGTAGGGGCCTTTCATTTATGTCAAACAAACTTATTTGTCAACGTGTTAGTTTCCAAAATAGTAAAAATTCAAAATTTAAGGGTTTTCAAAAAAATCTCAAAATATAAAAAGTTTTATTATAAAAAAATAATGATCATAGAGACCATTGGTTTGAACTATGGCACAACATTCTATCATGTTTGGTGTTCAAACTATCGCCTACTTTTTAAAATAAAAATTTTCAATTTTTTTTTAAAATGACGAGTGGTCTATAGGAAAGAGGACGTCTGCTCGATTCCAACGACGCCTCATTTGTTAAAATCCGACCATCCATTCGCCAATGATCACCCATGTTCGCGAGAAAGTAGGCTATCATTTTTTTTCTCCTACACCCTTGAAACTTGCTGTCCTCCTAAAGGGCATACCCGCCTTTCATTATCGTCAAACATTTTTTTTTTCAATTCACCGTTTCCAAAATAGTGGCAATCCAAAAACAATCATTTTCAAAAAAAAAATACCAACACACATGCTTAGCCAAGAGAACGTCATCCCAACGCCAACAATACCTCGTTCGTTAAAATCCGACCACGTGTTCGGGAGATATCGCCCAAAGTTTATATGAAAGTAGGGGGCGACTCAGAAACTACAACACCCCACTACTGCACAGTTTTAGTCCTAGAGGCTTGAAATTTATTCTGGGGGTAGAGGGGGTCAGGGCCATTCATTTATGTCAAACAAAATGTTTTGTAAACTCTTTAGTTTCCAAAATATAAAAATTTCTAAATTGAACTTTTTTCAAAAAAATGTAAAAAATAAAAACGTTTTATTATAAAAATAAAGGACATAGAGACCGTTCGTTTAAGCTATTGCACAACATTCTATCATGTTTGGTTTTCAAACTATCACCTACTTTCGAAAACAAAAAAATTCAATTTTTTTTTAAATCATGCAGGGTCCATAGCAAAGAGGACGTCAGCTAGAGTCGAACGACACCTCATTTGTTAAAATCCGACCATGGGTTGGCCAGGTATTAATTATTTAATATGAACGCCGCCTGAGCAACGCCGGGTGGCTTAGAATCGGCATCACTCCCCTACTGGCGTGAGGAGTGGAACTGAGTACACTCAGGCTAGTGAGGATAATTGAGTAGCTGTCTGATCAGAGAGGGAGCGCTCCGGCCAATGAAATCAAGCCCGACCACGTGCTGACCACGCGTCACCCCACAATCTGTAGGCCAACAGGGCTGGGCCGTGATCGCAATGTAGGCCAAGGATCTTCAGGGGCTAAGTGCCACGTTTTAAAAAAAATATTCATAGATATAATGTCTTGGAACGTAAATGAAAGAAAATACATCGAAGCATGAAGCCACAGATAATCAGTTGGGTGCTTAGTTTGTTGCAATACGCTAATACAGTAGATTGCGAAGTTGTAAAATTGTTGTTCATATGTGCATTAGGATTAATTCAATAGTAGCTTACACAGACAATGCCCATCACCAGAACTGTTGTGGAACAGCATCTGATGCGAGGTTCGTAGGTCGATTGATTTGTAAATTAGAGGTCAGTAAACGCAATAATTGGTCCCTCTCGTTTGCTGATTAGACCAGCGTAGCGTGGTATCATCAGCCAGTGGGATTTTGGGTTGCTTAGGAAGCAACTGACCGATACACAGCCTCTTAGAAGGCACAATGCACAATGGTATAGCCTCAACGTTAACATACTCGCACATTGACAGTTTGCGGAATATATAATTTATGACTTACGGCTGGTCTACACGCAGTATAATGTTGTTTTCGTCTCACGGACTAACATGTAACCGTATTTCCTGAGTAAATCTCGCTGTGTAGCACAGCAGTAAGATTTTCACCTGCTGTTTCCAAGTTTGCAGCATGGAATCCTGGCAGAGTAATTTGAGGGTGCTTATACGTAGTAACAATAAGTGCAATATCCTAATATTCAAAATAGTTCTGCATGCTTCTTAAAAAAAAAGTAACCACTGTATTCATACCACGATAGAAAACAGGGCACATCGAATCCGGCATTTCCAAAGAATTCAAGAAATGTCTTATTTTTTCTGGCTCTCGGAGTGCCCTGTTATGACTTTTTTACCATTTTTACCATTTTTACCCCAACTTTTGCTCCCATATTTGCTGCCACTTTTGTTCCCATCTTTGCTCCCATATTTGCTCCAACTTTTGCTCCCATATTTGCTCCTACTTTTACCCCACTTTTGTTCCCATATTTGCTCCTGAGTTAACTTTACTAGAGATTAGTTCATGCTTGTTTTAACCACTATCCCATATGTTTACCTCTACTTTTCTTACTTTCTATAGCTGAAATCAGTAACCCCTTAGGTAATCTCTCATCCTTTATTCTTACCATAGGACCCGACTATTTTATTTGGTTCCCACGAACAGCTTCATTTAGTACATGCACTTTTGACTTAACTTTTATTTGATTTTATGAGTTTTCTTGTCATTGTTTATATTTATTTATTTTAACTATATTCATACCTTTAGCTTATGTATGAGATATCCCAATTTAGCTAGATTTAGACAGCAAGGGTTGTTTAAATAATAAGTGGTGTGGGAGAGGTCTTTCTTGTAGAATACAGTAGTTTACCTCACATAGATGTACTTATATTATTTCTAGCAAGTCTAAATGACATAAATTAAGCAGGTTGTTTACGCATACAGACACAGAGTTCCAGAGAAATTATGTTTAACAAGTAGGCGAGTTTACCACTGGACTACAAAATTCCCTAAAGCTTATAACAGGTGAAAAACTCAATTGGTATTATTGTGATCATGATAATGTAATACATGAATAAATGTAATACATGTAAAACATGAACATTGCAGTTTTCTGATTTATCGAAAGTTAACATTGATGGTACGTCTTTTTTCTTTGTACGGAAGAGTTCAAGAAAGACGATATGTGGGATATAGAATGAACTTCCTTGCCTTTGGTTTGATATTCTAATTAAGCCCGCAACAGTTGGTTTAGACTTCTCTCAGACTACAAAGTAAGGAAACGAAAATCTAATTAATTCAGCTCTAATGAACGTTTAATTGAAGTGAATGGGGGAGGAAATCGTTCTCTCTGCTTGATTTAAACGCTCTTAAGTGTATTAACGTGCTGAGAATGTGAAGTTACAATTCACACCTTTGATGGCTGCATTTAATAACTCCAATCACTTGACAGGTACAAATAAGAACGTAAGTGGTGGCCATTCAAGAAAGGTAGCATGATATTAAAAGTATGAATATAAATGAGGAAATAATTAAGGTGAGTTTCCTCTTGGATGGCAAATAGTTGGTACTGTAAATGTGTAATCAATTAAAAAATAATTGTTGAGTAATTCTCAAAGAGCAAGTTACGAACGTGATTAACACTGTAGCTAAGTAGATGAGATAGAATATAATGCTTTGTTTCCCATCTTGACTACAGTGGGGCACTGCAGATTTGCAAAGTTCATTCACAGAATTCATTCATTCATTATATTAATTTACCATAAACCAAAAAAAGAAACAAAAGTTTGGTGCTTTTCAGTAGGTCAACACGAATGTACCCAAATAGAACTGGGTTATGCCCTAATCCTGAAATAAATTACATGAGATTAATCATTTATTTCAGGATTAGGGCATAACCCAGCTCTATTTGGGTACATTCGTGTTGACCGACTGAAAAGCACCAAACTTTTGTTTACTTAGGCAACACAGAAAAATGGCTTCAAACCCCAAAAAAGAATATATGGAAGACCAGGGGAAGAGGGCATGCCCTATTCTCAGAGTGTCCCCAGACCTCTGTACAATAGCTAGGTACATTTAGACAGTCCTCCTGGATTACTGATTAAAGGCTAATAATCGATACTACAGTAGCGTCTTATTTAACAGAAACAAGAGGTTCCCTTCAATTTTCTGACGATAAGCGGGTTCCTAGTTCTAGCATACAATTGTTAATACTTGCTGGATTTAACATACATTGAATTTTACTGGCAGGAGTAATTAAAATCCCACACGATTCCATTATACGCCCTGCTCTTTTATGCTTGAAATAACCCTTTTCTGCTTTTTTATTTTTGGAAATAGTTCATGGTACCTTTGCATTGCTTTACACATCTGTTTCAGTGGAAAATATGATAACACACACACACTCGTCAGGTTAAAGTACGCAAAAAATTATCTCGTATATGGAAGTAGCACTCAACGAGGCCCTGTGAAACATATGGAAATTATACATGAGGGATATATACTATAATACAGTGAATTTGGAATTGCTACACCTTCCATTGCTATACGTAGGCCATTATGTCCATTAGATTCTGTATGTGTAGCCCAAATTACTATAAATACGTAAGCCCCAACTACATCAAGTCTTCTCAAGAATGTCTACAGCTGGTTAATATTAAATAAACATACAAATTATTTTTAATATTTGGTGGAAAGTAGCCACAAAGAAAGTTCAATTTCAAATATAGAGCATTGCGTATATCTCTATGTCAATGTGTTTGTGCTTAGTTGGTTTGGGAAGAGTTGGAAACAAAATATCATACATCGAATGAAAATTAAAGTGAGTATTTTTCGTCGTGGATGACTTGTGAGGCGTTCTCATGGACGAGAATCAACTTCCATGTTAAACAGAGTTCATGCCGGTATCATCCCCAAAATTCACTGGTGCGATTTCATGAAAAGATGAAGTCTCATACAGTTGAATACACTCACATTGTGTTCATCCTTACCAAGCTCCCCTCTCCGTGGTGAATTACTTCCCTCAGCAGCCAGTTGATGTTAAAGGGGCCTTCAGAATGGCTGTGTGTTGATGCTGAATAATGATCCTAGTACAACTGCCCTACCACCTGCGGAATAAATTCCAAACAACGAGAAAAAATGTGAATCGAGCAGACGTTCCAAACTACGAAAGGTAACTGTATGGTTCACACGTGTATCTGACTGCACAAACTCGTACTGTCTATGGGTGGATGAAGTGAATTTTTAGCCTATTTTATATAAAAATAGGCTTATGAGATCACCTTTTGTCCATGTGTGTGTGTGTATGTGTATGTGTATGTGTGAGAGTGAGTTTCCACTAATAAAACTTAAACGTCTGGAGCGATTACAATGAAACTTGGTAAGGCCATAGTACTATTGCGTCTAACCACGACCGTGCCCTCCAAAGTTTATTATGTCCCACCAATCCAATTGGCGGCTGTGTGGAATATTTCACGTGCATTCTATATCTCTTAAACTGTTACTGATATCACCCTGAATATTTTACGGTGATACGCGGCACTATTAAAAGTTCACTTATGTTACATTCAAAATCCTGTTAACTACAAAACGAACACTGCGGCCAAATGAAGTTAACATATTTAAATAGAATTATCTCGCGATTTAATCATCCGACCGAGTTGAAACATGATACAGCAAATTTTAATACACATTGTAATTGGCTGGCATCTATTTTAGTTCAATTGTTTACATAACCTTAAAACGGCAGCTGTGCGAAATCTTGAAATTAAGTTTCTATTTCTTGTGTCCTAATCATGCGATCGAAGTCAACGATTAAATAATGAACCTACTCATTAATCGTCATCTAATAGTACATAACTCTACGGTCTACTTATATAACAAGTAGTTCCGTGAAAAATTAAACAGCCTATTTTCATATATCCTACTTATATTAATTGCCTCTATCAACATACAAATTTTCAGTTTGATTGCTGTGATAGATTCGTAGATATTGAGAACCGTCTAAATACTTCGGATGGTCACCATGTTGGAGTTTTATATATAGGCCTTAGAGTTATGTACTATTACATGAAGATTATTGTGTAGGTGTTTTATTCGAACTTCATTCGCATAATTAGAACACAAGAAATAAAAACGTGATTTTTCAAATTTCTCTCAGCCGCCATCTTGTGGTTATGAAACTAATCTAAATGAATTAGATGCCAGTGGATTAAAATGTATACAAGCTTATTACGTACCAAGTTTCATTGTGCTCGGATTGTTAAATCGCGAGAAACGTCCATTTGAATATTTAAATTTCGCGTCGGTGCCACGTTGGATTTGTGATCACCAGGTTATTGAACGTCCCATAGGTGAACTCATGCTTATAGCCTCTATACACATACAAATTTCCAGTATGATTGCTGTCATAGAATAATAGATATTGAGAACCGTCTAAATATTTCGGATAGTCGCCATGTTGGTTTCTACTATATGTACGCGATATATTTATGTACAATTAGATGAGGTTTATGGTGTATGTTCATTATTCAAACGTTGATTTCGATCGCATGATTAAAACACAAGAAATAAAAACTTAACTTTAAAATTTCGCACAGCTGCCATCTTGAGGTAATGTAAGCAATTGAACTAAATTAGATGTCAGTGCATTGCAATTTGTTCGCCATGTTTGTTTTGTTGTTATCAGGTTTTCGAAAGTCACATATGTGAACGTCTAGTAATGCCTTTTTATTCCGTGAGAAATTTCAGGGTGTTATCAGTAATAATTTCGGAGATAAAGAATGCCTGTGAAATAATTTGCACAGCCGCCATGTTGGATTAGCGAGGCGTAATAAAATTTGAAGGGCACGAACGAGGTCGGCTGAAATAGTACTATGACCTTACTGAGTTTCATTGAAATCGCTCCAGCCAGAACTTATTAGGGGTGGACACACACGGTCAAAAGGTGATCTCATAAGCCTATTTTTTTTTTCAATGGAAATAGGCTAAAAATCCAACATGACCACTATCCGAATTATTTATACAGATCTCAATATCTACTAATCTATGACTGCAATCAAACTGAAATTTTGTATGTTCATAAAAGCAATGAATATAACTTCACCTATGGGACTTTGAATAACCGGGTGAGCACGAATCCAACACGGCGGAGACGAGAAATCTCTACTTGGTATAAAACAAAGTTCCCGATTCTGGATGGATTTTGATGCGGTTTTCACCATTCTGTAAAGGATATCTCGAGGAGGATTTCTGTAGAAAATAATGTATTTATGATCAAAGGAAGCCGAGCAGTAACGATTTCAGAGGAAAAGTAAAAAAAAAAAACCTGGCGTCCGAGCGCTTTGTAAGCATTCGCTGGACAAACCGTTAAAAATATCTAAATACTATGAGTGTAAGAATTGTTCATCATGAAAAGTTCTACAAAAAGGTCCGCGAGACCATATGTCTATCTTCAATACATCGCCAACTATAAGTGATTTTACGTTTCAATTTCTTCCAACCGTGTCCATTTAACTACTGAGGCGACAGTTTACGAGCTAGCTAAGAGCGAGTCTATCATCCCTGTTACAGCCTAGCTAGCGAGCGAACCTATTGCCTCAGATACAGCCAGCAGCAAACCGTCGAGTCGTGTTGAGTTAAGACTTCTGAGAAGGGTGGTTGTGTTTGGAGTTTTCCTGGAAGTGCGACTCGGGTTTTCTTCATTTCGCCTGTGAAACACAGTCAAGTAAGATTGGACGGAAGGCGGATTTGATTTTCATTCACCTCGCCATTCCCTGGAAGTGCAACTCTCATTTCGCCTGTGAACTTTTCGTTCCGCAAAATTCACAGTCAATTTAAGATTGTACTGAAGGGGGATTATGTTATATTAAAGTATACTGATTGGCGTATAATCTCTACTTAGTATAAAACAAAGTCTCCGATTCGTGGATGTCACGGGTAATCTCGAGAACCACTGAATGGATTTTGATGTGGTTTTCACCATTCTGTAAAGGATATCTCGAGGAAAATAATTTATTTATGACCAAAGGAAGTCAAGCACTAACGATTTCAGTGAAAAGGTCGAAAAAACCTGGCGTCTCTGCGCTTTTTAAGCTTACGCTGGGCAAACCGTCAAAATTATCTATATACTATGAGTTTAAGAATACCACCCCAGTTACAGCTTAGCTAGCGGACGAGCTTATTGCCCCTGATAGCCTACAGCCAGCAGCAAACTGTCGAGTCGTGTTGAGTTAAAAACTTTAGAGAAGAGTGGTTGTGTTTGGAGTTTCCCTGGAAGTGCAACTCGGCGTTTCTTCATTTCGCCTGTGAACTTTTCGTTCCGCAAAATTAACAGTCAAGTTAAGATTGGACGGAAGGGGGATTTGTGTTTCATGCACCTCGCCATTCTTCAATTACGTCTTAATCAACTGGAGTAAAATAATCGGATTGGAATAGACTCTTCTATTCGCACACGTCCTGCCTACTGAGTTCGTCGTTTGTTGGTCCTACAAATATCTGCTTTCCCAAATTGTACCGCCAGCCATCCTTCTGCTTTATTTCCCTTCTTCAAACATCTATAGTGTAAGTTGGTCAATGTGTCTTTCTCACATAAATTGTTCTTTTCTTTGGAGAATTTGCGTGGATAAAGGATAGCCCTTATCCGTCACAGTCCCTCATTGTCGCCTGTACAGTCATGTGAACGGACAAAACAATTGATTGTGCGTTTGACGTATGTAGACTACAAACACATAATTATTCCTCAATGGAAGTGAAGCCAGTATTCTGTGCTAAAGAGAATCGTGATGGCGTATTCTCGTGGGGGCGCGTAAGCATGGATCATTAATCAGCCAGTTTAGTTTCATCGAGCGCACCGTACTGCATTTCGAGGTTAAACAAGCTCTGGCAATTACGCTCATCATTCGCTACAAGGAATTGCACATTGCAGTTAAACTAACTTTCTGGTGATTACACTCGTTGTATGTAACAGTGAACATGCCAGATAGCTCACGCCATGCCACAGAACTCCACAATTCCATGGCAAATAATGAGGGATGTCGTGATACTGGTACAATTTGCTAAATGAATTACATTTATTTGACATAAAGTAAGATTTTATTATATATATATATATATATATATATATCATCATATATATTATTTCAGTAGTATAGATCCCTCCTGCGGCGCTCACAAGCGACCGATAGTGACAAATGAGCATTCAAATGAAAGAGAATAGACATTAGCATTGACGAATTGCACTCTAATTTCATAAATGTGTATAATTTCTTTAAAAAATGAATTTTTAAGAATGTACGAAGTGTGCGATTTGCGGATGCTGTTGCTGTAGGAAAATGCGCTCCATAATTGCTGTCCATTTCACATTTGGGCCGCTGTGACGCCTGTTTCATGTCATTTTAACATTCTGAGGTCTTTCCTTTATCATTTTGCCTGGATTTCAGAAATAGTTAATCAAAGGAATGAGTACTCAAATCGTATAATTTCATTAATATCGAATAACCGGTGAGTGTTATGATGATACAATTTTCAGTGATTGCTCTCTTAAGTTAGGGAACTTAGAACTTGGAATTCTAGCTGAAATGTAAATAGTGTTCTATAATCATTTGGTTGAAATAAAAACATAACAACCTTTCTCCTTTAGTATCCCATTCTAAACCTATTGGGGTAAGTGTGGTTTATGAACATGCGAGATTTCTCGCACGGGTCCACTAGTATATGTTTTAAAAAAGCTAAAGCTTATTCAAGTTACCATTAGTGTACCAGGTAGCTTCTGCACTCCATGAACAGTATTTCAGCTAAAAACTAATTACTTTAGTGACTGATCTTCGTAAGGTTATTAATACTCAACGGTGACGAAAGACTGACGTACCCACACAGACTGTCCAGATGACCAGTTTCGCTCATAATAATAATAATAATAATAATAACAAGAAGTTCCGTGAAGAACTATAAAGCCTACTTTTCATGCCAATGATTATTCTACAGTATATGAACCTATCTAGAATAATGACAAAATTAAGTTGGTAATATCGAAATATCAAATTAGTTCAAAATATACCTGGTATAATGTAGCCTAATAGAGCACTACAGTTGGCAGCCCTGGTGACTGAATATATTCTTAGTTCCATCTTTTAAGGTACAGAATACAAAATTAGGTTGAAGTACAATGGACGTTACATGCAGTTATATACTGGATTGGCTTGCATACTTTCTGATATATTGGTATTTGGATAAAAAAAAAATAGAGAGAGCAATTATTAACAGTTGGCAGCCCTTGTGGCTCTTATGAATACGCTCAATCAACTCTGTTTATGTACAGATATTACATACAAAATTTGGCTGAAATCCAATTGATAGTGTAGAAGTTATATGCATTTAAACATTGGACCTATCAGAAGGCTTAAAATTATTTTGGCAACACTGTCATTGTTGGCCACCTGGAAATTAAACTGAAATAGTATTATCTGCATGTGTACCAATTTTGGAATAGCTCCCATGCATACCTTGCGAGATATCCAACATGGAGCTCAAATTTCTAGTGCGTTTTTTCAGCAGTTGGTAGCACTGACATCATTTTCAAATATGGACGTGAGATATTCCGGTGCACATCTTAACTCATACTAAATTTGGTTTTGATTGCTGCAGCCGTTTAGGAGTTGATAGGGGGGCACACACACACAGCCAGACAGACAGACAGACAGACAGACACACATTTTCCCGGATCGATCTCATAAGTCTACTTTTTCCTCATTTTGGCAAAATGTGAAAAGTAGGCTAAAATACTCATTCCTTATACTACATGGACTGTCAGATAAACGTCGTCTCAAATATGTTAATGTACTTACTATATTGCCAAAGAGACAATGCTAGTGCGTTAGGATACTGTTAGGCTGACATGACATAATGAAATTTTTGTTATAATTATTATTATTATTATTATTATTATTATTATTTTAAGCTTAGATGATATACAAAAGTTCAGACGTCATCGAAAATTCCTTAAACTTAGATACCCTAAATTTACATTTCTATGCTGATGGATTTGGAAACAAAACAAAATATTGCTCTGTATTAGAGGTGACTCTCGTTAAGTCCAGAATATATCAGATAGGCGCTCTAGAGCTATGAATTTAGTCAAGCTACATATATCCTGAAATAGCCCGGGCAAATTGTGTGACATTTGTAAAATTGATACTGGTAATGAGACATGGCGTTTTATGTATCGTTTACTGTCACAATTTCAGTCAGCGAAATGGAAATAATCCTCCTTAATCTTAGAAATAGCTGACAGGTCTAAGAAAAACGTTATTCTGGAAGGTTTTTACGTTTTCCACGGATTGGTGAATTTCGAATTTATTCCTTTTTACGATATGACTACCCATGTTGCTGTTCTTAATCAGTTCGCTACATTTCTTTCTATGAATGGTAAATTTTACGGATGGAACTTTAAGGTAGTTTCAAGAACTGAGTAAAATTTGATGCAACCATCTTAGATCAGAGTTGGCGCAGTAATGTCAGTCTAACAGTATCCTAACGCACTAGCATTGTCTATATGGCAATACAGTGAGTACATTAACATATTTGAGACGTCGTTGATCTGACAGTACTTGCAGTATAACGAAAAGATTTGTCTGAAATATGGATCAAATATCATTCGACTTTCCTAACGTGCTATGTATCATTTCATAATATGGAAAATTTGGCTTTGAAAATAATAGAAACCTGCTTCTTGCACACATGATCTCACCTTTGTGGTAGATTGATTCGTAAGTGTCGACAAAGAAGTGAAGTAGCACTGAAATAGATTTATGAAATTACCCTCGTACCGCGTGTTTCCCCTCTAATAAAATCTATGGCTGGAGCGATTTCAATAAAGTTTGATGAGGACATACTAGTGCCCAGTTCGACCAGGAACGTGCCTTTCAAACTTTCCCAAACCTAATATGCACGAAACAGAACATGGCGGCCACGCGAATTTCAACTGCTTAAATGGGCTTTTTTCGTGACTTTATCATCCGAGAGCAGTGAAACTTGGCATAGAAAATCACATCTTCTTCTTTCCTAGCATTTATCCATTCACATGGGGTCTGCTTTTCTGCTACGTCTTTTCCACAAGGCTCTGTTGTGGACGTCTTAAGGATTGAGATTCGCATCCCTCATGTAATCTCGGATGTTGTCCATCCTCTTTAGCGATCTACTACGGGGTCAACGTCCATCAAGATTGAGTTGGAGTGCTGTTTGGACCACCGAATCGTCGTCTCTCCACATGGCGGGCCTCTCTTCCTTTCTCGACAATTGGGGCTACACCAATCCTTCGACGCACGATGTCATTTAGTACATGGTCATAAAGAGTTCATGATGATGATGATAATTGTTGTATTAAGGGGCCTAACATCTAGGTTATCGGCTCCTAATGGTCTGGGTGATAGCGAAAATGACAGTGAAATGGAAACCATAACGAAAACCAAGATGAATTAAAAATACTTACAAAAATGGAACTTAGATTGAAAATACTCACGAAAGCAATTTAGATTGAAAAATCAGCACAAAATGTAGTTCAGGTTCAAAATACTTACAAAACGCAATGTAGATTCGAAATACTCACGAAATGCAATTGAAGTTCAAAATACGTACAAAATGCAATTGAAATTGAAAATACTTACAATCTGTCATTTTGATTCAAACTCTCACAATATGTCTGTCGGCACGCAATTCAAAATACTGTACATACAAAATGCAATTTGGATCGAAAATACTTACAAAATGCAATGTAGATTGAAAATACTCACAACAGGGAATTTGGATGGAAAAAGACTTACAAAATGTAATTTAAATACATGGGGGGCCAATTCACAAAACAGTGCGGGAATCTTAAAGAGAAAAGGAAATATCATGAAAAGAAAATGAAAGCTGATTCCACGAATATTGAGGGGTCAGGAAAGACGAGACAATGGCCAAATAAGGTAGGAAAGGAAGAGTCTCCCTAGGCCTCAGATACGCTAATACCGTCGGGGTCGGTAGAGAACAAGAGTTGACCAAGGGAGGTTGACCGGAAAGACGACGGAGAGGAGTCCGGCACAAGTAAGTGGAAGCAATGCCGGACTCAGCTTGGGTCCCGTGGTCGTCAACCCACGTTCCATTAGTATTGAGCCCCTAGGGGGCGTAACGAGTTTAACCAAGGGACCACCACAGCATCCTCATCTCCATCGTGTGAAGAGCCTGTCCCAGATTCCCTGTCAAAGGTCGGCATTCTCTCCCGTCGAGGGCTACTGGGCTCATCACTGTTCTATACATTTTCGCCTACAGGCATCATTTTATCACAAAGGACACCAGTGACTTGCCTCCACTTTAGCCATTCTGCATTGACTCTCATCCGAGTGTCCAGGGTTGAATCATTCGAAGATGTAATTACAGATCCAAGGTATTTGAACTCTGTGGTTTTCTCCAAATTCTGGTCATCAATGCTGATGGTACCACTGGTTTGAGGACCACTTTCCAGATATTTCGTTTTTGAAGGTTAAGACGCATGCCATTCTCTGTTAGCCTGTCTTTCCAAGTTTGCGTCTGATTTTGGAGTTCCGGACGGGTAACTTGAGTGAGTACCACGTCATCTAAATACAGAAGCGTCCAGGGATGAGAGGACTGTATATCGGCCGTTACTGTGTCCATGCAAAGAATATATATTAATGGAGAGAGGGCTGAGCCCTGATCAACGCTAACAGTGATTTTGAAGGGTGGAGAGATACCATTGGCACACTGGACTACACTGCACACATTTCGATAGAGAAGCTGGATCCAACTCACGTACATTGCTGGTACTCCGTGGAGCCGTAGTGCTCGCCAGATCAGATCTTATGGGACCCTAACGAAGGCCTTCTCTAGGCCTAAGAATGTCATGTGTATAGCCCTTCTTTTTCTGAGTGCTTCTCCAACATCAAGCGTGCAGCGTGGATTGCATCCGTAGTACCACAGCCCATGACAAACCCACACTGGTTAGGGGAATATAGAGACTATTGTTCGGAGCCTACCATCCAGTACACTTCCAAAGAATTTCATGGTGTGACTAAGGATACGTATTGGTCTGTACTTGTTGCATATAGTGACATCTCATATTCTCTTCCATATGGGCACGGTTGTGCATGTGGTCCATATTTGTGGAGGCATATTGGTGGTTACAATTTTGTTGAATAGGGAGGCAAGAGATTCTGCTCCCTGCTCTCTGAGTAGTTTCCAGATTTCTGCAGGTATATCATTTGGACCTGCTGCCTTGCCATTTTTCATCTTCTGGATGGCCACCGTCACTTCTCCTACTGTTATCTCTGTCACCGGCCCATGGGTAGGCTTGGGGGCTTAATAGTGGTGGATGTGAGAATTCTTAATTGCAGATGCCATCATACTGGACCATTTTTGAAGGATAGATTGTGGGTCTCTGAGGATCATTTTTCAGTTCCCTTAACATGCATGACGTGTCCAATGTCTCGGGATGCACGATTGTGGCACTTGGCAAGACGATATACATTTGTTTTACCTCTTGGCTTGTCAAGCTGGTCATACAGATCTCAGTAGTGTTCATTTTAGCAGCTACCACTGCTCTCTTGGTGCCTCAAAGATGGCACAGGAAATCTCAATTTAGAATATATATGCATCTAATTTGTTCAATTGTTATCAAACCTTCAAGCTGGCGGCAGTTCGAAATTCTAAAAATGTATGTTCCTTTCTCGTATCGTATTCAAGCGACAAAAAAGAAGATTCATCTAATGTATCACCATAATAATCTACTGGCGCTGAATTCTCTAGCTTACTTTTCGTAACTTTTAGATGCCGTGCATTTGTCTTTTCGGATAATGAACTCCAGTGACTAGTCATAGAATGATGCCATCTCTATGGGGGGAGTCATAATTGGCCGATAATGAAAGTCACCATACTCTTATGTAATTTTTATACTAGTCGTGGTGGTGATGATTACATAATGGACGGAACATCCTTGTCATCTGTTCCAATTGGGGTAGGTATCGTAAATTTTACACTATAGGCCTACGCATGTTATTTTATGGAAAAGAGAACATTTTAGTGATGTTGCATTGAACCTTTATTTCATAAAGTTGATAAACCAATATTATGAACTAAATATTCAAGTACACAATTCTTTAGTGCTGTATTCATGTAATGTAAACGCTTTTTCATGTGACTTTGGAAACATAATTTCCAGTGCTGGAGATGTGTTGATGTAAGTTATCTTTGGCAATATTATGAAACCTTTGGTTTAAGAAATGGCAAGCAATAGCACCATAGTAATACCATTTTTACTATCTTACAGTATTACTTTATGCTTATTCTCTGAAATGCCTACTGATTATTGCATTTTGAGTTTCAAATTGTTGTACTATAATGTAGGGCATGTACCATAAACTTTATTCACTTTCTCATGGAACAGTATATTGAATTGGCGGGAGAATTTGAAATGGAAACGAACAGCGGAACACATGAAAATATAATATTTAGTGATGCTGCTCTTTTATGGAATGGTGGTTGTGGAGATTGATTCAATGGCAAGTCATCTAGGTCTTGTATTCCAACTTTGTAATGTGGGCATCGTAAACAATACATCATACGCATGTTAACTTATAATAAAAAGCATCCCCTAGTGATTTTTTTAACTGGTCTAAGGAAAAGTTGTTTAACCAGTGTCATGAAATAAATATTCCGTCTCATGATGTTTTGTTGCTGTATTCATAAATTGTTAACAGTGCGTCATTGGACACATGATTTCCAGTGCTGGAGTTGTGCTCATGTGGTTTATCTTGGGCAATGATGAACGATTTGGTTTAAATCAAGGTAAGAATTTGTACTCAATTAAGACAATTTTGCTAACTTAACATGCAATATTTATATATATTGTCAAAATAGACTATAATGTTAGGCTATTGAGTTTTATCACAATGTAGGTCATCTCTGTAAAGCAATGTAGTCCATCCTATAAAATTCTGATTGGAAGGGGAGTTTTGTGATGTGAAGGACCAGCAGAACATGTTAAAATAGGCTATGTTAGCTCTACACTGAACTTATTTACTTGTTAATGATATAACTTAGCATCAACAAATTTACACACAATCGTAGATAGTTCACAAACAAGCTCACACTTTTCAACTTTCTGCTGCTAAAAGGAACAGCAAGTAGAATGCTGTGGAGTATATACGTTAAAGAGGAACTACGATAGAAATATCGACTATGAATGAGGCTATCAGAAAGTGAATTCTCCCTGAGGTATTGGTTGGAGTGTGAGCATATTTGGTTTCGTGTATTTCGTAATAGGAACTAACCTTGGACGTGAATCACTAGTATATCCCTTCTGAAATGTTCTAAAATGATGCCAATTTATCTTTATACACTTAGAAACAAACAAGTACTTATGTTGTGATAATATTTCGGCTATCCATTTAATTAGTATGTGCTTAATTTCATTGTGAGTTTATTTAGTTTGTAGAAATCTAAATGTTGCTACTTAGTAATCAAATCATGCGAGTTGAAGGGAGCCGAGAATAGACAGATGGCGATGATCGAATCCAGTCATGGAAGTGTAACATCATATTGCCCATGGAATCTACGTTTGAGGGACAACACAGCCAAGAACTTAAAAAGCAATATCAGGTAAGGACATGTTGAAACCACTGTAATTAACTAAGCTGATTCTTGGCTGAAAGAAAGAGACACAATCTGTAAAAAGAAAAAAAACCTTTGTCCACTCCCTCCATCAGAAAATTATGAATCCCGAGAAATAAAAGACTGAAATAGGATAATGGATGCACTGAGACTGAAGCATATGAATGGATCAGAGTGATTTTGATGGATACAGTGAGCGCGGTGTTCCGAGTCCTAGGTGATGAATATAATCGCCATTATTGTCGATGGGCTGGTTGAAGACAAATGTGCGTTAGAACCCCACCGCACAATGCAGTACGTCCAAATGATTTCAGTAATTGCTGCAGCAGTCTATACGAACTACAAATATCCCTTAGTTACCTAACAAAGTCACTTCATTTGCAAATGCAACGAGGACTCTAGTGCAAAGCCTGCTGCAATGAGAGTACAGTTCACAAACACTACTGTTGATATGATACTACTCCTGTACATTAGCCGTGGCGGAAGTATATTCTTTCAAACATTTTCGAAATAGAGTATACAGAAAAATGGATGTATTTACTTGTTTCCTTTTTCATTCAGCTATCAAAGTTAAAGAATTGTACTGTATTTCCTTCGGTTCAGTTTATTCGGTCGGATTCCAACCTTACCTTTAGTTTTTATAACAGACAACAATCTCACATAGCAGCAGCTGGAGTTAATTCTCCACTGTTCCGTATTTTTGAACAGGTATTAGCATAACATTAGTAATGTGCTGAATGCGAGGTTTACAAATGTGCGCTCCGAATAAATGAGAGATAAAAATTCAATATAGAGGATGCGTGAATTTCAAAATTAAAATGTTCTTTCTCGAAATTAATTCTACCTATGATCATGAATTTTAAACTGATGATCAGTACTGTAATTTAAATGAAAACTACACCATCACTTCCAGTTTAATTCACAAGTTTTGGATGTTGTCCACGTGACTGTGTTACTTCTCCGAACCTATTTATCCAGTCCTCACACATCATTCCTACTGTGATGTATGAGGATGTGAGTATTCCGAAACATATTATTTAAAAAAATATTGGATACGTCTGAAAGTAGGTGGAGGGGGTGATATTTTAAAAGAAACCTACCTACACCAAATGAAGCATCAGCAAAAAGGGTACTGTGTGGACGGGCTATGCTAGCGAGACTAGGAATGGCGTATTTATGGAATAGGGACTTACGTAGGCAGAAGAATAGGGTGCGCAGAAAGGTATACGGCATCGAGTTGCAGGTAGAGAAGAGTGTGCTAACAGGATAACTTTAACAGAGTTCTGTGTAATAGGGCAATTTATGAGTACAAAGCCTGAGGATCTAACGAAAAGAGAAATGAGAGGGACAGTTTGGTGGTTAATGGGAGTTTATATGTACAAAGCTTTGGGAAAAGTAGGAAAAGAGGACCTTTCAGTGCAGTCAACTTTGATTTGAGGACAATGCCGATTTAAACTACCTTAAGTCACTATTGTAATTCTTCCGAAATTGACAGAAATACTTGAGGAAATAAGGAGCATAAATTTGTAATTATGACGTGCAGCATTATTTCCATGTTACGTTTAGGAGGTCCAGTGGATCGTACCATTCAACAAGTGTCGTACTGAAAATCTGCACGTTCAACACTCAAGTACGTGTCTGATTTTCAAAATCATCTGTATCTACTATACAGGTAGCATGTATCAGCACGGCTCCAGTTAAAGAGAAAATTGGTAAAAATATATATATATATTTTTTATTTAGTCAATTTACCCTCTAGGTTGGTGATTCCCACGGACTCAGCGAGGGAACTCACCACTACCGCCACTATGGGCAGTGTCCTGGAGCTTGGAACATCTGGTCGGGATGGACACAACTGGGGAGGTGTGATCAGCACTTCGTCCAGGCGGCCTCACCTGCAAGGCAAACAGGGGCCTCATGAGGGATGGGAAGGGATGGAAGATTGGTATGGATAGGCTAGGAAGAGGGAAGGAGGCAGCCGTGACCTTACAGTAGGTACTGTACCCGTAATCCACGTGGTCTTACCTGTTGCAATCCGATGGAAGGCTGGATCGTAGATTCTAGAAGTTCCCGGCTCAAATAACCTCTGAAAAACCTACCAACTAGGATCAACCAGGGATCAGGCTACGTCGATATTAAAGAATGCGGTACGAAGATGCCAGTGGTGTATAAAATTACGATGAAACAAAGCTCAAAAGAACTCGAACAAGAGACTCTAAAATAAAAATAAAAATATCTCGGGCGTTAAGTTTAAGCAAACTCAAAGAAAACCACCCACTGGTCCTCCTAACGCACTCCCCTTTTCTGATATAAAACACTAGTCGTTCTAAGATTCTTTAAAATTAAATTCAATTTATTGACTGATTAATGATGAATGTCCGTCAATTCGACACAAAGTTAAAGAAAAGTTTCTTTAAATCAAATCATGAAAAATGTAGTTTTAAACAAATGCCTACAGTAAGGCCCCATCTTACTGTTCATATCATTCGCTGAACAAATAACAAGAAAAATATAATGTTACATTATATACTGATGTTATACCCTTAAAGATTTATACAAATTTTACATTATATATACAAGTTACATCCTCAAATAGGATTTTGTTTTCAACGCTGCCTATCTTCATTTAATTTTACAAGTATGTTTCATGGTTATCATTTCCTTAATTCGATGAATTCAACAATCAATTAAGATAATCAAATTGTGTTACATTTTGTGAAAATAGTTCATTAACTATTTATAAGCTTCAAAGAATGCAGTATATTTTTACTCAAAATTACTGAAATATCACATGTATTATGTTGCATGAATTAGTTAAAGTAGTTTAAGAAGTATCTGTGTTACTTGAATATGGGTGTCATGATATAGACAATTTATCTCCGGCAAATCCTACTAGGCGAGAATAAAACGTAGGGTTACTTGCATAAAACAAGCATAAGAAAAACATTCGTGATTCCAAATCACGAGAACTACAATATCAAATCCAAATAAGTGATAGCTCAAAAGCTAATTTCACTCTTACCAAAACGCAATAACTACGTTAACGTCTTCTCCAAAAGACTACAAGAACAATATCCAGCATTAATATTGACCATCCAATGATGTCAAATATTAGCTGCACTAACACAATAAATCGTATGCACAAAATTGCAATACCTCAACTAAGCTTTCCAAAGCTGTCTAGAATTAAACCCAAACGTTATTAAACTTGAAACCTTTCAGAAATTGCTCTGAAAATATCATGCCCCATCATGAACGAATATAGAAATGCCACATATTACTTCCTTTCTTACTTCATTAAACAAGAAGCAACAATTTGTTAGATAAATTTTATTATTCATTTCCACAATAATCGTCTTTAAATTCTACGACAAATTCTGTTATAACAATGTGAACAGTTAAATTTGATTCACAGTTCCAATATATATATATATATATATATATATATATATATATATATATATATTTCCATAATGACTTATATGTGTTAGAAAAATTGTAAATAGACACTATCAAAATAGTCGTTTCAGTTTCGCCTATCCAAATCCGAAAAATGGCTCAACTACTCAGAAGAAAACACGTGAGACTTACATCATGGAAAGGAGTCTATTATCAAATCAATAGATACACGCAAACCATTAAATCAAACGATGATCTATCCAAGAGTCTTCCCAAAAACGAATTGAAATAACACAAGCAAAAACTGAATGAACGAAAATATTACATTTAAAGAAAGATCTTTAATCAAAAAATATATAAAAGTAGGCTGCAAATGCCTTGGCAATCAATTCACAATTGTTTTCGCCGGACGATTTCCATAAATCCATAAACATGGAAAATAACGATGAGAATGCACTATCATTTCTAAAAGAAAGAATTTCTACTAGAATGTCATAAGTCCAAACGAATAGTATCACTGAAATATTTTGGAAAAGTTCAAGTGCACGAGTGTGTTGCCATCTTCTTCCTAATTACTATTCTTATACAAAGATATCGTCGTCTTGTTCCTAATTATGCTGCATATATCTTCCCAACAAAATTGAATGCTTGGTTTTATTTCCAAAATTTTAAAAATAAAAGCAACAAAGTAATGCTCTAAATAGCATCACGTTTACATTTAACTACACAAAAAATTACATTCTCCGACAGAAATGATAAAGAAGAATCAGATCTAGCCTTTGAATGAAATTCATACTAATTAATGAAATATTGGTGAAAAGTATCAAACTAAAAGTGACAAGTTCTACTGTCTACAAGAGAAGAAAAGATTTCCAGCTACCTTGGGCGAAGTTCTAGTTGAAATTGAAGAAAATGTATAGGAATATAAATTCCTGTCAGGAATCGAACCATCGTCCCTGAGAAGATCATGGCTGGAACTGCAAGTCGCCGAACCAACTTCCTCCTAACCCGAAAACTACTGTCCACGAAACGGAGTTCCTGCATAATGCTTGCGCAAGGCTCCCTCGACGTTATCAGTAAAGTAGCTTCCTTTCTATGGAGTTGTTTCTTCATTCTTGGCTACTTTAAAGTCACTGGTTTAGAACTAATGTTCTCAACATTTTCTTTCTCTTCATTGTAGAGTTCAAAAGGATGTCATTCCAAATGATCAACTCTGCTACTGCATTACATTCCTGAACGATATGTTTAGCACATCATTACTCCAATAGTTTGTTTCTCACAAGAATATCCAGTCATAATGTTGTCGATAATAATGCTTTCTTGCATTTCAAACCAATACTTAGCAGGTTTCCTCATTGAATTCTGTATTAACAAAGTCCATGTGTTGGCTAAGCTCACTCGTTCGAATCGCGCTGCGTGTAGAAAGCACTCGTATAACGCGTGATACACGGAACTTCCTTATACGAACGATAACATGTTCACTGCATAGATTGCTGTACTCAAGTGTCTGTCGTCTCAAAGCTGCTGATCCACGACTCAGCTGGTAGTCTACCCAAGATGCATCACACCTGTATCGAGGTGGACAATCGAACACAATCGATTATCATTTCATATTTCCTTCAACTAGTTGCAATTACAAGTTCGTGAGCATGTCCTGTGCACGTGATCAGGAGTGTGGCGGGGTAGTCTATGCATCTCCTTAGTGCATACGAAGCAAACTGTGGCTCAAAGTCTACAGTCAAAATACTGTCAAGCAATAACTTCCAAATACGTCTCGCTGTCATATCAGGGTTCCAATAAATAGCAAAATACTGTCTCAGTACCATCCCGGCATTTGCCCGAAGACGAAGTGGGAAACCACGGAAAACCACTTCGAGGATGGCTGAGGTGGGAATCGAACCCCCTCTACTCATTTGGACCACCCTAGGCTGAGTAGACCTCGTTCCAGTCCTCATACCACTTTTCAAATTTCGTGGCAGAGCCAGGAATCGAACCCAGGACCTCCGGGGCGGCAGCTAACCATGCTGACCGCTACGCTACGGAGGCGACAAAAAATATATAGAGGATTAATATTGTCCTGATATAATGCTTCATGTGAATTTGAGCCCTTAAATTTTCCTCCGGGAGATACCACAGTATTGTTATATGTTATGAATTGGAACATACTGTTGATTGTGATAAATTGTTGCTCTAAGGGGCACAACATCTAGATAATTGGTCGCTGAAGTTAGTTGAGATGTTTAGTGTAGGTGACTAATTTTGAGTATTAATATGCATTGTCTGAATGCAAATTGCTTATTTTATATTGTGGTAGAGTTCTGAGGTTCACTACTGTCCTCCTCAGGCTATGCATACAGGCATGTTAGTCATATTCCAGACTACTTGATTTTGCCTTAAAAATTCACGAATAAAGGTATAATATCCTACCACTGCAACACAGACACTACTATGAGCATCAAGGGATTCAACTGATTCACTGTCTCTAAACAATTACCATTTTATTTCCCCTATAAAATCTCGGAACGACATAATAACGTTCGAAAATTTCCTACTGGGTCCTGGAATTGAATTCCCAATTTCAGGGATACTGATCAAGTTATATATTAATTTATAGAAGGCACAAATTTGAGCGTGATACTTTTTATTGAAATGTTCTCTTTTTTCGTAATTTACGATCAAGTAATTATGTTATTTCTTGTACGTGCGACGTACAATGACTGAAATACGTTAGCGTTAATGAACTTTATGTTGAATTTCAATTGCAAATGTATCAAATTTCTTCAATTTACATAAATTAGCAACTTCGTTGTGTCACTAGACTAAAATTCTCACCCGGTAGGTCGACATTTTATTACAAATGATGCAACTGGGGATAAGATTAATTATGTAAAACTGAGTGATTAGTGTTCTTTATTTTTTTTGCAGTCAGTTCAATAATCAGCCAGCAATTGATTTGCATTCATTGTCGGAATTACGCCTATTGTAATTTCAAGAAGTACAGTAGCAGAGGTATTGTGAACACAGCGATTGTGGTCGTACTAGGTATTTAAGGTACAGTATTAAAAATTGTGAAAATAAACATCTTACATCAACAGGGACGAAAGTCACGCTCTTATTCTTCGCGAAGTTCATTTTGGCAGTTTATTATTCTAAACTTTCTGAAGGAAGAAATAAACAGTAATGAGTGGAATACAAACCTTCAAAAGAGTTGCTTAATTGAGTGGATTATTTGCATAGAGCTGAATCTATAATAACAAATTGATTGTTGGAAACACCATCAGTACATTATTGGCCTATAACTATGACTGTCTCCAAGTAGCCTTACGGGTTGGACGTCCGGTAGTAAACTAAACCTAACATATTTCGAGCGCATCAGGTGGTCCTTTTTCTAGAAAATTATTCAATTTTGACCTCATGTGGACTGCATACTTAAACAATGAAATATTGTGTTGTAGTTAGCAGACAATTAAGAAAACCATATCAGGATAACGTTGTGTTACGGCAACGTGAAATTACAATAGTTATATAAAACTAAGTTTCTATCTTTGTAGAATAGTAATTTCCGGCCAATTTCCTTCCTGCTGTTCCTTTTTTTATGACTGATTGTCCAATGAGAAGATGCATATCATATGATACACCGACTATCAAAACTTGGGAGTTATAACATACCCCCTAGCATCAATCTGAGCTGCAAACTTCACTCAGTAGATGTTCTACATTTCTTATATGATATGACTAGTAGAAATGCCCGATCTTTGAATGTCCTCTGGTATTTACCGACCACTAACTATCATATATTCACATATTATTTTTGAAGTTATGGTTTTTACCTTTGTTCAAATAAATGTACGACTAACCAGTGCCAAAATAAATGTAACAAGGATAGCACATTGTTAGTTATTTGTGACAAACGGGCAGATGACAGAAAGGCAGGTTAATCTTCGAACAACTATGATCCTACAAACTAAACTTTGCTACTTCAAATCATGAAAACATTGCCCGATTCAAACAACAACGACAACGATGAAAACAAGAACGATGGCGACAATAAAGTTCGAATGAAATAACAGTTAAGGGGGAACGTATGCAAAATTGCACTCCAGTAAAATAGTTATTGTAACTCTCAGAGTTTTAGAGATAATGCAATAGACTTTGACACACATGGTTACCAGTATAAACTTTGTAGGAAATAACACGAAATAAACCAGTGAACATAAGGCAAAATCAATAATAAGTGTACTATTATTAAAATGCTCAGTATCTGGGACTGCCTCTCCATTTTGGCGAAGGCGTGGTGACGCCACGGTCAATCTGTTGGCCTCTCACCAAGGTGGACTGGGTTCGATTCGTGGTCAATACATGTGAGATTTTCGATGTGAAATGCCATGTTTTGTTGTTCAGATTCCACGTAAATAAGAGGTCCCGTGGCTCATAATCACAAGATTCACGGCCACGCAAAACTACAATCTTTCTTCCTTCCGTTTCGGTGATAGTATTCCCAAGTTACCCGAATAACTGATCATCGGGTATCTGACAGGAACCTGTCCACATAAAGTAGAGTTTCGGGATTGAACAATTCAACATGGCCATCATCCGAAATATTTCGACGGTTCTCAATATCTGCGAATCTATTGCAGCAATCAAACTGGAATTTTGTATGTTGATAGAGATTATTAACATAAGTTCACGTATGGGCCTTTCAATAACCTGATTAACACAAATCAAGCATGGCCGTGACGCGAAATTTATTTATACGGATTTTTCTCGAGACAAAATTATCAGAGAGCAGTGGCAATTTGCACGGTAAATCTTCATGCGATGCTTAATATATTGTCATCTATTTTAATTCAATTTCTATGAGAACTTAAAAATGGCGGCTGTGCTTAATGTTTTAAATCACGTTTATATTCCTCGTGACCTAAACAAGCAATAGAAATATAGGTTAGTATAATAACCTACGATTATAATATTCATCTGCTGGCATATAATTCTGTAGCACATATGTAAAACAGTCCACTATCAACAATCTAATCACTCGAGTGCAATGAAACTCAGAAGCGTGAATCTTTATTCAGTATTGAGACATCTAATGTCGTTCAATTGTTTTTAAAAGTTCAAAATGCATCAGCTCGATATTTAAAATTTGTATTTTTCTTACTACTTTCTCGTATCTTATGCAGGCGTTTGAAAAGATGATCGTATGCTGGGCTATGATAACAATCCTTATCTAGTGGCACTAACTTCTGTAGCTTACTTTTCGTAAATCATAGAAGCCGTGCATTTAAATTTTCTAAAAATTAATTCCCGGTTGCAGAAAGATGCCATCTCGTGGAAGGAGTCTTCATCACCGATATTGAAAGCTTTATATTCTAGACTATAGCTTTTCATTGTAATAGTGTTGGTGAAGGCATAGGTCGTAAACCAAAAGCTATTTAGTATAACGCATGGAAACTCCTTGCAATAGGCAGGAGATTTTTGATGGAGATGACCGGTGAGATATATGAAAATGGACTATGTAGTTCTTAACAGAGCTACTTGTTCAAAATGTTAATGTTTAGGCTTAAGACGCAGAAGTGAGACAATAGCGATCGAGATAAGATATAACCAACACGTGGTAGCGGAACAAGGTAGAAACTACATAGATTACAAATTGTCCTTTTAGCCGGTGGTTTATTCCATTTAGATATCTAAAGAATGGACTGGACAGCCTTCCAATTGAGGCAACATTTAAAGAAATACTGCCTACCGCACAACCATTGTAAAGAGAGGGAGAATATTACTTACTCTGGGATTTTACCCATTACAGCCAAGTCTAATCCTTTTCTAGGCCTGCTAATGTTAAATGAAGAGGTGGAAAATTAATCTTAACCAGTAAAAAGAAATAAGTTAGAAAAGGATCTTCTAGATTGCAGAAACTTTAGCATAATTTAACCGAAATAAAAGGGAAATGGGCGAGTCAAAGTAACGAAATTAAACTTTAAGACTTCAGAAAGGATGATCCCATTAATTTTAAGTATGCGTTCCAAGCAAGTCTTATATCTTCTACAGACGTCTTGTTTCACTGGTTACACACCCACTAAGGACGACAGTTACCAGACGAACAAAAAATAAGCTGAGATAACTCCCTCCGAGGTTTACGCAGGTCAAAGTCCAAACAAGATCTATTTCATGACAAAGAAATTAAAGACATAAAAGAGACACAACACTTATGCCCATGTGAATTACATCACACTCGACCCAGCGGAGACGTAACTATGTAAATACAGTATGTGGCCCAACCCAGCTCGGATCCAAGGCACCCGCCTGCTGTCTCGTTGTAAGTTCACGAGACCTTTCGTAATCTTCGAGCAAGACACTTTCCTCCATTAGTGAATGGATATAAGACCATCGACCTGCAAGGAGATCAGCTGACTCGCTAAGAAACCACTGCCTAAGCTAATGCGGCAATACCTAAACTAAAATTAAAATAGTGTTCTGATGTCACCACATTTTCTTTGCAGAACCTTTTCTGCTAATGGCAATTTTCATTCTGTTGAGATGCCTCTATCTTATGATTACTGTTACTATTAGCCGTTGATAATTCCCTTAAAGGGCAAAGGCCTCCTGCTAGCAGGGTAGCTCTGAGATATTTCATCAGATGGGCTAGGCTGAGTAGCTTTCACCTTCATAGTAACTTAAAACTAGTATCAATGTCCTATTTACATTCCTATCCATCTACCTCACAAATGATGTGATTGTATTAAACACTATTTGCACAGGTAGAACATTGATCTAATTCATATTAGCCTGATGAGCCTAAGGATCTCTCGAACAGACAGTTTCGACGAAAGTCCTCCACGAATTTCGTTGACCTGCCACTGTCATCCACCGCCTCCCAATCGTCGATTGGAACTCTTCCGACCATCTGGTCTTCGGATGGCCGGGATTTCTTCTTCCATCTCCGGGCTCCCACATTGTAGTTGAGTAGGCAACCTCACGTGATCCATTCTCAGTACATGTCCACTTCAGTTTCCTGACTATGACACAAATCTATTATAATAGAAGGGCATTGTCGAATGAGGTTTTAGAAGTGTCTAAAGAGAGAGAGCTTCATGCATATTTCACGGTAGGCATTACATGCATTAGAAAAATGTATTGAGCCCGATATCAACTCTTCGATTGTGACATCGATGGCTGATGTCATTGCATAATTCCAAGGACGAGCCGAGCACTTCAGAGTAGCTGTATATTATCTCTGGAATGTGCATAGCTTTGTTTTAAAATAAATTTTGTAGTAAATGCATCTCGTTTATCTCGTTGCAGACGTATAATTCAGATAGGATTTGGCTTAAATTACACTAATGTTAAATGTCCGAGATGACACCATCATAGCATAGTCATACTTATAGTGCAGTAAATGTAACGAACTCTTTGCATTGTAAACAAGTAAATATCTTTCTTCGCCGTAAATTCGAGCCTGTAATATGAATCTCCAATGTAATTTGATAGAGATACGTTACGTGTCATACTCTTAGCTTTGCTATTTTGATTTAGAGTCTTTCTTTATAGGTCTTCGAGAGGTTTAACTTAGGATATTATGTTGGAAATTGGTATATTGAGGATAGGGCAAATTAGCACGGACTAGCCGTTTTATACCTCTCAGAAGTAGGCTAAGGATTTGCGCTTTCTGAATAAACTCAGTGTGATATAAATGTAAGCCTGGCCTCTTTATTTTATATTTTTGTGTTTGTATTCCTCTGGACTGGTAGTTGATGATCTCTCACATACCCGACACCCCCGTTTTAATATTCCTCGTGGTTTCCCTGTCCAAGAATGCATTCCTCCCCATCCTATATGTCTTCTCGTTGGGCGAGGGTCTCGGAAGGGTCATTTAAGGTCTGTGGCTCCCCGTAACCTTTGTCAAACGGGCACAGTATTGACCTTAGTTCACTGCCATTCCATGAGGTATTGGCCATTATTAAAGTTCTAAGATACTGACGATTCACCTGTACCTTGTAAATCTTCAGAGGTTGATAATGAGTCAGAAGAAGGTTCTGCAGGCAGTGGCGGTTATCTAAGTTAAAATCCAGGATCCCGTCAACCGCAGACTGCAACAGAAGTGGTGTAAGTGAACAATGGAAGGCTAGGAACTGTTACGGAGACAGTTACGCACGAACTAGTGTACCATAGAATGCACACACAGTATGTTTAAGCGTACTTAGACAGGCAAAAGAGAATAGACAACTAAAGTACTAATATTATATATCCTGGATATATTTACCTTGCTCCATATCTATATTTCTCTGTTTTTAACGTATTCAAACAGTATTGGGACTAGGGACAAGATGTACATAATTAGGTAACTGCTAATGTCCCACGATTATATTATACAAAGTACTCTTATTGTATCTTCATACTGCCCTTTCTTGAAGACTGAGCTACAAGAATAGCGGCATTGATACAAGGCTTAATGGATCGACGACGATGTCGACCAGCAGTGTTGAGAATTGTAAGCACTAAAATAAAACGAAATGCATGCTAATATGCACTAAAAGGCCAATATATATACAGTGTAAACTAAACACAGAAAATATTCTTTGATATTATGTACCTAGAAACAGTAATGCTGAAATTCTTGCTATAAACTGTGGCGGGGAAAATATCGTAACACGAAATGTTGAAATTGTAGGATTTCAAGAAGAAGAAGAAGAAGATTTGATTTCTCTATACAAATTTAATTAACATCTATATATCGGCATGTATAAAACATGTGTCACGCTAGGCATTTCATGCATCACAAAAAATCACGTGGTCCAATTATGTTCGGCATGTCTCTACCTCGCAGGGATTTTTAAAGTTTGCACTAAGAATTACATCTTGATTTCTCAGCAAAAGATTGAAAGCGCATCGTCTCTGAATGGTCACTGTTATGTCCCTTATTGTTTTAATCTAACTTGTTGGATATCCCTGGCAAGTATTTTAATAAGTTTTGAAATTAGCACCACAATTCTGCAAAATATCTTTGAATTACGATGTATGAGAACCTAAGGGTATGCGTGCACCTCTGGATTTAGCGGCTAGCACTCTTGGCTGTCGCCCCCGAGGTTCAAGTTTGATTCTCGGCTCTGCCATGAAATTGAACTCTGCTCTGAGAGCTGGAGCGGAGTATACTCCGCCTTGTAAGGCAATCTGAGATGAGGTGAGTTCAATTCGCAACTCCTCTATCTTCGAAGTGGTTTTCCGTGGTTTTTCACTTCTACTCCATGTAACTGCAGGGATGGTTCCAATCTTCACCTAATTTACAAATACACACGCTATTATAGCCATCGCAATAACTTAGGCATTCAGACAAAATCCCACACACACGCAAGTACACGGGGCTGAATGATCACGATGTGCAAGTCCCTCCAATGAAACAACAACAACAACAACAACAACGAAAGGTATGGATTATCCTCTCCGTGGCGTAGCTGTGATCGTTAAAACGCACACCAAGGCCACGAGGGCAGCTGCAGCAAGTCCGGAGATTGCAGGTTCGAATTCCAGCACTGACAGCGGCTATCCTGAATGTGGCTTTTCCCCGGGGTTTTCCACAATCCCTCTAGAAAAATGCCGGGATAGTACCTTACTTCAAGTCCCTATTACAGTTACACATATTACTACAATAATCACATAAATACAGGTTATTAGACAACTTCAACACACACCCAACTACACGGGGCTGATGACCGAGATGTTCCAATCCCCTAAAAGAAAATCAACAACAACAACAACAACAACAACAAAAGGAATATCCTACTACTGGCTGTTCTCTCACAACAGGATATGAACCGTCTCGCATAGTTCGTCTTGAGAAGGTCTTTAAAATTTCTCAACTCATCCATATTACAAAAAAATTAATTGGAATATACACTCATGAAGACGAATATTGCAACACCATGAAGGAATTGGACATTTGTGTTCATTTTCAAGATATGCAGTATAACGACACGATGAAGGTATGCAAACAATAATTTCGTATATGCCGTTGAATTGTTTAAATGGGTTCTCTACGTGATTGGTCGTGGTGGCACCACCACCAGTATAGTATAGCATGATTGAATTATAGTCAGCATGATTGAATTATAGTCTATGCATAGAAATGCTCTCCGCCTAACAAGCCTGGCCGGCAGTCAAGAGCACGTTATCAACAGATGTTGCAGTTTGTGAGGGCTTGGATAATTGGTCTACAGTGTACATTACCTCATAATAGGCCACGGCCACATTATTCCAATTCCCTGTCCTATTTCAGTCATCTTTGGTCATATCATATATCATTAACGCTTCTGATGGGGTATGCCTCAGGAAGGGCATCGAGTCTTAAAATCAACCCACCACTTAGAAAAATCATTTCACCTTATCCTGGGCTCCGTTTCATTGCCATTAACACAAGGTAATATACAGTAAATAGTATAAGTATTGTGCCCGTTTAGACCGAAGTCCAACTACCACATATGCATCTTACCGAAAGTCAGGTAACACGAGACTCAAAAGAACTCAGGGCTCCAAACCAGGCGAAAAGCAAACACATTTTTTAAAATCTAATTTGCTTCACTGATTTTAGGTTCGATGCAACAATAATGATAAAAGGGAGAAAGGAAAATACCACAGTTTCTAAAAATCTCATTTTATTTATAATTAAAAATTAAGTTTTGAGAAGCAAGATTATAGCACCGTAATGCATGAAAAGAATTTTCATACACAAACACACAAGAATAGAAGTATCAACACATTTAGAAAAGCACTATATAATTGATCAATTGCCAAAAGTATCAGTCCATTGGCATCGTTCCTAAGTGTAAGTAATATTTACAACTGTAGGTCATTCAGGGCAAAAAGAGTCGTCCATCCTGATGCCTACGTTGACTATTTACACGTCGTTGATTATTTATATTTGTTAAAAAACACTTTCACTTGTTAATAAATTATTTCACTTCCCAAAAATCATAAATTTCACTGTCCTAATCTGTGTTTGATTTAACATTGCATTGAGTTATTGAAAGAAACATAAATATTTGTCGGACATATGAGCAAATATTACTGTTCATCATTCTGACTTCAAGCAAGGACTCGAAGAACTTTGATCATATGAAAATTTATTAGATCATCTGTTCTTGATCCGTAATTTCCACTCAATAATTAACACGATCCACTAGACCATTAATTGAAATTATTCATCAATGTTCATCCAATAATTAAACAATTAACCAAATCATTAATATTCATCAGACGATTAAATCACAAATTCAAATATTCAAATATCGTAGACAAGATCAATCTATTCATTTTTACCATATAACATTAGCAAGACATTATTATCATCATTAATAAGTTATTCATATTTATTTAAATTCAAAAATATTTACTTGCACAAAATCTTAATCCTTTATTCAGTTATGGAACTTGTTCAAAATCAGAAATATCCGTGATATTATAAATGGCTGTTCATTTATCAATTTTTAAAATATTTATTTCAGCCCATGCCCATTTTACTGATGCGTTCAATCCTCTTGGATTCGACCAACGGTAAGGCATCGTCAAAACTAAGCTTTTTTGTATAACCAAAACGGTTTGACAAAATAAGAGGGCAATTTATGTAAGACACGAGAAAATCATTACTGAAATTTATCTGTGATGGCTGCATTAAGTAACCATTTGGTTCTTCACTTCAACAAAATTGTTATTAATAATTATTTTACCTTTTTCTTCAACAGATTCTTTTTTTATAAGTCATCTAACCATCACCATGGCTGACAATACATATAACACCATATTTATCCACGTGATTTCATCTCACTACTGAAATGACAAAAATTCACTCCTAACATATTTTCCCAAATTATTATTATTCATTCCTTTTTTTTTCTATCAAGCCACAGCTTGTTTCAACACGAAGCTTCATTTATACCAATTTCATCGTCACAGCAATCCATATTATTTTATATATCCTGTCTACCCTGCTCAAAAATTTTCATATTGTGACATTACCATATTTGTTTATATTTATATAGACTCGAGAATACCCTATTTGATACAGGCTTTCTGTGGTCCTTCAGTCACCTTCTGCGTCATAAAATACTCCAATCCTATAACGCAATTTCTAAACGCTTAGAGGAAATCGTTATGTCTTTGTAAGATAAGGGCGTGCATAATACCACTAACCATTGGATGAATAAATCCTCAAATATAAATTAAGCCGTTCCAAACTTCCTAAACTATTTTTCAAACTGTTACAAAACATTATTATTATTATGGCTCACAAGATAGTATTATTACAAATCAGAAAATGTGATTATTATTATTATTAACATCAATTTTTTATTATTATTTTTGTCAATTTCCAAACTGGAATTTATGGACATAAACCAATCGAAAATAAACAAGCTCGAATCCGTGGATAAAAATATATTTCCATCTCTCTAAATAAATACCTATGATATGAAGATCTTACGGCTGATGACCGCGATAAACAAAAAAATAGAAAATCTGAACAAAATGCTCATGAAGCTGTCCATAGACTCGAATCGCATATTTAGCGTTCCGGAAAACTATAAGAGTACAACCTAGATTGCCATAGCAAACTGAAAAATATTTGTGTGTTGATATTTCTTCAAAAAGAGCATTTCTAAATAACATAAGCTATACAAATTCAGATGTAGCTTACACTGTCGAAGTTCTTGTAGAGGCAGGCCTCCTGGCCGGTTCCATTACAGTTCCGATTCCAGAAGTGTCTCTATTCGTCCGTCCCATCGGATTCGTACGTAAATTCTCGTATCCGCTTCCATGTCTACCCTCAAATTGTTTAACAACTCATGACTGCTAGTCCTATAGCTGCTTCAAAATTCACTCGTACTGAACGGTTCCAGTTGAATGTCATTATAGCTGGTGCTATTCGAAAAATAGGGGTTCGATCCATATGATCCAAGGTATTTAAATCAGTTGTAGCTCTGATTCAGCTGTGACCCATTAAATTTGTTTGATACTCTTACAATCTTAAGGCAAATGATTCAGACCTGTAGTTCCTATCATAAATAACCTAACGGGTAAGGTTTTGCACCTTCCAGACGCGCGTTAGACACGGCTGCCCCTCGTCGGCTAAGTCCTGTGTTCGGGTAATGGGTAGTCCCCAGCACACATCCATATAAATACAGATGGGCCCCTCTTAAGCTCCTAAATGGGTGAGATTATGCATCTCCCGAGTTGCGCCAGGCACAACTGGTCACAATCGTCGTCTAGTTTGATCTGACCAAACTGCAAGACTGGTATCCGTAGAATATTGTAATGTGGTCGTGGCTGATCTTGTGAACTACTGAGACAAAAGCTCGTCACTGATAACTTGGAAACAACTAAGTTCCATAAGTATAAAATGTGGCTTGTAGATCAAGTCTTCCATATGCCCAATGCGATGAAAAATTTGACTAAGTGTCGACTGTACACGAAGCCTAACACTCAAATGTCACTTCACAAAATATTCTAAGTTCCTCACATCGTGAAAATATTCTATCACTTGACCATGAATTTGTCCAGCGATAACAACTGACTATAAGTTTCAGAACTTCCGCGTAGAATAACTGCTTATTAACACTCAATATGCTTAAACGAAGATTGTAGCGTGACCATGCATGGAGTGTGAGTATCGTAGCTGTTTCCGTGACCATGCACGGAGTGTGAGTGACCTCTCAGCTCCGCTGAGCCCCCTTCTTATACCCGCTCTGGGCTTCCAGAGAGTTCCACGCTGCTCCCACGTCACAAGACGTTAAGTCACAGCGGTAATAATCTTAAACAAATAAATGCCAATATCTCGGCTCCTAATGGACCGATTTTCTTCCGAGACGATGCAATCTTCTTCTTTTCTCATTAACAGAAAATTGAGATACTTTCCAAGTCCCAAAAACATCGGACAAGAACAAACCAAAAATAATGTCTCAAAGTTGTCGCAGCGTGCGTCACCAGACTCGCTGATAGTTTCCATCACCTTCTGGAACAAAAGTCGCGCGGTGTTCAAAATTTGCCACCTTCTCAGAAATGTGCCTTAGACCCCAAATATCGGCATGTGGGTAAGGGCACATTATTATATTCCCAAGTGCTAAGGATAGTCCGCATCGTAGCGTAGTGGCTAGCACTCGTGGGTGTCACCTCGGTGTCCAAGGTTCGATTCCCTCTTCTACTCGAGACAAATGCCAGGATGGTTCCTAACTGCTTGTGGCCACGGTCACATCCTCCCCAAACCTTATCTGAATTAAAACTACACACACTAATACTGTCATCACAATAACACAAGTTATCAGAAATATTCCAAATACACCCAAGTACATGGGCTACATGGCCACAATGTCACAAAGCCCCTCAATCAATCAATCAACAACATTGAGGATGAAGAGGAAGACACAAGAGCAATATTACATGAATAGGTTTGATTTTGGTGAATTAATTCTTCTCTATCGCTTATCCTCCACAAGGACGGTGTCTGGGAGCTGGTCACACTTTGTCAGCAGTTACAACTGGGGATGGTAACAGGCGAGCGCTAACATGGGTCTAATGAAGGAAAGGTCAGGAAAGGAAGTCAGCCGTGTGCCTGTTGCAAGGAACCATGCCGGCATTTGTCTGGGGCTGAACATGGGAATCCACGGATAACTATTTTCAGGACGGTCGAGAAGGGGTTACAACCCATCCCCTCCTGATACCAGCGAGGCACGAGGATGCATGATAGCGCTTTCGGCCTCGCGGCCGGTTGTGAACTACGTTTGAGAATATTATTTTCCTAAAATAAACAAGAAGAAACTGTTCATGTCATGCATATTTTGTACTTTTGGTATGTTCTTGTCGGTTCATTTGTGGTCTTTGTGGCATGGTTGTCTTGTAACCTGGTGTGCGTTGGTGTGTGTGATTCTGTCTGATAACCTGTGTCATTTTGATGGGTGTGTCTTTAAGTGTGTATGTTTGTAACTGGGGCTGCGGCTTCGGTGGCGTAGTTGGTAGCATGATGAATAGCTGTGCCCAAGATAGCTGGTTCAAACCCGGCCGAAGTCGTCGGATTTTTTAAGAGCGTTAAAATCCTTCAGATTGCCTTCCTTCGGAGGGGAAGTAAAGCCGGCGGTCCCATGTCATAGATTTATGTCATGTAAAGGATCCTTCCCCAGGCTAAACTTGTGTGAAGCTAATTTTCTAGGTTAGATTTCTGTTGGAACGCTTTATCAAAGTTCCAACGTTCACCGGCAGGTATCATTTGTAAAGGATCCTTCCCCAGACTAAACTTGTGTGTAGCTAATTTTCTAGGTTAGATTTCTGTTGAAACGCTCTATCAAAGTTCCAACGTTCACCGGCAGGTATCATTGGCATCTGGTAGCGAAAGTTGGAACTACTTGAAATTGAACGGAACGTGTAGCTCAACCTATGGGTGTCCACTAGAAGCAACTACAGCATCTGGTGAGCCGAACATGTTCTCGGACACTCCCGGCATAAAAGCCATACGATAAATAAATAAATAAATAAATAAATAACTGGGGCTAGGATTGAGACAGCAGTTAGTCGAGACCTTAATTTAAGTGGCATCCTAGCATTCGCCTGATGTAGAAGTAGGTATCCACGAAAAACCACTTCTTGGATGTCTGAGACAGGAATTGAACCCACCTAGCCTCAATTCTGACTCTCGAGACTGAGTAAGCCCCGTTGTAGCCCTCAGATCAGGATTATATACCTTGGGAGAGAAGGGGATCGAACCCGAACCTGAGCGGTCACATCCAAGAATACCAGTCACTACGCCGTGAGGTGGACATGAAACGTTGAGTGTAGGTCTACATGTAATTTCAGTATTGTTTCCTTTACAGCTTCTCATTTGCCACAGCCATTAAAACGGAATCTAAACACATCTTCTGCTAGTCATATATTCCATTAGCAGGCCCCATGGTGTTGGGGTAGCGCGTCTGCTTCTCAGCTGGAGGCCCAGGTTCGGTTCTCGGCTCCGTCAGGGATTTTATAAACTGGCGTGAGTAGGGGAGTGATGCCGATTCTAAGCCACCCGGCGATGCTCAGGCGGTGTTCATATTAAATAATTAATATCTGGCCAACCCATGGTCGAATTTTAACAAATGAGGTGTCGTTCGACTCTAGCTGACGTCCTCTTTGCTATGGACCCTGTATGATATTTTTTTTAAAATTGAAAATTTTTGTTTTCGAAAGTAAATGATAGGTTGAAAACCAAACATGATAGAATGTTGTGCAATAGCTTAAACGAACGGTCTCTATGTCCTTTATATTTTATAATAAAACGTTTTTATTTTTTACAATTTTTTGAAAAAAAGTTCAATTTTGAAATTTTTATATTTTGGAAACTAAAGAGTTTACAAAAAAATTTGTTCGACATAAATGAATGTACCTGACCCCCTCTACCCCCAAAATAAATATCAAGCCTCTAGTACTAAAACTGTGCAGTAGTGGGGGGTTGTTGTAGGTTCTGAGTCGCCCACTACTTTCATATAAACTTTGGGCGATATCTCCCGAACGCGTTGTCGGATTTTAACGAACGAGGTATTGTTGGCGTTGGGATGACGTTCTCTTAGCTAAGCATGTGTGTTGGTATTTTTAAAAGAATTTTGAAAATGTGTTTGTTTTTTGGATTGCCACTATTTTGGAAACGGTGAATTGGAAGAAAAGTTTGTTTGACGTTAATAAAATGTGGGTATGCCCTTTAGGCGGACAGCAAGTTTCAAGGGTGTAGGAGGAAAAAATTGATAGCCTACTTTCTCGCGAACATTGATAATCATTGGCGAATGGATGGTCGGATTTCAACAAATGAGGTGTCGTTGGAATCGAGCTGACGTCCTCTTTCCTATAGACCACTCGTCATTTTTTTTAATTAAAAATTTTTGTTTTTAAAAGTAGGCGATAGCTTGAAAACCAAACATGATAGAATGTTGTGCCATAGTTCAAACCAATGATCTCTATGATCATTATTTCTTTATAATGAAACTTTTTATATTTTGAGATTTTTTTGAAAACCCTTAAATTTTGAATTTTCACTATTTTGGAAACTAACACGTTGACAAATAAGTTTGTTTGACATAAATGAAAGGTCCCTACCCCCTCTACCAGGAAAATAAATGTCAAGTCTCTAGGACAAAAAATAGGCATTTTTTTTTAAATAAAAGAGTGTTTGTAGACAGAGAGCCGGTAGCGCTTGACGTATGTTACAACGAGGCTATGACTGGCCATGGTGGATACGGGAAATGGCTATTTCGACGGGGGCGATGTATGGCAAAACGAGGGGTCGCTTTTCGATATGTATTCCTATGACGAATGAATGAAGGCGAATATTTTGAAATGTGACAAGCATGCTAAGATTTTTACCCCTGAAGGGGATCTTTAACGTTTTAGTTAACGGTGATGAGCGAGATCGCTCTCTGACACAACAGACGGTTGTAGGATATGACCAAGTGATTCATAGACGTTGGCGATCTCGGTGACCGTGCCCGAAAGAAATGAATTGCTATTTTGGTAAGATGGCGGGGCAGCTTATGACGGTTGGTTTTGTGACATTTCCTTTGACGGATGGAGGCGAATATTTGAAAATATGTTAAGTGTGCTAGGATTTTTTTACCCCTGGAGGGGATCTTTAGCATGCTAGTAAACGGTAATAAGCGAGACTGCTGTCTGGCACAGTAAATGGTTTTAGAATATGGAAACCTACAACATTTGCTCGACCAAGTCATGTGCATGTATGCAAAGAGCCAAAACGGTAAGGTCATTGGCCTGAAATGTTATAAACTAAATATTAAACTGGGTAAAGTCATGTGTTTTAGGGTGAAATGTGGTTAACATGATCATGTATTGAGGATGGCTGCTTGCTAGTAATTATTATTATTACAGTAAAAAGATTAATAATAATAATAATAAGAAGAAGAAGAAGAAGACACATGTTTTCAATGCTAACACACACACACACAGTCCGGCTCACTGGAGACTGAATATTGTACCTAGCCAGAGGACTCGTGAGAGGGACTGCTGATAAGACAAAAAATGTCTACGTCAGCAGGAAGTGTGATATCAGCTTACTTGCCTCGTGGTGGCTAGCAGGTGTGCTGTTTAAGCAGAGACCGCCATTTTGGTTCTGAGACAGTAGGACTACCGATATATAAGAGGCAGCCATTTTGGTTCCTTATTAAAAACATGAAACTAGTATAAGGTACACGAATCTTATTCAGATTGAGGAATGTGAAGAGGCGTGGGAACACGTGTGAAAGAGACAACATTTCGTCAAAACGCTGAGAAAATGCAACTCTCTCTGTTGCTAGGCTAACTGATAACGACTGCGTTAGTCATGCACTTGCCATTTTAGCACACGGACGTATACAGTAGAGCTCTGAACTGAACTTGGGAAGAAAAATCCTTTTATTTTTTTGGTAAGTACCTATGAATGATTATTTTAATAATGTCATGCTAATGAATCTTAAATTTGTATTTATTGATTGGGTAATTCATGATATTTATTTATTTATTTGTTTGCAGATAACCGGTATACCTTACATGTCAGAGATACAAGAAACCATTGCGCTTTTGGGCCCACTAGAAGGAAACAGTAACAAGCCACTGCAAGTGAAGGTGAGATTATTTTTTTAACTAACTTGTTTTTTTTTTGTTTGATTTTATTTTATTTTATGAAATGTATGTATCAACCTGAATTTAGGTATTTATAGCGGTTTATTTTATTTATTTTTAGAAACTTGGAAAGAAAAGCCTTACCACTGTAGCAGTTGCTAAAAACCCAAGACGCAGTAGAGTGCAACCATTGTTTCCAGGCAGTGAACTATTGAAAACTCAGGTAAGTCTAACATAAAATGCTATTCCATTTTACCACTAATGAAAAACCATAGACAAAAAAATATTCATTACCTGTACATGACTGGTACAATGATTGCTTTCTTGAATAATGGCCATGTATTGACAAACGGTACAAGACTATATTGGTTGTTGACTGGGAAAAGTACAAGGCCATATTGGATTTTCTAAAAAACAAAAAAAAAACAAAAAAAAATATATGGGTGGTTCCCTATGGACTCAACAAATATCCACAGGTTTGAAGAAGGTAATCTGAACAAACTGACATGACATCCATTTTTGTTTATATATTGGTTAAAGGGGGATGTAAATGACTAAAGCTTTATAAAAAGAAAATAAGTGCATGGGTTACTGTTAGTGCCAACATACAATTTATTTTTAATGGTGTTTTGATGTATTAATGTCAATTAACGTTAAAGTTTAATTACAAGTATTGATTGATTGATTGATTGAGTGATGGGTTATTTTGTTTGTTTTTAGGTGTTGTCGTGCGCCATTAACGTAGTGAACAGACAGTGAACAAGCATACATTATGCTTTAAAGTACTCTGTGCTCTTGTGCAACGTTAATAACTTGCAATAAAAAAGTTTTATTATAACACATGGAGTTAGTACCAAATACAACAAGTGAGCAAGTTGGTTTACCACGTGGGTTAAATTTAAAATCAGAACATGATCGTTGATTAACATTTGAATCCTGGCCTGTAGGCTTTTTGTCGACACATAAACTTGCAAAAGCCGGTTTTTTTACTTAAACCGAGAAGATGTGGTGCGCTGTGTGTTTTGTCGTATTGAACTTTCACACTGGGAAGAAGGGGATGATCCCTTTGGAGACCATTTGCGATGGTCTCCTTGTTGTCCTTACATGCTTGGAAAACAAGTGGGCAACCTACCAGTGTATTCATTTTACCGAACCACAAGGCCATTGGCCGCTATGTATGTTGCTGAATCACAAACAGATAATAATAATAATAATAATAATGATGTATTACCAGCCAACAACGGTAGTGTCAATATATGTGGTCCATTTGCCATAGACAGTGTTGATTGGGCATGTGCTTTTGAAAAATTGGGTGTTTGCAAGACTAAAGCACTAGCACACACAGAGTACAGCTCTGTTGGAAAACTTTTAGAATCTTATAAAAATGTATCGCCATTAATATTAAAACACCTTACCAAACAGCTAAGTGAAGCTGGATTTTTTATACTGGAGAAGGGGATAAAAAATATGTTTTTATTGTGGATTTGCTTCAAAGGATTGGCAAATGACTGATGACCCTTTTGTGGAATACGCTCGTTGGTTACCTAACTGTAGATACATGGTGTTGCTTAAAGGTCAGGAATTTGTGAACACTTTTCGTAAAGAAAACGCGATTGCAGCACAAGAGATAAAAGTGCCTTTAGAGTTAGAACACGCGGAGCAAATACATGAGGCTGAAAAAAAAAGACTTGTCTCACGAACAGATACAAAAGTGTGACCAACAATTATGTAAAATTTGTTATCAAGATGAACTAAGTGTTGTATTTTTGCTTTGTGGACACATGATAGCATGTGTCAAGTGTGTATTAGAACTTAACACTTGTGCTATATGCAGAAAAGTAGTATCTGCTACAGTTAGGGCATTTCTTGCATAACTAGTATAATTTATTAGCCATGCTTTCTGCAAAATCCCTAATTGCACAATATTATTAAAGCTATTTTAGAGTGTAATAGATATGCTTTTGTTTCGTTTATAGACTACTACAATGAATGTTTGGAATGCTGTGGGACAATCGTGTGGCTTAGAGACAAAGAAGCTCAGTGAATTGCCAACGCATATTCCATTACGCATAATCAAGATTCGGAAATTGAAAACAGCATATGGTGATTGTGTACTTTGTGTATGTGAAAACTTTGAGACATTTCTGCCTATACGGTTTAATGATATGACGGAGAGTGTTTTTGATGAAGTCAATAATGCTGTGCAACCTGTAAACATAATTTATGAAGGTTTTAAAAACAATAGGTGCATGGTTCGTTTTAATTAAATAAAAGAAACAAATTTGAATGCATAATGGAAAAATATAAGTGATGACAATAGACTGAAAGAAAAAAGTATGTGTATACAACAATAATGTTTTAGTTTTTAGTATTTCGTTTAAAAATATTATGATGAAACCAGAAAAATGTATATAAAGTTTGTAAATAAATGTAAATAATGGTACAATGCTGTTTTATTTTTTACAAAGTTAGAATATTTAACATTGCAGAGTATACATGATTATGACAATAAATGCATACTTAATACAAGTCTTTGCCTTTACGATAGTGTGATATAGTTTTAAAAACAAAACTTGTTGTAGATATTTTTTTCCACGGCGAACAATAGGTATAAAAACGTCATTATCACTATCATAATGATAAGCAGCATTCTGACTATCATTATAATGACCATTATTCTCCTCGACATAACCAAAACCAGTAAAATTTTCCCGTTTCTCTTCCTGTTCCTCTTCCTCTACAGTGTCCTCGTATAGAGTCTGAGTGGCTTTTGATAATGTTAAGGATTTTTTGAACATTGAACTATTTTGAGCAGCAATATTATTTTCTTGTTCTCGCTTTTTAACATTTTCATGATTTTCTGTTGACAGCAACAGTGTTTCATGCAGTTCACTACATTGATGATCACTTCACTTAAAACCTCACTATTTTTACTTTTTAGCTCACTGCGACATTGTTTTGAACGTTGTTTTGAACAACGCCAAATAACAGTTCCATTTTTATTGGTTCGTTTCACAATATATGAATATCCTTTATAGAATGCATGAGGCTTACCATACCTAGTCACAGATACTTCCATATCAACTGTCAAGTATAGACTAAGCTCTAGTAAAGACAACTTGGTAATAAGAACAATAGTTTAATGTGCGAGCATATATGGGTGCAAATGTGGGAGCAAAAAGTGGGAGCAAAAAGTGGGAGCAAAAAAAGTAGGAGCAAGTATGGGAGCAAATGTGAAAGCAAAAGTGGGAGCAAGTATGGGAGCATATGTGAAAGCAAAACTGGGAGCTAAAAAGTGAGGGAAAAAAGTGGGAGCAAAAAGTGTAAGCAAAAGTGGGAGCAAATATGAGAGCAAAAAAAGTAGGAGCAAGTATGGGAGCAAATGTGAAGGTAAAGTGGGAGCAAAAAGTGAGAGAAAAAAAAGTGGGAGCAAAAAGTGTAAGCATAAGTGGGAAAAATATGAGAACAAAAAAAGTGAGAGCAATTAAGGGAGCAAAAAGTGGGAGCAAAAAGTGGGAGCAAATAGTGGGAGCTAATAGTGTAAGCAAAAGTGGGAGCAAAAATTGGGAGCAAAAAGTGGGTGCAAAAAGTAAGAGCAAAAATTGGGAGCAAAAAGTGGGATAAAAAAGTAGGAGCAAGTATGAGAGCAAATGTGAAAGCAAAGGTGGGAACAATTATGGGAGCAAATGTGAAAACAAAAGTGGGAGCAAAATGTGAGAGAAAAAAAGTGAGAGCAAAAAGTGTAAGCAAACGTGGGAGCAAATATGAGAGCAAAAAAAAAAAATAGAAGCAAGTATGGGAGCAAATGTGAAAGCAAAAGTGGGAGCAAAAAGTGAGAGAAAAAAGTGGGAGCAAAAAGTGTAAGCAAAAGTGGGAGCAAATATGAGAGCAAATATGAGAGCAAATATGGAAGCAAAAAGTGGGAACAAAAAGTGTAAGCAAAAGTGGAAGCAAACAAGTGTGAGCAAATATGGGAGCAGAAAGTGGGAGCAAATGTGAAAGCAAAAGTGGGAGCAAAAAGTGAGAGCAAATAGAGCGAGCAAAAGTGAGTGCACAAAGTGGGAGCAAAATGTGTGAGTAAAAAGTGGTGGCAAATGTGGTGTTTTACTAAAACAATCTCCCCTAACCTAACCTAACCTAACCTAACTTCACCTAATCTAACTTCACCTAACCTAACCTTCCAACTCTCAGATCAAAAATTAAATTCTGGCCATAGTCGAATTGGAACCCAAAACCTTTGGGATAACACCCACGTATACTAGCCACTACACCGCGAGAGATGGGCAAATTATCATGCAACACAACACAAAAATAAAAAGTTTCCTATAGTGTAACTCATTGGCTGTCAACCATAGTTGAGAATTCAAACCCAAGACCTCAGGACTTTTGTTTTGAACATTATCAGAAATATTATTCTATTTGCTTATAGTTATAAGAGTTGGCATTAATATGGGAGCAAAAATGAAAGCAAAAAGTGGGTGCAAGCATGGCTGGTTGTTGAGACTTTCATATCAACTAATACACATACATTAAATTTTAGTAAAGTGACTTGACTAATAATAATAATAATAATAATAATAATAATAATAATAATAATAATAATAATAATAACAGTTTAAAAAAATTCAAGGGGATTGATATTTTTCAGGGTGTAATTTTCAAAGTACTGGCAAGAATAATAATTACATGAACAGATTCCAAGAACTCTAGAGTGCTTTTAAGGTTAATGATTGGCTAGGAGTGAGATAGAGCTAGCTAACTTAAGTTAACCTCAGCTCACTAAACCTAACCTTGTCACATGACATGTTCTACAAGTATAGACTTGCTTTGAGACTGGCTATGACGTCACGGAAGAATGGCGGTGGGAGGCTGGACATGACTTTTTATTACACAAAAACATTTCCCTTTTTGCCAGCCTCCCACCGCCATTCATCTGTGACGTCATAGCCAGTCTCAAAGCAAGTCTATACTTGTAGAACATGTCATGTGACAAGGTTAAGTTTAGTGAGCTGAGGTTAACTTAGGTTAGCTAGCTCTATCTCACTCCTAGCCAATCATTAACCTTAAAAGCACTCTAGAGTTCTTGGAATCTGTTCATGTAATTATTATTCTTGACAGTACTTTGGAAATTACACCCTGAAAATATCAATCCCCTTGAATTTTTTTAAACTGTTATTATTATTATTATTATTATTATTATTATTATTATTATTATTATTATTATTATTGTAATTATTATTATTATTATTATTATTATTAGCCAAGTCCCTGCACTCACTTTTTGCTTTCACTTTTGCTCCCATATTAATGCCAACTCTTATAACTATAAGCAACAGCAAAATGTAAATGGAATAATATTTCTGATCATGTTCAAAACAAAAGTCCTGAGGTCTTGGGTTTGAATTCTCAACTATGGTTGTCAGCCAATGAGTTACACTATAGGAAACTTTTTATTTTTGTGTTGTGTTGCATGATAATTTGCCCATCTCGCGGTGTAGTGGCTAGTATACTTGGGTGTTATCCCAAAGGTTTTGGGTTCCAACTCGACAATGGCCAGAATTTAATTTTTGATCTGGGAGTTGGAAGGTTAGGTTAGGTGAAGTTAGGTTAGGTTAGGGGAGATTGTTTTAGTAAACACCACATTTGCCCCCACTTTTTACTCACACATTTTGCTCCCACTTTGTGAACTCACTTTTGCTCGCTCTTTTTGCTCCCACTTTTGCTTTTACATTTGCTCTCACTTTCTGCTCCCATATTTGCTCACACTTGTTTGCTCCCACTTTTGCTTATACTTTTTGCTTCCATATTTGCTCTCATACCCCCACCCCCCTTTTTTCTCTCACATTTTGCTCCCACTTTTGCTTTCACATTTGCTCCCATACTTACTCCCACTTTTGCTTTCACATTTGCTCTCAAACTTGCTCCAACTTTTTTATCCCACTTTTTGCTCCCTATTTTTGCTCCCTCGTTTTGCTCCCACTTTTTGCTCCCAATTTTTGCACCAACTTTAGCTTACACTTTTAGCTCCCACTATTTGCTCCCACTTTTTGCTCTCACTTTTTTTTGCTCTCATATTTGCTCCCACATTTCCTTACACTTTTTGCTCCCACTTTTTTTTCTCTCACTTTTTGCTTACACTTTTGCTTTCACATTTACTCCCATACTTGCTCCTACTTTTTTTCTCTCTCATATTTAGCTGGCTGCGTGGCTCAGGGGTAACATTCTCGCTTGCTGAGCCCAAGGTTGCAGGTTCGAAACCTGGCGCAGTCAGCTGGCATTTGAGGGTGCGCAAATGCGAGGGAGCCGTGTCCGTACATTTACTGGCACGTTAAAGATCCCCTTCGGGGCAAAATTCCGGCACCCCGGCGTCTCTAAAAGCCAGCGTAGTTAAAAGGGACGTAAAACCAATAACATTATTATCTCTCATATCTGCTCCCACTTTTGCTTACACCTTTTGCTCCCACATTTTTTCTCTCACTTTTTGCTCCCACTTTTGTTTTCACATATGCTCCCATACTTGCTCCCACTTTTGCGTTCACATTTGCTCCCATACTTGCTCCTACTTTTTTTTGCTCCCACTTTTTGCTCCCAATGTTTGCTCCCACTTTTTGCTCCCAATGTTTGCTCCCACTTTTAACTCCCAATTTGTTTCTCCCACATTTGCACCCATATATGCTCGCACATTAAACTATTGTTCTTATTACCAAGTTGTCTTTACTAGAGCTTAGTCTATGCTTGGCAGTTGATATGGAAGTATCTGTGACTAGGTAAGGTACGCCTTATGCATTCTATAAAGGATATTCATATATTGTGAAATGAACCAATAAAAATGGAACTGTTATTCGGCGTCGTTCAAAACAATGTTGCAGTGAGCTAAAAAGTAAAAATAGTGAGGTTTTAAGTGTCAGTGATCATCAATGTAGTGTACTGCATAAAACACTGTTGCTGTCAACAGAAAATCATGAAAATGTTAAAAAGCGAGTACAAGAAAATAATATTGCTGCTCAAAATAGTTCAATGTTCAAAAAACCCTTAACATTATCAAAAGCCACTCAGACTCTATACGAGGACACTGTAGAGGAAGAGGAACAGGAAGAGGAACAAGAAAATTTTACTGGTTTTAGTTATGTCGAGGATAATAATGGTCATTTTAATGATAGTCAGAATGCTGCTTATCATTATGATAGTGATAATGACGTTTTTATACCTATTGTTCGCCGTGGAAAAAAGACCTACAACAAGTTTTGTTTTTAAAACTATATCGCACTATCGTAAAGGCAAAGACTTGTATTAAGTATGCATTTATTGTCATGATCATGTATACTCTGCAATGTTAAATATTCTAACTTTGTAAAAAATAAAACAGCATTGTACCATTATTTACATTTATTTACAAACTTTATATACATTTTTTTTGTTTCATCATAATATTTTTAAAGGCAATACTAAAAACTCAAACATTATTGTTCTATACACATATTTTTTTCTTTCAGTCTATTGTCATCACTTATATTTTTCCATTATTCATTCACATTTGTTTCTTTTATTTAATTAAAACGAACCATGCACCTATTGTTTTTAAAACCTTCATAAATTAAGTGTACAGATTGCACAGTATTATTGACTTCATCAAAAACAATCTCCGGCATATCATTAAACCGTATAGGCAGAAATGTCTCAAAGTTTTCACATACACAAAGTACACGATCACCATATGCTGTTTTCAATTTCCGAATCTTGATAATGCGGAATGGAATATGCGTTGGCAATTCGCTGAGCTTCTTTGTCTCTAAGCCATACGATTGTCCCACAGCATTCCAAACATTCATTGTAGTAGTCTATAAACAAAACAAAAGCATATCTATTACACTCTAAAACAGCTTTAATAATATTGTGCAATTAGGGATTTTGCACTATGCATGGCTAATAACTTATACTAGTTATGCAATAAATGCCCTAACTGTAGCAGATACTACTTTTCTGCATATAGCACAAGTGTTAAGTTCTAATGCACACTTGACACATGCTATCATGTGTCCACAAGGCAAAAATACAACACCTAGTTCATCTTGATAACAAATTTTACATAATTGTTGGTCACACTTTTGTATCTGTTCGTGAGACAAGTCTTTTTTTTTTCAGCCTCATGTATTGGTCCGCGTGTTCTAACTCTAAAGGCACTTTTATCTCTTGTGCTGCAAACACGTTTTCTTTACGAATAGTGTTCACAAATTCCTGACCTTTAAGCAACACCATGTATCTACAGTTAGGTAACCAACGAGCGTGTTCCACAAAAGGGTCATCAGTCATTTGCCAATCCTTTAAAGCAAATCCACAATCAAAACATGTTGTTTTAACCCCTTCACCAGTATTTAAAACTCCAGATTCACTTAGCTGTTTGGTAAGGTGTTTTAATATTAATGGCCATACATTTTTATAAGATTCTAAACGTTTTTCAACAGAGCTGTACTCTGTGTGTGCTAGTGCATTAGTCTTGCAAACTCCCAATTTTTATAAAGCACATGCCAATTCAACATTGTCTATGGCAAATGGACCACATATATCGACACTACCGTTGATTATTATTATTTGTTTGTGATTCAGCAACATACGCAGCGGCCAATGGCCTTGTGGTTCGGTAAAATGATTACACTGGTAGGTTGCCCACTTGTTTTCCAATCATGTAAGGACAACAAGGAGACCATAGAAAATGGTCTCTAAATGGATCATCCCCTTCTTCCCAGTGTGAAAAATTCAATACGACAAAACACACAGCGCACCACGTCTTCTCGGTTCAAGTAAAAAAACGGATTTTGCAAGTTTGTGTCGACAAAAAGCCTACAGGCCAGGATTCAAATGTTAACCAACGATCATGTTCTGATTTTAAATTTAACCCACGTGGTAAACCAACTTGCTCACTTGTTGTATTTGGTACTAACGCCATGTGTTATAATAAAACTTTTTTTATTGCAAGTTAATAACGTTGCACAAGAGCACAGAATACTTTAAAGCATAATGTATGCTTGTTCACTGTCTGTTCACTACGTTAATGGCGCATGACCACACCTAAAAACAAACAAAATAACCCATCACTCAATCAATCAATCAATACTTGTAATTAAACTTCAACGTTAATTGACATTAATATATCAAAACACCATTAAAAATAAACTGTATGTTGGCACTAACAGTAACCCATGCACTTATTGTCTTTTTATAAAGCTTTAGTTCCATTTACATCCCCCTTTAACCAATATATAAACAAAAATGAATGTCATGTCAGTTTGTAAAGATTACCTTCTTCAAACCTGTGGATATTTGTTGAATCCATAGGGAACCACCCATAAATATTTTTTTGTTTTTGTTTTTGTTTTTTAGAAAATCCAATATGGCCTTGTACTTTTCCCTGTCAACAACCAATATAGTCTTGTACCGTTTGTCAATACATGGCCATTATTCAAGAAAGCAATCATTGTTCCAGTCATGTACAGGTAATGAATATTTTTTTTGTCTATGATTTTTAATTAGTGGTAAAATCGAATACCTGAGTTTTCAATAGTTCACTGCCTGGAAACAATGGTTGCACTCTGCGTCTTGGGTTTTTAGTAACTGCTACAGTGATAAGGCTTTTCTTTCCAAGTTTCTAAAAATAAATAAAATAAACCGCTATAAATACCTAAATTCAGGTTAATACATACATTTCATAAAATAAAATAAAATAAAATAAAATAAAATAGAATAAAATAATACCAAACAAAAAAATAAAACAAGTTAGTTTAAAAAAATAATCTCACCTTCACTTGCAGTGGCTTGTTACTGTTTCCTTCTAGTGGGCCCAAAAGCGCAATGGTTTCTTATATCTCTGACATGTAAGGTATACCGGTTATCTGCAAACAAATAAATAAATAAATAAAAATCATTAATTACCCAATCAATAACTACAAATTTAAGATTCATTAGCATGACATTATTAAAATAATCATTCATAGGTACTTACCCCCCCAAAAAAAAAGGATTTTTCTTCCAAAGTTCAGTTCAGAGCTCTACTGTATACGTCCGTGTGCTAAAATGGCAAGTGCATGACTAACGCAGTCGTTATCAGTTAGGCTAGCAACAGAGAGAGTTGCATTTTCTCAGCGTTTTGACCTTGAAATGTTGTCTCTTTCACACGTGTTCCCACGCCTCTTCACATTCCTCAATCTGAATAAGATTCGTGCACCTTATACTAGTTTCATGTTTTTAATAAGGAACCAAAATGGCTGCCTCTTATACATGGATAGTCCTACTGTCTCAGAACCAAAATGGCGGTCACTGCTTAAACAGCACACCTGCTAGCCACCACGAGGCAAGTAAGCTGATATCACACTTCCTGCTGACGTAGACATTTTTTGTCTTATCAGCAGTCTCTCTCACGAGTCCTCTGGCTAGGTACAATATTCAGTCTCCAGTGAGCCGGACTGTGTGTGTGTGTGTTAGCATTGAAAACACGTCTTATTATTATTATTATTATTATTATTATTATTATTATTATTAAACATTTTACTGTAATAATAATAATTACTAGCAAGCGGCCATCCTCAATGCATGACCATGTTAACCACATACTTTCACCCTAAAACACATGACTTTACCCAGTTCAATATTTAGTTTATAACATTTCGGGCCAATGACCTTACCGTTTTGGCTCTTTGCATACATGCACATGGTTTGGTCGAGCAAATGCTATAGGTTTCCATATTCTAAAACCATTTACTGTGCCAGACAGCAGTCTCGCTTATTACCGTTTACTAGCATGCTAAAGATCCCCTTCAGGGGTAAAAAAATCTAAGCACTCTTAAAACATTTTCAAATATTCGCCTCCATCCGTCATCGGAAATGTCACAAAACCAACCGTCATAAGCTGCCCCGCCATCCCACCAAAATAGCAATTCATTTTTTTCGGGCACGGTCACCGAGATCGCCAACGTCTAAGAATTACTTGGTCATATCCTACAACGGTCTGTTGTGTCAGAGAGCGATCTCGCTCATCACCGTTAACTAAAACGTTAAAGATCCCCTTCAGGGGTAAAAAATCTTAGCATGCTTGTCACATTTCAAAATATTCTCCTTCATTCATTCGTCATAGGAAAAAATATCGAAAAGCGACCCCTCGTTTTGCCATACATCGCCCCCGTCGAAATAGCCATTTCCCGTATCCACCATGGCCAGTCATAGTCTCGTTGTAACATACGTCAAGCGCTACCGGCTCTCTGTCTACAAACACTCTTTTATTAAAAAATAATAATTAAAATGCCTATTTTTTTTTGTCCTAGAGACTTGACATTTATTTTCCTGGTAGAGGGGGTAGGGGCCTTTCATTTATGTCAAACAAACTTATTTGTCAACGTGTTAGTTTCCAAAATAGTAAAAATTCAAAATTTAAGGGTTTTCAAAAAAATCTCAAAATATAAAAAGTTTTATTATAAAAAAATAATGATCATAGAGACCATTGGTTTGAACTATGGCACAACATTCTATCATGTTTGGTGTTCAAACTATCGCCTACTTTTTAAAATAAAAATTTTCATTTTTTTTTTAAAATGACGAGTGGTCTATAGGAAAGAGGACGTCTGCTCGATTCCAACGACGCCTCATTTGTTAAAATCCGACCATCCATTCGCCAATGATCACCCATGTTCGCGAGAAAGTAGGCTATCATTTTTTTTCTCCTACACCCTTGAAACTTGCTGTCCTCCTAAAGGGCATACCCGCCTTTCATTATCGTCAAACATTTTTTTTTTCAATTCACCGTTTCCAAAATAGTGGCAATCCAAAAACAATCATTTTCAAAAAAAAAATACCAACACACATGCTTAGCCAAGAGAACGTCATCCCAACGCCAACAATACCTCGTTCGTTAAAATCCGACCACGTGTTCGGGAGATATCGCCCAAAGTTTATATGAAAGTAGGGGGCGACTCAGAAACTACAACACCCCACTACTGCACAGTTTTAGTCCTAGAGGCTTGAAATTTATTCTGGGGGTAGAGGGGGTCAGGGCCATTCATTTATGTCAAACAAAATGTTTTGTAAACTCTTTAGTTTCCAAAATATAAAAATTTCTAAATTGAACTTTTTTCAAAAAAATGTAAAAAATAAAAACGTTTTATTATAAAAATAAAGGACATAGAGACCGTTCGTTTAAGCTATTGCACAACATTCTATCATGTTTGGTTTTCAAACTATCACCTACTTTCGAAAACAAAAAAAATCAATTTTTTTTTAAATCATGCAGGGTCCATAGCAAAGAGGACGTCAGCTAGAGTCGAACGACACCTCATTTGTTAAAATCCGACCATGGGTTGGCCAGGTATTAATTATTTAATATGAACGCCGCCTGAGCAACGCCGGGTGGCTTAGAATCGGCATCACTCCCCTACTGGCGTGAGGAGTGGAACTGAGTACACTCAGGCTAGTGAGGATAATTGAGTAGCTGTCTGATCAGAGAGGGAGCGCTCCGGCCAATGAAATCAAGCCCGACCACGTGCTGACCACGCGTCACCCCACAATCTGTAGGCCAACAGGGCTGGGCCGTGATCGCAATGTAGGCCAAGGATCTTCAGGGGCTAAGTGCCACGTTTTAAAAAAAATATTCATAGATATAATGTCTTGGAACGTAAATGAAAGAAAATACATCGAAGCATGAAGCCACAGATAATCAGTTGGGTGCTTAGTTTGTTGCAATACGCTAATACAGTAGATTGCGAAGTTGTAAAATTGTTGTTCATATGTGCATTAGGATTAATTCAATAGTAGCTTACACAGACAATGCCCATCACCAGAACTGTTGTGGAACAGCATCTGATGCGAGGTTCGTAGGTCGATTGATTTGTAAATTAGAGGTCAGTAAACGCAATAATTGGTCCCTCTCGTTTGCTGATTAGACCAGCGTAGCGTGGTATCATCAGCCAGTGGGATTTTGGGTTGCTTAGGAAGCAACTGACCGATACACAGCCTCTTAGAAGGCACAATGCACAATGGTATAGCCTCAACGTTAACATACTCGCACATTGACAGTTTGCGGAATATATAATTTATGACTTACGGCTGGTCTACACGCAGTATAATGTTGTTTTCGTCTCACGGACTAACATGTAACCGTATTTCCTGAGTAAATCTCGCTGTGTAGCACAGCAGTAAGATTTTCACCTGCTGTTTCCAAGTTTGCAGCATGGAATCCTGGCAGAGTAATTTGAGGGTGCTTATACGTAGTAACAATAAGTGCAATATCCTAATATTCAAAATAGTTCTGCATGCTTCTTAAAAAAAAAGTAACCACTGTATTCATACCACGATAGAAAACAGGGCACATCGAATCCGGCATTTCCAAAGAATTCAAGAAATGTCTTATTTTTTCTGGCTCTCGGAGTGCCCTGTTATGACTTCAACATCCGCAATGGAATTCGCGAACAATGAAGTATATTTTTCACATTTTTCTGCTGATCCATGTTGCTAAGAAGAATGACATAGACGTTCACATTTTGTGGAAAAAGGTCATGCCGACATTGAACATGACGATACAGTGGACCTCCTTGCCAAGCAAAGTATTATGGACGAGAATTTGAGGCTATTCCTTTACTATATTCTGATTTTCTTCGGACAAGTCGCCGACGTGCTCTTCAAGCCTGGATATCAGATTTGACTATGTCTCAGTGATAGAGAGTAGTTTTATGCCACACATTACCTAGGTAGTCATCTATACCAAATAGACAATGTGTCTGGTGATAGTTACTTTGTTTATTAGTTGTACATTTTTTCATTTGACTGTGATGTGTTCATTGTTGGTTTATGAACATGCGAGCTTTCTCGCACAGGTCCCCAAGTCATTATTATTATTATTATTATTATTATTATTATTATTATGATACCGGTAAGTAAATTTATCTTCCGGCAAACATTGCCTTTAATTACAGAACAATACCCCAATCAAATTCCTAACTTGGTTATTATAATTGTAATTTTTTGTTGTTAGTAGAATACTAGTATTTGATTAATATTAGAATCTCAGTGTTTCTTTGTTAGTTGAATGTTAGTATTGTGCCCAGGTGTAGCAATTCTTATATTTTATTGTTTTTGGAATGTTGGTATTTTTTGTTAGTAGAATTTTTTTATTACTTTATTAGATGGGGAGTAGCAGCCTTTCAGAATTATCAATTCTTTACTAGTAATATAGACCGTGAAGACATTGATAACATTAGCCAATTAATGGCTACGCTTCGTTTTGCTGCACAGCTGAAAGTGACGGGAAACTACAGCCGTAATGTTCTTGCTGAGAATGTGCACCTCTCTATGCATAATTACATATGGCCTCCTCTCTTGTAAAATTCCAATCTGGAGGTAAACTAGTCCCGTGTTTGGATCTCCGGGTGGGGACTACTCGAGAGGGTATTAACATTTCAGAAGTGACGAAGAGGAAATCGGAAATTCTACGGATCAGAGCGTGGAGTGTCAGAAGTCTGATGGGCAGTAGAATGTTAGAAAATTTATAAAGGGAAATGGATAGGTTGAGGTTGGATTTGGTTGGGATTAGTGAAATACCCTGGCAGGAAGAAGAGGAATTTTGGTCAGGAGATATAGAATCATTAGCAGTAAATCAAACACTGACTGTGGAGGGGTAGGTCTCATATCGACTAGGAAAATTGGAAAGTGGTGGAATATTGTGAGGAATAGGCCTATAGTGAACGGATTATTGTAGCTAATATCAATACAAAACCAACGTACACCACAGTAGTACAAGTCTATATGCCTAACAGTCAAGCTGATGAAGAAGATGATGAAAAGGTACATGAAGAAATAGATGAAATTCTGTGATATGTCAAGGGTGAAGAAAATATTATAGTAATGGGAGATTGGAATGCTGTGTTATATACACCGGCTATACGACTAATTTAATACACACAAAATCACTCTGGGCTAGTGACCTAAATGTCCTAAGCCCCCAACAAAACCTATTACAATGAAATGCGATATACAGTACTAGTGTAAAATCACATGCCATATGTACATATAATTAGTTCGTGTAAATTTCAATTGATTGAAACCAACTAACTAAAATTGCACTAGATCTAGATTTGATCTAGACTAATTCAGTATTCTCACCAGTCTACCAATTAAGAAATCTTGATAAATACATCTTGGGAATAATATTATTTCCTTGTACGGCACAACATATGTATATCTTAAGCAAGCGCGATATAGAACATCATGTCCGCTTTCTGCTTGTTTCATTGGTGTGCAGATGTCATTCGTACCCTAATTAAGTCTTCTTGAAACAAAAGTCAAATGATAACAACAAACTGAAAAATAAATCTAATTATCATTTATTATGCTTATATTCACGGTACGTTGTCGGTGATAAGCCAATTGCAACTTTGTGCGAAGCAAATAATAAAATATAAGAATATACCTGAACATAACCAAGGTCTCACTTTGAGCAGCGGTTCCCAAACTTTTTTGGTCCCGGAACCCTTCAGAAGCCATGTTCTTTCCGCGGAACCCGAACTCTATCCCTGATTTTTACTGAGCATTGTGAACTCACAACGTTCTTCTTTCTTTCATCTATTCTTACTGCGTGGGTGTATTGTATGGCCAAACGCTAACTTAGTAGCTTTGGAAACAAAGACAAAACATTTTAAATATATATACAAGCCTTTAATTTAGTACAAAAATATAAACAATTATTTTAGAACAATAAAAATTGGATTTCCATCAAATTTCTATGTGATGAATGAAATTGTTTCATTTTCGTCTTAAAATAGTTTTGAATTCGACAGCTGAATACGTGAATCCGGGGCAGCATTCAACTTACTCCTGAATTTGTTTTTGGTGTAAGCATAAGCAGAAAAGCCTAATTCGCATCAAAAGGTGGATACGAAGGGGAGCAGAGCTCGGATAGCCTTTTCGCCTACTGACGGGTAGGCCTATACGTCTATCAGTCCTACCCAAAAGTCATTCAGCGGCACTAATTCAAATTTCGTTTTAAAAGCGGAGGACATTGAATTTCAATAAGATCTTCATAGTCAGGCACGTACATGTGAGGTTTATTTCGGTTGGCAAATGGATTTTGCTGTGATGAAAGTCATAAAACGAAGTCCTAACGTTGGTGAATAGGTGTTTGGATGTAACACGAACTCCACCTACCTTTGCATTAGAGACAATCTGATAGTTAGCTTCGTGTGGTTTTATTTTAAAATCAGTTTTAAATTTGATTTTTAAGATTTATCGAGGAACCCCTGCGATGCCTTCGTGGAACCCTAGGGTCCCGCGGAACCCAGTTTGGGAACCGCTGACTTAGAGGATTGCAACACTGTTGTACGATGTGTATTAAATATATTGCAAATTTTTGTTTCAACTTAAAACTATTCTCAACAACTTATTCAATTATTCTCACCGGAAGTTCCGAGAAGATCACAGTTTCATTGCTTGCCAAGAGGCGCATCCATTAGTCAAGAAAATTTGCATTAATACTTGAGTGCAATTATGGCAAAGTTTCGCAGTCGTGTAATGAAACATAGCCTCGGCCCTTCACAATGCCATTAGAAGCTCATCTTCACGGTGCGTTGTGGGCGACGAGCCAATTGCTACTTGTGGAATCGTGACCTCATAAATAATCCCATTGCAAACTTCCGAATATCCTGTAGAAGTTGACTAAATATTATTCTGAATGTTCCTTGAGAATACTAGATGGCGTGATGACCACAAGGATCTTCCATACACTCTGGTATTTGTGGGACAATCATCGATATTTGAGGAACTGCAATTAGGAACTAATAGAGGAGAGACAACTAAATCCACAACATTAAGGGGTTGTTGCTAATCATGATAAATTAAGGGATAGGGTTTCAAATAATCAACATAGAAATTTAATTACTACTAATTTATGACATAAATGCAGTTCTTAAAATCTCATCTGGCATGGGTTGTCTAAATTATCTAATACTTACAAATAACATTTTGGAATAAATTTGATTTAGTAACTTTCTAGGGATTTATGATTGAAACAAGTGGTACTAAAGTTGTAACCGCGATACCTTTTCTAAATGTACAATATCATAACTTTATATTATCATAACTTTATAACTTGCTGCAACTATGACATAATAGCACCACCAAAATACACCAGATTTCATAACTACTTAACAAGTACAATAAAACACAGGTTTTCACGATTTTACCAATGGATAGTAGCATTTATCGTTTTTAAATTCATAGCCAATAGGAAATTAAATAGTTGACTCCACACAACTGGCAAGATGAACTTTTCCCTTGCACTGGGGTATCTCTGCTGAAAAAGTATATTTGAAGTGCTGCGAAATTCTCCCCTAATATCAATGCATGGAACACATAAAGGGAACATTAACAAATAATATACTTCCGTGAAGAACTAACTATCATATTTTCATGTATCCTACTAGTCTTTTCCATTATAAACTCCCCCGGCTATTAACATGATTTTGCATGTGATTTATAAGGTACTAAATAGCTTTTGGTACACGAACTATGTCTCCACCAACAATATTGTATTGAGAAAGTATGTGCTAGAATATATATATTTCAGCATCAGAGAGTAAGCCTCCACCCGTCAGATGGCATCATTCTGTAACGCATCACGGGAGTTCAATTCAAGAAAAGTCGTATGCACGGCCTCTATGATTTACGAAAAGTAAGCTACAGAATAAAGTGCCATTAGATAATGATTATTATAATAACCAAATATACGAATCCTTTCTTTAATTGCATGAATAGCGTAATTACAATAAAAAAGAAGCTTTTAAAATTTCGAACTGATGCCATCTCGAATTTTCGAAAACAATTGAACATGTGATGCATCTATACTACTGTAAGCTCTGAACAAAGATTCATTGTTCATAGCATCATTACTCTCGGGTGATTACATCGCAAGAAAAATCATTTGAAATATTTTAATATCACTTGGCCACCATGTTGGTTTTGAGTTTCTCAGGATTTGGAAAGTCACATATAACGAGTGAGTCTTTTGCCCATTATTTTTCTAGTTTTCGTCCACACTTCCAACGTCTTATGGCAGCATGGTCGACACTTCCCGGTCTGTAGCCAAGCCACAATGACCCTAAACGACTTTACAAGATTTATGAAGACATTTTACAAAAACATGTGTGCGACAAGTGATTATACAATACATTAAACTGCCATACGGATACGTTTTCAGTTGGATACAAAATTAACGCTGGGTACGGGGTGGCATACTGATAAAAAAAAAAACGTAAATGAACCTTTGAAGCGGAAAGCAGTATCGCATGTTATACGCTTTCAGGCATGGAAAAGGGACGAGTAACCGTGGAGCAATGGTCCAAGTGCGTAGAAGGTAGCGGACCTGTGTTTGGGTGGCAGGTTCGAATCCCACCGCTGCTAAATAGTTTTATACATATTTTAGGCTATGGGGATTAAATGGGCCACAAGATGATGATGATCATCATCATCATCATCATCATCATCATCATAATTGTTGTTTTAAGTAGCCTACCGTCTAGGTTATCGGCCTCTAACGGTTTGGGTGTTTTTGAAAAATGAAACTGAACCTATAATTAAACCGAACTACAAACTTAAAACTAAAAACACTACAGACTTACATACTAGAAGAAGAAAAGGAAAACAAACGAAGGGTAAGGGAAATTAAAACAAGTAGTTCCATGAAGAACTAAATATCAAATATTCATATATCCTACTTATATTAATTGCCTATATCAACATACAAAATTTCAGTTTTTTGTAATTGATTCGTAGATTTTGAGAACTATCTAAATATTTCGGAAGGTCGTCATGTTGGATTTTTCTAAATGTAGGCCATACAGTTATGTACTACTACATGAGTTATATTGCGTAGGTGTATTGTTCAAACTTCTATCGCATGATTATGACAGATGAAATAAAAACGTGATTTTAAAATTGTGTACAGCCACCATCTTGTAGTTATGAAAACTATCGAAACAAACTAGATGTTAGTGGATTAAAATGTGCATATATATTTACTGTACCAATTTTCACTGCACTCAGATGGTTAAATCGCGAGAAATATCCATTGAAATATTTAAATTTTACGTCGCCGTCATGTGGGATTTGTGCTCACCAGATTATTGAAATTCCCATAGGTATACTTATGTTTATAGCCTTTATCAAAATACGAAATTTCACTTTGATTGCGCTCATAGATTAGTAGACATTGAGAACCGTCCAAATATTTCGGTTGGTCGCCATGCTGGATTTTTATATTTGTAGGCCATAGAGTTATGTACTATTAGATGACAATTATTGTGTAGATTCATTATTCAAACGTTGATTTCGATCGCATGGTTATGACACAAGAAATAAAAACTTAATTTTAAAATTTCGCACAGCCGCCATCTTGAAGTTATTTAAAGAATTGAACTAAATTATATTTCACTGCATTTCCATATGTATAAACATTTGCTGTAATCATTTTCACTGCGCTCAGATGGTTAAGTCGCGAGAAAATTATATTATAATGTTTCAACTTCGCTTGATCGCCATGTCCAGTTTGTACTGAACATGTTTTTGAAACTAACATAGACGAACGTCCAGAATTCAACATGGTGACTGTGCGTAATATTTCCCCGGCATTCTATGTCTCCGAAACTATTACAGATATCACCCTGAAATTTTGTACGGTACAAAAGGACGCTACTATGTCCTTACCGAGATTCAATGAAATCGCTCCAGCCGTTCAGATTGTATAAAGGGACACACACACATATATACACACACATGCGCGGACACACACACATACACACACGCGGAAGAAAGATGATCTCATAATCCTGTTTCTTAAATGAAAATAGGCTAAAATGGAATATACACACATCAAAAAAAGTTTTGCATCACCTCGGTTCCCAGATCTCCGGCATATAGACGTTGACTGTGTATATTGTATCAAAGATACAGTCCCTTTGACTGTTCATAGATGTCACTAAAACTGCTCAAAGATGTAAACAACCATGCATGAGCAGGGCCTATTAGACGGAGGGGGTACGACAGCCGATCAGTTCCAGTCATTCCACCAGGACGAAGGTACGCTGCTCATGTTGTCTGTAGTTCTACCATGCCTAGAAGGTCAATACCGCAGTTCGATCGCGTCCGCATTGTTACTTTGTGTCAAGAAGGGCTCTCAACAAGGGAAGTTTCCAGGCGTCTCAGAGTGAACCAAAGCGATGTTGTTCGGACATGGAGGAGGTACAGAGATACAGGAACTGTCGATGACAGGCCTCGCTCAGGCCGCCCAAGGGCTACTACTGTAGTGGATGACCAGTACTTACGGATTGCCGCTCGGAGGAACCCTGACAGCAATGCCACCATGTTGAATAATGCGTTTCGTTCAGCCACAGGACGTCGTGTTTCAACTCAAACTGTGCGCAATAGGCTGCATGATGCGCAACTTCACTCCCGACGTCCATGGCGAGGTCCAGCTTTGCAACCCCGACACCATGCAGCGCGGTACAGATGGGCCCAACAACATGCTGAATGGACCCCACAGAATTGGCATCACGTTCTCTTCACCGATGAGTGTCGCATATGCCTTCAACCAGACAATCGTCGGAGACGTGTTTGGAGGCACCCTGGTCAGGCTGAACGTCTTAGACACACTGTCCAGCGAGTGCAGCAAGGTGGTGGTTCCCTGATGTTTTGGGGTGGCATTATGTGGGCCCGACGTACGCCACTGGTGGTCATGGAAGGCTCCGAAACGGCTTTACGATACCTGAATGACATCCTCCGACCCATAGTGCACCCATATCGGCAGAATATTGGAGAGGCATTTGTCTTCATGGACGACAATTCTCGACCTCATCGTGCACATCTTGTGAATGCGTTCCTTCAAGATAACGACATCGCTCGACTACAGTGGCCAGCATGTTCGCCAGACATGAACCCTATCGAACATGCCTGGGATATGTTGAAAAGGGCTGTTTATGGACGTCTTGACCCACCAACCACTCTGAGAGATTTACGCCGAATTGTCGTTGAGGAGTGGGCCAATTTGGACCAACAGTGTCTTGATGAACTTGTGGATAGTATGCCACGACGAATACAGGCATGCATCAATGCAAGAGGACGTGCTACTGGGTATTAGAGGTAGTGGTGTGTACTGCAATCTGGACCACAAATGCTGAAAGTCTAGCTGTATGATGGTACAACATGCAATGTGTGGGTCTCATGAGCAATAAAACGAGCTGAAATGTTGTTTGTGTTGATCTCTATTCCCTTTGTATTTAAAGGTTCCGGAACACTTGGAACCGAGGTGATGCAAAACTTTTTTTGATGTGTGTAAATGCCCTCAACCCTCGAAGAATGACGATTGAGGGACTTGATAAGGAGAGACATGAATGGCAAAGGAAAGGGAAAGAGGAGAGGGCCTGCATAGGCAATTGAAAAAGAGGAAAAACCGGACCCAGTTCAGGAATCCCTCGTTGTAGCCAACTCCAGAACTCACCAGCTGTCAGCCCTTGAGGGTATAGCACTATCCAAGGTGCACGAGAACTGGAGGGGCTACACACACCCTGTCTCCTTGAGGGCCTTGAGCAGAAGGATACCTGAAAGAAAAACATGAGGTCTGACCTCTCAAAGAAAGAGAGATCAGGAAAGATGAGAGAAGGGCCAATTATGGCAGGAGAGGGAGAAACTCCCTAAGCCTGGGATACCCTAATACCGTCGGGGTCGGGAGAGAACAAGAGTTGACCAAGAGAGGTCGACAGGAAAAAGACAGAGAGGAGCCCGTTACAAGTAAGAGGAAGAATTGCCGGACTCAGCTGGGATCCTGTAGTCGCCAACCCACGTCCCACTAGATGTGATCCCCTGGGGGATCAAATACAAGAACATGGCGATGAAATGACCAGCGCTTCTAGGCTGCACACTGTGTCAAGCCAGAACACATTGAACCTTAAATAAACACCGCATGACATTGGTGAAATGTGGCACGAATGCCCTTGTGTTTGACCCCTAAACTTAAAATGTGCATAAAAATATTTAGCGGTGGTGGGATAAAAACACACCTCCCAAACACAGGTCCGCTAGCTTCTACGCACTTTGACTATTGTTCCACGGCTACTCGTCCGTTTACCATGCCTGAAAGCGTATGAGATGTGGAACTGCTTTCCGCTTCGAAGGTTCATTCACGTTTTCATTCACGTACCCAGCGTTAATTTAATATCCAACTGAAACAGTATTATCGGCATGTACTAGGTACATGCCCGTATGATACTTTGATGCATTGTATAATCACTTGTCGCACACATGTTTTTGTACAGGACTTGCTTTCATGTCGTCATAAATCTTATAAAGTCGTTAAGGGTCATTGTGGCTTGGCTATAGACGGGGAATTGTCGGATCATGCTGCCATCAGACGTTGGTAGTGTGGCTAAACACGTGAAAAATATGAGGCAAGAGACTCACCCGGTAAGTAGGCCTAATTAGTTAATAGTATTTTATCACGTACAGAAATGACAGTTTAATTTCTTAAATAGGTTAGGAGATATTGTGAGCCGGTGGAATACATTGTATGGACGCCATGTTGGATTGATTCATATATTGGCAATTAGAATTATATGCCAGAAGATTAATATTCTAATAATAGTTCATTATACCAACCTAAATTTATATTGCTTGATTAGGACACGAGAAATAAAAACGAGATTTAAAAAAAAATGTACAGCCGCCATTTATAAGTTCTGATAAACGTTTATGGAATTATACGTCAGTATCTATATTGAAGCTTGTATGAAAATACAGCGTGCCAAGTTTCACAGCGCTCGGATGAAAAGTCGCGAGAAAAAAAACATTCAAATATTCAAATTTAGCGTCGCCGCCATGTTGCTTTTAAGCTCACCTGGTTATTTAAAAACCCATAGGTGAATTTATGTTAATAGTCTCTAATACAAAATTTCAGTTTGATTGCTGTCATCGATTCGTAGAAATTGAGAACCGTCTAAATATTTCGTATGGTCGCGATGTTTGATTTTTGTAGGCCATATAGTTATGTACAATCAGATGAAGTTTATTGCGTTGGTTCATTATTCTAACTTTCAATTCGATCGCATGATTAGGACTTCAGAAATTAATAAATAATTTTAAAAATTCATACGGCCGCCATCGTGAGGTTATGTAAACAAATGAACTAAATTAGATGCCAGTGCATTAAAGTGTGTATAAACATTTACCGTACCAAAATTCACTGCGCTTCGATAGTTGAATCGCGAGAAATGTCCGTTTAAATGTTTCAATTTTGGTTGGCTGCCATGTTGTTTTTTTACTTTTGAAAATCACATACATTAACTTTTAGTAGTACTCTCTATCACCATTCAAGATTTCAGGGTGATATCTTTAACTGTTGCAGCGATAAAGAATGCCAGTGAAATATTTCGCGTGGCCGCCGTGTTGGATTGGTGAAACGTATTAAAATTTGAAAGGCACAGGTACGGTCGAAGTCGAACGACGTAGGAGTATGTACTCACCGAGTTTCATTGTATTTTCTTCAGCCATTTAGATTTTATTAGCGGTGGGGATATACACACACATGCAGACCAAAGGTAATCTCATGAGCCTATTTTCTTTTCATCAATAAAAATAGGCTAAGAATAAGGGTAAGAATATGTTTATATGTCCTCCCTCCTCATTTAAATATGAGCCTTCAACGTTTTCACTTCATTGCGAACACTTACTTCACTTGTCCAGTTTTGGCACGAAAGGTGGCACGAACAACTCAGGGCAGGTATTCAACTAGAAATTAGTATCAACGGGAATCTATCTTCATACGAGTATATTTTTATGGCAGTCCAAAGCAAATCAATCAAGGTAGGTACACGCCCGTTCCACATCATCTCATAGAACTCTGTGACTCTATGAGCGAGGGAGCTAGAATTCAAACTTTTTTTTCCGGGTGGCACCGCACACTGTCTTCTGGAATGGAGACATCCAGTGCGGATAGAAGTAGAACATTGTTAGTCCGTGTGACCCATACCGTTCTCTTCATGTTTAAGTGACAGCAATAAAATATAGCCTTATGGGCACGTTTTTTTTATCACCATTGAAACTCGGATACCTTAGACTTAGAGAAAATAAACTGAAATTACTTACGGTGATACAGGACCGTAAGTAATTTCAGTTTATTTTCTCTAAGTCTAAGGTATCTACGAATATGGGTGGTAATTCATTTTAAGGGCTAGGGACATCTTGGTCATCATCCCCGTGTAGGTGTGTGTGTGTTGAACTTTTGTCATAAACAGTATTACCGTGATAACTGTAGAAGTATAACTGTATCAGGGACAGGGATGAGATAGGTGCCTTGGGAGTTGAAGTAAGGTACTATCCAGGCACTTGCTTGGAGAGAGGGTTGAAGAATCAGAGGATGAAACACACTCAGAGCTGCTGTCAGCGCCAGGATTCGAACCTGCAATCTCCGGACTCGCTGCTGCTCCTCTCGCGGCCGTGGTGCATGTTTTAACAAGCACAGCTATGTCGCGGGACATCTATGAAGTATCATCTTATCTGACGCTACCTATGTCTTCCGGGAATATACCAGAATTCCAATGGATTTGCCAGTATTATCAGGTCATCAGTTTAGCAGGACAATTTCACTAAAAGGTTAGGCTTGTAAATAATTCAGTGGTCTGTGCAATGAAGAATAGAGTATTTTTCTTTTCAACCAGGCGAGCTATAGCATAGGCTATAGGGCGAATGATCCCGGCTCTAGAGTTTAAACGGAGCAGACGTGGGCCGACGTTTCGATGGGTAGACTAGGGTGTTTTGCCTAGATATTAGTACCAAAACGTCTGGAAATAAAAACGTCAGATTACATTGCCGTACAGTTGTAATCTAATACGCTCCTCATCAGCATGGTGGACACGCCTCGGCCGGTAGTTGTACGTAATAAACGTGCAGTATTGTCGTAATGAAATTAGTGTCAGTGGGAGACACGGTCGACAGCGTCTGGACTAGAGGCGAGTTCCTTCTCACACCCATTTTGGATTTAATAGAATCTCATTATAATAGTTGCGCATAAAATGCAATAAATCTGTGGCTCTACAGCCCTTGGAGGGCCCTATCCGCTAATCTGGTCTCTGTCGACCGGAGTCGTTGCCCTCGAATCTGGTAGTTACTTAGTTTTCCTCACAAGGCTTGTGCGTCCCGTTCCAGTGCTCGTGCTGGTTCTAAGACATTGAGTAGGGCCGAAAACGAAAGCGGGTCAATCTATGCAAGATGCCAGCGTGCTACTTCGTAGAGCAGCCCGATGTGAGTCCGTGCTCACCTGGTTGGCACACAGTTCTTCGCTGGGGGTGCTTCGGGCACCATCGAGCACCTCCGTATACAGTACAGCTGATCTGTATATGGTGACGTCACCTTTAACTGCTGTTTACTCTCACGAGTGAGATATGTGTGGTAGTATTAAGCGTGGAGGAGTCTTCAGGAGTTAGCTTACTGAAACGCCATCACTGCACTGTTGACTCATGTGCTGGCACACTGTACACTACGAGGGCGGCAAAACATGTACCTACTTGAGAACAACATAGCTTTGAGCCTGTGTAGCGAGAGTGGATTTCTTCCAAGCATCTATCATGTACTTTAACTGCATTCTTAATACACTCATCTAACAGGGACGATCTGACTATTCATGTCGCAGCCTATTGTTTTAGACAACAAATGTACGTTTATAGAGATTAAATAATAATAATAATAATAATAATAATAACAATATTAATAATGACGGCCCCGTGGTGTTGGGGTAGTGCGTCTCCCTCTCACCCGGTGACCCCGGGTTCGATTTCTGGGTCCGTCAGGAATTTTAGAAACTGACGTGAGGGCTGGAACGGGATGCACACAGCCTCGTGAGGACAATTGAGTAGCTGTCTGACAGTGAGGCAGCGTCCCGGTCACGAAAACAAGACTAATGGCCAAGGGGATCCTATGCGCTGACCACGCGTCACCCCAATATCTGCAGGCCAAATGGCTGGGCAGCGATCGCTTGGTAGGCCTAGGCCCTTCAAGGGCTGTAGTGCCAGGGGTTATTAATAATGACGTGAATGTATCGTCTCTTAAAACTGATGTGGTTCTTCTTAGAGACGCCATAGAATGAAACGTTTCTCTGGAGAGAGTCATGCTGGTATGTGCATCCCACTAAGGTGGACCATGCACGATTCACGGCTTATTGAGGTGAAGTGCCACGCCTGTGGTTCCAAGTCAACGTCACGTTGTTTATTATCACTAGGATAACGGTCGCTTATATAACTACACATTCTGTGCTTAACTTCCTTTACTTCCTTCCTTCCTTCCTTCCGTCCATCCTTGCTACCTTCCTTCCTTGCTTCCTTCCTTCCTTCCATCCTTCACTCTGGAGACGCTCGTTAAACAAGTCACTAAATCCACGCACACACTGGTATTACACTTTTAATACACTTAAATGCCGACGTACTCTGCCCACATCCAATGTAAATCTTTTGGGCACAATAAGTGAGCACCAGCTGCCCTACAAGGCCAACCATAATTTAATAACCACAATCGCTATAATTGCTACCAAAATTTGAAGGGAACCTAAGCGATCAGCAAACCTGTATGAACGAGCCAAACATATTATAATTTCCCATGAAAGTATGGAAGTTATGAACAAGAATATTTCCTTTAACGTTTAATGTGATTGAATTTAAAATAATGATTAATTGCCAGTTGCAGAATTAACGATGCCTCAAAATTAAATATTCGTATTTTACAATAGAACTTGTTTTTTTTTTTTTTTTTTGGGGGTGTAGTTTGATGCAAATGTGGTAAATGAAATACAGTTCAAATATTATTCCTTAAATATATATTTGAACTAGCACGGCTTTCATGTTATTCTCATTTCTTTGTTTTAGGTAAGGACATTTCATGGCAAGATCTGCTGCTATTTGAGCGGAAGAAATGCCAGAAAAGGTAAGAATTTGTGAGTGTATTTCAATATTTTATTTAATATTTGTTTCAATGTGAATACTGAAAGGGGGCACAGCAACTCTGGTGGTTGGAAGATATCAAGTCTTCAGTGTTCATTTCGCTCACAATGGATGCTTATCACAATAGCACCAGGCACAGCCTCCGATGTTCAATGATCAGTAGGATACAGAAACTTCGTAGAGAGATACCTGTGACAATATATATACATGAAATGTGTTCTAACGCCCAGTTAGTACACAAATGTATACCGGTATCTTTTGTCTTTATTATACTTCGACTATGATAGTTAATAAATATGTATATCAGGTGGCCCATTTTCCCCGTACAATCTACCTATAAGCGTCCCGCATACACTACTGCTGTGTGGGATGTCTAATAACTGATTTGCACAGGGGACACACTGTATGCTGGCAGATTACGTCAGAATACAGAGGGATAACAACCGGACGGTCGCTCGCTGCTTGTTCCTCAGCGCTACCCGTCTAATGCGCCCCATTGCGTTATAAAACCTCACATTTGAGAGCGTAATAGGCTCATAATGTGGTAGAACAACACGACAGTTGCTAGCAACATATTGACAATGGATGGTGTATGCAACAATAACGAGTACACGGACATCATACTAATCTATGGGGAAGCTGGTCGTAATGCTGTCGAAGCTGGAGGTTTCATAACGCAATGGGGAGAATTAGACGAGAGTACTGAGGAACATGTAGCGAGCGGCCGTCTGGTTGTTATCTCTTGGCATTCTGACGTAAGCTGCTTGCATTGAAGGATACCCCTTCGGAATTCAGTTACAGTATTAGCATCATTAGCACATGCGGGATACCTAAAAGTAAATTGTACGTTGCATATGAGCCACCTGGTATAAACGCTCTACTTATACAAAAGGCCAAGATTTCAAACCTTTACGCTTATTTGTAGAATTCTACTAACTGATTTATATAATTTTTAGTACTAGATTTCATCGTAGAAAACACCCGAAAAATGGAAAACGTTTAACTTCTTTTCTACCAAGCCAATTTTAACAATTTAACGTCGTTTCGAGTCCGATGCTAAATATTAAAGTGATTTTCCAACGTAAATACTCCGTTTCTAAAACGCCGCATGCTATGAAACGATGAAACGTCGAAATGAATGTCAGTTACAGTATTTCAAATTCAGATGTTTGGAAGCAATTTCCATAGTATGATGATGATCGTGTGGCCTCCGGAGAAGCCAAGTGCAGGTCTTTTTAGTTGACGCCCGTGGGTGACCTGCGCGTCGTAATGAGGTTGACGTGATGATGAAGACGGCACATACACCCAGTCCCCGAGCCACGGGAATTAACCCCAGGAGATTAAAATCCCTGATGGCTCGGCCGGGAATCGAACCCGGAGCACTTTGGGCCAAAGCCTAGCGCGCTATCCATTTAGCCACAGAGCTGGACTATTTCCATATGAGGAAGTTCTACAACCACTCGTGCATAACACAATTTTAGAAATAGTCAATAATAATTTTCCCGAGGGTCCGTTGTATTTTTTCCATACAACGATTTTTAATGCTTGTCTGTTATGGTATTCTTGTTCCTTGTCCGCCTCGTAGCGTAGTGGCTAGCATTCTTAGCTGTCACCACGGAAACCCGAATTTGATTCTCGGCTCTGTCAACGAATATAATTCTGGTCTGAGGGTTGGAACGCCGTATACTCAGCCTCGTGATGAAAATCAGAGAGAAGTGGGTTCGGTTCCTATCATCCTGGAAGTAGCTTTCCATGATTTCCCACTTATAATCCAGGCAAATGCCGGGTTTTTACCCAATTCAATGCCACGGTCACTTCCTACCAAATTCCTACCTCATACACCAGTACAGACTTCTCACTGATACAGGTTATCAGTCAAATTCTACACTCACCAATGTACACGGGGTTACATGACCACGTTATCACAAAACCCCTAGAGAATCAACAAAAACCTGTTCCTTGTCAACTGAAGAACAGGACGAATGCATTTATATTCTTGTGATTAGCTAATTCAACAACCAGTGACTGTTGTACGGTTACTGTGAATCAATGCTTGTCTTCTAACTGCAGTAAAGTTGTCTGTATCATATTCTTTCGGTGATAATGATGTTGGCATGAAACTCCACTCTGTAGTATGAAATTCGAACAGAATATCCCAATGCTAAATGAATTCTCAGGAGACGCTTTATTTCCTTAGTTTTATTACCTCAAAAATTAAAGTTAATTAGCTGTTGGAAAATAGAAAGTAAAACAGGCATTTATTGAGGCAAAAAGAAAAAAATACACAGTTTTGCCTCTTCAGCAGGTATCATTGATGATTATGAAGATGATGACGATGATAATGATTATGACGGTTGTTTTATGGGGTGCAACATTGAGGTCATCTTCCCAGTCAACTCTCATTGATGGCATTTAAATAGAGAGAATGATAGGCTACACAATACATTAAAAAGTACAGTTTTAATTTCGCGGTTAGAATAAAGTCCTTTTCTCCCTGTTTTAGATGCATAAGCGTTCCACTGAACGGCAATCTTCGCCCTGTACAGAAAAATAGAGGTTTCAAGGTTTAATAACGACTTCTCTGAGGGTGGGTACATTCTCTGGGGTACCTTAGGCGGTGCGGTGGCGTTAACGACGGTGCCATTACTGACGAATTCCCATTATTAGCGACGAACGGCCTACTAAGGGAGGGAGAACTATTTTTGACAGTTCAGTCACCGTGGCATTAGTTTACAAGGGAATGCCGCCGCGTATTTAAGTAACATACGATGTGAAGGTTTAATGAATCGAGTAAGATTGATAGAATGTCTGCGCAGGACTGCGAGTGATAACATATATCTCAGAATGAAATGTTTATGATACTATGAATCTTAACAAGAAAAAAGAAATTATAAAAGGACAATTGTTAGCGCTAACCAGATCTGCATGCCCCCTTTTCGTTAGAACCTCAATTACTATTTCAGGTGGGCCTGTCGTAAGGATTCGCACAAGGTTTTACGACAGGGGGTCAGGAGAACCGCGGACGCCACTAACCCGTCTCGGTATTTCGTACTATACCACATCACTACCACGTCTTTGTTTTTCCTTAGTCGCCTATAGCTATATCCCTCGTTTATAAGGCAAGGTTTACCTCTGTCAGTTGAAATAAACTCCATAATTAACTGAACCTTAGTTTGGCACGGACAGAATATCAACCGTACTGAACCTAAATTAGACACTAACGACGAGTTATCACACCAAATGAGTCCCGCCATACTGACTGCTTTCTCGAGCAGGGGTTTTCTGACCATACTGGGAGCTGTCACAATTATTCAACATTCCGTCGCTCACGGCAAACTCAAGACTATGAAAATGTATAGCTTGTTGCAAATGGGACACTTAATTATCACTTCATGATCCGCCGCAAAGGGAAAGGCACCACTCCGACAGTGAAGACCAGATACTGGGAAACGACACTCGACACAATTCACAGATTAGAATCACGGTACTCACAAAACCCATGCTGAGTGTGGTGTTTCCATGGACGTTGCCGCAAGTGTGCAAATAAAATGGTAGGCTGGTACACTCCTACAACTCATGAGCATGTCTCTCTTGGCGAACCCCATAATGATAATCCCTGGATGTATTATCTTCTCACTTAAAATCGTATTAATAATCCTACACATGGACACATAATACGTTAATAACACAAGCTGTCCCAGTACTTGGTTATGATTACTATGGCAGATAGAGTTGTAAAAATAAACATTTTGAAGTCTTTCGCTATAGCCGAGCTCACCAAGATTCTTAACATGAAAGTACCAGGAAACTGAAGGGAATTCTGTTTATTCCACGCCCACTACTGTCGAGTGCAGACGCAGTGTATTGTTTCAATCTCTGTGAACTCAAACCACTTCGTGAAGAGATGGTGAGCATTCTTGACAGTCACCTCTAGACTTGGGTTCAATTTTCAGATCAGTCAAGAAATTTAATTTTGTCTGAAAGTTGGATCGGGATATACAGCATATTAAGATGTCACTGCACTCAGATGTTTAAGTCACCAGAGAAGACTTTTTGAATATTTTAAATTCACGTGCTTGCCATGTTCTTATTGTTTTTATCAACCTTTGAAAAATGCAAGTATATACTTACTTAATAGACTTTTATCAAAACTCAGCAATTGCTCTAGGTTCAAGCCATGCCTTGTGTGTAGTTTCACGTATAAGCATCCAGCGTTTAGAAAAGACTGTGGAGCCTTATGGCGACAGTGTTGCTAACTCTAGGCAGGGATAGCGCTGACGTCATACGTTATGTTCACCCGCTTCGAGTACTGTCCTTTCATACGTTAGCGAGACAACATAACCCCAGCAGCTACCTGAAGTAGAACACGATGAGGAAGGAGCAGTTTTGCGGGTGTTAATGGATTGGACCAGTATTAAGGATACCGTACGCGAAGAGAACCAATAACGACATTCATTTCGTTGTGATATGACGCATTACTGATTGACACATGTCGAGAGCACAACCCTTCCTTCCTTCTCGGATGTACTGTATGCTGACGATGTTAATAATTTTTACGTCAGCAATACTGTTGATCTTCACTTTTTTGTTATTAGTTAGGCTATAATTTAGTTTCTTTCGATTCTATTATTGATTTGTTTAGATTAATATTTGTAATATTGTAGTGAGTTAGCCATGCGGTTAGGGGCGCGCAGCTGTGAGCTTGCATTCGGGAGATAGTGGGTTCGAACCCAACTGTCGGCAGCCCTGATTCGATCGAACAGAAAATAAAACACACACACAACAGTAGGCCCTATCACCAATGACGGAATGACGGATAGCGCTTCAGAACTTATGTTGCCGACGGAACTGAGCACGTTCTCCACTCCGGGCGAGCATGCAGCACTGGACGAGGCTCTTCTTTCCTTCTTTCTAACGCGCTAACCTCGAAAATGTTTAAATCACTAAGATGTAATATAAACGATACTTGTATGCAATAACAAAGGTAATAAATTGGCAGATAATTGTAGGAAGCTATTATGACGAAAAATATATATGTTCAGAGTTCCTTCATGATTAAAGGTGAGGTAGTGGGGGTTCCGTTAAAAGTAAAAGCCCATAAGACCCACAGTCTTTTCTAAACGCTGGATGCTCTTACAGGAACACTACGCTGGCTGATTAGCGGGTTCTTGGTTTCCGTGCCTGGAAGCCTTCATAGAGTGGTGAGAGGCTGCTTGAGCTTTTAACTCTCGCGTGCGCTTCATAAGAAGGGAGGTAGCGCACAGCTTATTACTCCTGTGGGGGTCCGGGCATGGACACCAAACACCCGCCGACGAGCCAGCTTGGTGTTCCTGGACGAAACCCCACACAAGACACGGCATAAACCTAGAAACATTGGTGAGTTTTAATTCACTGGCCGTGAAAGGCAATACACCTGACTTTTATCACCTTGTACAATTTTAGTTTGGTTGCTGTGATATTTTCAGAGATACTGAGAACTAGTTAAATAATTTCCGTGTCCACCGTGTTGAATTATTTTAAATGTAGGCAGTATAATTATGTACCTTTGGATAAATAGTATAGGAGTTGTTTATTATTCAATGTTTCACTTCGATTGCTTGATAAAGATAGAAGAAATAACGACTTTTCAAAATTCGCACAGCCGCTAAGTTGATTTTTTTAAACAGTTGAATTACAATAAATCAAAAATATATTAATTTGTATATTTAGGCCAGGTAATAATGCCAAATTCCACTGTGCTTGGATGTTTAAGTCGCGAGAAATCACCTTTCAAATATTATAATTTTGTGATGTCTCCATCTTGGTTTTTCGCATATCAGGTTTTTGAAAATCACTTTTGTGAACTTACGTTAGTGGTAGCATGAAAAATTTCAAGTTGATTACAGTAATAATTTCTGAGGTAATGAATGTCAGGGAATTTCTTCGCGTGGCCGCCTTGTTGAATTTCTAACACTTATTGCATTAAGAAAGGAACGTCCGAGGTTGGACGGAGTGGTAGTAATTCCTTACATAGATTTATTGAAATTGGCCCATCGTATCAAAACTTATTAGGGACATGCAGACAGACCTATACACACACGGTCAAAAGGTGATCTCAATTCATAAGACGGAAATAAGCTAAGATATTTACATACAACAAATAGAGGGTTTTAGTTATTAGGTCGGCAATGCGGTTGAGAAAATCTTTTTCTCGGATTATCTAAGCGTATTAACAGTCATCTGTTTTTAGGTTATGTAGCGAGGTCAACACGTTGGCGCCACTTAACTGGGCCACCACTCGGTATGACTGTAAATATTCGTAATTTCTGCCATGTAACCACAAAATTTCCTGACAACCCTCGGTATACAGTGTCAATATTATGGGAAGAATTCTGGGACCTCCGGGAGGAAGATAAATTCAGAGTGTTGTCTAGGTCGTATCAACATTACACTATATTGACACGCCTCCTGGGTCAGTTTGCCCAGCTTGTTCAAACAACTGTTCCAAGTTAGAACGGCAAAACTCAACTCCAGCTTTAACTCTGTGGTATATCCTACCTCGACCATCTTTGCCTCACAGTTCTGTTCGCTGCGGTTTGGTGTGTTTTCTGAAAGTTACTTGCGTGCTTTAGCTGTTGTTTGATTAGCCTTGCAGCGCAGTCTACGTGGTCTCGAGTTTCATTGTACCTGTTATAAGAACCGCCTCGTGGTGTAGTGGCTAGCATTCTTGTTATCACCCACGAGGTCCAGGCACAATTCTTGGCTCTGCACAAAATTACTCCTGATCTGCGGGCCCGAACAGGGTACAATGAGCCTCGTGAGGCAGAACTGAGAAGAGATGGGTTCAATTCCCACCTCAGCCATCCTAGATGTGGGTTTCCTTGGTTTCGCAATTTTACTCGAGCCAAATACCAGGATGATTCCTAACTTATGGCCATGGACGCACCTCTCCCAAGCCTAGTCTTAATTACAAATCACACACTTCTACAGATACCACACACAGTAAAACACGTTATCGGACAAATCCTATATACACTCACACACACACACACACACACCCAATTACCAATGACCACAATATCGCAAGCACCTAAATGAATCCACAACTACGAGAGCCAGCTACTGTACATACTATCATAGACGTTATGAACAGTCGTAAGAAGTACAAGGCACTCCTTCCTGTTGGCCACAAAACGCTTCACTAGCGAGAGATTCTAACCGTCACCCATTTATGTTTCCACTAATTTTATACGGGGCTCCTCTCCGTCATGTCTCCTATGCGACCTCCATTGGTCAACGTTTGATAATTCCAGCCTCTTCACTAATAAGAATGATTATATTGATCGTTTATAACGAGCCTGATTGGTAGGTTATAGGCTCAATTTTGTAGAGTTCCTAGGGACCAATGATTCATACACGATGGCCATTTATTTCTACAAACTAAATAAACTGTCCTGAGGTTCAAGTACTCTACCATGCCACCAAGAACATACTTCCTTAGCATGAATACCCTAGTTATGGTGACTGAAGTGAAATATTCATTTTATTAGAATTTTCATAACATCAAATCTTTAGGGTTACGACGAAATTGAAGATGAAGACTAGCATTACTATTTTTATTATTAGGGTGAACAAGACCATCTATATTAAGCACGTTTGGAAATAAGGCCTGAGAGCGAAGTCGAACATACTACATTCATTGATGCTTAGACAATTGAAGGCCTGAAAATGGAAACCACATAGTAACTAATATGTGAATTTCTCTAGAAAGTCAGCTCAAACACAGGATTAAGTATGCTTGTTAGTTGTTACGTTATACGCAGATGAAGACAATAAAATAATAATAATAATAATAATAATAATAATGTTATTGGTTTTACGTCCCTTTTAACTACACTGGCTTTTAGAGACGCCGGGGTGCCGGAACTTTGCCCCGAAGGGGATCTTTAACGTGCCAGTAAATGTACTGACACGGCTCCCTCGCATTTGCGCACCCTCAAATGCCAGCTGACTGCACCAGGATACGAACCTGCAACCTAGGGCCCAGCAAGCGAGAACGTTACCGCTGAGCCACGCAGCTAGTCCCAAGACTACCTCACTGTTCCTCCCGTTAAAACAACACTAACTAACAAAGGAATGAATGAACTAAATTCTCATACTGGTTGTTAATTAAGACGTATTAGAAAATAAGTTCAAATTTAGACGCATAATAATTTCGCAAGACACGCCCTAAAAAGGCGACACCAAAATTTTTATACCTAATTTATATATCGCTATTGTACATTTTCCGTCTCGTAATTGTACCGTTGCGTCGTAGGCTGCTTTTCTTGTACTGTGTCTATACCACATCGATGTCCGCATTGATTTTAGGATTTGATGGAAATAAGCAACTAGAGACAACAATAATATATCTGTTCTTCACGGAACTATATTTAAGTTTATAACAAGAAGTTCCGTGACGAACTAAAGAGCCTACTTTTCTTAAAATTTAAGATTCATGCCAATGATTAATCTATATGGATCTATCTAGAATAATGACGAAATAAAGTTGGTAATATCAAAATTTCTAATTAGTGCGAAATACTGTATACCTGGCATAATGTTGCCCAATAGAGAACTACAGTTGGCAGCCCTGGTGACTGAATATATTCTTAGTTCCATCTCTTAAGGCACAGAATACAAAATTTGGTTGAAGTCCAATGGATAGCATGGACGTTACATGCAGTTAAACATTGGATCTAACAGCGCGCGTAAAATCATGTTGGCAACAATGACATACATGTATTGGTCAGAAATAATCTGAAATAATATGATCTAGTGATGTGTCAATTTTGAATGAAATCCATTAGTTAGTATTGTGCCCAACTCTAGGAATGGGTATTCCAAGATTCAGATACCTAGATATCAAGGGAAAGGCTACAGCCGCTTTTGAAAGTTGAGATATTTGAATATCGCGCTACATTGCTTCGAGAAGGAATTGGAAAGAATATACCGATACTAGCATGTCAAGTGACGTAGCGAGTAATAGCAGAGGTCGAGGCTATTTATTGATTAAATAGTTAACCATGGAGTAGAGACTTGAGACTGGGATCAGATTACTGGCACGGCCAAATGAAAGAGAATGCAATTAGTATCAAGTAAATCGGACCAGGGATACCAGAGATATGAGGATTTCCAGATTTCAGCGTGATGACGCGTGACCCTGGCTGTTTTGAATAAAAGCCGGCCGGCCGAGGCATCGATAGCTCATTCCAACACAAGCACTTGCCGAGCAAGTTGCTGCTACGCTGAGCCAAGGCACATGGTTGCCGGATCTACGCAGAAGTTATTTTCAAAGTTGTGATAGTCACAAAAGTGCTGCGCTACGAGTGGAACTTAGTAAGTTTCCGGCGAGGAGAATCACTGAGGTGATTGAATTTTTTTTCGACAGACACTGGTGAAATATTTTTATTTTCACATGGACATATGCTAGACTTTGTCTAGAATTAGTACTTTGTCACAGTCCAGTAGTAACATAATACTTTGATGATTAAATCCATTTCAAGTCAGTTTTCATTTTTGTAACTAGTTAACCACTTCGATCTGTCAGTACACTGAAGACTAGTCTATAACGGTGGCGTTCATTAGTCTACGCAAGGGAAACTACAAGTTGCTTAGCGCATGGTAGATGGTGATATAATAAACCATGCCCAGGGAACGATCTTCAGAACAGCCGTTGATTGGTTAGACTGTCAGTGTTTTTCTTGTACTGATAAGATTACCGTGAGTTATGTTACAACTGACATATTTAAGAAGAGATCACTTAGATCTGACCCTATTTAAACAAACTGTTATGGCTTTGATAGAAGCCCATATTAAAATGGAACAACAGTTAATTCAAACGTCAAGAGATACTACCACTATGTCTGACTAGACGGATTGTGGGTATATAATGGCGGCCGATACAAGGATTATACATGCTTGTCCGATAGGGCATGTCTACGGATAAATCTGGTACAGACCAGGTTCGCTACGCTTCAAGACCATCAAGAAATGTAAGCCACATTTGAATTATATTATGCCTAGCTAATTGGAACAAACTATTTTTCTGCAGATGACCAACACATTTATTTTTCTTCGTATTTAAATCTTGCAATGATTTACGCAAGACTTGTTAGAGTTATTCTGAGTATTTTCAGCACTCAGAACAGTTTAGGATCGATGACCGAGCATTTCGAGCATTTATTTGAATATTTCATATTTTAGGGATATCACGGAAAACCGTCGATGTAATGGTTGAGTTACATTATTTTTGTTGAGGAATGGATATTTTTTCCATATTCGAAGGTTCGAACATGTGGATTCTCACATAATGAGATGATAATTAAACATATTTAAAATAATATAACTAATAATAATAGTAATAATCCACTAATAATAATAATAATAATTTTTATTATTTTTCTAAATAATTCTTGGATATTATATTTTCTAATAATCATATGTATTGAGAGAGAGCCTATGAAGTAGTTTAATCATTTCTAGTTTGGAACAGGAGATTTTCCGAAGGAGAGTGATTAGCGCAAGCCCGCATTCAACCAACATTTCAGTTCTGGTTGAACAGTTGATATTTGCAATGAGCAAAGTATATTTTTCAGATAACACGGAGAGGCATGAAACGGGAAGCAATTGATATTTGTATCAAATAGGATATTTTTGTATTTATATAAAATCATGACGTAAATACACTCGAAAGTGAAATAAAGCTTTTCATAAGTATGGTAAATTCACGGGTTGAACTGAATGGTAAAATAAAATAAACTTGTAAGTTTATTAATCTTCCAGTGTTGATAACAAGCAGAGGCTTGATTTATTGTATACATTTTGGGAAGAAAATTTATGTGTATGGAGTAGTTGAAATGCCATTCCCAGGTGTGCATGTTTAAGTCGCAGGAATGAAGAGGTTTTTTCGAGCATCAATCAAATAGCAGGTTCGATGGCTCAGGTTTATAGAAGGAGTATTGGAACTACACATTTCGTCGTATGAATAACCCGAAGGTTATTTCTTAGAAACCATCAGTTCTTATTTCAACCTTGTTTACGAATTCCATTTAGACTTTGATTTTGCTAGAACCCGGATTTGTCATGATAGTAGTTTATTCTTCTTCAGAGGAAGACCTTTGCCGTTGTTGTTGTAATATTGTGTTCTTACACAAATAATAGAATGGGTCACTGCCAATTAAAAATAATTCTTTAACCACGAATAATTTGAAGGATAATTTCAATCCTAGTGCCATGAACTAAATGAATTCATTATGAAACTACAATTCTTATTTCCGCATTCTGTCGAAGAATTGCAAGTTGTGAAAGTTACTAAAATGGCCATGAATATAAATATTTTTTATAATAATGATTCCAAGTGGAAAATCAAATAGTTGAATGGTTCAACAATTTATTGATCAAGTTGATGATTCAGAAATCATATATTTTGTTAGGAACTTGGAAGTTCATAATCGAGTCACTTCTCGAATGTTTAATGTCAGAAGAACGATTAATTTTTGTTGTGCTTCGCACAGTTCTTCGATGCTATGCTCAAGGTCAAATACTTTTCAGATGCTATTAATATGTGTAAATAATTTGTGTTGATTCAATGATAATATTTTTCGACAATATATATTTTTGAAACTGGAAAAATAAGTGAAAGTTGAAAATTCTATGAACATTTATTCTACGAGTGTTAATATTATGTAAAAATTCAAACAGTGAACTACGATATTTCCTTAGAGACAATTAAATTTGAATCATAAATAATTTTGGAACACAGTCTACAGGACTATTAATCAGACTTGTGTTTCCAAAAAAATAATTGTCAAATGTGTTTGGAAAATTTCTGTATATTGTGTAAATAGGAGTGTGGGTCGCCACACGTGAGTGATGCTGCTTTGAGCATTTTTGCAGTCAATTTTAAATTCAAAATAAAATAAGATAATTTTACTTGATGTGTTACTCCCAGTTGAATCTCCGTCTATCCTTATTGTTGCATTGAGCCAAAAATCAGTAAAGCATTTTTTTCATTTGATGTCGTTTTTGCGATTAGCTTTAACCCATCTGGCGCTCCGGGATATTTTGACTCTCGTGCTGACTGATGATTGGTAAAATGCATATGTGGTCGTGCGGGCTCCGGTCTAAACGGGCACAGTATAGAAGTTACATGCATTTTAAAATTGGACCTATCAGCAGGCTTAGAATCATGTTGGCAGCACTGACGTATATTAGTTACTCCAAATTAATCTAGAATGCCAGGTACTATACGTGTGCAAAGTTTAGAGCTATTGGCTTGCATACTTTCTGATATATTGATATTAGGGTAACAAAAATAGAGACAGTATTTATTAACAGTTGGCAGCCCTGGTTACTCTTAAGAATCGGCATAGTCATATCTGTTATGGTACACATAGCACACACGAAATTTGGTTGAAATCCACACGATAGTATAGAAGTTACATGTATTTAAATTTGGACTTCTCCGCAGGCTTAGAATCTTGTTGGTAGCACTGACGTACATAAGTTACTCCAAATTAATATAGAATGGCAGGTACTATACGTGTGCATAGTTTAAAGCTGTCAGCTTGCATATTTTCTGATATATTGGTATTTGGATAAAATAAATTGAGAGCATTTATTAACAGTTGGCAGCCCTAGTGGATCTTAAGAATACGCTCAGTCATATCCGTTTATGTACACATAGCACATACGAAATTTGGTTGAAATCCAATTGATAGTGTAGAAGTTATATGCATTTAAAATTTGGACCTATCAGCAGGCTTATAATCATTTTGGCAACACTGCGATGAATGGCCTCCTGGAAATTAAACTGCAATATTATTATCTATACATGTGCCAATTTTGAAATAGCTCCCATTCATACCTTTCAAGATATCCAACAAGGAGCTCAAATTTCAATTGCGATTTTTCAGCAGTTGGTAGCACTGACATCATTTTCAAATATGGCCGTGAGATATTCAGGTATAGATCTTGACTCCTACCAAATTTTGTTTCGATTGCTGCAGCCGTTTAGGAGTTGATAGGGGGACACACACAGACAGACAGACAGACAGAAGGACAGACTGACAGACAGACAGACACACACACACACACACACACATTTGCCCGATCTCATAAGTCTACTTTTTCCTCATTTTTGCAAAATGTGAAAAGTAGGCTAAAAATTCCTTTACTGGACATTATAAAATCAAACTGAACTATAATGTGTTAAAAAAAGAACATGAATACCATTGTTGTTATATCGTGCACGCATGTTCATTCAGCAGCGTTTATTTCATTTTAAGTTTTAATAAAATCCTATAATTCTGTGGCAAGGCTCGCTGTACTAGCAAGGTTGAAATTTAACACGGAAATGAGTCATCTTTCACGCATAATTAATATCGCTATCCTACTTCATCTCCTCATATAATTGGCGTCAAATTGAGATTACAGCCAACGAGAGGTAGAACCAGAGTAAGAATTAAAACTAGGTTTCAACACTCAGTATGTCGAGATAATTGATGTTTTCATTAAAGGGACCGTGGTTAGTAATTAGAGAGCTCGTTAATTACCTTCTCACAAGTTGACTGCTTTGATACCTACTGCGTGTTTTACAACTGCACTCATCTCTGGAGACTCTCATGACACGGACGCGCCGTTCTCACGAACATTATTCTAAATGGAAGTGAAGTGTGGCCGTCAGTCCGTGTACATTGCCATTGATGATTGATTTGTTGTATATTGTTATGTACCATTGACGGTTCAAGGCGAAACCTAATCGGACAATCAACCGTAGTTAAATCTCGTCAGCAGAAGCCCCTATTCCTTACCATAGAAAGCCGCTGGCTCAGGTCATAAGAGGTCGGTCAATTGTCGAATGGTCAGTGTATCGTCGGAGGTCCGTCCTTCGGCAAAAGTCAGTCAATCGCAAGGGTCGATTGCCTGTCGATTGCGAGATCGGGCATTGAGATCTCAGGATGGTCGTAAGTTGGACCACCTCAGTGACCAAGGGGCACGGAGCTGACATGGTACTTGTGAGCACCATCCCCAGTGTAGCTGAGGGAACAGGTGATAACCAATTTATGGACTTTACTTCAGGAGTAATTTAAAATCTAACTTACTCCCTGTATCTATGGCGGTGGTTCCTGTAGCCTAACTCCCAAACTTAAATTGGGCGTTAAGCTATCACGTCCTTTCATTAGGGAGCATTCTTGGATTTGTATAATTACGGCCAATTCCCTTCCAGGAGGAGCTTTATTTAAAATCCTATTGGAAGCTATGCATAACGACCCTGGTACCTAATCTAGCACCAGCTCGTGGTGTAGCGACTAGCATTCCTCACTGTTTCCCCAGAGGTCCAGGTTCAATTCCTTGCTCTGCCAAGAAAATTAAATTCTGGTCTGAGGGCGGGAACGGGGTACACTCAGCCTCGTGAGGCAAAACTGAGAAGAGGTTGGTTCGATTCCCTCCTCATCCATCCTGGAAGTGGTTTTCCGTGGTTTACCACGTCTACTATAGGCAAATGTTTGGATGGTAACTATCGTAAGGCCATGGGCGTGTCCTTCCCAATCCTCAAGTGAATTGCAAGTACATTCCTTTTAACATCCGCGACTTTTAGAGATGTCAGGGTGCCGGAATTTGGCCCGAAGGGGATCTATAACGAGCCAGTAAATCTACTGACATGGCTCCCTCGCATTTTCGCACCCTCAAATGGCAGCTGACTGCACCAGGATTCGATCCTGCAACCTTGGGACCAGCAAGTGAGAACTTTAGACTACCGCTGAGCCACGCAGCCAGCACACAGTAACACAGGTTATCAGACAAAAAATATCAACGCACACCCAAGTACACGGAGATAAATGTCCACGATGTCGAAGTCCCTTAAGCGAGATTACAACAAGAAACATGTGACAACATCCGTCTGAGATCACGTAATGTCATAAACTTCATACAATCACAAAGATTTAGAGTTACATAGCGGCAACTCGACACACTACATCAAACTAATATCAACGTCCGTACGCCATCCACGAGATCGTCGATAGCACTAACATTTCTATAGGAACGTGGGAATTGCGGTATTTACTTGAACCAATACTTGTACAAATATTACACCCACTTGCAAGGAAACAGGGACATCGTTGCTACATGGAACAATCGTTTGAATTTTCTAAATTCTAAATATGACTGTTTTAATACTATTATCATGATTTGCTCTTTCAATGAGGAGTTTCCCTCACTTTTGTCACGTTAATAGAAGTTTTGTTGGTAAAATCATGCACAACGGCCGGTGCAAGTCCGGAGGTAGTAGATTCGAATCCCAGCGCTGACTGCAGCTATCCTGAGTGTGTTTTCCCCGGATTTCTCCATACTCCCTCCAGGCAAGTACCGGGATAGTTCCTTACCGAAGTCTCTGGGCGCCTACTCCCATCCCTGTCCCTAATACGACTACACATACTACTACACTAACTCTAGGAATACAGGTCATCAGACAATTTCAACATAGACCTAATTAAGTGGGGCTGATGACCGAGATGTCCCAAGCCCCTCTAATTAATTAATTAATTAATTAAGTAATTAAGTAATTAATCAATTAATTAATTAACAACAACAATAGGAGTTTTGCAACTTTGTTTTGTGCTAGTTATAAATCCTGCTTCAGAATAAACCTCAAATCATTTAGCCTACGTGTCAGTTCATAAAGAATATTTTTCTCTCTTATTTACACATCAAAGAAAATTTGGATATACTGTGCCCGTTTGGACCGAGATCCAACGACCACATTTTGTAAAATACCGACATCAGATTAGCACGAGCAAATATATCTCAGGGTCTATCTAGGTGAATACTTGGGTCTAATCTGGCATCCCTGATCTCGGTAATTCACAAGTAAGGGAAGGTGAGAAATTATTTTGAATTAGCACATTCCTTAAAATCTCAATTTATTTATAGACATAAATATGATTTGAATGGCAAAAACCTCAACAAAGATAAAACAAATCACACATGAGAAATCAACAGTCCCTAAGATTATTACTAGAATGTCGCAGATATGATGATCAGAAAATTAATTAGTCCATTCCAATATAAAACAAGAAGTTCCGTGAAGAACTATACAGCCTACTTTTCATGCCAAAGATTATTCTACAGTATATGAACCTATCTAGAATAATGACGAAATTAAGTTGGTAATATCGAAATATCTAATTAGTTCAAAATATACCTGGTATAATGTAGCCTAATAGAGCACTACAGTTGGCAGCCCTGGTGACTGAATTCTTAGTTCCACCTCTTAAGGTACAGAATACAAAATTTGGTTGAAGTCCAATGAACGTTGAATGCAGTTAGACACTGGATCTATCAGCACGCGTAAAAGCATGTTGCCAACAATACCATGCGTGTGCTGGTCAGAAATAATCTGAATTATTATGATATCTTGTTGTGCCAATTTTGGATGAAATCCATTTGTTAGTATAGAAGTTACATGTATTTTAAAATTGGACATATCAGCAGGCATAGAATCATGTTGGCAGCACTGCCTTGTATTAATTACTCCAAATTAATCTAGAATGTCAGGTGCTATACGTGTGCAAAGTATAGAGCTGTTGGCTTGCATACTTTCTGATATATTGATATTAGGGTAAAAAGAATATAGACAGCATTTATTAACAGTTGGCAGCCCTGGTGGCTCTTAAGAATACGCTCAGTCATATCTGTTTATGTACAGATATTACATACAAAATTTTGTTGAAATCCAATTGATAGTGTAGAAGTTATATGCATTTAAACATTGGACCTATCAGAAGGCTTAAAATTATTTTGGCAACACTGTCATGATTGGCCTCCTGGAAATTAAACTGAAATAGTATTATCTACATGTGTGCCAATTTTGGAATAGCTCCCAAGCATACCTTGCAAGATATCCAACATGGAGCTCAAATTTCTTGTACGTTTTTCCAGCAGTTGGTAGCACTGACATCATTTTCAAATATGGACGTGAGCTATTCCGGTGCACATCTTTACTCATACTAAATTTGGTTTTGATTGCTGCAGCCGTTTAGGAGTTGATAGGGGGGGACACACACACAGCCAGACAGACAGAAGGACAGACAGACAGACACACATTTTCCCGGATCGATCTCATAAGTCAACTTTTTCCTCATTTTTGCAAAATGTGAAAAGTAGGCTAATATCAGAAAAATTACACTGGTAATCACTGTTCAATAAAGAGTTCTGAGTGATCCCTAATATTTACATGTTCGTAGTTCTCTTTTCGAAAGATTGCATTTGATTGTTCAAATATTCGTAGCAAAACATTTCAAAAAAAAAAAACAAGAAGTTCCGTGAGGAACTAAAGAGCCTACTTTTCTTAAAATTTAAGATTCATGCCAATGATTAATCGATATGGATCTATCTAGAATAATGACGAAATTAAGTTGGTAATATCGAAATTTCTAATTAGTTCGAAATACTGTATACCTGGCATAATGTAGCCTAATAGAGTACTACAGGTGGCAGCCCTGGTGACTGAATATATTCTTAGTTCCATCTTTTAAGGTACAGAATACAAAATTTGGTTGGAGTCCAATGAATAGCATGGACGTTACATGCAGTTAAACATTGGATCTAACAGCACGCGTAAAATCATTTTGGCAACAGTGTCATGCATGTATTGGTCAGAAATAATCTGAAATAATATGATCTATTGTTGTGCCAATTTTGAATGAAATCCATTAGTTAGTATAGAAGTTGCATGCATTATAAAATTGGAACTATCAGCAGGCTTAGAATCATGTTGGCAGCACTGACGTATATTAGTTACTCCAAAGTAATCTAGAATGCCAGGTACTATACGTGTGCAAAGTTTAGAGCTATTGGCTTGCATTCTTTCTGATATATTGATATTAGGGTAACAAAAATAGAGACAGCATTTATTAACAGTTGGCAGCCCTGGTTGCTCTTAAGAATACGCACAGTCATAGCTGTTGTAGTACACATAGCACATACGAAATTTGGTTGAAATCCAAATGATAGTATGGAAGTTACATGTATTTAAAGTTGGACCTCTCAGCAGGCTTAGAATCATGTTGGCAGCACTGACGTATATAAGTTACTCCAAATTAATATAGAATGTCATGTAGTATACGTGTGCATAGTTTAAAGCCGTCGGCTTGCATACTTTCTCATATATATTGGTATTTGGATAAAAGAAATTAAGAGCATTTTTTAACAGTTGGCAGTACTGGTGGTTCATAAGAATACGTTTAGTCATATCTGGTTATGTACACATACAACATACGAAATTTGGTTGAATTCCAATTGATAGTGTAGAAGTTATATGCATTTAAATATTGGACCTATCAGTATGCTTATAATCATTTTGGCAACACTGCCATGTATGGCCTTCTGGAAATTAAACTGCAATATTATTATCTATATGTGTGCCGATTTTGAAATAGCTCCCATTCATACCTTCCAAGATATCCAACATGGAGCTCAAATTTCAATTGCGATTTTTCAGCAGTTGGTAGCACTGACATCATTTTCAAATATGGTCGTGAGATATTCAGGTATAGATCTTTACTCCTACCAAATTTTATTTCGATTGCTCCAGCCGTTTAGGAGTTGATAGGGGGGGACACACACACAGCCAGACAGACAGACAGACAGACAGAAAGACAGACAGACAGACAGACACACATTTTCCCGGATCGATCTCATAAGACTACTTTTTCCTCATTTTTGCAAAATGTGAAAAGTAGGCTAAAAATAGTCACTTGATTCACTCGGTGTTATTCCAAAATTAGACTTATTTGGAAAAATTATCATATCACTGATTCGTGTTTCCATAACAATATCAATACTCGACTGACATGAAGTCGAATGTAAATAATTGTTCATAAAGATTTTCAATTTCGAAAACCAAAACTTGTTCAAAAAACTTTTCATAATATTTTGAAAATTTAACTTTCTTCTTTTCTCACTTTCATTTGTTTAAATGTCACAAAAAAATTAAATTATTTTCATATGTTATTAAAATTACAAAAAATTGTAAACAATATAAATTGTTGCTATCCACCATCAACGGATTAAATCATTAACTCTTCACCAAAATTTTCTATCATCAAAATTTTCTATCACCAAAAATTTTCATATTATCTCATAAAAAATCAAAAAGATTTATTATTATTAATTAATAAATTTCAAAATTTCCCTTCACTTTATTTATAACAAGTTTTCTCAACCACTCACAGGATGAATATTTTATTTGCCCTTTTCCACTGTTATTATTATTATTATTATTCCAAAAATAAAAATTCATTAATTATTTATTTTAATTCATTTACACTTTTCATCTTATTTTTTTTTCTCGGTCAGGTTCAACAAATCTAAATTCATGATCTTCAATTATTTATTTAGGCATACCATCGGAACTTCGAGTTGATCCAGAAAAAAAATAATTTAATGTTTGGATTGACAGAATAGTGAAATCTGACAAGAATATGGGGCGTCCACATTGCCTAGCCCTTCTTTTACAATTTAGCCCACATGCTCTTTCAAAAAAACATACGCACATCCTTGTGTGCCCACAACTACGGGAACAAAAGCCCTCTTGGATGACCCCCAAGGTCTCCACAACTTTAAGTGTCGCCAAACGCACACTAAAATCATCACCAAAATATTCTGCACACAACTTCATATTATTCTCTTTTTTTCAATCATATATATTTTTTGTAATATTCTGTCAATTACTAGACTGTGTTCTTCAGTGTTATTTTACCAATAAAATAAATTCTGGTCAATCTCTCCTTTCCTCCCATTTACATAAATTCTCCCTGAATTGATACATTAAATACCTGCCGTTTCCTTTCTTTTCATCTGAATATATTTTTAGCCTACTTTTCACATTTTGCAAAAATGAGGAAAAAGTAGACTTATGAGATCGATCCGGGAAAATGTGTGTCTGTCTGTCTGTCCTTCTGTCTGTCTGTCTGGCTGTGTGTGTGTGTCCCCCCCTATCAACTCCTAAACGGCTGCAGCAATCAAAACCAAATTTAGTATGAGTAAAGATGTGCACCGGAATAGCTCACGTCCATATTTGAAAATGATGTCAGTGCTACCAACTGCTGAAAAAACGTACTAGAAATTTGAGCTCCATGTTGGATATCTTGCAAGGTATGCTTGGGAGCTATTCTTTTTACCCTAATATCAATATATCAGAAAGTATGCAAGCCAACAGCTCTATACTTTGCACACGTATAGCGCCTGACATTCTAGATTAATTTGGAGTAATTAATACAAGGCAGTGCTGCCAACATGATTCTATGCCTGCTGATATGTCCAATTTTAAAATACATGTAACTTCTATACTAACAAATGGATATCATCCAAAATTGGCACAACAAGATATCATAATAATTCAGATTATTTCTGACCAGCACACGCATGGTATTGTTGGCAACATGCTTTTACGCGTGCTGATAGATCCAGTGTCTAACTGCATGTAACGTCCATTGGACTTCAAACCAAATTTTGTATTCTGTACCTTAAAAGGTGGACTAAGAATATATTCAGTCACCAGGGCTGCCAACTGTAGTGCTCTATTAGGCTACATTTTACCAGGTATATTTTGAACTAATTAGATATTTCGATATTACCAACTTAATTTCGTCATTATTCTAGATAGGTTCATATACTGTAGAATAATCATTGGCATGAAAAGTAGGCTGTATAATTCTTCACGGAGCTTCTTGTTTTTAAGTGCTTTTGGAAAAAATAATTCTGAGCTCAAAAATCTTACTACTTCATTCTCTTCATCCATAAACTCATTTAAATTTATTTAAACTTCCAAACTTTTATTAAAAAATAAACAAAGTTATTTAATTTAAGTCCTTCCAACTAATTAAATTCATCCACAAATTATTATTATTATTATTATTACAAAATAATATTTAGGCATCATCAATGTCATAAATGATTATTATCGCTTTATTTCTTTAATAAATAAATATTTAAATCTCATCTGTAAATGATTATTATTAACATCTCCTATTATTTTTATTTAATGTACTAATTATTTAATCACAATAAACAATTAACAATTAATTTAATTTAGTTCTTAATGTACGGTATTATCACTCCCTAATTATTTATAACTTTAAATAGCATCGTTATTATTTATAATATTATTAACTTATTCACTTCACACTTGATTATTATTATTATTATTATTATTATTATTATTAAATAAATCAAATTATTTAAATAATCCAAGTCACAATTACTTCTGCTCTCATAATAAGAATTAAAGAAAAATACTCCTATCCCTTGGAATAATCGAAATATTTCATATCGGAACATGAACTAATGCCTGTCCTGACAAAATCGTAGATCGAAAAATAAATTGTCAGACAGCAGTTCCATTTGTCATCCAGACAAATACAATCGAAAATCTAGCTACGGTGAAAAATGCGTGTTGATTTCTCATCGTGACTGTTCAAAAATATGGAATTCTCTAATACTACAGGTTAGTGGATAGTGCATGAATAGTTGTCTTACTTCATTCTTGATGTGTAGGTAGAGCGTGTCCTGCGTTGGACACTATTCCAACAGTGTCTTCCCATGGCCATCTGCTGTATCCGTATACCTCGTTTGTCTCCATGTCCTACCAATCCTCCGAGTAGTTTAACGGCGTATGTTGATATTTGCAGTCACTCGTTCGAAATAACTCCCGCTATCACCAGTACCGTGTAACATGACGAAAAGTTGCTCAGTCATAGACTGGTACAGTACTTTTGTAGATTTGAGAATAAATCTCATATTCAAATAATGCGGTTTCGTTTGCACGCTAAGATAGGACCTTATTAGCTGCATAAACGAACTGATGAAATAAATAACTTCTCCTGATGAAATTCGAAGTGCCTGATGTATAGTCACCACAAGAAATACATCGTTCTGTAGGCTAACTTCTGTGAATGGTTTCGACACTAGCATCACCTGACTGTAGAATATGTGACCTGAAAGTCAGTTTGTTCACTCGAACAAAAACTAAGTCTTGCTGACCACTGGTACAGCGACTAAGTCCTTCGACCGTCAGCATCTCGGCGTGTATACTGTCACTCCACGTTACCTAGTTCCGCACATGAGCAAATGCTCCGTTGTAATGATGTAACTATCTTGAGAATCGTGCCCTTTATATAGTCCAGCGAGAAATTGTTCCAGAAACTTCCATCTCGTATCTCGGCTTCTACTGGACCGATTTTAACGCTTGATAGCTCAAATTCCTTCTCTTGTAATTGCCAGTAAAGTGTGCAAAATTCCTAGCGTCCATCTCTTCTCCTAAAGGTAATTCCAGAAAATAAATTTCTCGTGACGTATGCGGGCTCCACGTCACAAACTCACATCACTCGCCCCTACGAGGAATGCTTCCCTCAGCACTCTTGAGTCTCCTCCGCGCTCTATTCAAACCATCCATTCCCTCAATCTCTTCAATTAATAACTCTTCTTTCCAAAATAATTATGTCAACAATGTCATGGACGTGTGAACGATCCGGGTATAATACTTACCACATCAAGCAGCGGTGGTACAAAACATCCTCCAGGAGTCCACCATTGCACGAATGGAATGGCCTGCGATGTCGCTGGAAATGAACTGCATTGAATATGTTTGGGATATGCTGAAACGTGCTATTGTTAAGCGTCCACGCCCTGCCATAACCCGCCAAGAGATCATGAAGTCCGCCGTGGGAGAGTGGTATCGCCTGCCTCAAGAGGACATGGACAACTTGATATATGGTATGGCATGGCGAGCAAGAGCCCTGCTAGACGCCCGTGGTTGCCATGCTCCTTATTGAAACAGCATGGCAAGATTACAACACATATCAATCCCTGTTGAACAGACCAAATGTCTCCCTGTTTGTAATTTTCTTCTAACACATGAATAAAGTCTGAAGGATTTGTCAAAATGCCGCCTCTTTTGTAATAACCTCGTCCACAATCTCACATACGCTCTGCATCTTGGCAAACAAGTGTTATGCAAAATGTTTTGATGTGTACAGGTATATTAGCAATTATATCAATTGCGACTAACACACCTGTCACTCGTGGACTGAAATACCCTATCGCAAATATTGTCGCACAAACCTACGCCAGCTTTACAACTTTTCGTGACATGTGAATACGTATGTGGGTACAATTGAATCACGTACATCTTTTTAAAGCAAAAGCCAACATTAAACGGAGGCGTCTCTCTGCAATGCTTCACACTATGAATCAAATGTTCTATAAGCAACATTAAACGCACTGAGTTAAAACTGAGAACTCTCCTCAACGGCAACGGTATGGAACCAAATTTAGTACCATATTAGTCTGAGTGCATAGTGTAGCGGTAAGCCGTATGTGCCTGAGTTGAGAGTTCAATCATAGCACAACAGTTCTCTTTTAAGGGTTCTTAGATTATTGAGTCCACTACGATGGCGTAGTCGGTAGCATGCTGAACTGCTATGCCCTAGATCGCGGGTTCATACTCGGCCAAAAGTTGAAAAGTTGGCAGTTGGCAGTCAAAGTGAAAGGTCGTGTTTTTCCCGAGCTCGCAGGTGTGCTGAAATGGGTTGTTCTCTGGAGTCTTATCGCGCGAGGGTCGGACTGTGGTATGCGAGGGGTAGTCGGGATTTCCGGTGTCTGTGTATGCGTGTGGGACCTAGTAACTTGTGGTTCATAGCCCTAGTGATAGCTGCATTGCTAGTTATTGGTGGAGTGGAAGTGAATCCAGGGCCTGTTACTCCAAATGTGAATCAGGCAAATGATCCAGTGGCAGCTTTAAAGTGTTCGACGTGCAGTAAAACATTGAAGAATTGTGTTGAGTGTGGGCTATGTGAGAAATGGTTTCACTTCGGCTGTATTAAGGTCAAGAAGGAGGATTGTGATGTCGGAAATTGGTTTTGTAAAGTATGTGATACGCCGGACTGTTCAAGGGTGCAAATCAAAGCAAGGGATCAAATAATACAGGAACTTAGAGCAATGCTTCGTGAATCAGAAGAAACGGTGAAGGATGTGACTGAACGGCTTTCTACTGGGATCAGTGTGGAAGAGGGCATGCAGGAGCAAGCTGAGGATGAAGTTATCATAATGGGTGATTCTATGATACGATGGAGTGCGAATATCTCGAGGAAATCAGTTGCGAAAGTGCGGTGTTATCCGGGGATTAAAATTGCCCAGCTTGCCCAACAAGTGGAAGAAGCAAATGTAGAGGACTGTGAAAAAGTTAAAGTGTTGTTGCTCCAAGTTGGGACGAACGATTTGAAGAAGAGGGCTACAGCTGATACATCATGGGGGAGCTCTACGAACTAGCCAGAAAAGCTAAAAGCAAGTTTAGAAATGCAAAAATTATAATGAGTGCCATTGTTCGGCGGGGAGATGTTCCGTTAAGGCGAGTTAAGACTGTAAATGACCGCATGGACTGGGTATGTGCACAACTAGGATTAGTGTACGTAGAAGCTGACTGCTGGATTGGTGGCCGTGACTTCGCCCGAGACGGGCTGCATCTAAATCGATGGGGCGCTTTCAACCTAGGGAGCCTACATGACAGGGTCATCGGTTCGTGCCGGCTTTTGTGAGGAGGAGAAGGTCCAGAGATTGCCAGCCGATGGGAACAGAAGGAGCTATTTCGAGATATTTGCTGCGGAGGTAGGACTCTAAGATTACTGCAGGTTAATTGTCAGAGTTTAGGAAATAAATTAATTGAATTTTGGAATCTTGCAGAGACGTATTCTCCGGACATTGCCGTTGCTGTTGAATCTTGGTTATATGAGGACATAAATAGTAGCGAAATAATTTAAGGGACCTACGAAATGTACAGAAGGGATCGGGGGAAGCGAGGTGGTGGGCTATTTATTTGTGTGCGCAAAAATATAGCTAGTTTCTTAAAGTGGGCTGACATGGATCATGAAATGTTATGTGTACAAATTTCGGATAAAGGAAATAAATTCCCTATTCAGGTGATAGGGTCGTATAGAGCACCGAAAGATAACTTTTCTCTCCTCGAAACACTGTATGATAAAACTTGTACGGGTAATGCTATGAAAAAGAGCATAATAATTGCAGGAGATTTAAACCTCCACAAAGTAGACTGGTCTGGTGAGTCAACTAGCTGTGGTCAAGCTCAGAGCGCTGCAAACAAATTCTTAAGGGAGGGGGGATTTTCCCAAGTAGTTGACTTCTCAACTAGAGACAATAATACCATAGATGTTTATCTCGTAAGGCCTGTAGAGCTGTATATTAACTGTCTGAAAGTACCAGGAATTATTGACCATTCTGGGGTTGATTTAAATATTAGATACGGTGACATTACAAAATTAGACTCTGATGTAGCAAAAGAGATCATATTCCAGTATCGCAGGGTGGATCAGGGCAAGTTTCAGGGGTATTTGAATGAGCTATTTGTAGGATGGGCATCGGAAGGAAATTACATTAATATCCTGTGGACTAACTTTTTGAAAAATTTAAATATCGCTATTGATAAATTTGTCCCATTTAAATTGCTCAAACAAAACCCAGATCCTGAGTATTACACACGAGAAATTAGGAGTCTAAAACGGAAAATTAGGAAATTATACAATAAAAGACATGATAGTGACAAGTATATGTTGAAATTTAAGTCCTTATCAAGTGAGCTCGGCTTAAAAAAGAGGGCAGCTCATGACAATTATATGCAAGGTTTACTTGGTTCGGGAGGCGATGGGTGGAAAAAAAAATTACAGTTATGTTAGGAGAAGAAAGGGAAATTCAAATAATTTGTCGATGATAATGTCCGGTGACGGTAAATTAATTACTGAGAAACAGGCCATTGATAATGAATTAAATGTCTTTTACGGTAGTGTGTTCACTAAATCCAATAGCTGTGTGTTGGACCTTAACGACGAATCAGGGGCTCCCCTTTTCCAAATAAACCAGTCAGCAATTGTAAAGCTAATACAAAAACTACGTTACAATATATCGAAGGGTCCTGATAATATTGTTAGTGAAGTATTTAAACTAGGAGGTAGGGCCGTGGCACGATACTTGGAGGTGATGTTTAATGTGTCCATAAACAATGCGCAAATCCCAGATGACTGGAAAAGAGCTACGGTAGTCCCAATATATAAGGGAGGGAGTAGACTTGAATTGGGCAACTATAGGCTGGTTAGCCTTACGTCCATCGTTTGTAAACAGATGGAGCATCTCATTTGCGACTACTTGAGGGAACAGTGGGAAACATTATCATGGTTTAATGATAGGCAACATGGATTTCGGAAAGGTTACTCATGCGAGAGTCAGATGCTATCACTTTTTCAAGACATTAGCGAATCGTTAGACCATGGAGTTTCAGTCGACGCCGTAGTTATAGATTTTGCGAAGGCATTTGATGTCGTGCCGCATGACTTGCTATAAATTAGCTTCGACGAAGATTGATAGAAGAGTAATGTTATGGATCCAAGAATTTTTGACGGGTCGTTCCCAGAAAATTAAAGTCGAAGGCATATTCTCGGATGAAATTACCGTAACGTCGGGTATCCCTCAGGGTAGCGTAATCGGAACTTTGTTATTTTTGGCGTTTATAAATGACTTACCAAATGGGATTCGCAGTGACTGTCGATTGTTTGCGGATGATTGTGCAATATATCGAAAGATACATGACTCACAAGACAACGCAGTGCTTCAAGAGGACCTGAACCTGGTCTATAAGTGGGCGAATGAAAATATAATGAAAATAAACACAAGAAAATGTAGTCTCTTAAAATAGGGAAAGTGCGAAGGCAAGATTTTCAATATAACATTGGCTCGGAAATACTTGTAGAAGAAGATTCTTGCAAATATTTGGGCGTTCACGTAAGGAATGATAAAGCTTACAAATCCCTGCACTTTGTAATGAGGGTATTAAAAGGAAGTAGTACCGCTGCTAAAGAATTAGGATATTTGTCACTTGTAAGACCTATTCTGGAATATGCCTCGGCGGTTTGGGATCCATATCAAGTAGGGCTCATCAATGAGTTGGAAATGGTACAAAGAAATGCCGCTAGATTTGTACCCAGTGACTTTAATCCCAGGTGCAGTGTGAGCCGTATGTTAAAGAAACTTGGGTGGGAATCACTGGAGGCTAGGAGGATGAAATCTAGACTCTGCGCTATGTACAACACGTATACAAATCAACCAGCATGGGGTGACCTTAGCAAACGAATGGGAAAGCCCACTTATATGGGTAGGAGCGATCATCCTTTCAAAGTTAAGGGCCGACCTCAGCGAACAAATTATGGTAAATATTCTTTTGTAAACCGTGCCATTGATAACTGGAACTCTCTACCTGCCGCAGTCATAGAGCCTTTTCCAAAACATATAGGTGTGTTTAAAAAAAGACTGACTATTTGTGTAAATACTCCAGTTTAATTGTTATTGAATTGTTATGTATAATTATTTATTTGTTATGTATATCCAATTTGCCACCGGGGGACACAACCCCCATTGCAAATAAATAAATGAATGAATGAATGAATGAAAAAGTCGGATTTTTAGAGCTTTAAAATCCTACAATAAGCCTTCCTTCGGAGGGGAAGTTAAGCCGGCGGGCCCTTGTCATAGATTGATGGCATGTAAAATAACCTACACTACAATATTGGTAGTGTGTAGCGAAATTTGTAGGTTATATTTGGTTGGTTAGAAACGCGCTATCAATTTCGAACGTTCTCCACTAGGTGTCAGTGACAGTGGCATCTGGTAGCCAAAGCTGGAACTACTTGAAATTAAACTCGCTGGATGCCCACGGGCGATCAATTAAAATACCCTGCAATGCCCATTGGCTGCAATTCATATATAATTTTAAAAATGGGAGTCCAACCTGGGGTTGTCACCGCAAAGTTCAGGTTCGATTCTTGGTTCAGCCTAGGAATTTAACTCTGGTCTGAGGGAAGGAACGAAGTACACCCAGCCTCGTCAGCCAGAACTGATACGCAGTGGGTTCGATTCCAACTTCAGCCATCCTGCAAGTGTTTTACGTAGAATCACTCTTCCACTCTGGCCAAATGCCGGGATGATACCTACAGTTTATTGAGGCTCGTACCCTACCCAAATCCAAGCTCCAATTTTTCAAGTACGCACACTATTACAGCGATCACAATGAGACAGATTCCTCACTCCAGTGCATGGTGCTACATGACCACGATATCACTAAGTTCCAAAATCATTCAACGCCAACAAATAAATAAGTGGCAGAGACCCATGTCAGTAAATTAACTGGCACGTCAAAATCCCGTTGTGGGCAAAGTTACGACATGCTGGATACTCCAAAGTTGCAATACAGAACAGAGACTTAAAGGGGCACTACGAAGTATTAAGATTTTGTTGATGATTATGTGATTATTATTATTATTATTATTAACAAAATTTTGGAAGAGTACTCTCCGTACTCCATACTTAGCGCAAATTCTCAACAATTACTAAACACAATTGAGAGCAGGGAGGATGTCGATTGATCCTATTGAACAGACACAATTGTATTCCTTGTAAATTTCCCCTCGATCCGTGCGTCCTACATTTTTATGATATCCGTTAACGAAAATAGATTCTACCGTATTCCTGTCACCCCATAGTGTGCATATACAGGAATACGTTTTATAGTTTATACTGTGCTATCAGAATGTACATCTTCCACACTGTGATTAGCCGACTGGAATTGTGGCGCAGTCGATACGGGTTCGCTTACTGTCTCCAAGGTTGCGGGATCAATTCCAGACATAGTCGTTTCCTATTTGAGGATGAGGGTCGAGTGCCATTCGACTGTTGGCACGTGTACGGATCCTGAACCAAGGCTAAATTCCAGCAAGCTGGTTTCGTAATAACCACAGCAGCTAAAAGGGAAGTAAGTACTATAATATTTTTAATGTCCGTTATTATAATTATGATTAAAATTATCATTATTATTGTTGTTTACAATATAGCTACGCATGTTAAAGCGCAAAGCTTTAGGATTCGGAGGACGAGTGGGTTCGAATTCCACCAATGACCGTCTTTGAAATTGATTTTGTACTTCTCTATTTTCTACTTATTGCAAAAGATATAGATGTAGCTTCAAAATAGGCAACGGTTGCTTCCATCGAACCCATTCATCATCGTTTGCTTCATCTCTCATTTATTCCTCTGACGAACAAGAGTCAACATGATGTTCGCGTGAATTTTCAAAATGTAATTGCCTATTACTGGTGAAAGCCTGACATCTTGCACCATGATAGAAGACTGTACGACATATCTAGAAAAAAGACTTTCAAAACCCTCTTCGCGTAACCCATTATACCTAGTAGCCTGAATTCTTGTACCATGAGGCAATTTCACAGATGAATTACTCGAATCCAGAGCAAAGTCAATTTTGTGGCCATGCGCCCTTTTAGCTGTTGCAGATGAAAATGAAAATCCACAGCCTTCTTCCAGTCTCCGACCGGGTCAGGAATAGAATGAATGAAGCCCCCATCTAGCGGCGAGGATATGAACTGTGCCGGCTGCCGAGGCCTGACGCACTCCTCTGGGGCAATGATTAAATGAATGACAGATGAAATGAAATGACAGTGGAGAGTGTAGCTGGAATGAAATGTTGACAGGGAAAACCAGAGTACCCGGAGAAAAACCTGTCTGCCTCCGTTTTGTCCAGCACAGATCTCACATGGAGTGCCCGGGATTTGAACCACGGACCCAGCGGTGTGAGGCCGGCGTGCTGCCGCCTAAGAGCTGTTGCAGATATATGCCGCAAATTTAGTACTAGGGCAGAAGACTATAACTAAATTAGCCAGACGTAACTTTTGAAATTGTGTCTAGTTCGGTATGGAAAAAATTGGTAGCGCGAGTTCCCTAAATTCAAATACGTATTCTAAGGACCTATCAAATATAGAGGATTACGATAAACGTTCACAACAATGTCCTTCAAGATCGAGCCAAGCAATAAAGCACATTGTCGGCTACGATAATCCTCAATTTCTCGGAACCGATTAGAATTAAATATGCCGGATGTTTGTTCCACGTTAGAAGACTGAAGAAACAAGTTCACAGATATGACTTTAGAGATTGTTATCAACAATGAACTAAGAAGACGCCCAAATTTTCAAAATAGATCTGCCTTTTTTTGGATTCAACCTACTACACCTAAAAGTTGGGAAGTTTGAGGCGCAACAGAAGACTACTTTTTTTTTGTCGTGTGGCTTCCTCAGAGGCCGAGTGCATGTCTTTCTATTCGACGCCCGTGGGCAACCTGCGCGTCGGAATGAGAGATGGAATGGATGAAGATGAATGAAACTAGGCAAGGATGTGGAAGGAAGCGGCCGTCCGTCCCAGCATTTGCCTGGTGTTGAAAATGGGGAAATCACGGAAAACCATTTCAAGGACCGCTGACGGTGGGGCTCGAACCCACGCGTCTACCGAGTCAGCAGAGATAATAATAATAATGTTATTGGTTTTACGTCCCTTTTAACTACACTGTCTTTTAGAGACGCCGGGGTGCCGGAATTTTGCCCCGAAGGGGATCTTTAACGTGCCAGTAAATCTACTGACACGGCTCCCTCGCATTTGTGCACCCTCAAATGCCAGCTGACTGCGCCAGGTTTCGAACCTGCAACCTTGGGCTCAGCAAGCGAGAACGTTACCCCTGAGCCACGCAGCCAGACAGTCAGCAGAGAGCTTGGCCCCATGACCTAATGCTTGCCTTTAGCCAGCGTAACCACTGCTGTCGGTGACTACAAAATGAAGCAAATTTAATGATATGCATTTCGAAATCGTAATGAGAAGCAAACCAAAATGTTGACCGAACTAATATTTTAAAATTCAATTGCCCCTTTCATTCCAGTACAGTGAAACATGGCGTAACAGATATGCATATTGTGTGAAACAAAATGGCGTATATTTGATGCAATAGTTGTAAGATGGTGACTGTTCAATCGTTATTTACTTCACGCATTTGCTATTGCAGATTTCAGAGCGATACGTGGTAGGGCATCAACTGGATACTGGATAAAGCATATCTGAGAGAGAATGGACCAGAATAATATATGAATATGGGGATTTTGTTCTTACTACAGTATTTGTTTTCTTACTCTTTATGCTTTTATGGGCCAATACAACACTCTGTCGCTTATATAAAAGTGTTCATACTATTTATAATAATACTGAACTTTTGAAGAATCCGTACTAAGAAATTAAATGAATGACTGGAATCCTGGGGGCAGTAATATAAAGATAAATAAACAGATGCCTGTATTTATCAGCAATCCCTTTAGAAGTAACATTCCTACTTCAAATACTGTAATTTTCGCGACAATTATATTTGCACTTGTAAATGTATGAGAAGTGGGAGGTGGAATTATAGGAAATCACTGAAGACTCAAAGAAGAGTACCATTTTGGAAGTCAATGGTAAGATCTATAGTAAATAACATTAATTCAAAACGTCCATTTATGAAATATTAAGAGTCGCGAGGAGAACAGCTAATGCTCAACGTAGCTTGAGGTCGGACTATTAGTACGGGAAATAACAAACAAGACTATGAATATACTGCATTCATAAATTATCCCAAAGTGACATATTATCTGACACTAATTGCCATTTTTCACGGAGCTATATTATAATTTATCATCGCAGCACACTACAGTACTGTATAAGCTAAACGTGGCAGAACGTGAGGGGATTGTTACTCCCTGGATAGTTTCTGGGCTATGGTAGAGAATTGTTTACTAAAAGATGACCAAGCAGGCTGAGGTTTTTAGGATGTTGGTGAGGTGACTCGGCATAATACCGTTGAGGACCTGAGAGGATCCTCCTCTGAGAGTGACACATCTGGACAATGGCTAATGTAAATTTCAAATCCAGTATTAGATAAAGCTTCCGTTGAGTAGTTGAGTAGAAGCTATTACTTAGCTTTCTTGGTTCTTCTTTTATGTAGAAGAAATTCCGTTATATGGAAGTGAAAGGTACCTTCCAATATTTCTTCCTGTTACGCGATTCTAAGGAAATGTTGCTAGTCTCTATTGATCTTTTGTGCTAAAGTTTGGAGTAAGTTTTCTTAGACAAAGCATTTGATGGACGCGAACTTTCACCCTGCTCAGTTCAATACACTTCCAATGGCCTACTTCCTATAATGTAAAGCGCTCGCTTCGTAAAGCCTGCGCTCCGTGTCTATACATAATATGTGCATCACTTCGCATTTATGTATTCAGGTAGCAATGGCTGGAGATGCTTATTGGCTACTAGCGTAATCCTAGCAGCCTGAATTAATGAGTTCCTGGGTCGTCAACTCTACACTAGAGGAAATCATATTAGAATTTCCAACAAGGCGGTGCGCTATCACTGGCTTGCACTTGACTCCTTAAGTACATCGACCACAAAGTTGTTCCTCCATGCGTGCATTAATTAAACTACTGAATATATATCCGAACACATCATCACGAAAGTGTACTGAACAAACTCTATGATAGTCTACGTGGCGAACCTCCCAAGTCCTGCTTCTCAATTATATATAGCCTAGACCTATGTTTGTATACGGCACGTATCATGGATCGATCTGAATCTTCGGTGACTCGCTTTCATCAAACTGCAACAAATACACACATCAAAAAAAGTTTTGCATCACCTCGGTTCCCAGATCTCCGGCATATAGACGTTGACTGTGTATATTGTATCCAAGATACAGTCCCTTTGACTGTTCATAGATGTCACTAAAACTGCTCAAAGATGTAAACAACCATGCATGAGCAGGGCCTATTAGACGGAGGGGGTACGACAGCCGATCAGTTCCAGTCATTCCACCAGGACGAAGGTACGCTGCTCATGTTGTCTGTAGTTCTACCATGCCTAGAAGGTCAATACCGCAGTTCGATCGCGTCCGCATTGTTACTTTGTGTCAAGAAGGGCTCTCAACAAGGGAAGTTTCCAGGCGTCTCAGAGTGAACCAAAGCGATGTTGTTCGGACATGGAGGAGGTACAGAGATACAGGAACTGTCGATGACAGGCCTCGCTCAGGCCGCCCAAGGGCTACTACTGTAGTGGATGACCGCTACTTACGGATTGCCGCTCGGAGGAACCCTGACAGCAATGCCACCATGTTGAATAATGCGTTTCGTTCAGCCACAGGACGTCGTGTTTCAACTCAAACTGTGCGCAATAGGCTGCATGATGCGCAACTTCACTCCCGACGTCCATGGCGAGGTCCAGCTTTGCAACCCCGACACCATGCAGCGCGGTACAGATGGGCCCAACAACATGCTGAATGGACCCCACGGAATTGGCATCACGTTCTCTTCACCGATGAGTGTCGCATATGCCTTCAACCAGACAATCGTCGGAGACGTGTTTGGAGGCACCCTGGTCAGGCTGAACGTCTTAGACACACTGTCCAGCGAGTGCAGCAAGGTGGTGGTTCCCTGATGTTTTGGAGTGGCATTATGTGGGGCCGACGTACGCCACTGGTGGTCATGGAAGGCTCCGAAACGGCTTTACGATACCTGAATGACATCCTCCGACCCATAGTGCAACCATATCGGCAGAATATTGGAGAGGCATTTGTCTTCATGGACGACAATTCTCGACCTCATCGTGCACATCTTGTGAATGCGTTCCTTCAAGATAACGACATCGCTCGACTACAGTGGCCAGCATGTTCGCCAGACATGAACCCTATCGAACATGCCTGGGATATGTTGAAAAGGGCTGTTTATGGACGTCTTGACCCACCAACCACTCTTGAGAGATTTACGCCGAATTGTCGTTGAGGAGTGGGACAATTTGGACCAACAGTGTCTTGATGAACTTGTGGATAGTATGCCACGGCGAATACAGGCATGCATCAATGCAAGAGGACGTGCTACTGGGTATTAGAGGTAGTGGTGTGTACTGCAATCTGGACCACAAATGCTGAAAGTCTAGCTGTATGATGGTACAACATGCAATGTGTGGGTCTCATGAGCAATAAAACGAGCTGAAATGTTGTTTGTGTTGATCTCTATTCCCTTTGTATTTAACGGTTCCGGAACTCTTGGAACCGAGGTGATGCAAAACTTTTTTTGATGTGTGTAGCTGTGGTAAAACAAACTGAGATCATCAGCTAGAAGAATGGAACAATAACGGTAATGGCGTAACGTTCATCACCAACCAGAACAATGGAACAATAACGATAATGGGGTAACACTCACTATCAACTAGAAGAATGGATATATAACGTTTAGTCAATCTCGTGGTGTAGTGGTAGCCACGAATATCATAATAGTGTCACCCTTGAGGTTCTGGAACAATTCCCGGCTCTGCAACTTTGTACACAGTCCTTGTATTCCTCATTTAATATATGAATCTTCGCAGTGGTCAGGTCGTGAGTTACTACAATTGATTTACAAGATGAACCCATGGTTCCTTTAATAGGTCTTCATTACACAAGTGAATCAGCAAGCCGGATTACCTCATACTTTGAGATTATAATATTAAGTTGTCCGGCGACTGGTTTGATAGGAGTATTTTATGCGTTAAGAGATCGGAGCGTATGGCAGATTTCTGAGCGGTTCAAATAATTGGAAATAATATAAAGTAGGCCTATATTACATTGCTTGAATGAAAACGGGTTTTTAAATCAATTGCAAACTGCTGTTATTGAAAGAAAAGAGACGCAAGGCCAGTCGGAAGACACCTGGTTACCTGAAAGCAAATTTATTCCTATGAACATGTTCTGCAGATAGTTGTTCTGGTGTAATCAGTGAATGTCGAGTTTTCATGTCCTCAGTTCCTGTAGTTTCTTTTGTGCCGCCATTTGCATGGTTTTAGGCAGGCATATCAAATATTTCTTTCTCACCAAAGAACTCTATGTAACACATATCATTTGGGGCATTCGGGCAGTTTCTGCAAATGTTGGACATGAGATTATGTTTTTGTCACCATCGAGGAAATTGTCAGGAATGAAAATTTATGCATTATATAGTTTCTGGAAACTGGCGATGGTCAGTTTGCCACAAAAGTACTGCAATGCGAATATTACAGTAACTGCTTTGTAGAAATAAATGTGTGCGTGGTTATGTAAAATTACCAGTACTCGCCCCTAGTCTCAGACATATTCCTGTTTAAACTGGAGACTTCATACAATGCAAATAATGTGCCTTCTTCTGACTCAGAACTAAATTCAGATGGCATAAGGAGGTTAAAGGCAAATATTAGTACTGAAATAGATAAGTTGATTCGATTAGAAAATATATTTTCTAGGTTCAAGCTAAATGTCCTAAGTTAGTTTTGCTCATTGAAACTTTATTCTATCATACAGATGCCGACTTTGATGCATACCGAGTTAGAGGTGTACAAATGAGCTTACATTAGCTCTCACTCTTCGTAAATCCTCTTCACACAAGCAAACTTCCGCTTTTGTAAACCGTGATCCATATTTGGCAAACTTGTTAGTGGAAGCAGAGGGGACCGTTTTCAGTAATTAAATTTCATCCTTAATTGGAGGTAATTTGTCGTAGGAAGTAGATAATTCGAAAAACCTTGTCATGGAATAGCTTTCTTTTCACCACAATGAGAGGGGTAGTAAAAATCCACCACTTACAGTAACTGAGTACTCGTCAATGGAGGAAGAAGTAACGACCCCTAACGTACACTGCGGGAATATTTGGCAGTGGAGAACGAATGAACGGCTGCGAACCTGTACTGCTGGAATAACCGTCAATGGAGGAGTAAGGAACGACCGATAACATACCGCATATATTATACTGGTCATTTCTATTTCAGGTAAATAATCTATCCTTGTAATGGTCTACTACATATCAACCTGATAACTATAATAGGACGCGTGATATAAAACATATTTTTGAAATACTAACGTCCACTATTTTTGATTTATGAAGCAATTGATTTACAGTATAAGTTACATTGATTAATGCATTATATTCGATTTAAAAGACAAATCCCTTTGAGTGGAATTGTTGCAGAACATTCAATCGTATGACTAATATGAACTATAACATTTTACAATATTTCAGAGAATTTCAATTTCCCATGTTTATAAACTGTGCAAACTAGTTGACTTAAAACAATGTCCAGGGATGTTTCATGATATTGCACATTGCAAAGTTAAGCCTATATTCAAATTTACTAAAAATTATAAGGAACAGACTTATGAGATCCACACATACGAGAGTTATCAGTATCGGTCTGTATCTGCGTCTCTATTATGTACCTCTTATCTGTTCATATACGACCTAGCCGAACTTAATAGACTTCGGTACAGTTATGGGTCAGATAGAATGTACCTAAATATTGTTTTAGAATGACTTCATGTTATCGAAACCAAAAACGTTGCCAATCTATCTCTCCTATATGTTAATCAACCACCGACTAAACTAATACAGGTAATACTATACTATGGTAAAATGAAATAAAGGTATCCTACGAGAAACGTTTGATGAGCACGTTAAAAGAACATCAACTGTGTAGCTTTCATATGACAACCAAGCGAACCTTTCAAACAGCATAATCTGTACCTCATGATCCCATGGAATATTTATTTGTTTATAGTAGGGGGATGAGGGAAATGTTAACGCATAGCCTACTTTCTCGTTGACTTTGTCGATATCTCGCGAACCAATGGTCGGATTTGGTCATGTGACATGTTGTAGGACTAGGGGTGACGCCCCCATTATTTTTTAAAAATTTTGCCAAAGGGCCTAACTACACATTTTGAAAATTTTGCTTTCTCAACTTCTTAAATTTTATTTAATAGTTAATTTATTAAAAATGACTTCCTAATACCTAAATCTATATTCTATGTCAACAGATTCCTTTTCTGTAGAAATGATTTCCTTGCCTGAGCTATATAAGTATCCTAATCGTCTCTGGTATAATGTCTTGTTTATCAAACATTATCTCTCGGTTTCTATTGTGCCCTTCCAGCAAGAAATATGCAAATCACAGTATGCCAGCAATGCTCAATTCGGGATTTTCGGGGTTATGGTATGTTCTCCCACTCTGTGACTTACACATTTTGGATTAAATCGAGGATACACTTCCAAAAATAAAAACAAACAAAATCAACTCCTATTTAAAACATTTAATTAACCAAAATTATGGCGCTACAAACAAATAAAACAAATACTATTGACCACTCCTTCTACTTGTTCAAAGTGAACAAGGAATATATAAAAATCAAACAAATATTATATTAAAATATATGGTTTCCTTCAAACCAACAACTCATAATTATTTTCACTTCCATAAAGTATCTATCTCAAAGTCCAATATAATCACGAGCTCTAATGGCTCGATACTTTCCAATAATAACGGTGTCATTCCTTCATACACCTCAATAACCATTTTATGAGTTTCTTATCATCAAACAAATATATAATCGTATTTAAAGTACATGTTATTTCTCCACTTAAATGTTTGGGCATTCAACAATATTCTCAACATTACCACCTCTCTCAAGTTTAACAAATTCACTACAGTGATCGGGAAAATACTTGTGTACTCCAGAGTTACAAAAGATTACTTGACAAAGTCAAAAACTATGATTACTCCCGGAATCTAGTTATCTTCATTGAACTCATGGAATCCTACATCCATACAACATTACATTAGGGATTTTATTTATTTGTCTTAAAAGACCATTATTACATAAGAAAGCTACGACCTGAACAGGCAAGCGGTACTTTCATCTATAAGGACCTCGGTTCAAATCCCGGGTCATTAACAACTTTTAAACACTCACGGTGTATTATTACTTCTCTCAGACGGTCCTTTCCCGACCTAGCACACTTACAATAACAAGGGTTGGACCGTAATCACTTGGGCGAGATTTATGGCTAAGAGGGGAGCCTCCAGCCTTGCCCACGCGTGGCAGCTATACTCAATGCTTTTAAAACAGATCTTTCTTTTCTTCAGTTCTCTGGGGAGACCTGGCGTTTCTTTCATTTACTTTCAACAACATTATTGAGGTTCATAAACCACTTCCGTAACCTTGGCCTTTTATTAATTATGAAGTGTCATCGTTGATTGGTAAGAGTAATTCACATACAACGACGAATATTTAGGGGCTTCAACAACTAGACGAGTCTGGGTTCGACTCTCTTAACATGCCTCGGGAACCATTCCCATACTGGAGGACTTACATAAATGCGACTTAGGGTCGGCCGTGGCCTATATTACCTACGCTCATAATACCATACATTTGCTCCCTATTATAATACAACATAACACACATAGCCTCGTGATCTACGTCACTATGGGAGGACTTTATCATGGCTCAATTACCGCAATCAACTGTCCCTCATAAGTAATTTACCAAGTGCATTTAGACTCAACGCCTTCCTAGCGTGATAATTTACTTCAATGCGCTACATTGCGCTATACATTATTTTAAGGCCTAGCGTCTTCCAAAGAACTGATAGATTCAACATCAACAATTGATCCCTATCTCAATATTTATATTAATCCTTTCCCTTGACAATAATCGCTATATTTTTAAGAACATGCATTAACACCATGTCTTTATACTTTTATTAAGGCTCAAACGCTCTTACTTTCATATAATTCAATTTAATCTTTATTTATATTTCTTTTATTATTATTATTATTATTATTATTATTATTATTTATTACGCTTGCTTTTGTAACATTTGTCAACTACACTGACATTTTATTTCATACATTTCCTCTACAAGATTTATTCATTTCACATAATTATTTATAATTTCTCAAATTTTATTTGTTCAGACCGCGCTCTTATTCTGTTATTTGTTATTTAAAAACATCCCTCTATCTCAAACTCCGGTGGATTGTACACAAACACTTCCCCAGCACAAAACATAATGAAAATCTTTACTCACATGTTATAGGTCGGTCCCTGACCTTCCTTTTCTTGCGATGTTTCATTTTTGCCCACTATTTTGTGATTACACCATCTTGTACAAATTCATTTCATGTACTGACATATCTTGACACACATTTAACTCAAATACATTTAACACTGATAACATTTTTAAAATACGCTGGTGTATTCGTTTATAATACACGATAAAAACACTGAAAATCTTACTCTTTAACACAAATTTTATATATTTACACTTCACAGATTCTAATCACTAAGGCTGCTATTAAGCCTTTCACACGTGATTTCTTGACCTCCCGTCTCCAAGGGTGAAATTTAGTAAATGTCGGCTTCCTATCTTGCCAGAATGTGAAAGTCTCGAACCATCTACTTCCTCCCTGGAATAGTACTCCTTCAAATTCCGTTTCCTGACGATCTGCTATTATTATTAACTCGAACGTCTCCTTTCTAGACCCTATTGGTTGGTCTAGCGAAAGTCTGTTCTGTCCACGGTCCCCCAGATAATCAATCGGTGACCTATTGATTTCTTGCCACTAATACTCCTCGTAACTTAGTGCCTTTTAATAGTTCGTCTGCTTCCTTGAAACAATGTCTAGAGTTTCCTTCTCCTTTCCGCTTATTCGGTTCTCGAAATCCTATCTTTCCAGAATACTTTGCGAACCTTATTCTGTCCGTCCCTAATCGGGTTCTTTAAAGTTGATAGAATGTTTATCTCGCTGTTACGGTACTTCAATACGTTATGATACTTTTGGTCGTTTAATTCAAGACCTATCGCCCTTGGTTCTAAGTTCGCAGCCTGCTTTGACTGTAATTACTGAACTTTTCACTGTAAACCTTATATTGTCGGAACTAAATCCTGTAACTAGGATTTTCCTAATTCTCCACACGGCGATACTGTAATAATACTTCTTAGCTACTCCTTACGGATGCACGTTGGTTATCGATACCGCGACGCTCTTGGCTGTCGGATAATGTCTATACGATGTGATACAGCGTTTCCCCTCAAGGAATACTTGTAGACTGCATGATGTGATGTAGCATCTCCCCTCAAGGAGTCTGTCGTGAACTGCCTTCGGTGTGATGTAGCACTATAACGCCCCCTGGGCTATCGGAAACTGCATGATTGGTCTGGCTTGGCCTGGACTTTTATACTATTTAGTCAAAAAAAGATAAAATCCTAGCCCTTTCCGTGACCAACTTTTGAAATAATTGTCGCACAATTATAAAAATTATATTCCAGAAAGCTCGTTTTCTAAATGTAAAATGACCTCACTGCACATGAAAATCGATCGTGCATTTCTGAGATATTAAATAATTTTTAGTCTTCAGCTGTGTGGGTGTTGCTGTCGATTTTTACTTCCCCACTCCTCGGGCCTCGGTAAACCCCCTATGACGTATGGCTACGTTTGCACTTCTTTCCTGGACAATTATTAAAAGCTTTTTCTCCACACAAAAATCTCTCTTCTGAAATCATTCACAATGCTGTATTTATTTACTTACTTTTATTCTTCCAAATGGGTTAAATCTAATTATTCTTCTTCTGGCACGTCGGCGCGGTTGCCATTTTCCTGCAACGTAAGGGCGATTTCCGAAACGTGCTCCTTGTCACACGTCTGGAAATTTACACTCCGTCTATTAATACTCGTGACCGGCTCCTTATCAATGAGTCAGGCATGATCTCATTTCCTGGCCACCTGGGTCCAGCTTCTTACACAACGTGATGCTAGCATCCTTGCATGAAATCTTTCTATGTTCCATTGAAGACTGTATATTTCCTTCCTTCCTTTTACAAATATACATGGATTTGACCCCTTTTGGACCAAAGGTACATCGGTTCACTATATAGGTCTAAGCATCTGTTGTATATAACGCAAAATAGCAAACAGCTTTCTAAAAACCTACTCACTGTTCAATATCAAGCATAGTCGCCAAAGTGTTTCCCTGGTAGCTAACTCATGTCTGGTTAGTCAATTCTTATTGTAAGGTCAGTCAAGACCTAAAACCTAGTCTTAACATATAATGTAATCATCTTTCTACCTACATACCAGTGTATAATAAATAGTCAATATTAGTTTGGTATTTTCCCAAGATCTAAAATCAAAAATCTAAATTCTAAAATCTAAAATCTAAAAATTTATAGTACAGAAAACTTAATTCCAAGTAATACAAATCCTTATATGTCTTTCTTTAATAATTAGTTACCAATATTTCCAGTCAATGACATTATCGTTTGATCTTTTTGCAAAATCTAAAATAAAAAATCTAAGATGTAAATTCTAAAATCTAAAGTCTAAAATAAAACTATAAAAAATCTTACATGCATTAACTGTATATCAAACCCAGTCCACCTTTGTATTTGTAATCCAAGTAATAATTTGAAAAAGAGACAAGTGTAATCGGTGTTAAACATTATTCCTGCTTTTTTATATGTTTATGACATGCTTATTAACCAGAAATCGAACCCTGGTCTACCTTAGTGAAAGGCTAACAGCTTAACCACTGTGCCACCATGACCTTCTTTCTTAGTTTGTTTTTTTTTTATTTTAGTCCTCAAAGATGGAAATCGAGTTAAGACCTCCAGTGCAAGAGCCGAGAGTGCTTGCCACTGCAGCACGAAATGATTTGCTGGTAACATTAGACGACCGGAAATGATTGTATTTCTGTTAGCGATGCATTTCTGTCATCTGCCTACTATCTGAGCACTGCCAGCAAGACAGTTTAGTTTAGTTTGTTTTGAGTGCGTGTATAGATTATTAGCCTCGTGTACTTAAAGCTCGTTGTGCGTAGCGACCATCTTGCCCAGTAGGCCAAACCACTGAGCACGTTTTAACGGTCAACCCATAAAAAGAGTATGGGATAGTTGTGTGTGCTCCATGTACTTTGGTGTGTGCATTAGCACCATGCGCTAGCTTTACCTTACCCACTATAGGTAGAGCGTTATCCCTTTCCTTCTGACATCGCCAATGACAGCATCCACACACGAGTTTTACACTTAGGCCCTTGGCTTGTTCCCGATTAGGTTTGGTTTAGGTTCGGTTTAGTTCGGTTTGGTTCGGTTTGATTCGGTTTTGGTTTGGTTTGGTTTGGTTTTGGTTTGGTTTAGTTCGGTATAGTCACCAACTTGTTTTTGGCAACCCTTTTTAACCGATCAAATATTTTTCATAAAAAACAAATGATCTTAAGATAATTTATAATTTTTAGGTGTTCAACACCTCTTTTCCCTGTAAAATCACTATTCACTGTATTAGGGGTGAAATGACCTATCGAGGTAAAAGAGTATTTCATTACCTATTTTTTAAGCTATAGCATATAATTTTAGCGTTCTTAGTTTCCTAAGTATCAATTTTTCAATTTTGGGGTAGTTTTCACCCCCCTACTATTTTTATCAAAAACAAAAGATCGTGGGTAAATTTATCATTTTTAGGTGTCTTGATTAGCGAGATATTAAAAAGCCGATGACCTATTAGTTTTGGGTTCTTTGGTTACATTAACAAAGCTATGGGAAAAAGGGGGCAACAGGCCGAGTCTTAGGACACCTCGTATAAGTCCATAGCCTTATTGGTTAGCAAGATATTGAAAAGCCGATGACCTATTAGTTTCCAGTTCTATGAAATTCAAAAATTCAAAAAATATATATCAGTCATGCCTTTACCAATCATTAGTTTTAAATATGCCCACAATCTTAACACGAACCTTCGCATAACATACCGTCTCTCTCTCTCTACTACCACTCTTAAATAATATTAAAATAAATTTTGAAAAAATCTATTTTTTTTTCAACATGTCTCGTTAGGCCCTCTGTCAAAATTTAAAAAATAAATACTAAATTTCAAAAAGAGCCCTCATCCAGACTCGTATAATAACCTCGCATGTCAAAATCCCATCATGGGTTTAGGAAATATCAACAAGAGAGTAGTTAAACCCTTTGTCAAAATTTCAAAAATAAATTCAAAAAGGGGGCGTCACCCGATGTCCTACGATACCTCATAGGTCAAAATCCCATCATGGATTCAAAAAATATCAACAAATATGTAGTTAGGCCCTTTGTCAAAAATAAAAATAGAAAATTAATGTTGTGAGGTTTGAAGCCATTTTTCAGTGTTGCCTAAGTAAACAAAAGTTTGGTGCTTTTCAGTCGGTCAACACGAATGTACCCAAATAGAGCTGGGTAATGCCTGATCCTGAAATAAATTACATAAGATTAATAAATACACTAGGATGACCAGTTGCGATCGTCAAGCGATCATCATCAGATCCATTACACTTAGGCTATAACATCTATGTTTGAGAATACAGGTGAAAAATATATACAATATGTACAATTATTTAGTTGCAGTGTTGGTAATGCAACAGTCGGTGTATGTTAAATGTGGTATATCTAATGTTAGGTAAACTTCTAAAATAGTGATGAAAATCCGGAATTTGTCTGTTAGGGGTGATTATATGGTTTTACAAAATCAAATGTGGTTATACTGAAATAATGCAAGCTTATACTTATCGAGTTGTCTCTTTAACTGGAACTTGAAGCAGTTGACGTGTTGCCATAGACACCAGTTGTAGTCGACTAACCCCGAGTGTTCGCTGGGTGGAACTGGTTTTCCCCTTCCTCCCCCTTTAGTTGCTATGTTCTTCCAGAGGTCAGTGCCATGTATATTTGTGCGACTTTGCCAAATCTAGATAAAAGTGTATGCTATTGAATGCAGGAGTCTGCAACTACTAAAGACCGTGGAACTATCTTCGCCACGCATGGGCTAAAAAGCCATCGATACTGAGCGGTACACGGTCTATTAAAGACGTCCCGGCACCTTAAATACTGCCGCGCATATCGGCCTAGGTTTATTGCAGAAAAATATACATAGTACACCTGATCCAATTAACATTTACCTATAAACACCGCTATTTTCCCCCTTTTTATCTAGCTTGGCTGTATCGCTAAGTTGTGTTTTGTTTTCGACAGGGTGTGTTTTTAGTAGGGCGAAAAGGGGTGAACTCTCCATAAAAGTGTGTTCATTTAGATTGTTGGGATTGTTTTGTTCGGCTAGGTGAATCTCGATTGCTTCTTTTATGTCGAGACCTCTGCCTTTCGATTCGTGATGAATTATTGTTAGATCAGTCTCGATTTTAGTGAAGCTGTGCCCCGTGTCACACATATGTTCGCATACGACTGAATGTGTTCCGTATCTTATCGCATTCCTATGTTCATTATAACGTGTATCTACTCGTCTTCCGCTCTGTCCAATGTTATTAGCTTGACAACCAATGTCTTGGCATGAAATAGATAGGGCCCGGATTTTTTAAAAATGCATATGTGCATATGCATATGCATATTTTGCCATATTTTGAGGTTTAGTGCATATTCTAGACGTAACAGCATATTCCGGTATATATGTCTGAATTTAAGGACAATTACAAGAACTACATAAATAAATCTGTTTTGTGCATCCCTAGCTAGTTGCCTATATTATGTGCATCCCTCATTAATTGGTGTTTTCGACTCTCTGTGTAACGGCACTTTACTTTCACAACTGACTATGGCAACAGATACCTTAGATATGGGTAGGCAGGCTGGCTGGACTTCCCGGAATTCCTTTCTCTACCACAGTAGATAATAATCTCAGGGGGTTGGGCAATTGGTCAGGGCAGAAGTATCTTCAGTTCACTAGTTACGTTCCAGTTTAATGCCCTGCATCTCAAGTGTTAGTTTCTAAAAATTCCTAAGGAAAAGAGCAGGAGAAGAGATTTATTAAATCAGTGGGTGTCGGGTAATAGGGTCTATTCAACAGATGGTGTCAACGTGTACTGTCAAATTTTCTCAAAGGAAGTAAAATGTGAAAAGAAATTTCTTCTTGAACAGCATTCAAAAAGAACTGCACATATTGAACCCTTTATCCTCTGATGGATAAATGATTCGATGTTTTATTTCTACAATTAATTAATATTTCCACCAGCGTCATGAAATAGCCAGACGAAGATGAGGAAACTTCAAGCATTTGTTGGAGACAGTAGGGACATACCTGCAGCAGTTTGACAAAAGGCTAAATACTTAAGGATTGTGAAAGAAAGAGCCTAGCAATGTTTCAGAAGGACAGGTGCAGGCTACCTCAGAATAGAAGGGACGCGTGGTGAGACACGCTTATGGCATGTTCATTGTACTATTCGCGCCTAGAAAAAATATAATGCAGTAACGTGAGTGGCTGATGGTACTACTGGACACTCCTACGAGGCCGAGGTCTGATAAAAACCGCGAAGTTAACGAAAAAGTGGAACCAATGGGAGATGAATGCTTACGAACGCACCAAGTCTAGCTTGGGCACGCGATAGCTAGCATTAACGCGGGAGATCGGCTAGACAACATCTCTACGATCGATTCTAGAATTAATGGGCATATTCTTGACCTGCGCAATTTTACGAGTTCAGTGATATTTGTTTCATTCCTGTACCACTATTATTTTGAGAATTTTTTATATAATTTCCCCCCCTATCGATACCTAGGGCCAGTTCATTTATAAGTGGCGTGAAGAGCCAAGACATTACTATTACATTGTGTGTGTCGGGAGACACAGGTTATTATTATATTTTGCGCATCTGAGGACGTAGGCACTTGTACATTGCGTGTCATGAGGACACAGATTTTTATTAATACAAATGTGTTGTAAATTCAGTGTGATAGATAGTCACAGTACTATTTTGTAGGGACAGTATCATCGACAATTCGCCAACAGACTGTTCTGGGGAAATAAGTACCTAAAACGGTGAATTTAGTAGGCAGATATCGAGTGTGTAATAATCTATAACTTTTTGCATCAGCACGAGAGATGACATCGCTTATCCTGGATGAAGTTTGGAACGGTCAACACTCCGTCGAGATGTGTGAGATGAGCTAAGCAGCATTAAGTAGGGAGATGGCTGCAGATGTTCGCTGACGGGTGACGGGCCGAGGATGATTACTGAATAATATTCTTATTATCTGAGAAGTTAACTCATGGTATATGGGACATATTTTGTTTGTAAATATCTTGCTTGTGTTGATTAACGTAGTGTATTTAGTTTTGGTCTGACACACCTTTTGCATGGAAACAGCTCGCACAATTTTTCATAGTCGTAAGTTCTTGTTTGTTTGTTTTAACTAACGTGGCTATGTGGACAACCGTGTTTGCATATGTTTACGCAATGCGGTTAAGAAACGTCTCTCGGAGATATCTTGTGTTTCAGAAGTAGGACTGAATTAATATAATCATACAGTAGATCGGAGGGTAAATTAATCTTTGTAATGTTTATTATTGATCAGATGCAGTGAGTTTATTGCCGTTGGAGCAATGTGAGTTGTGGCGAAGAGCAGTCAGCTCTCTCGTAGGTTTTATATTCTTAAATAGATTGTGAGCATCTGATTCAACCGACCTGTGTGAAAAGTGTTATGTCATTCCCAGCAGTGTGTGTGTGTGTGTATTTTATTGGTCATTACAAGCGGGAATTTCAGCGTAGACTGATTTCTGTCAGCTTGGTGCCAAGTCCATATCGTTACCTTGCGAGGACATATGTGGCTATATCGATTAATGTCTTACCATATGTTTATGTGGTTGAGATTTGTTGCTGGTGATTCTACGAGATAACGGGACAGTTGGTCAAGTTATTTTTACACACTGGAGCTGGGCGATGACAAGAGTTGAGGAAGGGGGGCTGAAAAGATTGCATCGAGGTCATTAGTGGAGGGCTTGTTGGCTCCGTAATAATACTTGAAATACAGAATAAGAACTGATCGATGATAAAAATTGTTTAAATAAATGAGAGTTGCCTACGAATCACTATAATCTCCGAAGCGTTAGCTTAACGTGCATTTTTGTTCATATAAGGTAATCTCAGCCGGTGAGGCTTTTGTTGTTGTTGGTTCCATTCCATGTTTATGTTCCGTATTAGTGACCCGTGCAGTCACGTGTGATGCTGTCTTTTCCTTGTTTGTGTATTGAGCAATTGGCCGTGTTGGCAGCTCATTTGTCAGATACGTCATCGCACTGAAGGAGGGTCTCGGGGGAGATTCCTGTAAATATTAGATTTTAGATTGTGTGTCACATTAATTTAAGGGTTTTTATTAGTGTTGTGTCCTATATCCGTAAACGTTGATTTACGAGATGATTGTTCGTGAGCATCGTGGCTGTTACCCGCTGTAAACGAACAGTCATCCAAGTACTCATTCCTCGTAGTTAGTCATTACGCGTACATAAAATCCCAATGCAAGTTAGTGGAACTTGGATCCACATTTTTATGAGGGGGAGATCCGTCGGACTCCTCATCGTTGATAGATATTTCTGTCATGGGAAGATTCAGGGAGGAATATTATTATTGTTGTTGTTTATATTCATTTTTTTTGCACAAATAGTCATTAAATTATGTTATTATTTTACGTCTTGTCACTTCCTTTCTTAATTATAGTTTTAATCCTATGACCCTTCCCTCAGTAGAGCATGTTGTTTGGCGAACGTAAACATCACACTATGAACTGAGCGCGACCCCTTGATCAAGATTCTTGCATATAAACACTGCGATACTGAAGGGTTCATAGGAGGTAAACTGGTGCGGCCAAGCGTGGGGCGGTTCACTGTGGTGTAGCGGCAAAGAAATTGCACATGTCAATGTAAGCGTAGTTGGGTTTACAAACTGACGCAACAATGAAGGTGTATTTTTGTTGCTGGTTCGCTGCTGGAACACATTTAGTTGGCGTATTTGAGTAAAACTGACATGCCACAAGTGGAGGCAGATATGACAGTATTTTAATCACCGGAAAGTGATATTTTATTAAAAGTAATTGAGGCGAAGAGGATACCGCCAACTGTGTGAAATATAAATTAAAATCAGGAGTTTGCAATGTAAAATACGGTTCACGTTTTTGTCTATTGAATTAAAGTAAAAGTAATATACGTGATATCGGGCGCCCAATGATTAAAGTTAAAACTAGATTTGTTTAGAAAGTCAAACTCATGAAAATGTTAGGAGGCTGGTAGCCTTAAATGACAATTAATACTTTGTTAATTAGTCAGTGTTAATATCAGATCAGGATAACAATTTAATGACTGAATATGTGTATGGGTTTAAATTAAATTGAGTAAAATTAGAACCACTCAGAGATGCAATCGACTAGTGGGATTAAATGTAAAATATAAATGAACTGAGTAGGGTAAAGAAATTAAATGTGCATGGGGATTGTATGTGTGTGTCAGGGGGCATTGCTTTATGCCATTTCCCTAATGTCTCATATAAAGTGTATAACATGGCAACAGTAGAACAGATTCAAGAAATCATTGAAAATGCTGCTAGGAGGACACAGGAATTGTTGGACACCAAATTGGCGGAACAGAGTGAATCATTAAACACTAAACTATCTGAACAGAGTGAATCACTAAAAACTAAACTATCCGAACAAAGTGAGTCACTAAACAATACTATGTTAGAACAAAGTGAGTCTATAAACAAATTGTTTGAGCAGAGTGAATCACTAAAAACTAAACTATCCGAACAAAGTGAATCACTAAACACAAAACTATCTGAACAAAGTGAATCATTGCGGACACAATTAATCAACAGTAGGATTGAACAAAATGAATATCAGTCGGAACAAGCTAGATTATTAAAAAGTGAAATCAATGACACTATAAATTCGCAGTTAGAGGCGCAGAATGTTAAAAACACGAACCAATTAGCTTCGTTAACCGCAGAGATGAAGGATCACACTAATCAACAGATGGTATTGCTGGCCCTAGATATTAGTAAAAACAATGAAAAACAATTAGATCAGATTAAGAAAATGGAAATTATATTTGATCAAAAACTTAGCATTCTGGATGAAACGGTGTTAGGTAAATTAGAGCAAATTGAACTAGAATGCACTATGAGTACGAGCGAGGTCAAGATAGCTCAGGATAAGATGGAAGGACGATTTAAGGAAATGGAAAAAAGCGGCAAGGTCATTCAGCAACAATTATCAGCGGTAGATGAAAATATATCCGGCATAATTAAAGATATGGACCGTCTCTAAATAAAATCAGCGGAGAAATGGAAAAGCCTAGAAGCGGATCAGGATCAATTAAAGAATACCATCGACGAAAATAGCGCGAGATTGGAAGAATGGAAAAGCCAGATAGAAAGCAATCAGGATGACACTAAAAGCCAGATTGAGGAGAAAGTAAGCACAATTAAGGAGCAAATAAGAAAAGATTGGCGAAAAATGAATATCGATTCTAAAGAGGAAAGATTAACCATCATTAAGACAGTAGGCGAAAATCATACTCGTAGTCAAGCATTAGAACAAGAAATTAAGAGTAAACTTAAAGAACAAACAGACAGGAAATATTAAAACTGAACTGAGGTCGATAGAACAATCCTCGATATATAAAACGGGAACAATGAAAGATAAGCAGGATGACTCAAATAGCCCGGAGGGGACGAGCACAGCAGGAAGTCAAACTCAGACAGAGAGCCCATTAACGACAAACACGGAGGGGTTTCGCAAGAATATTGAAAGGAGTTCCACGCCACAGGACGGTCATCAGCCCACTCAACTTATCCAAGTAATTCGCTCGAACGATTATAAACCGCAGAGGTACACGGAGAATTCAGGGGTGACACCTAAAGCCTTTATTAAAGAAATTGAAGATCATTACAATGACACTGGGGTACCTGAAGCACGTAGGTTAAGGATGATGGAGAGATTTTTATCAGGAAATGTCCTTACATGGTTTTTAAGCTTCAAATATACATTTGGAACTATGGCAGATTTTAAAATCGCGTTTCTGCGCAAATACTGGTCTCCGGCATTGCAACAGAGTTTAAGAATGGAGATTTACTCTAGGAAATACCAAACTACCCAGCAAACGAAATACTCAGATTTCTTTAACATGCAAATGCTAAAATTTCGCGACCTTGATTACCCTTTAAATGAAGCGGATCTGGTGATGACTATAGCGCGGCAATTACCAGTCAACGTGCAACAAGTACTAGTCGCAGCGAACGTTAGTACGGCCTTACATGCAGAACAGATATTACGCCAGATAGATGAGACTACATCTCATAATCATTATAGAGGAGGAAGACAACTGGAGTTAGTAAATACGACAGAGGTCATAAAACCAAAACAGGCGAACACTAAAACGCAGGGTACAAATACAAGCACATCCACACCTAGGCGAAACCAGGAAGAGGTAGAAAACAGACCGTACCAGCGTAACGAGAATAACTATAACCAGGGGCGCACCCAGACTTTTGGTTTGGAGGGGGCTTTCCTCAATAACATGATTTCAGCTATGGAAAGTGAATGTGTCCATTATTAGTCTTGTATGTAAATATGTATATATGAGACCATATGCATAAAAAGATATTCTATAAGATCAAACATACTGTAGAATGCTCTGTTAAAACCAATACAAAAGATGCTATTAGACTGGAGATTATTTAAACAAAATGTGCATTGGTTTTATACAAATTTTAGTTACAGTACCATTGAGCTAAGGTTATTCAAGTAATAAAAAGGAACAGCATGATTTTTATCAAGAATTAACTTTTGATCACGATCAGAGTGATAACGACTGGATTGCTCTGCTCACTATTATAACTATATATCCAGCTACCAGGATCGTCAGATTGATGTGTAACATCAATTATCTGCAATCATTTACTAAGTTTTGAGTTGTTTATACCAAGAACTAGTACGGTATAGGTTTTAGGAAATTATTAATAACATTTTGATTTTGAATACGTAAATTTAATTGGAACTAAAAATTACATTTTAAAAGTTACGAGATGTAATTGTATACCATAGTGTTATGGATTGTAACAAATATTTTATGTACTGAACGAGAAAATATATAAGTTATTTAAATTTTCCTTAATAACTAACATTATAATAAAAAACTTGAACATTTCTAGAATTTCAAGTTGAATTTAATTACACAGACTGAATGCAAGTTTAAACAGATAGTTGAATACAAATCATGTATTAATGAATTAACATTAACATTGTTTGAATAAAGTGGAAACTCAAATTTCACAGAACAAAATCCAGCCGCCTAGCAGATTTTTTCAAAACGGAAACTACCTCTGTACTGGTGACTTCAATTTCTCGGTGAATATTCAGTGCTGCTAGTCCAGTCAGCCTGTCTGCACCCATTGTATTCCTAAGATATGTTTTCAGCCGACGTAGTGTAGAAAATGACCTCTCAGCAGTGCTTGTAGTCACAGGGATTGTACACAAAATTCTCAACAATGTGTGGATATTAGGAAACAAGTCCTTGTCACAGAGATTCAACACATCGATTGCGTTTTTAGGGATATTAGCGTAGGTCTTGAAGCTCTTGTGCCACAGTTCAAACTCAGCCTTAAGCAGGCCTTTGTTGTTTCCTCCACTTTCAATTATGGCATTCTTATAAAAATTACACAGCTGTAAGAAATCAGGTTGCATTTTTTCTTGGAAGGTTTCTTTATGTGTATGTGATGCATTGGCTGATGGCAGTAAGCACTCAAAACTCTTTAATAAGTCTTTATGCTTGATGAATCGAGATTCCAATGAAATAATGAAAGAGTCAATCCAAGGGATGAAAACAGATCTTTTATAGTATAATTCTGGAGTTTCTGCCGGTATGTTGCTTCTGTTCAGTTGTCTTCCAACAGTTCGAGGCATCGAAATTATTGAACCGCAGTTATTAGCAATTTTGGTAGCTTCTTCAAACAACGAGTGAAATTCTTGATCTGCATTTTTTCTTAGAGATTTTAAGCTTTCAATCACAGTTTCAGCGTGAGTAATTGCAGATGATAAATCTAAATCAGTTCCCTGAAGCTTTTTGCTTAGGTTTACTGTGTAACCAAGCAGTTTTTCTGATGCCATGAGAGAAATTATAAATTCACCCTGACTTAAGGAGTTTAGTAGTATTAGAGCTCCTGAAGAAGATTCCCTATCATTCCAGTTTTTAATCTTCTCTAACGCTACTTCAAGAGGTTGCAGCAGTTCTTTCATAACAAAAATAGCATCGTGCCTTTGTACCCATCTCGTTGGACAAAGCTGCAGGAGTTTTTTCTTGTTGGTTTCAAGATTTACCTCAGATTCAATGCACTGTTTTAAAACTGCTTGTCTTTTAGGAGTGTTAAAAAAATCCCACAACTTCTCCACTATTCCAAAGCAGTTCCTGATTGATACAACCTCAGACGCGGTCGACAATGCCAGGTTAAGGCTATGAGAAGCGCAATGCACGTATATTGCTGTGGGGCGAGCTTCTTGGATGCACGCTTGAGCCCCTTTAAACTTTGCACTCATGGCAGCCACCCCATCGTACCCCTGGCCACGTAGGTTATTTATGTCTATATTACTGTCTTCAAGACCTTTAATCAATGTTTTTGCCAATACGCTACCCGTAGTAGAGGTTAGAGGCATGAACTTCAAAAATTGCTGACATATTTCATAACCATTTAAAGTATTTGGGGTTACATAACGTAAACACAAAGAAAACTGTTCAACAGTTGAAATATCAGATGTTTCATCTGCGAGAACACTAAAAAACTTAGCTTCTTTTACTTTACTTGCTATTTTTTCAGTTATTATTTGGTTACAAGCATCGATGACTTGATTTTGAAAATTCCAACTTATATAGGTCGCATTTTTGCCACATGACCCAAAGTGATCTTTCAAATTGTTGTCACCTGCTTCAATTCTAGCTCTGAGCAAAGTTCTTAAGTTCCCCTCATTTTCAAATGGTTTGCTGTCGATTTGAAACTGACCATAATCTCTATGGCCCCTAAGGGCGATATTTTGCCTGCCACACAAAATAACAGTTTCTATTATTGGAAGTATTCTTTTCCCATTATTTTGGGCTTGGACGTCTTTTCCTTTATCAAGAGATTTGTCAATCGGTTTCATTCGGCTGCGCTTACACATGAGTCTTTATGATACTGCGAGTTTGCATGTTTTTCAAACTTTTCTAGTGCTTTTTTCCAGTTACAAAAACCTTCTTCAACAAGTTGTCCAGTATGTTGAGCGTTACTCCTACCGACTTCTTTTTTTGAAAAAAGCATAGAATGGACACAGTATGCAGAGTCTTCAATTCCACAATACGAAAGCCAGGTATATTTCTTTAGCCATGGAAACGAAAATTTTCGTTGTTGGTTCCCATGCGATCTAAAAGGAAAGTTAAAGTTGCTCTGAGGAACCCATCTGTCATTCAAAACTTTGAACTTTTCATCGTCCGTCAACACTTTGTTTTTAAATAAACCAATGTCCAAATCCATGTTATGTTTACTTACAACGGCCTTAGGCCTGCTCACATTTGCCTCTGAGCTCTCCTCTGACGAACAACTTGGCTGTTTTTCTATGCTTGCAGTCCTCGTTAACAGTTCCTTACTCGTTGAAGGATCGCCACATTCACTAACACTAACCGCATCATATTTATTGATTTTTAACGGTTTAAAATAGTTTTGGATGTTTGACTTTCTTTTGTCTCCCATTACGACTTGTCCAATTGGACACACTACGAACACCAATAGGCAATAGAAAATACAAACACAATAACAATCATCGAATCAATTTTTACAAACACCACTACTGACTTGACGCCTGACACAGAGCACAGCACAATACCTTGGGGAGAGAAATTTTCACCGCTGTCCCACGCGCATCTTGCTCCGAGCATAGTTACGACAACGGACGGAAATATCCGATCGTGTTGTGTTTACAATATATATTACTAGCGGACCCGTGCGAGAAATCTCGCATGTTCATAAACCACATTTTTCCCAATAGGTTTTGCAAATCGAACACTTCTTACAAAAATTGATATTTAAGAAATTTAGAATGCAATTTGTCACTGATTGAGTGTGCTGTAACACTCATTGGTTATTCGATATTTATGAAACCATACTATTTGTGTACTTATTCCTTTGATTTAGGCAACTGTTTCTGAAATCCATGCAAAATTATAAAGCAAAGACCTCAATGTTAAAATGACATGAAACGGGTGTCACAGCGACCATAATGTGAAGTAAACATCAATTATGGAGCGTATTTTCATACATCAACAGTAGCTGCAAATCGCACACTTCGTACATTTTCTAAAGAAATTATTGATATTTATGGATTTAGAGTGCAATTCGTCATTGCTAATGTCTATTCTCTTTCATTTGAATGCTCATTTTCACAATCGGTCGCTTGTGAGCGCTGCAGGAGGGATATATACTAGGCCTACTGAAATAATATAGGCCTATATATGATTATCATTCAAGTGTTGCTTAAATATAGGCCTAACATAATTCTATTTTAAACAGAAGTAAATCGCAAAATGTTCCAACACTAAACATTCTGGAACCCGTTATGCAATCAATTTTCTTGAAAGATATCATAAATGTTTTTAAAGTGTTCCCAGGTTTTGGGGGGGGGGGCTTAAGCCCCCAAAGCCCCCCCCCCTGGGTGCGCCCCTGACTATAACAATAGGTCATATCAAGGCAACAATAGATGTCAACAGAGAGGGTATCAACAATGGCGTGAAAATCGAAGAAATGAGGGGCCTTATGGAAGATACGGTGATTACAATGGGAATCAAAGATGGAAAGGAAGGAGAGATCAAAATCAAGGAGAGGCACGTAATTATCGAAATAACTGGGATGATAGGCAGGCTCAATCACAAAATTACCTAGAGGAATTACACGCTAGTCAAGGTGGAGAGCAAGGACGATGGGAAAAAGCTATTGGGAACATGAAGAAACCTGATACGCATACTGAGGAAGCTGGAAGTTTACTGAGAAAAGAGGAATGTCAGGGGCGTGGGCGACAAAAGGATGATGGGAGTCGCAGCGGAGCTAAAAAAAAATGCTAAATTTGGATAAAGGAGACAGTCTACAAACGCAACAGTCGGAAGTTGAAGACGGATGGATAGTAGCGAACATACAAGAATGGATTGCTTTGCAGGAAGATTGCCTGGAGGAGACGGTGAAACCACGGAACGATGAAATTAGGCAGTTACCCATTATTTACGCGAGGATTGGTGGGATTAATATAAGATGTTTATTGGATACGGGGTCGCAGATCAGTCTGGTATCGGAGGCCTTGGTTCGAGAGTTGGGACGGAGTCAGAATATTCCTGTGATTCCCGTACCACAACTCAAAGTGAGGGGTGTTATTCCTGAACGCACCGTCACTTGTAAACGTCAGGCATACTTAGAGCTGAACATATTGGAACACACATTTGGGCAAACATTCATTATCATGGCAAAGATGAATTTTAATATAACTCTTGGTGCAAATTTCATTTGTGACTATCAAGCAGTGATAGATTTGCACAAGAATACAGTCAGTTTTAGAGAGTATGATCAACTGAAGAACGTGGGATTGCATATGGATGAAATCACTACCGGAAGAGATGTAAATTCTTGGGCATTGGAAGCAATATCGGAAGAGACGGAAGAGGAGATACGAAAGGCAGAAGATAACATCATAGAAGGAGCTGTTGTGGAACTAGATGAGGAGAGTGAATCCCAGGAGATATGGTCTTTATTAACAGAAGGAAATGACAGTGATGCACAATTTGAAGAGTTACTACAGGAGCGGCTCAATGACATTCAGCTTGGGGGTGAACATAGAAAACAATTGGAAGAGATTTTAAGGAAGCACAAAGCAGTATTCGATACAGTACCTGGAAAAATATTAAATTTCAAATATTCAATGCAAGTCGTGGATTGGTCACCTTTCAAAAGTAGATTATACCCAATTCCGGAAAAATATCGTGGTCAAGTCAAGGTCATTATAGATGAGATGTTACAAGCTGGAGTGATAAGGAAGACACCTACACCTTATCTAAATGCGATTTTGGCAGTCACAAAACCAAATGGATCTATTAGACTTTGTTTAGATGCCAGAAATCTCAACATGAGACTCATTTTTCCTGAGTATGACAGAGCGCCGATTATCAGAGACGTACTAAAAGGCTTTAAGAACAAGAGCATTTATTCATCAGTTGATTTGACGTCCAGTTTCCACCATCTTGAATTGGATGAGAAGTCACAGCTTCTAACTGGCTTCTTATTCGATAACCAAACGTTCTGCTTCGTCCGAATGCCTTTCGGAGTCAAAACAGCGGGCTGTGCTTTAATCCGAGCCCTGGATCGGAATCTAACCGGGGAAGTTAAGGAGATGACGGTGCGCTACATTGATTATATTCTGCTGGCATCCGACAACATTGAAATTCACATGGAAAATTTAGATAACGTATTAGGCAACCTTAATGCATCAAATTTCAAAGTAAACCTGAAAAAATCGCATTTCTTCAAGAGCGAGATCTTATATTTGGGTCACATCATTGACAAGGAGGGAGTGAAGCCAAACCCAGCTAAGATCGAAGCGATAAAGAATTTCCCTACACCAACGAGAGTCAAGCACATTCGGGCTTTCTTAGGCGTAACGGGATTCTTTAAAGAAAACTGTCCAGGTTACACGGAGACTGTAGCTCCAATGCTGGAAATGCTAAAAAAGAATAATAAATGGTTGTGGAATGCGGAATGTGAGAAGGCGTTCCAAGCAACAAAACAGCTACTGGAAAACTGCATTAAGTTAGGATATCCAGACTTCAAGCACAAATTTATAATCCAAGCGGATGCTTCACTAATTGGTATAGGTGCCATGCTCTACCAAGAAGATCCAGCTAACCTGCAACATAAAACATATTTGGCATTTGTCAGCCGAAAATTGCGTAAGCACGAGCGCAATTATACTGTAACGGAACTAGAGCTGTTGGCCATTCTTCATGCGCTACAACAATGGAAACGAATAATTTATGGATACCCCATTGTTGTCAGGACTGATCACAAGGCACTAACATTCTTGTTTAAGACGTCGATGGCAAGCGAACGTGTGACACGTTGGTCTATATATATTCAGCAGTTTAGCATTGAGATTGAACATTGTCCAGGGAAGATGAACGTGATTCCGGATGCACTCAGCAGGAACCCAGAGCCTGATGTTGAAGAAACAGCGATGGTACAACACTTGGAGTTAACACCGAAGGACCGGGAATTCTTGGAGGAGTTACGTGAGATACAGCGACAACAGGAAGCGGAACCATGTATGATGCTATTAATTCAATACTTTAGAAAGCAGCTACCTACAGGAACACCTGCATTTCGAGAAGCGAAAGCAAAAGAAGGAAGATATGTTTATGTCAACAATTTGCTGCACAAATGGGTAGATAATGACCACACCAAGTTACGCATACCTGTACCTGCATCTTTACAGCGAGGATTGACATGGCATACTCACGAAAGTTACGGACACGTCGGAGTAGACAAATGCGAAGCGACAATAGGAGAGACATTTACATGGCCACGTATGAGAACAACTATATGTGACGTCATTACGACTTGTGATCCTTGTCAGAGGACAAAGCCCAATAACTATTTAATGAGGCAGTATCCTAGACCATTGCTACCTCAGAAACCCTGCGAGCTAGTGGCCCTGGACTGTTTCGGTCCAATCGCGAAAGGTAGGCGAGGTTGCCGTCACTTGCTAGTGTGCATTGATGTGTTTTCTAAGTTTGTCGTATTATGCCCCATTCAGAAAACTACATCGAAACAAGTACTCAGTCGTATTCGAAATAGAGTTATTCCAATTCTTGGAAAACCAGAATTTATATTGTCAGACCATGGCAGCTATTTTACAAGCGCCGAATTCAAGATAGGTATGGAGGACATGGGTATAAAACACGTTTTAAGCAGTATCCGACATGCCCAAGCTAATCCAAGTGAGCGAGCAATAAAATGTGTGACATCATACTTGAGAATCTTTATTCCCAAAGAACATCATAAGTGGGTGGATAAAATTAAGGATGTAGAGACATGTATGAATTCTACCAGGCACGAGTCAACAGGACTGATCCCTATGGTCTTACACAAAAACGAGTATCCAGTGAGAACGTGGAAAAGCATCATTAACTGCCAACAAGATCCCATGATAGCACCTGACCTGCGAATAGAGAGAACGAGAGCCTACATGAGAAAACAAGCAGATCGCAGATTACGGCGAGTGAGAAATAAGAGATTTCACCGTGATCTAGAAATCAACCAGCTCGTTCTGGTGAAACGACTCGCTACATCGGATCCAAAGAAGAAGATCTTCAGCAAATTCTGTGAAAAGTTCGTAGGACCCTATTCTATTGTAAGAAACCTAGGAAATAATGCGTACAGAGTGAAAGAGTTAAGCACAGGAACAATGTCGGTCTACAATGCAGCCAATTTAAAAACGTAGCGAAGAAGTGAACCATGGGAGCGCCGAAATAATGATGCAGTTTAAATATATGGACGTCCTATATCAACCAAGTGGACGGGGGGCAGTTGAGAACGGCACGTGAAGGAGGAAGTGGAGATGGTGTTGACAAACATTAACGAGACGGGCAGAGTGCTGCCTAAGGCAGCAGCGCGTCACGCAAGCAGTTGAGAGGGTGAGGTCCAAGCAGGAAATAAAACGAGTAAATGCCATTCAAGACAGGAGCGGCTAGACCAAGTAATAGAAAAGGGGTGACTCTGAAATAAAACAAATTGGCCTACGGAAGTCTTTTAAAAATTATCGACTTTATCCTAAGTTCGAAATTTTGTGAGTGAAGGAGTTGTGAACCATTTATCCTCTGATGGATAAATGATTCGATGTTTTATTTCTACAATTAATTAATATTTCCACCAGCGTCATGAAATAGCCAGACGAAGATGAGGAAACTTCAAGCATTTGTTGGAGACAGTGGGGACATACCTGCAGCAGTTTGACAAAAGGCTAAATACTTAAGGATTGTGAAAAGAAAGAGCCTAGCAATGTTTCAGAAGGACAGGTGCTGGCTACCTCAGAATAGAAGGGACGCGTGGTGAGACACGCTTATGGCATGTTCATTGTACTATTCGCGCCTAGAAAAAATATAATGCAGTAACGTGAGTGGCTGATGGTACTACTGGACACTCCTACGAGGCCGAGGTCTGCTAAAAAACCGCGAAGTTAACGAAAAAGTGGAACCAATGGGAGATGAATGCTTACGAACGCGCCAAGTCTAGCTTGGGCACGCGATAGCTAGCATTAACGCGGGAGATCGGCTAGACAACATCTCTACGATCGATTCTAGAATTAATGGGCATATTTTTGACCTGCGCAATTTTACGAGTTCAGTGATATTTGTTTCATTCCTGTACCACTATTATTTTGAGAAATTTTTATATAATTTCTCCCCCTATCGATACCTAGGGCCAGTTCATTTATAAGTGGCGTGAAGAGCCAAGACATTACTATTACATTGTGTGTGTCGGGAGACACAGGTTATTATTATATTTTGCGCGTCTGAGGACGTAGGCACTTGTACTTTGCGTGTCATGAGGACACAGATTTTTATTAATACAAATGTGTTGTAAATTCAGTGTGATAGATAGTCACAGTACTATTTTGTAGGGACAGTATCATCGACAATTCGCCAACAGACTGTTCTGGGGAAATAAGTACCTAAAACGGTGAATTTAGTAGGCAGATATCGAGTGTGTAATAATCTATAACTTTTTGCATCAGCACGAGAGATGACATCGCTTATCCTGGAAGAAGTTTGGAACTGTCAACACTCCGTCGAGATGTTTGAGATGAGCTAAGCAGCATTAAGTAGGGAGATGGCTGCAGATGTTCGCTGACGGGTGACGGGCCGAGGATGAGTACTGAATAATATTCTTATTATCTGAGAAGTTAACTTATGGTATATGGGACATATTTTGTTTGTAAATATCTTGCTTGTGTTGATTAACGTAGTGTATTTAGTTTTGGTCTGACACACCTTTTGCATGGAAACAGCTCGCACAATTTTTCATAGTCGTAAGTTCTTGTTTGTTTGTTTTAACTAACGTGGCTATGTGGACAACCGTGTTTGCATATGTTTACGCAATGTGGTTAAGAAACGTCTCTGGGAGATATCTTGTGTTTCAGAAGTAGGACTGAATTAATATAATCATACAGTAGATCGGAGGGTAAATTAATCTTTGTAATGTTTATTATTGATCAGATGCAGTGAGTTTATTGCCGTTGGAGCAATGTGAGTTGTGGCGAAGAGCAGTCAGCTCTCTCGTAGGTTTTATATTCTTAAATAGATTGTGAGCATCTGATTCAACCGACCTGTGTGAAAAGTGTTATGTCATTCCCAGCAGTGTGTGTGTGTGTATTTTATTGGTCATTACAAGCGGGAATTTCAGCGTAGACTGATTTCTGTCAGCTTGGTGCCAAGTCCATATCGTTACCTTGCGAGGACATATGTGGCTATATCGATTAATGTCTTACCATATGTTTATGTGGTTGAGATTTGTTGCTGTTGATTCTACGAGATAACGGGACAGTTGGTCAAGTTATTTTTACACACTGGAGCTGGGCGATGACAAGAGTTGAGGAAGGGGGGAAGCTGTTTTCACAAGGCGGGCTGAAAAGATTGCATCGAGGTCATTAGTGGAGGGCTTGTTGGCTCCGTAATAATACTTGAAATACAGAATAAGAACTGATCGATGAAAAAATTGTTTAAATAAATGGGAGTTGCCTACGAATCACTATAATCTCCGAAGCGTTAGCTTAACGTGCATTTTTGTTCATATTAGGTAATCTCAGCCGGTGAGGCTTTTGTTGTTGTTGGTTCCATTCCATGTTTATGTTCCGTATTAGTGACCCGTGCAGTCACGTGTGATGCTGTCTTTTCCTTGTTTGTGTATTGAGCAATTGGCCGTGTTGGCAGCTCATTTGTCAGATACGTCATCGCACTGAAGGAGGGTCTCGGGGGAGATTCCTGTAAATATTAGATTTTAGATTGTGTGTCAGCATTAATTTTAAGGGTTTTTATTAGTGTTGTGTCCTATATCCGTAAACGTTGATTTACGAGATGATTGTTCGTAAGCATCGTGGCTGTTACCCGCTGTAAACGAACAGTCATCCAAGTACTCATTCCTCGTAGTTAGTCATTACGCGTACATAAAATCCCAATGCAAGTTAGTGGAACTTGGATCCACATTTTTATGAGGGGGAGATCCGTCTGACTCCTCATCGTTGATAGATATTTCTGTCATGGGAAGATTCAGGGAGGAATATTATTATTGTTATTGTTTATATTCATTTTTTTGCACAAATAGTCATTAAATTATGTTATTATTTTATGTCTTGTCACTTCCTTTCTTAATTATAGTTTTAATCCTATGACCCTTCCCTCAGTAGAGCATGTTGTTTGGCGAACGTAAACATCACACTATGAACTGAGCGCGACGCCTTGATCAAGATTCTTGCATATAAACACTGCGATACTGAAGGGTTCAATATTAAAGCAAAGGAGGAGAAGAACAGCACACCACAACAACTACTTCTTACGCAGGTAAAGCCTAAGTCCGGTATTCTTAATCCATTTTCAAATGATCTTTGTAGGGCTTTCGTATGCAGCAACATTCCATGGAATAAATTAAACAATCCAGTTCTGCGATCATTTCTTGAGAAATATTGTGTAAGTCAAAAAATACCAGATGAATCAACTCTTAGGAAAAAATACCTACCTCCGCTATATGAATCTACCCTGGAATTGATCCGTTCTGATATCGGAAGGAACTATGTCTGGATATCGGTGGATGAGACAACGGATTCATGTGGCCGTTACATAGCAAATTTCGTGGTTGGTAAATTACATCCAGATGAACCCGGTATGCCACATCTTCTTGCTTGTAAAGTACTAGAGAAAACCAACCATAGCACAATAGCAAGATTTGTAAATGATTCGCTGCGACTATTGTGGCCATGTGAAATTGAGGATAATTGTTGTAAAGTGCTTGTACTGCTCACAGATGCAGCTTCGTATATGTTGAAAGCAGCAAAGGCCCTCCATGTATTTTATCCGAAACTCATACACGTAACCTGTTTAGCGCACGGATTACATCGCATTGCAGAAGAAATACGCACACAGTTTCCAGCTGTTAACAATTTAATTGGATGTGGGAAGAAGCTGTTTCTGGAAGCACCAGCTCGTGTCCAGTTCGACAAAGATTGTCTACCTGAAGTTCCTTTGCCACCTGAACCTGTCCTGACTAGGTGGGGAACATGGATATCTGCAGTATCATTTTATCAGGAGAATTTTAATGAAGTGAAAGAAGTGGTTACAAAACTTGAAGATTGCGCGTGTCCGTGATGCAAAAGTTGTGTTTGAAACCGCTACTGTTTATCAATATGTGAATTTCATTCATGCACATTTTTCTAAACTTCCAAAAGCCATTGAGAGCTTAGAATCTTCTGGTACTCCCCTCCATGAATCACTTGATCTCGTTGAGAAAGCTGCATCTTCATTGAATCCCGCTCCAGGCGAAATTGGAGAGAAGATTAAATGCAAGTTAGAAAAGGTGTTCAATTCGAACCCAGGACTGAAGAAGATTAAGTTAATTAGTCAATACTTGAGTGGAACTAGGGTATCCTTGCCAGATGTATGCTCCGAAACTTTGGTGCTCGTGTATAAGTACTGTCCAATCACGTCAGGTGATGTAGAACTATCATTCTCAGCCTATAAACTCATTTTGACGGACAATAGACATAGTTTGTCTCCAGAAAACATTGAAAGACTACTAGTTACCTATTGTGATGCTTCTTTTTGCAACAAATGATAGGCTACCTGTAAATAGGTAATTGAATAAAATTGCATGTTTTAAGTGTATATTTCATTATTTTCCGTGCATATATTCTAACTTTTTAGCGCATATATGCATGCATATTTTCAGGTTTTTAGTGCATATAAATCCGGGCCCTAGTAATAGAATATACCCCTGACTTTGAATACGGGTCTTGTTTATTTAGATTGCTATTTTGCAGGTGCCTCCCGGTCGTATTATTCGTTGTGAATGCTATTTTTAATGCCTTGTTTTTTTGAATAGATTAGTGAGTTTATATGTGTTCTCATTCACATAGTTGAAGCGCGCGAAATTTTTCTCATTAATGTCCGGTTTTGGAATCATTTTATCTTTATTTTTATGTTTGGCTACAATTTGGTCTATTTTGCTTGGCGGGAAATTGTTTTCCTTTGCTATTTGTTTAATGGTTCTTATTTCCTAATTATAATTGTCTGTTGACATGGGTATGTTTAAAGCTCTGTGCACCATTGAATTGAACCCCGCTAATTTATGCGTACTGGGGTGATTAGACTGATTGTCGATTGCATGCGAGGTTTGTGTGGCTTTTCGGAATATGGAGTACGAAAGCTCGTTGTCCTTACGTTCAATAGTTATGTCGAGATAATTTATTTTTCGATCTGTTTCGGATTCCTTGGTGAATTTTATTGAGTGGTGTAGGCTATTAATGGATTGGAGAATTGTTTCTTCGCTTGTTAATTCAGTATCGTAGATGCAAATTACATCATCTACGTATCTTTTCCATATTACTATTCCCTTTGTTAATAAATGGTTAATAAAAATTATATAAATCATTCATTAACTATTAAATAAAATTTAAAAAGTTAAAAAAGCAAAATTTACCAAATGTGTAGTTAGGCCGTTTGGCGAAATTTAAAAAATAAATTCAAAACGGGGGCGTCACCCTGTGTCATGCAACATGTCACATGACCAAATCCGACCATTGGTTCACGATATATCGACAAAGTCAACGAGAAAGTTCCCTCATCCCCCTAGTGTTAATTTATTTATTTGTCGACGGTACACAAAAGGGCTCAGTGTGCGCCCCAGGAACAGTGCACCTACACACTAAAATACATTTACATGTATTTCTACATTAAATATTAATATCTAAATTTAATTCTTAAAACTAGGAAGTTCACACAGATGTAAATGCATGGTGTTAAAAAGCTTAATCTAAATATAATATAAAAACTAAATCTAAATTGTATCTAATGTCAAATATAAACACAGGTTTTGAAAGTATTACATAGAAAAGTAAAAGGTAACTTTAATAACTAGGTAACAGACCTATCCTCCCAAGTACGTCTTACAGAGAGTTTATTTTGCAAGGATCCAGTGTTGTCCAATTGAGGGCTTAATAAATTTCAGTATGACGAGCTGCCACCAATTTATTTTTTCTGTATGAAAATTGATAGCTCTCTTCTGAAGCTCAAACAACGACAGCAAACAGACACAAAAGGCAAGAGAGCTGATAACATGTTAATGGTGGTGCTGGGTGAAATTTTAAACATTGAAATTGGGATGTCATTGCGCAAATTCACGTGAAACGTTGTGAACTGGGTGCATGTAGCAATAGTTGTCGCTACTTCTATTCAAAAGACTATCGCATTGAAAATTCTGTGCTGACGCCATCTTGAAGCAACTAGTTACATGAAGAAGTATCATAGCTCATTTCACGTATTGTACTGGTTTTCTCACCTCGGAACTTTACCGTGAATTAAATTGATTCAATATGTAGCATTTTAAAGAAGTTTCGGATTTTGTCCTTCATTGCATTGCAGTATAGAGTAACAGTTTCAAACTCAAAACACAATTTTGTACAGTAGGTTTAAATATCATATTTTAACGGAACTAAATGTTCTTATTATGACACAAGTGCTTACCCCGTCTTAAAATAAGGTTTACATTGTTGCTCAAGGCACTGGATATTATGGTGAGGTGCTTTCTACACTTCATAAACACAATATGAAACATTGCGTACTTACATATTCAGTTCGTGGTATTGATTCATTTCGGGAACTTTCCTAAAGAACGGTACAATAGATCATTAGTATGATGTTCGTTTCCAGAAACGAACACGCGTATAATCTATGATTTATTATAACTACACTAGAAAATTGTGGTAGATTATCTAGATGTTTCAACAGTGCAAAATCATCACCATAACCACTATGCTAGGAATATTACTTAGACAATTATATAACGTTCAGTATTGGCTAATCATGACTCCCCCGTGTCGATAGCATCATTTCATAACGCGTCACATGAGTTAATTTTAGGGTGCATGACTTCTCTAATTTTTGAAAAGTATTCAAGAAAATACAGTGCCAGAGGATTATTGTTACAGAAGTATTTATCTCACAACCATTTCTGATAACTGGTCTATTGAAGCACGAAGCATTAAAAATACTTTTGTAAAAATACGTATGCACGTTATATGTAATTCATGATTCGAAGACATCAAAGAATGCCTTAACCACAATGGATGTAGCCGACCCAATTAGAGATCCTGGCTGGGTCAGGGGATCCCTAAACAGGCATCCTGAGTCAGAGTTTACGTGCAGTAGGATGCCAGGTCATTTCCATTCCTACTCCTACAAGCATCAGGCAGGTCCAGAGTTAGCATCGCGAGGCTAAGAGACTCCGTATCAGGTCATATCGAGATTTTTAAATTCCTGGCAGAGCCGGGATTCGAACCTGAGACTTTGGGGTGGCAGCCAACAGTTCTAGCTACTGTGCCACCAAGTGCTCTAATTCGTGAAAGCAACATTAAAAACCAAGATGTTCAGTAAAGAACACATAGCCTACTTTCTCTTAAATGTATGGAAATAGTTATAATCTTTTGTCCTTAGCAAGAAGTACAATCGACTGTTCTTGTGATGAACTTTAAGAGTTGTGCCCTATAAAGGACTAAGTTTCGTTGCGATTCCACACAGAGGAATGTATTCGAACATTAGAAAGTATGCCCAACCATTATCTTGAATGTATAACTTAGAATATATTGTGCCTTCTGCAGTGAAAACCTTTTATGTGAGACTACATATTTGCTGCACTTTGTTTTTGTAACTATAGCCTACTTAAGAGTGGAATGTCGAAAATAATGTCTTATATATTCAAGACAGCGGATGCGTGCTATGTGCAGTGTGAAAGTCTTAAGACTAATGCAAGCGAGTTATCTTATCTGCTTCTCCACTTTTACAATGTTTCGTGTTAATTGTGCAATTGGATCCTGAGTTATTGATTTTGAATTTTAATAGTATGCTCAGCCACCATCTTGAATATATGGCGGGGGTCTTATTTCGCCATTGGCATACTGTATATACCCATATACGGTTCCACATTAAGTCTAATTTCAGACATTGCATCTCCAAAATATATAGAGTTATTTGATTGCACTTTTTAAATTTCCGGATGATGGGTGTGTGTAGCATGCAGTCTCATTTGGTCATCACATTAGTAACAGACTGTCCTTGTATAAAACAATCTGAATGCCATGTACTGTGAGCATTGTTTCATTGGATCATAAGTTATGGATTATAATGCTTGCATGGTTCACACGGCCGCCATCTTGAAATCATGCACGTTGGGCTTCAGACGCTTCCCACATCATAGTTCGTATTTCCAAGCATTTGTAGAAATATGATGATTAGTTTAGTCGTAATTCGATTTCAGCTTTCAACATTTAGGTGGCTGCCATTTTGTTTTCAAAACATGGTGGGGATATAAATCATGACACTGAGTTGCCCTTTACTAGTACTACCTCTGTACAAAATGTGATACAATTCGGGGTTTCGTAGTCTGGCATTTGATAAGATGGTTGGGGACAGACATACCGTATTAAATTCCAATGACTTGAGGTTCCATCAGAGGGTACTTCTTTCTAGATATATAACGTATACATAAAATTTGTGATTAAATACCGGTACTCCCATATTAATTTAGTCACTTGGCGATGTATACAGGTTTATTGAACAAGTCAATGGAAGTCAAGGGAGTCATAAGCTCTAATGCTATAACATGGTCACTCCATTGTATACATTGTAGTTAACAAGCGGAATATGGCCACGCATTGGCAAGCGTTAGGAGAGTAATCGACCCGCGATTCCTATGAACAATCCAGAGTGATTTATTCCTTTTATGTGGCCTGGTGCAAACAAGTGCTCTCTTTTTATTCCAGTAATGGTATGCGGCAAGTGTAAACCAATAACCAATAACGGTCACGCTTCTGTTCATTCTAATCCAACCAGTGCGTGGAAAGACCTGTATTGATAGAGCATCGAACTAATTTGAACAAGGTGCAATGTGTTGTTCATGCAGATAATTTTCTCTCCATATGATGGTCTCGTGTATTTCTACTCCTCGTTCCCGTTATACAGAGCTTGAATGGGCTGAGATGTGTTCTCTTGTTAAACGGCCGGATGGCCTCCCCTGATGCCAACCTCAACAGATGATCCAATGAGAGACAAATTAAATTGAATTGGGAAAAGGATTGGATGTAATTGGCCGTTTGCTATCAGCTATCCTTACATTTGACTCAGTTAAAAAAGAGAAACCTCGGAAAACAATTTTAAAGACGGCTAGCAGTGACTCTTTTTCTTTGTCCGGAGATAGCCTGGCCCTGTGATCTTGAGTTTGAAAGCACTGAGCTTACAGGGCGGTCCATATAAGCGAATTACACTATTCAATATTGTAACTGTTACTCCATAAAAGTACTTTCTGTTAGTTTTGTCACTCAGCTGTGGAGTTCTAACATTCACTGTGGATTGAGTATGACTACGTATCCGGGAACATACGATTCCCTTGGTCAGGAATAACCGAAAGTTGATTGCCTTGGCAGGTCATGGCCGCCACGCGCAACCGCACTCCTGAATGGCGGGCTTTTCAAATTATTATTTATTGGTTATTGATAATTATTTATTATTTATTTATTATTTATTTTGTTAGTATTTTTAATAATTCGTATTATTATTTATGTATTAATCTATGTATTTAAAACACTAAGGCGATTTTTGTTACCGCGAGATTGAGAGAACGGCAGAACCGATTTACTTCGTAGAGCACTCTGACGAATTCTCTTGGCCTGTAGATTTTCAGATTGTCTTCAAAATAAACAAATATGTTACAGAATATATTTAAATTAATGAAGAAAAACGCAGAATTCTTGCCACTCACGCATGCGCACAAATGCCTAGGCTCATGACAGACATGGCGGTTAGAAGACCACCGCGTTTTAATGTGATAGTTCTTTACGAGAATGATAAAGGAGGGGAATATTGTTTATGATGTTTCCACGATATAACTGGAAGAGAATTACTCAATTTTGGAAATATTGAATAACTTAACTGGCAGTTGAGTGTGTATGCTGTTTAGGTAGCTTAATATTGCGCTTTCCTTCCATTGTCTGGGTGGCTCAGTTGCTGACGTTCCAGACTATGGATTTTATCATGAATCGTCGAAGGTGTTCGAATACCACCTCTGATATGTTTTTTTCATTTCCATATTATTCTTTCTTGCTATTGGTATTCCATTGTCAAAACATATTTCACTTTTACCAATCCCGTAAAGTAACGAATTCTCCGTGATTTATGTTGCCACATAATTTTAAATTATTAAAGAAAAATGTAGTATTCCAGTCACTCGCATGTGCGCACAATCGCTTTCGCCAGGAGAGACAATTGGTGAACATAATTTGTTTCAGGGGCTTTGACATAGTGGATCACTCAGCCCCGTGTACTTTGGTGTGCATGTACTATTCTGTCTTAGAACCTGTGTTATTGTGATGGTTGTATTAATGTGTGTATCTGTAACTAATGTGAGGATTGGGAAGGAGAAGGCCGATACCTTAAGTAAGGAACCATCCCGGTATTTGTCTGGAGTGGAAGTGGAAAACCAAAGAAAAACACATCTAAGATGGTTGAGGTTGGAATCGATCCTACCTCCCCTCAGTTTTACCACTCGAGGCTGTGTGCCCCGTTCCAGCCCTCTGGCCAGAATTCAATTTCTTGGCAGAGCGGGGAATCGAATCCAGATCTCCGAGGCAATAGCCAAGAATGTAGCCTTAAGAGTGGGCTTCCCTGTGTTAATACGATTTTGACATGCATGGGACATATAATTCTAAAACTGCCTCTATTACGGTAGCTGGCGAAGTGAGTCTGTGCTCATCCAGTAGTTGGTGAAGTGATTCTATGCTCCCCTGCATAATTTGCTGTCATAAAAATCCAAAGGATTGTACCTATAACAGGCGATGAAAATTTGTTTATTTAGAGCAGTTTCGTACTGTTTATATCAAAATGAAGAACATCGCCTTGAGCTGCATTTGCAAACTATTGCAAAAAGTGTTGCTATCAAGGATAAATATCAGGATGTTATTGCTGGCGATCAGTCTCATCGCATTCTCCTCAGCAACCAACTTGAGTATGAAAGTCTCTGGACGGTGAATACACTGGTCATATTGAACTTCATTGTATAATCCAATTGTTTATTGATTATTTGTTTAGAGTACATAATGACGAGTCGAACCACACTGTTGTTTTTGCAATGGAGTTATTATTTGCCATTTAATATTTAGCGGCTCCGTTGATGCGGGGTACTATAGTATTATCGAATAACACGTTAATTTTGGGATAAATGCTACTATAAAAACCCCGTTCGACGAAAAGGAACATTGGCTGGTCGTATGTAAACTACAAATAGACGAAACAAAGTGAGAAATTGGACAAAATACGAAGCCACTTTTAAAACCAAAAATAAATATGCCATTTGAGGAACAATTCCAGATATTATGCCGTACATTGTAGAGTCCTTGACGAACAAATGTAAGCATTGTTCAGCATTGTGTTTCTCTTGCGAGAAATCAACGCTTGGTTACTTTGGCCTTTGATGTAATGGTTAAATTGATATGCCGGAATATAAAAAATCCTGACAGGCTGAAACAATTTTTCACTGGAGATGATATCTCAAGTAATTTCATAGAGAATATTCGGTTGTACAACAATGCTATGTCCTTCGTTTCCTTTGGAGCCAATGTTACCGTGCCACATGAATACGGTCCATGTTGTTTAAAATTTCTGGAATATCACATCATCTCATTTCTCCCTTATACATACGGTTCTTACGGCCATACATAATACTCCTCACAAGCTAATCAAGTCAGTTCTGTATGTCAGGTGAATTCTAGCATCAGGGAGGGCACACTTCACAATTTAAACTACATTTTGCATGAGCATAAGCCCTACATTTAACATTCAAAATACTTATGAATTTAAATGAGAGCATAAATAAAAAAGAGATAAAATTAAATTGCAATCCAGCTGACGATATTTGATTAGCATGGCTCATAATATGGGATGAAGCCCCATTGGCAAATGTTCATTCACTAATACTGTATGTGTGAATCGACATCTAAAATACGATATATTATACGTAGTCTAACGATATTATTCTTTCTTGTGGGAAAGTTATTGCTCTTGGAGGAGGATTCAGATAGGTTTTGCCTGTTGTGTCGCACGCTTCTCGCCAAACAGTTATTCAAAAATAGAAAATACTCTTCTCTCTGGTCCTTCGCTAAAATACGCCACGTACATAAAAACACTCGGTAGAAACCAGATGAAATCGAATGTTAAGATATTTTGCTACAAGTTAACGACGACTACCCCTCTGTGGGTGGATAGGAATCAAATATTATTGAATTACCAGCCAGACTTCCAACTCATGATGGTATCGTGACTGCGATTTACTGCTAATCATTCACTTCTGCGAAGGATATAATAAATGTATCGAAAGTTTGCACTCTTATATCTAAAAATGAACACTGCAATGCAATTAATAATGTAATTGCCCTTATAACCAGTAGTTCAAAAATATACACCAGCGTTAACGAATACTGAAGATGAAAGCCAGCTTCTTCAGTTTCCTACAGAGTTCTTGAATTCCTTGGAATTAAGTAAGTTGCCTCCACATATTCTCACTCTAAAAGTTCGTGCCATAGTAATGCTCCTTAGAAATCTGAACGTTTCCCAAGGGCTCCTAAATGAAGCCAGATTAATTGTAAGAAATATGTATGAAAATTGCTTGGATTTGGAAATAATAAGTGCAGATAATATTGGGCAGAGATTTCTAATGCTTCGACTTGATTTAACACCATCCGATAAAACACTTCCATTTTCATTTAAGAGGCACCAATTTCTAATAGCTTGGCATACTTTATCACAATCAATAAACCGAAAGGGGAAACTCTGGAACGTGTAGGTCTCTATTTGACTCATCGAGTTTTCAGTCATGGCCAGTTATACAGTAGGCCTATGTTGCAAAGTCAATCTTTCTCTGTAATCATACAAAGAATGCATATTAAAAAAATCGTTCAGTAAATATTTTCCCAATGACCGTCATGTTTTGACGGGTTTCAGCTAGTTTTATTGCTTGCCACGGTGGGTGAGTGATTATCGTGTTGGACTGCCAACCCCAAGCTTGCAGGTTCGCTCATGGCCATGTTAAGTGATTTTTGAAAGGCGACAAAAATCATGACACGCATATCATACGTTGTTGGCATGTTAAAGAACCCATTTGAATCCAGTAAGCTGTGTTCATAATGGCAAAATTAATCTCGGGATTTTCCGCCAACACAATAAATTTCCCCCCTTTCTTTACTTGAAAGCACTATAGTGTCAAGGAGCTTAGATATCTAACCTCCTTGACTTTCATAGCGCTCCAAGGAACGACAAAATTCGACATGCAAGCCGCCCTCTGGGCGTCAAATAACAAAGCTTGCATCCGGCACCCGAGGCCATACGTTATTATAATTATTTTTATTATAATTAACTAGTTTTATTTATTTTATTTTATTATTTAATATTATTATTTATTATTATTATTTTTAGACTTTGACAAAGCATTAAACTACAAGGCCATCGTCCTGAGATTTAGCGAACCAATAATCGGAGAACGTTGTATCATAGCTCATATTAAACCGCTTAACTCCCTCTTCGCCTTGAACTATTTATTTCATTTTATTATTATTATTATTATTATTATTATTATTATTATTATTATTATTATTATTGTTATTTATGTATTTATTTAATGTATTTTATTTAATTATTTAATACTATTATTTATTATTCATTTGATTTTTTAATTTTAATTTTTTATTTTGCCAAAGCATTAAACTACAAGGTCATAGACCTGATATCTCGCGAACCAATCATCCTAGAAGATCGTGTAAGGAGTCATTTTACTCGAGATTAAGCCTGTGTCCTTAGGGATTATTTATCTTTTCAGATTTTTGCAAAGGACCAAACTACTAGGTCATCGACCTGAGATTTTCGAAATTAATAGTGGTAGAAAGTTGTGTGGGGGCTCATATTACTCAAGATTCAGCCCTTTTTACCGTGGATTATTTATTTTTACAAATTTTGCCAAAGGGCCTAACTATACATTTTGAAAATTAATGTTTTCCATTACTGTTTTCTAGAGGTCAAATGATTTATCTGCGTGATTTGAAGCAAACATGAACCTGAGACGTTTGTTCTTCTAGCTGTTGTATGGTTTATTGCGTGCTACTCGACCATGGAAATCCATTCTACGAAAGAATCTCCTCACGGTTTCTGGGCAGGCTGTTTTCTTCAATACAACTTCTGCTTCCTTGGCAAGTTTGGGTGCACTTAACTCGGGGTTCTTCTTTATTTGACGTCGAATCCATCGCTCCGCTGCTGCAGTGAATATTTTTCTCGAAATACTCTGCTCTTGGTTCACTACTCTACTGTACTGACGAAAGCGATTAACGATATTTTGCACAGTAGAATGACTGCGATTCACATTATTTCCTATCTTACGTAGAGATTTACCCCTTTGGTAATGGGAAATGACCAGCTTTCTCAGCGCCACAGACGTCTGATCTCTTTCACGTTCCATGTTGATCTACGGAGGGTTAATTGAATGTACTGCTTGACTGCATACACAGAACGAAGGTACGCGTGGTTCAGAATGTGTGAGCCAGACATGCCATACCTGGGGCCAGGCATTGGGTAGTGTACCACTTTAACTGTGGCATGCAATCTGCAGTTGTTTTAGTGTTTTCCACTTTATGCCGATATATTCATTGAAATGACGTGTATCTTTACAGTCCCTAAAAGCTGGATATGTAATCAATTAAATAAGCAAAGTTACCGGAGTTTTCATGTAGAGGGAATATTAATTTCTAATCAAACGTCCGTTTGTACTAGCTGTACCACTTTCATTGTGAGTCACTGTACTGTATGTACTGTAGAGGAAGTGATAGGTGGTGATGTAAAATAAGTGAACCAGTCATTGATATTCGGAGGGGCAGGAATCAATTAGCAGTCAGGGCCCTAGTATAAAGAATATCAACAGGATGTCTCAATGTCAGGTAGTGACAATTAAAATGACGGATTCCTATATAAATTGCTTGAAGGTTAGATGAAACACTACGCCCCACAATATAACAGAGAGGAAGCCTCAGCTTATTGCATTAGTTGTAAAGTGTTCCTGCCTCGTAGAGTACTCCTCCACATTGGATAACAAGCCTAATGGGCCACTTGATTTAAATTTAGGTCGAGGGGCAGCAAAATTTAATCAAGAATGCTTTCAAAAGAGCAGGCGACTAATTCTCAACAGGCAATTTGTGGAGTTCATGTGCAACAAAAAATACAATATGTGCGTGCGTCATTTAGTGGACCAGGCTGTAACTTAAGGGTACTCATGATCTGACACTCCTAGATGTTGTTTCATTTAAGGGGCTTGAACATCGTGGTCATTTAGCCCCAATTCCAGGCTCTGCCAAGAAATGTTATTATGGTCTGAGGGCAGGAACGTGGTACACTCATCCTCGTGAGGCAAAACTGAGAAGAGGCGGGTTCGATTCCCACCTCAGTCACCCTGGAAGTGGTTTTCCATGGTTTCCCATTTCTTCTCCAGGTGAATGCCGGGATGGTTCCTAAATGAAGGCCACGGCCACCTCTTTCCATATCCTCATATGAATTACTACTACACACACTAATACAGCCATCACAATAACACAGGTTATTAGACAAATTCCACACATACCCAAGTGGGCTACACTGGGCTACATGACCACGATGTCGCAAAGCCCCTATATGAATCAACAAAAACAGGAATGCTAACCACTGCACTACGAGGTGGTCGTACTATAATGAAGATGATATCTTGAAACCCATATTCTATAATGTTACATTTCTGGGAATTGGAATTTATTGGAATGTTCTATAGGCCTACATTGAGTTTATTAATTATGGTCTAATGAATAAACTTGTAATTCTAAATAACATTCCAATCCTTCAGTCCTACAAGGATGATTAGCTCTTATTCCGACACGTGTGTTTGAGCAGCGTAGTCAAAACTCGTGCTGCAACAGGTGGCGATTTAAACGAGGTGAGTAACATAACGCACGGATACTGTTGGACTCAGTACTGAGGTGAAAAGTTTCCTATGCTTAACTTTTCAACGTACAGTGTCTACAAGCTGCCATCTATAGTCCCAAAGTTTCTTGGTTCAATTCTCGGCTCTGCCAAGAAATTTAAATCTGGTGTGATGGCAGGAGTTGGGTACACTCAGACCCACGAGGCAAGGCTGTAAAATGATGGGTTTTATTTCCACCTCAGCTATACCAGAAGTGATTTTGCGTGGTTTCCCACTTCTACGCCAGGCAAATGCCAGGATGGTTCCTATTTTAAGGCATCGCTCGCCTCCTCCCAAATCTTAGCCTCAAATATAAATACACATTACTACAGTCACCACAATGACACAGGCTATCAGACAGATACCACACATTCACCCAAGTATACGGGACTACATGATCACCATATCGAAAAGCCCCTGAAGGAATCAACAACCAAAATAATTCCAATGGTCTTAAATACCCATTTGAGATTAACTGCTAGGTGCTACTGTTGTTTAAAATACTTTCAAAACTGTCACAAAAGTGAGAGAAGTCCTGAGTTCAATTCCTTACTGCGCAAAGAATTTGCACGTCTTCGTATTGATTGGTACTAGGTTTCCCAGCCTCGTGATGCCCCATAGGAAACTGTCTGGTATTACAGCAGGAGCAGCAGATGGAACTGGCCATCCTACGTCATATAAACTTCAGATCCAGATTCAATTTCAGTGATCCCTTGTACTTCTACTCCAGGTAAATGCCAGGATGGATCCTAACATAAGGCCACGGCCAGCTCCTTCCCAATATTTACTTCAATTGCAAATAATCACACTGATGCAACCATCACAGTGGCACAGGTTATCAGACAAAATCCACACACACCTAAGTACATCTGGCTATCTGGCCACGATGTTCAAGCACCTGAAATGAAGTAACAACACCAACAATTGTCACTAAACGTCGTACGAAATATTGTAAAGCGTGTTTGGTGAAACACTGATGTCAGTAGCAGGCTGATTATTCCAATCACTTGTACGAACTATCGATGAAAACCTAGTTCGATATGAGCGAGTGAAAAAGGAAAGATATGTTCATTTGGATACAAATGTTGGTTTCCTGAATTTGAGTTGCATTGTGATATTGTGCCAAACGTCTGTGAGTACTTCCTCAAAGTGGCTCAAAAAGGCTTCTATGATGGTACTGAATTTCATCGATCTATCCGGAATTTCATGATACAGGGAGGTGATCCAACTGGTACCAGAAATGGTGGTGATTCACTCTGGGGCAAACCGTTTAAAGACCATTTCACACCGAATCGTACACATTCTGGCAGAGGAATTCTCTCAAAGGGAAATAAAGGCCCCAGCACCAATGGCACTTGTCGACATTTGGATCGATAACACAGAGTGTTTGGTCGGGTTGTTGGTGGTCTTGGCACACTGTCTGCAATGGAACGTGTTGAAACAGACAGCAAAGATTGTCCTGTGGAAGACATCATTGTTACAAGAGCTCAGGTGTTTGTTGATCCGTATCAAGAAATTGAAGATCAGTTGTTTGCTGAACGAGAAGCAGCTGGAACGAAATCAAGGTTGCCAGCACCCAAAAAATAAATTGCAAGGAATGGAGATGGTAGTTGGAAGACTTACAGGACAGGCATCGGTAAATACATCGCCACAGACAAACCTGCAGAGCATGTTGAAAATGCTAATAAATTATCTTGAATGTGGGAGACCTTCTGACTCAGGAGTTGGAGTATGTTAGTACTTGTTATAATTGTACCCTATGGCATGGCCACATTTTACACGCAAACTTTACCAGTAGTATAAGTAAGCAACAATTCTCTTCATGTTACTCGTATTTTTGGTTTTATTTAAATACAAGCACTTTACTACTCATACCTGAAATCCTTATCTTCTGAGAAGTGACAAGTGCATTCACATCCCAGAGGCTTGTTTGATCAAGAATCAATTGTATATCAACAGTAATAACGACATTGGCATGTCACTCACCTTGTGTGGGCACCAAAGGGTTGATAGCGCCCCAAGGGTGAATGCATATACTAGAGTTGTATCTGCCAGAGTCAATCATGTAATCATGTAATGTCTTTGAATGCTGGTAAGTATGCTGGGCACTCATATCCAACATCTCTACCTAAACTATATTCAGCAGGAAATAACTAATCTAAAGCCTATAAGTATCTGTAGATTCAGGACTTACTCCTACTGAATCTGGAGACAACAAGACCAAAATATTACCTAAATTTAGCTGACATGGCCATTCTACAAGTGTCTCATATAGCCTTCCGATTAGACGGAAACTGTAAGAATGATTGCATGTTCGGGAGAAGATTTTATTCCCACATTATCTTCATTACAAGATAGTTTTGAAGACGTGAAACAAATCCTGTGCCACATACGTTTGCTAAAGCTTAAAGAGATTTCAGAAGACGTAAAACGAATTAACAGCAACAGGTGAGAGGATTGTCTCCTGGCCCCCATCTCTTACAATAAATACTACGAATCCGAAGACTGTGATCCTATCCGTCATTCGTAGTGTCAATTGAATGGGTCCCCATCAGATCGTTACAAGCGACAAAAATCAAGCTCTACAGGAACTGCTTAAAACGTTTATTTCTGAAATGTATTGATTACTATTACTTCTTCAGGTGATATTACCTAAATTGGGGTTTTCAACTACTCCCCCCTTCAATTATAAAACCAAAAGCTTATTACCTCTGAAGTAATGAGCTTTTATTTCAGTGTAGGAACATTGAATGTGCAATAAATGCAACCTTATAATAATGTACTCCAACGCTCCTGTTTAGTTGTGAATCTGTCATGTGCTGCCTTAAATAATGACTATGCGAGAGTTAATTTGCGTGACGGTGAATCTACTGACACGGGGCTGTTGTGATTAAGCAGCTTCAAATACGCCTGACAGAGCCGGAATTAAATCTACTATATAGGGTTCAGAAATCCAGCACTCTCACTTTCAGAGCCACGCAGCCCGACTGTTAGGTATCTTGAAATGTATGCCTTGAACTTCGGTTTTATTTTATCTTCACAATCCTAATCGCCTGACTACGGTTCACCAGTAAGAGGATCATCAGAAATGTATTTACTTTGAGAGTAAATGTAAGTTGCCGAAAACTTGTCGTTTTTAATTATGAACCTTTGACGTTCATACATTTTAAATGATTGTAAATTAATTCATGCAAGTTAATTTGAGCTTTAGAAACTCGCTATTGTAAATTCAACAGACAACCAAAAGGGATGTGCAATGTTTTAATACTTACCGTATCGGAATTCTTAGCACCGACATGCTCTCTGGTCGTTGTTTGTACCCCGCACTGTAGCCGTATGTATTAAATCTTTCCCCACCACAATGACGAGGAGGTGCAGTAAGTCCGGAGATCGGGAGTTCGAAGCCGGTATCTTGTATTGGGGAATATTGAGCGGTAGAGGAACGTTTAACAGGAATTTGGAACACTGTTATTGAAGATGCGTGTAAATACAAGTGAATGGACGTACAGTATATCCAGACTGTCTGTTAGATAATCAGCCTGAAGGCTGCTTGGATCCTCAAAAAGCACCGCCGTTAGGTTATGTGGGTACTAGGCAAAAAGAGGAGTGAGGTAGTTTGCCATTGCTTTCCTCACTGAGTCAGAACAGCAGTACTAACCCTATGAGTAGAACCTTTCACAGCATCCACAGGCACTGACTGTGCCCTGAATGTCATTACTAAGCACCACCCATACCTCAGTAGCTTCCATGTAATCACAGCCTTGAGTGAGACTGAGACATGGGTGGAAAGCCACATTTTACTCTAGCCTGTGCCAACAGACAAAAGCAAATGTACTGCATTCATCAAGAGTTGGTAAACAGGCCTAATATCGGGACTAAGGGCAAATGTCACTGTCAAAATCATCAGCCTCTGGCATGATCGATACCACCCGTCTGATAATAAAATATTAATGAATCACTACATGAAACACGTGAAAACTAAGTGAATATTTGCTCTGTCCACTTAGTCATCACCTTGTTATAAATAGTTAACCGACTTTAAAATTATATTTCACTTGCACGTATTTGCGTGACTGATTCACAAAGTCAACTACATTCAAGGAGTAGCGGCTGGCTGCGTGGCTCAGCAGTACGGTACCGTTCTCGCTTGCTGGGCCCAAGGTTGCAGGTTCGTATCCTGGCACAGTCAGCTGGCATTTGAGGGTGCGCAAATGCGAGGGAGCCGTGTCAGTAGATTTACTGGCACGTTAAAGATCCCCTTCGGGGCAAAATTCCGGCACCCCGGCGTCTCTAAAAGCCAGAGTAGTTAAAAGGGACGTAAAACCATTAACATTATTATTATTATTATTATTATCAAGGAGTAGCAGTATGAAACTGCATAATTTAGTCTACCACCACATGTTCACTTTTTTATCATAGACTCACAAAGTCTTATATTATGTTCTCATACAATCAGCTAATAACCGTTGACTAAAATATATTTCAGCAATTAGTCAAAGCGCAGAAAGTGGCACTGTCCTTTATCGGTCACCATCTGATTCTGCTCGAACTCTCCTATGTGGTAACTCACATACACGAATTTTGGACAGTGCGGAGTCATTGCTTTATGTTAGGAACCATCCCGGGATTTGCCTGAAGTAGATGTGATAAGCCACAGAATACCACTTCCGGGATGGATGAGGCGAGAATCGACTGCACGTTTTCATAGTTTTGCCTCACGTGTTTTAGTGTAGTCAGTTACAGACTTCAGACCAAAATTACATTTCTTTACTAACCTGGATGTAGAACACTGGACCTTCAAGACCAGAGTCTGAATACTTAGCATCAAACCACGGAAGGCGGAGAAATATACGGGCGATATAGGGTGGAGATAAAGGCATAAGAAAGGGAAGGTTAACTATGTCAAGTACGGTCTGAGAGCTTGAGCTCCTTCATAATTCATCGACTGCCAATCCTTGCTGCTAGGCGGTCCAGCCAGTTGTGGGTCTACTACTCTCGCAGCTTGCAACCGCGCCGTATGCAAATCGTTCGGCACTCAACTCAGACTGGCGCTGACGCCGAGAAACCGCCTAACTTTTCTCCGATCTTGCGACCTATAAATCGTGTTTAGTTAGACAGGCAGAGGTATTGAATCCCAATTCGCATAAACCGTTCAACCAAAAGTGCGTGAGCCGATTGTTTGTCAGCCATGAGTGTTAAAAGTTGGAACTTTTATGAAATTCTGGGCAAGTGCGTAATGCACTCTCTTAAATAATGTTTCCCAAGATTCCATATGCAACACACTTGGAATATGCAAGCATTACTTGAAAAAGCATGAAGCAAATCTGTATTTATTCCTTCAGTCTTCTATATACATTCATTTAAGACGAAATGTATAAGAGTTACCATTTTTAAATGTTAATAATATACCTTAACGTTTAATATTTATGGTAAGAATAAGTTGTTATCAATAACTATTAATATTACAATTGACATTTTCACATTCATGCCCTAAATAGCGATAAAGTCCTTATTTATATCACTAAAACCTGAAGACGAAGCAATTTGATTTTCTATTGAGAGAATCGCCATATATGATAACCTGTCTTGAGGCAATGTTGATCGCAGATCAAACTTTCACAAGATACCGCAGACACTGGAAAAGTGGTTAGAAAGTTGTATGTGGTTGCTATGGCAGTGCAGGCTTCAATTCATATTGTAAACAATATGTTTTCTAACAATCCCTTTAGTGTGAAGTTCCGTTGCTCACTGTTCTTTTTAGCTCCTTTAAACAACATTATGACATCTTTCACGTCACTGAACTATTCTATGTTATTTAAATCATGTGAATATTGTACCACAAACACTGCGCAATGGCATTGAGTTGATGGAGCTGTTCTTTAAAACATTATATTGTCACCGTGCATGTACTACTCAAACTTTTACTTTAACCAAAAGAGTTTTAGCAGTTCTGCAATATTAGATAAACACATTGAAATGTATGCTGATAGTTTGTTTAAATTACTTTAATAGAATGCCGCATATGTTGCCGAGTTCTTAATATGGCAATCCTAGTCAGCAGTCTTCCCAGGCATTATATGTCTAATTCCAATTCTTGAAGTACGGACACCCTTGCAAATCTGTTCTGCCTTGGTATTGATATTATCCCACAGCTCATTACTACAATCAAATCAGTAATCCATCAACGCCTTTAGAAGATTTTACGCTTTATCATAGCTGATACTGTCCATGTGTAGGCTCTTTTTTTGTTTGGTAGATAAAATTTAGTATACAGGAGGAAGTTGATATACATGCAATCCTTTTAACTGGCGATAGAAGATGGTATTTTAAGCAAACATCTTCAAGAAATTTAGTAGTAGGTATCTTAACTAGCGTAGGTGAAATTAAATCACAAAAATCGTTGTTCAATGTTTTAGAAAACCAAATAGGCTGGATTCCCCACGCAACACAGCTGACTTTCCGGCCTCCCCTCCAACGCTGTGGCATGTAGACCAGAGTCTGAAGGTGAATGACTTCCTCACTGTGTGCGGCAATAGCTATGTAATACATAAACCGAGCCTATCACTCCATAATGGGGAGTGACCTACATGACTAGGGGTGGTAGATCTGTTTAGAATTCAACCAGTCTTATGGCTGATGACACAACATAATTAACTTATTGGTCTACGCATGTTATAGTACATAGCCTGCATTGAAATCATAAAGATATGGTAAATTAACGAAAGGAACCTTTATGGCCAAACTTTGTGCGAAGACAATGCAATAACTGTAGAGTTATAATAATAACTATAATAATAATAATAATAATGATAATAATAGGATTTTTGACACAGTATTTTTATGATTTTCGGGGATGTCGAGAATCCGAAAGTTTGTGTTCACATAATTTCTTGTACGAGGTATTAAATCCATCGGCATAAGACTGTCGTATTTGTTCACCTTCATGTATTACATGACAGAGCCTAGGGAAGGATATCACTCTACTACTTGAGCTACACAGCCTGGCTATCCATAAAGTATTATTACTATGCATATGTGGCATACTTTAATAAGGCCACGGCTGCTTTTTTTGACTGTTTAAACGTACACCACGATCGCAGAAAGTCCGGAGATTGGAGGTCCGAATCCCGGCTCTGACAACGGCTATCTAAAGTAGTTTTACCCCGGATTCTCCACACTCTCTCCAAGCATATGCCGGTAGAGTGACTTACTTCAAATCTCGGGGCACCTGTCCCATTTCCAGCTGTAATTATCCGACACATACTACTAGAGCCACCACAGAAACACAGGCTATCAGACAAATGCTACATGCACCCAACTACATGGTGCTAAATGACCACAATGGCCAAGTATCTCAAATAAAACATCAAGTATTTTACACCCATCTTAGTTGCTAGTTCTGAACAGATGACGGGATGTCGGAATATGTCCCACATTATTTCTTAAAGACTCTCTTTAAAGGCCACTGACCTGAGCTGGATTTGAACCCGCGAACTTGAACTCACAAGGAGAGGTCGCCATGTGGTTTACTAGAAAAGCGTTCAAATTCGGAGGGTTTGCTCTTCATAAAAATATATATTTTGCCCCTGTTCGAGCGTTTTTGCTAATGGGCCTTAGTGTGTTCAAAATTGAACGTTTAAAATCAATCCTCAAACTTTTGTAGTCCTATTCCCATACACGTTCCCGGCTCGTCTCCGTGGCGTAGTTGCTAGCTCGCTGGCGAGGGGAATTGAAGGTTTCGAGTTCGAGTCACACCTTGGTCAGCACATTTTTATCTTTTACTGATAGATCCCTTATTGTCTTTTGTGTTTTCTATAATGTATTTGCTGTGGTCTCTTCGGTTTTGGAGCTATGTACATTGTTTAACATCATTATTCGTCTGTGACGCTTGAACGTGTTGCAAGTTTTATTCGTTAGAATGTAAATGCAGCGTGGCCGGCGATGCTACGTTCGTTCATTCGCACTGCGCCGAGTCCAATGCAGAAACGCAAGAGCCCTTCCCTTCCCTCTGTTCCACTCGGCTCCACTATCAAGCTAAACTTTCTGTATGTAAACAATAAAGTAAATATTAATTTATTAATATTGTAAATAGAAAAAAGCAACAACAAACAATAAAGTACTTGATATAATCTTCCAACTTAAATATTGTACCACAAAAAAATGTCAAAGAATGATAAAGAAAATAATTAAAGAAGATCAAGGTAGGTCCCGATCACAGTAACTTCCGTTTCCAACGCCATCAGGCTAGCGACCTCGCCACGGAGACGAGCAGGGGACGTGTATTGGAATAGAACTACAAAAGTTTGAGGATTGATTTTAAACGTTCAATTTTGAGCACACTAAGGCCCATTGGCAAAAACGCTCAAACAGGGGTATTTTTTTTTTTAAGAGTTAAACCACCAAATTTGAACACTTTTCTAGTAAACCACATGGCGACCTCTCCTTGTCAGTAAGACAATGACTAACATTTTGGACCAAGTGGCTTGTATGAAGGACAGAAATTGAGAGACTATGCATTCACTTACGATTTCAAACATCCTTCCACACCAGGGCGTATTGTCGAAATTATCTTATCCTTTACAACAAAATCAATTAATCAATTTATCAACAAGGCAGGCTACACAGTATTACCGGTTGAAATATCTCAAGCATTTATGTGAAATTTCAACAACAACCACACCAACAACAACGAAAACAACAACAACAAATACAATTTCCTTAAGTACGGGTGTTTCACAAGACGAACACCGCTATTCGTATGTAACAGCTGCCACTCCCCCCCCCCCCCCCCCGTCCTCAACAGGTAACATCATACTTCGATCACCGGAGGGGCCGATAACCCAGATGTTAGCCCCTTAAAACAACAATTATCGTCATCATCATCACTTCGATTACGCAACAACTTCCTTATCTTCTTTGTCCCACCCCGATCCCCGCTGGATAAAGCAGTCTACATTTGAACCTTCTATCTGAAGAGTTACTGTAAAACCTACAAACATTGATTTTTAATGTTTAATTTTCAATTTAAAGATAGATAATAATTCTTTCACCTAGTGTGCTTAGAATAATCTCTTCTATCACCAGTGTAACAGGCACATGCATATCAATTACACGCAGTATATGTACAGGAAAAGAGTTCAGTCACAAATTTGAAATGTTCTATTGCCTTAAAAGTTAATATTGGATCTTCCCTTGTATGGAGAGTTTCAGTCGCATTAATATTGAGTATGTTCTCCAGTGAATCTATTCATACAGCTGAGTGGATATTGTTTTTCCAGCTGCTGTTTTTCAGCTCCATCTCGTGTTACAATGTTCTTTTATAATAATACTTACGAACAGCAAAAGAAAAAGGTGGGAGAATAAATTAAAAACAATAAATGAAAGTAACTTAATTAGACGTTCTTCAGTTCCAAAGAATATCATCTCCTGAACATTCACATGAGCTGCATATACTTCAACCAAATCACGAAGAACAAACACGTTCAAATGTAATATTCTGTGTTGAATTTCTGGATGGATACACCCAAGTATATGTGGCTGAATTGACAAGATTAGCAAACCCCTAAATTAGACAATAACAACCTGAATCGATACCGGACATTGGTGCTTAATTATCACACGACTGACCACTACAATCACTAATCGTAAGATTCAATATATCTCTAGAATGTATTTGTTATTGCATATTCACTTCCAAAAGAATGAAGTTCATAAAAGCTAATCTGGCAACAACTGAATTTTGTTTCATCCAAACATATCTGGAATTGTATCAAACATAATACGGAAATACTTTGTGATGCCCAAAATACATTTGAGAATTAACTCTGCCAACAGGCAATTTATTTCATTTTGAATAGCTGATAAAAGATGCGTTACACGACCAGATTTACCAAGGATCGAATCCAAGTGAGATGACATGTTGGAATCAAATTAGCGATCAATTTGACAAACCAGAACGTTTCTGAGATTCAAATCTTCAATAACTGACTCTCGATGACCTTTGACAAATTTTGTGTAGTGTTATAATGATAATAATATCGTATGGCCTCGAGTGCCGGGTGCAAGCTTTGTAATTTGACACCCAGAGGGTAGCTTGCATGTCAAATTTCGTTGTTCCTTGACTCACTATGAAAGTCAAGGAGATTAGATATCTAAGCTCCTTGAACACTATAGCGCTTTCTAGTAGTGAAATGAGGAACTTTGTGTTGGCGGAAACTCCGGAGATTAATTTTGCCATTATGAACACGGCCTACTGAATACAAATGGGTTCTTTGACATGCGTGTCGTATTTTTGCCGCCTTTGAAAAATCACATACCACGGCCAGGAGCGATCCTGCAAGCTTGGGGTTAGTAGACCGACACGCTATCCACTCACCCACCGTGGCAAGCTGTGTAGTGTTATGAAATGTGTCCTTATATAATGAGCCAAGCTGTGTTTTGTCTGTGTATTGTTTAAGATACCGGATGCATTATGTTCTTTCAGGTAAGTTGACGAGTTGGACGGATTAATTTTCTGTTTCCGTCGGTGTGCTTGTTTACAGTGAATTCCCTTGCTCTCATCATCGGGGTGATGTTTGAATACTCAAACTTTGGTGCAATTTTGATTTCGTGATTAGAATGATACTACAAAGCGTAACATTGTGTCAAAGTCAATTTGAGCACGTGCGTTTGTGATTCGCTGGATAATCTTTTCACGACTTTTTATACCCATGATAAACTTTAAGGTAACCCCACGAAAATAAATCTGGAGATGTAAGATCCTGTGATCTGGCAAGCCAGATTCAGCTAGCACGAAATTCGGGGTTTGAAACGGCGGAGGAGAAAATGTTTTACATAAAATACGTTTTGTACTGAGTATTGAATACATTCACCGATTGCACCACCATCTAGGAATAATTTTAAAAAGATATATGAAATGAATTTTACTTATTTCTTCTTGTGCAATGCCAATCTGTAATAAAATGGGAGGCCCCTCTTAAAATTTCAAAACTCACCCCACCGTAACCTTAAAGGGGACTAGAAGCAGCTAAGTTTAGTTAGTTATTGTTGTTTTAAGGAGCGGAACTACGAGGTCATCTGTCCCTAAAGCTAAGTTTTGCATGACTGTATTCCTCTTATGAACATTTTAAAAACGACTTCTTAATCTTTTGATCTGGAGTGTATTTTGTGAGACATTCGCAGTTTTCGGTGTGTTGTTATTACAGCACCAAGAACCGGTAAAAGGTTCAGACAAAACCTACGTATCTTTTGTTGCAGTGTTTGAATCTGCATTAAAACAGGATGTCCTGTGGTCAAAAAATATTGCCTAAATTTATTTTCCAATATTGTTATATTTTAGCTTTGCGAGTAGTTGAAATCAATAGAATTTTCGGGGGTAATTTTGACGTCATATACTGACAGTACTCCAAGGAGCCTAAGATGTACCTATAGCCCATATTGTTAACTAAGAAGTGAGGGAAGCCTTACTGTACCATAATATTCACACCTACATACTGATACTGCAACGGAGTCCTATAGATTCCTAAATGTTTGAGGCAGGACTCCAAAATCCTAACTCAAATTTGGAACTTTGACAACAGTTGAAATTGATCAATCAGCCTTCAGTCATCGACGAATTAAATTCAAGATGGCGGCTATGCGTATGTCAAAACGTAAAATGTCATAATGATGTAACTGACTAATGATCACTGGAATTTACGAAGGAGGTGTTCTGAATAATAGAGTACACTTGCACAAGTCACACAACTATCACACCGATTATAACATTCAAGTGACAGATTGAATGTATAAAATCCTAAAATTGATAATTCATCAGCTAATGAATTTGCTTATTCAATATTTGACCTGAAGGTAATACCGTGCAAGAGCTAAGGCCACAGGTCCATCGACTTAATACATTCAAAATGAGGACTATGCATACAGCTAAATCATAAAAGTAGAATGCTATTCCAGGATATAAGTGAGAAATTACCACAACATCTTAATTTGTACATGCGAGTTTAATTCAACAATCAGTCTGAATATGATCCACAACCAGGATCTTTAAACCATACAACATTAAAGAAAATCACAATGTAATAAACTAGCAATTTCGACAATTGGAAAGTAGGGAATCTTATGCATGATCTTCGCTCTGCTGAAGCCACAAGTCCATCGACGTTCTTTGTTGGAGACCGTGGCCTTACAAAATTTCAAAGAAATGATATCAATCAGGATGTAACTGGATGTATAGCACTCAAACTGAGTTAGAGCGAACTTTTAGACTATTTAAGAGATCTCACTTGCACAAGACTATTATTCATACACAGAACCACAATTTTGTATTGTAAGCTAAATAAAATAGAAATTTGAACCTAAGAAATGTTGCAGTTGAAGGCATCCTAGCCTCACTATACTTTATTCTTAAGGTTGATTTCTGTAGGCATAGCACGAGGACCATAAACATAAAAGCTGAAGATAACGCCCAGGGCATGAAATATTCCTACCTCGAAATAAATGTTTCACCTCCAGCTGTAATATCCTCTTCTGGGAGACCACATTAGTGTGAATGAACTCAGCATGCATATCCCAATCATATGTCTCACTTTCATTTTTGACCAATAACGTGTTAGAATTTTATGAAAACCATCAGCCCATTATAGAGCTATATTTCGATAACGAAGCAACATGCCTTTTATAATTGAGTTCGTATCACACCATTCTATTTTGCTTAACCTAATTATTTTATTCACAAGAGATCAGTGGTTTTATGCTCCTTTTTAATGATTTTTTCAAAGATGTTTGCGTATTATTACTACCAGAGGAAGGCCTACATGCTCATAACTGGGAAGCCATGATGTACAGAACGACAAAATGACAAGATGTTAATGGAAGTTTGAAACAATCAACTGTTAGTAAAAATAATGCATTGTAATAGGTTATCCACCTTCTTTGATCATCTGAAGTACCCTGTTGTCGTCAACGTCTTTCAACACTGCAGAAAGACTTGGCAGTCGTATGTTACCTGTCAGCCGTCCGGATGCCATTCCTAATACCAAGTGCCTTTAACGAATTCTCTGTTCCTTTCCTCTATATGAGGATCGTGTCAACGTATTCATAAATCAACTTCCAATTGGACAATAAGAATGCGACCTATGACATACTGTAACCAGAAGAATTATTAAAAGATTCACATAATGGCTCCGAGTGTCCTACAAACTGAGAAGTAGCCTACATTGTTACTGGATATAATTCCGTTGAAACAATTCCAGTAAATTTTCTTGAGATACTACCTCTAGGTCAACTCTTTTCTCACAGAGTACTGATTTATGTAACGATAAATTTCATGATAACATTGAAGTGATTACACTTCATAATCTGGAGAGCGTGGAGAAAAGAAATAAATAAAATATTCTGTACCATTTAAAATCTATTTAAAATTAAAATATATATATTATGTCCTTTCTTATTTATTGAATAACTAGCAGTAGTACCCGGCTTCGCCCGGTGGAATGATGATAATATTTTAAGGTCTCCTTAGAAATATAATGGACTTAAAATCTAAGTCATTTGCCCCCAAAGACAATGAGGGAGTAATATCTAGGTCATTTGCCCTTTTGATAAGGATGATAATAAAAACTACTGTTGAATTGACACGTCAAACTTACAAACTACCGTAATAGAAATACATATTTCAAAATTCACAGGCGAGGAAGACTTATTGTGTGTGGTGATTAATGGTGTAATGGGCGTAACATCTACTGTAGGTCATTTGCTCTTATGATGAGGATGATAAGGGAAACTACTACCGGTATTGAATTGACACTTCAACGTATAATGTACACAATGTACTGTAATAAAAATAACTATATGGCGGCTTCGGTGGCGTATTTGGTAGCATGCTGAGCTTCTATGCCCAAGATAGCGGGTTCAAACCCGGCCGAAGCCGTCGGATATTTTAAGAGCGTTAAAAATCCGTCAGTATGCCTTTCTTCGGAAGGGAAGTAAAGCCGGCGGTCCCATGTCAGATTTATGGCATGTTATTGAACCTTCCACTAATTACACCTGTGTGAAGCTAAATTGGATAGGTAAACAACGCTCATAGATGTCTACGTCCGTTGCCAAGAGCCGACTGCAGTGGCGTCTAGTAGCTAAGTTCCGAACTTGGCCTAGTAGTCGTTGACGGTGGCGCTTGGCGGCAAAAGTACGAACTATTTGAAGAATTCTAAGTTGCAGTTTGTACTTAAATTAAAAGACAGATAACACACACTAATACAGTCATCACAATTAACACCGGTTATCAGACAGATTCTACACCCAAAGTACACGGGGCTACATGACCGCGTTGTCGCAGCCCCTAAACTTAAGAACCAACCAACCAAAAATAAATATTTTAAAAATCACACTCGAGAAAGACTTTATGCGGCGGTGATTATTGGTATGATGCGCGTAACATCTAGGTAATTTGCACTTATGATGATAATAATAAGGTAATGAAAAAATGACTACTAAACGAACATGGTGTTATTTTAAAACTGATATAGGTAATTCAGGTGTCTAGCTTCGATGTCTTCCAAAGTCTCAACCTTATTTTCTGGCTTAGGCCTGTACTGGATGCGTCTAGTGAAAGAGCGTACTGCTCGGCAAAGACAAAGAATATAGGTCCAAGCTGCACGAACCTGAGATGATCGCAGATGATGACGAAATATGATGACACACGTTCGGGGTTCCCCGTCCTATACAGATTGACCGGGAATCACTCACTGTTTCGCAACGGCCCTGTGCTGGCATCAGCATAGACAGCAGGAGATAACACGGCGGGCTCTGGAAAGTACTCTCAAGTCACCTCACGATGAATCAGCAAGCTATTCTCACAACTGACCCCCCCCCCAGGGTCTCACAACTTGTGGGACGTGGGTTGGCGACCACGGAACCCCAGCTGAGTCTGGCATCGCTTCTACTTCCTGGTGCCGGGCTCATTTCAGTTCTCTTTCCTGTCGGCCTCCCTTGGTCAACTCTTGTTCTCGTCCGACCCAGACTGTATTAGGGTATCCGAGGGCTAGGGAGTCTTTCAATTTCCCGCCTTAATTGGTTTTGTCTCATCTTTCCTGATACCCTCATTCTTCGAGGGGTCTGCCTTCTTTTCCTTTTCATAATATCTCCTGTCTTCTGCTCAAGGCCCTCAAAGAGGCAGGGTGTGTGTAGACCCACCACTTCTGGTACACCCTCAAGGGCTCATGACTGGTGAGTTAGGAAGCTGGCAACCCCGAGGAATTCCTGAGCTACATGCAGGGAATGGAGTGGTATGTCAGAAATTTCAAGTGGACAGTGTTACGCTTCGGGTTCCAAAGGGTAAGTATACATCCTTTGTTTTCGATCGGTGAACGATGTAGATTTGTACCAAAGGGCCTTAATGCGGGAAATGGAGTGGTCTGTCCGAAATTTCGAGTGGACAGTGTTACTCGTCGAGTTCCAAACGGTAATTATGTAAAATCTGGTTGAGATCGGTGAAACGGTGTAGTTTTGTGCCAAGGGCCAAAATGCAGGGAATGGAGTGGCCTGTCCAAATTTTAAAGTGGACAGTGTTACTCATCGGGTTCCAAAGGGTAAGTATACACATTTTGTTTTCGATCGGTGAACGATGTAGATTTGTGCCAAAGGGCCTAAATGCGTGGAATGGAGTGGTCTGTCCGAAATTTCGAGTGGACAGTGTTACTCGTCGAGTTCCAAAGGGTAATTATGTAAAATCTGGTTGAGATCGGTGAAACGGTGTAGTTTTCTGCCAAAGGGCCAAAAAGCAGGGAATAGTGTGGTCTGTCCGAAATTTAAAGTGAACAGTGTTACTTGTCGGGTTCTACGGGTAAGTATATAAAATTGGGGTCAGATCGGTGAAACGGTGTAGATTTGTGCCAAACAGCCTAAATGCAAGGGATGGAGTGGCCTCGCCGCAATTTCAAGCAGACAGTGTTAGTCGCAGTGTTCCAAAGGGTAAATATACAAATTTTGGTTGAGATCGGTGAAACGGTGTAGATTTGGGACAAAGGGCCTAAATGCAGGGAATGGAGTGGTCTGTCCGCAATTTCAAGCAGACAGTGTTACTCGCTGGGTACCAAAGGGTAAGTTTACGAATATTGGTTCTGATCGGTGAAACGGTGTAGATTTGTGTCAAAGTGCCTAAATGCAGGGAATGGGGTGGTCTGTCCGAAATTTTAAGTGGACAGTGTTACTCGCAGGGTTCCAAAGGGTAAGTATACAAAGTTTGGTTCAGATCGGTGAAACGGTGTAGATTTGTGCCAAAGGGCCTAAATGCATGGGATGGAGTAGCCTCTCCGCAATTTCAAGCAGACAGTGTTAGTCGCAGTGTTCCAAAGGGTAAATATACAAATTTTGGTTGAGATCGGTGGAACGGTGTAGATTTGGGCCAAAGGGCCTAAATGCAGGGAATGGAGTGGTCTGTCCGCAATTTCAAGCAGACAGTGTTACTCGCAGGGTTCCAAAGGGTAAGTATACACATTTTGGTTCAGATCGGTGAAACGGTGTAGATTTGTGCAAAAAGGGCCTAAATGCAGGGAATGGCGTGGTCTGTCCGAAATTTCAAGCAGACAGTGTTAGTCGCAGTGTTCCATAGGGTAAATATACAAATTTTGGTTGAGATCGGTGAAACGGTATAGATTTGTGCCAAAGGGCCTAAATGCAGGGAATAGAGTGGTCTGTTCGCAATTTCAAGCAGACAGTGTTACTCGCAGGGCACCAAAGGGTAAGAATACGAATTTTGGTTCTGATCGGTGAAACGGTGTAGATTTGGACCAAAGGGCCTAAATGCAGGGAATGGGGTGGTCTGTCCGAAATTTTAAGTGGTCAGTGGTACTCGCAGGGTTCCAAAGGGTAAATATACAAATTTTGGTTGAGATCGGTGAAACGGTGTGGATTTGGACCAAAGGGCCTAAATGCAGGGAATGGGGTGGTCTATCCGAAATTTCAAGTGGACAGTGTTACTCGCAGGGTTCCAAAGGTTAAATATACAACTTTTGGTTCAGATCGGTGAAACGGTGTAGATTTGTGCAAAAGGGCCTAATTGCAGGGCATGGGGTGGTCTGTCCGAAATTTAATGTTGACGGGGTTACCCGCAGGGTTCCAAAGGGTAAGTATACAAATTTTGGTTCAGATCGGTGAAACGGTGTAGATTTGTATACATAACAGACAGACAGACAGACAGACAGACAGACAGACAGACAAACTTTGTGCTTTATATATATAGATGGTACAAGGTGAATCTTTAAATTTAACTCGAGGGTAACAATTATGTTATGTTATCAGAGGGATTATCAGCCTGATATTGTCCTGAATAGTCATCCGTATATTGCGGAAATGGCTTCCCTTATTTTCCTTAAGAGGCCGCACAAAAGAACTCCCTTTATCGCCGACCCTAAATTATTGGCACATAAAATTTTGCTGAGTGCCGAAGCTTAATTAAGTAGGCAAGACGTCAACAACTCTTTTGGCAGCCATGTTTGTGAGGTTCCAAATTCTCATGCCGTTCATCCCAAGGGATTCCATAATGTTATTGGTTTTACGTCCCTGTTAACCACTGCGGCATTTAGAGACGCCGGGGTGCCAGAATTTCTCCCCGAAGGGGATCATTAACGTGCCAGCAAGTATACTGACATGGCTCCCTCGTATTTGCGCACCCTTAAATGCCAACTGGCTGCGCCCGGATTCGATCCTGCAACCTTGGGCACAACAGGCGAGAACGTTACCGCTGAGCCACGCAGCCAACCCATAGAATTCCAGGACGGTCTTATGGCACTTTTTGGTGTCTTTGAACATAGTTTTATTGGACTGTATATGTTAAAAATTGCCCAATTGACCACATTTCCAACACTTTTCTCAGTGGAATTTTGCTAGATATGTTCAACGATGTACTGCTTTTGTCCGGCACCATACAATATATGTCTGCAATATAATGGGCCAGCAGCTCGCTCCATTTTATTCCACCCGCATATGCTGGAGGTCTTTTGATGTGAGTTCATGAGAATGTAGCACGCCCTATAGGTTTCGAATGGCAATGCACTTCTAATTTTTGGACATTCTTCTTATGAAATACATTTAGGTAATTCAATGCAAACGACTCACCATGCATAAAATAATATGGAAATGGATAAAACTGCTACAAATTATCGTTGCAGACATCGAAGAGGGACAGTTTAGGGCCACCTAGCCTGTCCAGATGCAATGTTTATGATACTGGAAATAAGGTTAGTGATACTACAGGTTTTGTTTAGTCCATTATCTGAAATGGAGGCGAGCAAATAGTGTGCCCGGCAGACAAGTCCATCGGGGGACCATCGACCACAAATAATATTCCTGACACCCCAATCCTTTAAACCCACACGCTGAGAGGATCGAATCTGTTCACAGGCTAGCTCCGGCACAAGACTGATAGATAAGCCCGTATCAGGCGTAGTGAGAGGCTAAGGAACACCCCCCCAATTTATCAAAGCTATAAATAGATAGTCCAAGCTGAAGTAAAATTCACTAGAGATTTATTAAAAAATCACAAATCCCTAACCTATTTCGGTGGGTAAACATTTCGACTTATCCGCAAAGCCAAAAAAATTAATAATAATCCCCAAATTGAATTCAAGTTAAGCCCTCACGATGTCCTACTATTGAATAGTTAACTGACAAGCAAGCTAAGGGTGTGACACATAATTTACTCCCTAAATAAATACAATCAATCTTCAATAATACGAATAATCACATTTTACATCAAAGCAAGAATATTAATAGTCCGCAGCAACTATAGTATAGTTTACATTTACTTGCACCAATAGTAAATAATCTAAGATACGGTGGTGTCATCCCCAACATTTATTACTACGTTAAAATATTAGCTAACACCCGAATTGACGTTAACATTACAGACGAGATGTGTCTGCAGCAAAGGAAAATACAAAGCTAGGTAGCAACCAGACCTAACACGCATAAATGATACACAAGTTACATACAAGAATATAATAAATAAGTAAAACACTCAAATCACACACTATTATTATTTTTTCAGACTGTGCACTCCTGCCTACGCTAATTGGACGCTTTTTGCGCATATTCGTCATCTAGCGTATGTAGTTAGGCCGGCAAATGCACATTTATAACTGCGCCTAACGTCACATGGTCACTTCAAGACCATGATTACGAAATCTCATGGATTCAGCAACGCGTCGTCTGGAAATAGTATCAGCTTGTTCTAAATGTCTGTTTCTAACCAAACAGCTGTTTCAGATGTGTCGGTCATTCAATAAAAAAAACTCCAAGTTTAATCGATCCATTTCCTATTTATTTGCCCAATTTAAGAAGAATAACGTTTCATGATTTAATTTCCAGATTAAGTTTGCATTTAATCCCTTCCAGTGCAATTTAGTTGCCTAATGACCAAGATGACACTCGATTATAACAGGAAAATTACTCCTACAATAATATCTGTCTCAAAAAAGAATACGAGAAATACCTCATACCAGTCAGCACAATAACACTCGCCAAGGACGGCGGCAATACGTGGCTCAATGGCTCGTAACAACGCCTCGGCTGATGAAAAAATACGTCTGTATTGTCGGAAAACCTCTTATGAGAACAATGTGGGTGATCAAAGTCAGTCCCAACATTCACCTCTCTTCTACAGATACTATAATAACACTGACTAAAATAGTAATTACTTCGTCAAGTACATTTGGTAAAGGGACAACATCAATTCGTGTTCAATGCATGAACACAATCTATCCTTAAACAACACAAGCAGAAACGAAGTCTAAATGAGACGAGAAAGTTTAGTAATACAATAATAATATAGCGCATTACACTAGATGCACGAAACTGGAAAGGGTCTACCACTCCTGTAAGAGCATCTACACATCCAAATGCCTCTCTAAGAACCTTAAACTTCTACATTACAACTCAGTAGTAAGACCTTCCGTTCTATATGCCTCTGAGTGTCTCCTGATGAACCGGAAAGCCCCACTGAGGGAACTAGAACTCAAGGAACGGAAAATACTTAGAAGGATTTTAGGACCAATAAGGGAAGAGGGTGGTACTTACAGGATCAGGCACAACAATGAGCTCTATGCTCATCAAGAAGATATCGTCACATCCATGAGGAAGAGACGATTAGCTTTCTACGGACATCTGACACGCATGGGTCCAGATAGACTTTCCAGCCAGATCTTCACCACGACAGGAAGAGGGAAAGCGTCCAAAAACAAATGGATCACCACAGTGAAGTCAGACCTACAGCAACTTGGAATTTCATCAAAAAACATACGGGATCGATCACAATTCCGACAGATGATTCAACATGGTGTCTTTCCAGTGTCTCTCACCAGCAGGAAGAGTACAGGGACTACTAGACCGAAGTGGACACAGGAAAGAAAGCAGACACACAGCCAGAAGATGAAAGCTGCCTGGGCTAAGAAGAAACATAAATTCCTTACAAGAAGTCAAAACGAGCCCCGTGGTCCTCAGTAGGCCCAAACGAAAAGAAGAAGAATATAGCGCATTAGGCTATCAACTACAATCCGTAACATAAATTAGTCCCGTGGCTCAAGTTTCTGTCACAAAGGTCGTCTCATAATAGTTGCTAAGCATTCTGGGACAAGGTCTGGCCAGCACAGGTGGCATGGCTCAATCCATCCTCTCAAAGAAAACATGCAGCGTGACGCGCCGCCAGTCTACATGGCTTCGAAGTTCACATTCAGGATATGAGCTGTTATAGCAACAATAGAGTCCAATCTTTAAGCTCATATAATGTCCTAGCCATAACTAGTAAGGCTCATGATACACTGGTCAAAACAATTAGGGGATCAGGTGAGATATCATACACAAGATACATATGGTAACGTCTTTTATTCAGAATTGGGTTACAATTGTTATTTGTGTGTGCTACAGTACGACATTGTGCTGTCTCAGCTCTTTACTGGAGGTTTACATGGCGTTTACTTAGAGCGAGGCACCATGGGGCTACCATAATAGTGAAAAAGTCATTCTCGTTGCCCTCTAATATGGTGTGTGATCACCTCGGACGGCCAGGACAGTTGCACACCTGCGTGGCATGGACAGCATGAGGTTATCAATCAGCTCTTGAGGGATCTTTGGCCATTCTTCCATCAGTCCAATATTCAGCTCGGACACCGTTGTGGGAGGTGCTGGTCTGGCTGCAATGCTTCTGCCAAGTGCATCCCAGACATGCTCAATCGGGTTTAAGTCCGGTGAACAAGCTTGCCACTCCATTTGATCAATGCCCTCGTCGTCAAGCATGTTGTCCAACAGTGCAGCTCTGTGGGGACGTGCGTTATCGTCCACCAGAATGAACCCATCGCCTATGGCACCAGCGTAGGATACAACAAACGGTCGAAGGATCTCGTCTCGATACCTCTGAGCAGTCCAAACGCCATTCTGAACGACATAGAGGTCCGTAACTCCTCCAATACTGACTCCTGCCCACACCATTCGTCCACCACTATGATATGGTGCTGTTTACTGCACATAAGCGGGATTGTTCGGAGTTCCATGTTCTCTCCAGATGAGGAAACAACGATTTTCCGGCTGAACACAGAATCTTGACTCATCTCTGAACAGAACCTGGCGCCATTCTTTATGACGCCAATCCTGATGTTTCTCCGCCAAGTTTCTGCAGGCTAAACGGTGGCGTGGTTTTAATGTGACACACACCGTAGGCCTCCGTGTGTAGAGGCCACTTTCCCGAAGGCGATTTCGGACTGTTTGTGTTGATATTGCGCGTCCTGTTGCCGCCTAGAGGGTGTGCTGCAGCTGAGTTGCATTCAGCCTCCTGTCTCGACGGGCTGTTAACTGGAGATAACGGTCATCTCTTGCTGATGTTACCCGTGAATGACCTGGGCCTGGCCTTCTTTTAACGGTTCCTGTTGTCTGAAATCGCGTCCAGGTCCTGGAAATTACACTTTGGGACATTCCAATAGCTGCAGCCACCTCCCACTGTGTCTTTCCCGTTTCCAACCTTCCTATGGCTCTCCATGCCATACCTTCGGGAAGTCACGTTGTTGTTGCATTGCACTACCTGCTCACTACACCATCTGAACCCAACTGCTTGTGTCATTCGTTTGGTAGAGTAAACAAACGTCCACACCAACCCCGTCTGCGACAACTTTCTGTTATTACCACTATCTCGATTGCCGTAATGTTGTTGCCTCCACTCCGTAGAACCAACAGAAAGACTTCGAACCATTTTAGGTCATTCTGCCGATGACAATACGTCGGAACCTAGATATCTCAACTGATCCCCTATTTGTTTGGACCAGTGTCTAAACAAGTTTGGAGCAAAGAGTCCAAAAAGAGATATATGTCACTCGCTCCATGCTCTGAGCTTAAATACATTTATAGCGATCCTGGTATTTGCATTTCTAGGCTACTGAGCCTCATACTAGTTAACATGTGCTCCAAAGCACTCCAGAAAAATCCACTGTGCCCTCTTGACACGTCAAATAATAAGTAAACCAACAACACCAAAACCTTACATATTGCCAAACGATGCGCTGATATTACAGTTCCATCTGTAGCTTCTGAAGCCTCCTACTTGCTTTCTAAGCATTCCAAAGCTCTTGAAAAAAATGAATGTGGCTCCTGAGCACACAAAATGGAAGATAAAAACAACAGCGTAACCCTAATGGCTGTTAAATGATACGACCAGGTCATCTATGTTAACAGAATATCACACACCCCTTACACGTCGCCTGAGGCAAGCCTGCTCGAAAATCTCGTGCTTTCAAAAAAAACTAAATGACAGATATTCCTGCTGCTCAATTCCAGTGTCATAAGTATGTACAACAATGGACGTAGAAGTCCTTATAAGTTCTTCTAAAGCTCACACAAATAATTGCTCACCCATGCTGCTGTCCCCAATGCCTCAGTGCATTCAAGGGTTGGCCAAAAATTCGTTGAATATGCCAGGAGAATGGGAACATAATGCGTATTAATAAGAAACGTTGCCGTAACTGGTTACTACAATTTCGTGCGGTCATTGACAAACTAGGTCAACAAGAGCCACCCCTTTAACAAGGTGAAATTGTTTAAAAACTCACATGACAGCGTTCACGATGAATTTTAGCCATGGAACCACGGTCATTGGCAAGACCTGTGTTCGAGTCTGAGTCCATTCGTCTCCATCGCCTCTTCGTCTTTATTACTCGTTCTTTAAGCTCGTGTGGCCCTGGACTTTAGTGTCTCCCTCATGCTTATGGTGTTCCTACTCCATTACAACCATTGCTGCAAGTGGGTTATAGTTCTCCAGGTGTTCGGTCCATGTCGCAATGATGATTTGGTGAATTTCACTGATTTTACCGTAGTACTTGGATAAATATGAAAAACTGATTTTACAAAGGTGCAGACAATACAAAAATGGCCATGAAGTCTGCCACAGGCTCTAAAACACATGGGTGGTGTTTGCTCACCTACAGACTCTTAACACTTGCAATAACCGTTCACAATCGTCACAATCGTGCGTGATAAAGATATCAATTTTGCAGTTTTAAATAATAAATGCGTCTGATTGATACTTTACCAAAGGTTGGAAGATTTTCACTGTAGTCACCTTTTGTGTCTGCCTTGTGGCTTTGCTACAATACCGTCCACACGGTCAGTCGAATTCGGAGTGCAATTCTTCTATAAAATGCCAAATACCGCATATTTGCACTGATCTTTCACACACAATATTATATAGCTTACAGTATGTTCTAAACACTCACGCAGTAATTGTTCACACAATAATCACTCCGACGTAATCCGTACAGCAGAATTCAATCGCGTGTTCGCACATAAGCATTCACAAAAGAAGCCAGCAAGTAAGTTTATGGCTCCCGTCTTGAGGATCCGGATCGAGTAGAAAGCAATAATTGCGTAGCGACTGAAAAACCATCCTTCGCATATCTGCGAGGTAAAATATACATTTCTAACATACAAAAATCTGCAAATGGGCGTAGACGAGTGCTAAGGCACACTATTTATTTAATTAATATTCGTAAATTATAGATGTACACTAGGAATGCCTCCTCGTGCTCTGTGAGTATAAATCCACACCAGCGAAGTTAAAATAGATGATAGTGACCAGCTCATAGCTGTCACGGTGAGTTTCAGCAGTCGCCAGACGTAATGCCAACTTGAAATAAACTGAAGTGTCATCAGCCATGAGCCTTTACGGCCTAATAGGTATGGTTCATCTTCTGATTCTTGAGGGTATTTGAAGAAGAACTATTCGTCGCATGATATTTGTGTACTTGAAAACGCACTGGAATATTATCGAATGGTATTTTTCGTCTCAGTGATAACTTCCGAGCTCATACGATCCTAAATAGTACCAGCATTTGTAGTTTGGTTTCATTTAGGGTCTATGCCTCTCACCAAGGTGGTCCGGATTCTATTCCCGGTCAATGCATGTGAGATTTTCCAAGTGAAATGCCATGTCCTGTGGTTCGGATTCCACGTAAAAAGGAGGTCCCGTGGCTCATGATCTCAAGATTAACGGTTACGTTAAACTACAAGCTTCCTTCCTTTTCCTTTTCATTTAGGGTCTTGGACAGGTGTATTTGTGTTTGTGTAAAATTTGTCTGTTAAACTGTTCGAGTGGTAACTTATCTATGATAGTTTATGCATTTGTAATTGAGACATTGATTGCCAAGAAGATGGGAATGGGCTTATGCTTTGAACCATTCCAGCATTTACCCGTAGCAAAAGTAGCAGATAACATGATGCCAATTGTACAATGGCTGACGTGTGAACAAAGATTACCTCTTTTATGGTTTCTCATACATCCCTCAGGCAAGAATTACATTTATGGGCACAGATGTGAATCGAACTCTGGACCTTAAGTCCCACGTACACTGAGACGGTAGGAGGCAGCCAGTCACACAATCCAAAGAGTGGCGAATACACTTCAGGGATCCTTATGGGATTACTTCAATATCAACCATTTCCGATCCTTCGGCATCTGTTTATCACATGTTAAGTCACCTGGAGATAGGCATTCGTGAGCACTATTTTGCAGCGGCAGCGGACGAGGACGTCTAAGATTGGGTTCAGTAGTAGATCGGCCATTGCCCTGGAGATTTCTAAAGGAAGGGGTTAACAATTCTGTCTTATAGTGTGACAGAAGTTGAATAGTCGTTGTGATTACTTGAATATTTGATCAATAGACTTCTTGAGGGACTAACGCAATTTAATTTGCCACCCTTACAACTTAGCATTAGAATAAGGATATAGGGTGAGATGCACGCCATTCATGTTCCATGAAACAAATTTCTTAGAACTACTTTCCAAAAACAGCCATTAATAGCCTGTGCTAGTTATAAAATGCTTTGTCAATTGACTACTCTAGGAATCGAATTTCGTGGTTGTCCTTCTCATGTTACTGATTATGTTTTCATTGAAGCATTCATGCCTAAATATTAGCACAAATGAATGACTTGGTTGCACATAATAAACACCGTCAAAGTCTCCTCAGTCCCCTTCGATTAATATCACCTCTTTACCACACCCATACTAAAAGCACAATGTTTCTGAATCGCAAATAAGGAAAAAGCAACAACAAGGTGAAGGAATGTTGAAACCTAGGAAAATGCATCAGATATCTCTTATGCATGTCACAAAGCATAGTGCAATTGAAAGTTATCGTCTTACAACTGTCTCCTTTTGACCAGTTTTTAGCAGAAGGCACGATATAGAAGATTGGATGAGGCCGTGTTTTTGATATCTCGTACTTTGGAATATATGATCAGCTCTCCATCATTAAAAGCTGCGCTCCTAAGAGAATCATTTTGGAATTTAAATGTGACTCGTTCTCATTAAAGCTGTTGGCACCGAGCACAGACCTACTTCTTCACTCATGAGTGGTCTCCACAGCTAGGAGAAGCAGTTATCAGGATCACATAACAAAATGTCATTAACTTCGAGGTATTCATGGGAGGGTGCACAGCAATAATATCCTCAGATAGGGGCAACAGTTACAGAGAGCACCACAGCGCTTGATGAACTTTGGAGTATACTTGAGAGAGTGTTCGCCATCACTATCAACTGCTTGGGGCAACAGTCATGAAGGAACATACAACACTTTATAAATGCTCACCAGGACATGGACACTGCAAAATAAATGCTATCATTTCATATATTGCTGTTCGTATATGTCTTATAACAGTGAGGTCGTGTGTCTGTCCTAGGTGAAAGTGTAATGTGTTGCAAATTTGGAGCTGGATGCAGTGCTTGTCTTTCGTTAAACAAAGGAGTGTTGTAACAATGAACCTGTCCGCGAATAGGGTAATAGTGTTGTTACTGCCGGATACGTCACTCAAGGTTCGTTGCTGCATAACATTATTCGTGCCAGAAAGGCATAGTTCCTAGCCCTTCATCCTATTTAATCTGGGGCTTCTATTTCACACATCACGTATACTGTAGGGGCTATACTACTATTCATACATTCTCTCTCCCTCGAATCACACTGCTTAATGCATGAGGCAATACATTATAAACTAAGTACGTCATATGTTATTCAGGTCTATGCGCGGGCCTATTATCTTAAAGACAATGAATGTGATGGATTGTAATAATACTTGATACGCAACACATCCTGTTTCATGCATCATAGTGCTTGAGGACTTTGCTATTTGTATCCCTTTCAATCCCAAGATTTCTTTTTAAATCTGGCCATATAATTGTGTGGATATAATTTTATTTCTTATTTTTAATTGAGATCACTTTTGAGCTGCCTCCGTGGCTTAGGCGGCAGCACGCCAGCCTCTCTCCGCTGGGTCCGTGGATCAAATTCCGGTCACTCCATGTGAGATCTGTGCTGGACAAAACGAAGGCAGACAGGTTTTTCTCCGGGTACTCCGGTTTTCCCTGTCAAAATTTCATTCCAGCAACACTCTCCACTAGCATTTCATTTCATCTGTCATTCATTTAATCATTGCCCCAGGCCTCGGCAGCCGGCACAGTTCATATCCTCGCCGCTAGATGGGGGCTTCATTCATTCCATTCCTGACCCGGTCGGAGACTGGAAGCAGGCTGTGGATTTTCATCACTTTTGAGCTCAAGACTGGACTGCATCGATTGTGTGGTTACTGGCTACATGGAACTCCAATATGAAGCTCCTTTTGTTTTCCGTGAAGTTGTGAAATCTGTTTGCTATTTATCTATGGACAACAATGGCTGCCAGCAACCACCAACCTTCGTCATTAGATTCGTCATAGCAAATTAATGGCCGGGATATAAAATAATTACATTTTAATTCGTTATTTGATATATAGCCTATATATACAGTATATAATGCTCATACGTACCTAATTACTATATTTACGTTGTGGTCGTTTGCTTGCTGGCAGCCATGTTTTCCATAGATGAAAAACAAACAGATCTCACAACTTCATGGAGTATAAATGGAGCTTCATATCGAAGTTCCAAGTAGCCAGTAGGCCTAACCCACACCATCGATGCAGGCCGGTCTGGGGCCCAAAACCGATCCCAACTAAGGAACAGAAATGAAATACGTACTCACTCAATTGCGTGGCCAAGGGCTGAAAGGGATATACTGTACTTGTGACAAATAGCATTGACATAAATAATTTTATCATATATTATGGTTAAATTAATAGAAGCTCAACATGAACTTCAATATATTCATATAAACACAAATGAATAATGCAAGTAGACACCGTTGGCTCCCTAATATTTTTCAGCGAAAATGCATGCTATCATCTACACAGAAAATAACACCCGACTGCCTGCGTGGCAGGTTTTCCACTGATGGTATCATTCATAAATGGTTAAGACTGGGAAGGGGTTTGAACACATGTTCGCTTTTCGCGAAACTACACCAGGAGTCTATCTCTACAATTCCCAGTTTGGGTTAGAATTATAAAACTACCTTATCTACTGCACCCGTTTATAATTAGCTCCGAGTACACAATGTGACGTAATAGCAGAAGAAATACTAAAATAAATCTAGGAGATCGGATACTTGTAATATTTTGGAGCTATGACACCGAGGAAAGATTATTGCACATGGAACACAAGATCAAAGGAGCAGTGGACTTTAACGTGCAACTGGACAGCTAAATTATCTTAATAATATTAAAAGCCATTTTTAAAACCTACGAATTTTCTACAATTTTGTGATTGACTGTTTATGAATAACTATTGACCGACTGGAAACATTCTAGAAGCTCGTGGAACATTTTGAGGGATGCAGCATTTTCATTGGGAGGCAAGGGATACAGTACTAGCATGTCGACAACCAGGTAGAAGTGAGTAGACCCGCGTTTATATTGCGCAAGGACACTGCATAAACTGTGAACATGGCGTGAAAGTACTATTATCAATTGAGTAGAACAAGTACATTGAGTAGGACTTATTTCTGAAAAATGTGCAATCGTGAATGAATTTCTTGGTGATGGATTTGATTGTACAGTATGGAGGAGAGGAGATGTTTGATGAAACAGTGATGCATTTGTAAATAATGTTTTATACACCTGTACAGTTATCAGAGTATGCTATATTTTGCATATTTTCATTAGACTAGGGATTAGAACAGGATTAGCTAGATAGTAAATGTTGGAAGTGGTACCATCGTGACACAGATTGTTATTATCGATGCAGACACTTAGATCATTCCTATCATATTTTCGCGATTTGATGGTTAGATAGGACTTCTTGGGGGGATTGTTATGACAATAAAGTAGGGCGTTGTTTTATTTCATGAGGGACTCATTTACCTACGCTTCGCACATTATTCCTTAATATTAGACGCAGGGGGATCTTTGCACAAAATAAACGTCGGACAACACTTCTTTTTATTATTAATTTGTAATTATTTGTTAGTAGTCTAGTGCTTTTTATCTTGTAGTAGTATGGGTATTTTGGACAAGTATCGTAACATTCTCACACCCCAAACCCGATACTACCTCGTGCTGGATCTAGGTCAGATGCTTGTCGTGTGTTCGGCCATTTACGTTTTTATTCCTAGCAGTGAGCTGTTTCGATCTTATCATTTCATTTTTCATCATTTTGTTAGGGGCCGATAACCTCGCTGTTTGGCCCTTTAAAACAACAATTGTCATCATTGTGCATGCTCTATGTTGGTGGTGGGATTTCACGGTGATTGATTTCAGCTGTCGGCCTCGTTGTATCTCGGACCAAACGGGCACACTACATCTCCTCGTTTCTACTATACTGTCACTGAAACGAACACTAATAATCATATTTCCTGTACAATACTAATCTATATATTTAAAACACTAAGGTGATTTTTGTTACCGCAAGATTGAGAAAACGGCTTAAACGATTGGCTTCGTAAGGTATTCTAACGAAAGCTCTTGGCATGTAGATTTGCCGAGTGTCTTTAAAAGAAAAATATATGTTAGGGTATGTTTTTAAATTATTAAAGAAATATGTATTATTTGTCGCTCCCGCACTTGCGTACAAAGGGCTTTTTCAACGAGGGAAATGTCAATTCCCGCCGCGTCTAACTGAGATCGTTCTTTATGAGAATTAAAAAGGATCCCCAATATGGTTAATGATGTTTCCACACTATAGCCTACTTTGAAATCCCTATAAATATATAAATGAAAGTTTCTCTGTTTTTTTTCTGAATGTCTACGGAAATTTGCGTTATGAACGCATTTCAGACTGTTTTATGACGGATGCACGCGAAAATAAAATGTCTGTCTGTCTGTCTGTCTGTGGACAACTTTGTGTCCTTATAACTAGAGAACGGCTGGGTGGATCAACGTAAAATTTGGTACAGATATCCATTAGAGGCACGACGCTAATCATTGATGTAACTCTTCTCCGTACCTTTCATAAAGGGGGGCCTACCCCCTTAAAATACATGCTGAAATAGGCGTAGAATGGTGAGACAAAGCACATTTTCAGTCGCTCAATGTGAGAAACGAAACTCGGGGGCCCGTAAGGGCCCCCAAAAAGCACATTTTAAGGCCCTAAAACCAACAGTATTTGAGATATTCCCAGAAAACTAATTTCATTTAATAAACTTATGAAATAATGAAAGCCGTTAAACATGGCAACATAATGTCAGAGGTCCATCTATTTCAGTAATATGCAATGCAATTCCATTAATGTCAAAGTTTGCAAACGCCTATGAAGTTATAACGGAACCAAATTAAGCTGCAAAATTCATCAATACATTTAATGTGCTTTAGGGGGTCAAGGGGTACTCTAGAATTCTTTCACGCGATTTAAGCGTGCGGGTGTGGTACGGAAGGTCTATTATATCCCTATCCCTATATTGTTATATAATAATAATAATAATATTAATAATCATAATAATAATGTGGATGATGATGGATGATGATGATGATGATGATGATGATTATATTATGGCGTACGACGAGACAAAGCTGATTTTCAGACCATTGGTGTCAGAATCAAAACTCGGGGCCCCTAAAGGGTCACTGAAAACTACATTTTAAGGCTCTAAAACTATAAGATTCTGAGATATTACCAGAAAACTAATTTCATTTAATAAACTTATGAAGGAATGCAAGTCAGTAACCATGACAACAGTATCTCAAGAGGTGACATCCAACTTTCCATCTATCTCTGCAAGAATTAATGACATTCCATTTATTTAATTTCTGTGAAAGTTTGTAAATGGCTATCATGGAACCAACCAACTAAACTAAAGTTGTAAACTTCATCAATGCGCTTAAGGTGGTCAAGGGGTTCCCTAGATTTTTTCACACAACTTGCACGTGCGATATGTATTTTTTGCGGGTTTTGGGAATTTGGGCAATTGGAGGATTAAAAAAACTGAATTTTCATGCACCACAAGCCTTTATAATTTATTAAAGGGGTCTTCCTGTGGATGGGGACTTGACACAACGGCGAGGGTCAGTTTTTATGTAACGTGTATTGCGTTTCGTCTACGGAGATTTCAATTTTATTTTCACGTCGGAAAGTACACCTTAGATAAATTCAGTTTGAGAGCATGGTGTTACGGCTGTGAGTTTGTTTCATCGCTCGCCGCATGAGTCACAACTGCCCCAGGGCTGGGCTGCTCTCCCTCAGTGTATTGCGTGCGCCTTATGCAACAGGTCTACTGGGACAAAGGGATAGTCCAGAATATTCGTGACTGAGCCAGCGATGGAAGCCTCGAGATGCCGTGAACCCTGGATGGATCTAGAAGCATTTATTGAGTCACCGGCCTGCTATATAAGTGCGACCTGTCAAGCTGTGGTTGTTGTTGTGTTTTACGAGCTAGTGTGAGCGATTATCCTGAGCGACAGATGTGTGGTGACTTGCGAAACCCCTAGTGGAGCGGGGAAGTGAGACTCCTACAGAGGAACTGTGTCTTGAGCGAGTGTGTTTATTTCCAGTGCGACAGAAGTGATTGTGCTACATTGTGAAACAGTGTGTAGTCGGTGTACATGCTTGAGAGGAGCAGGTAGTTTCTGTCAAGGCCACCGTACTCATTAGGACGGATTAACTTCTGTGGTCTGTTGACAAGTGAAAGGGGAAGTGTTCTCGCCGTGAGGAAACTGGAGTAAGGTAATAATTGCTTGTATTTACTGAAGAGTGCTGTATCCTTCTGGCCGCAATAAAGTTAATTATTTCTTTAAGCAGTAATTGGTGTTGTGCTTCCTACCCACCGTAATCCAGTTAACAAAGGTGCCACTAGGGGGTGGCACGTAACAACTGGTGTCAGAAGTGGGATTACGAACTCAAGCACAACACCTGACGGTCCTGGTTTCAAAACCCGAGCAGGTCATTTTCTCTAATTTTCCTGTGAGTGCATGCCCTTTACAAGGCAAACAACTAAAATGGAGGCGCAATTGGCAGCATTGCTAGAAAAGTTAAATGGCATAGAAGACGGCCAGAAGAATTTAACCAAGGAGCTAACTGCCAAATTAGAAGACGGCCAGAAGAAGATGGAAGACGGTCAAAATAAGTTAGCGGAGGACCTGAAGAAGATGGAAGACAGCCAGAAATGTTTAGCCGAGGACCTAACTTCCAAATTAGAAGAAGGTCAGAATAAGCTAGCAGAGGACCTGAAGGACGGCCAGAATAAGTTAGCAGAGGACCTAACCGCCAAATTTCTGGATGGCCAGAAAAATCTGGAAGAGTGTCTGCTGACGAAATTAGAGGAGAGCCAAAGGAAATTAGAACAGGGCCTACGTGAATAAGTCGCAGCAGTGGAAAAGAAGTTCGACGCCTTACAAGTGGAAGTTGCCGAGCTGCGCCAACGCCCGCTGATGGGGGTGGAGGAGAAGTTCAACGCCTTGCAAGTGGAAGTTGCCGAGCTGTGCCAACGACCGCTGATGGGGGTGGAGGAGAAATTCAACGCCTTACAAGTAGAGGTTGCCGAGCTGCGCCAACGCCCGCTGTCGGGGGTGGAGGAGAAATTCAACGCCTTGCAAGTGGAAGTTGCCGAGCTGTGCCAACGCCCGCTGATGGGGGTGGAGGAGAAATTCAACGCCTTACAAGTGGAAGTTGCCAAGCTGTGCCAACGCCCGCTGATGGGGGTGGAGGAGAAATTCAACGCCTTACAAAAGGAAGTTGCCGAGCTGCGCCAACGCCCACTGACGGGGGTGGAAGAGAAATTCAACGCTCTACGAGAGGAAGTTGCCGAGCTGCGCCAACGCCCGCCCACCGTTACACCGGGAATATCAGGAACGGGACATAGCGGAGTGACGCCCCCAACCTTCGACGGAAAGGTCCCGTGGAGCATCTACTTACGTCAGTTCGAGGCGGCCTGTTCCATAAATAACTGGAACAACACAGACAAGGCTACAGCTCTCATTGTAGAGCTGAGAGGTGACGCCCTTAACGTCCTTCAGGCCATCCCGACTGGATCCCAGGACTACGCTTCACTGATCGCCCATATGGAGTCCCGATATGGAGATAGCCATCTTCAGCAGGCCTACCAGATGCAGCTCCGGACCCGGGTACAAAAGAACGCGGAAACCCTGCAGGAGTTCGAGATGGACATCGCACGCCTCGTAAGGCTCGCCTACCCTACAGCGCCGGCCGATTTTCTGGAGCAGATAGCGACGCAGACTTTCACCGACGGACTACGGGACTCGGACACTCAACAGGTGCTGCGTCTCGCGCGCAATAAGACCCTGGCAGATGCGCTGAGCCACGCACTTGAGTTCGAGATGGCAAAACAGGCATCCAGAATGCACGCGCGGGTGCGTCAAGTGGACGTCGACGAACCAGTAAAAACAAACGAGACCAAGCCCCTGGCCGACGAATTAATGGAGGCGCTAAGCCGTTTCTTCGATAGTCGTGGCACCACCAACAAAAACGTAGCCAAAGGACATCCGGAGAGGCGGCCCGGAAGAGGACTACCGACCTGCTGGACCTGCCGTAAGAGAGGCCACATGAGCAAGGACTGCGGTGATCGCCGCCGCCAAGGGTTTCCGTCGGGACAGTCAGTCGTAGGGAAACCGCGCGGCCCAGGAAAGCAAGTATCAGCCAGCCTTGGGGGGGCAAAGGTTGGCTTGTGACAGTCGTCAAGCCCCGGCAGTCCAAGTTCAAGTGACGAAGTTACTGAGGGACAATAGCAGCCTGATGGTCGACGGAGTCGTCAACGGAGAGAGCTGGCCCATGCTAATCGACACGGGAGCATCGAGGACCATCGTCAGTCCCACCGTGATCCCGAAGTGGAGAGCGCGACCCACACAAAGGAACCTACAGCTAATAACCGCGACCAGAGAGACCGCACCAGTACATGGCGAAGCATCACTGGAGTTCGTCATTGGTCGACGGGCGATAAAGCATCCAGTACTTGTGGCTGACGTATCAAATGAAGTGATCATCGGACTGGACTTCCTGGACCAGAACAACATCATCTTGGATCTGAGTACTAACACTCTGCACTTCGGAAGTGAGGAACTTGCTTTGCAACCAGCACACAAGGCCGTCGCCGCACGACGAGTAAGGCTGAGAGAGGACGTCATCGTTCCTGCCAGGACGGAAGTCAGCGCTGCCGTAATTGTCGACGGAACTGCCGAGGGAGTGGCGGCTGTCATCGAGCCAAAATATGAGGACATCCAGACAAAAGGATTGCTAGTTGCCAAGACTCTCATCAACACGACGTCTCGGCCGTACGTCCGCCTGTCCAACCTGAACGACTACGACATTACGGTTCACCGGGACACCAACCTAGGAGTCTGCGAGCCCGTTACCTGGATTGCCCGCATCACAGATACGACGGACGGACACCTGCAGACGGACAACCGAAGAAGACGCACACTGCCAGAAGAACTACAGAAGCTGTACCAAGGATCCCAGGACCATTTAGACGAGGAACAATCACGCCAACTTCAGGACCTGCTACGCGAATTCCAGGACGTGTTCTCCGTGGGGAGCTAAGACTTCGGCAGGACAAGCTTGGTCCAGCACAGAATCGACGTTGGGGACAGCGCACCGATTAGGGCCCCATTTCGACGTGTCCCGCTCACCAAGCAAGCCGATGTCGACCGGATGGTAGAAGAGATGAAGGAGCAAGGGGTGATCGAGCCATCACATAGTCCTTGGAGTTCTCCGGTCGTGCTAGTGAAGAAGAAGGACGGTTCCACCAGGTTCTGCGTGGATTGCAGGCGGGTGAATGACGTCACGAAGAAGGACAGCTACCCTCTACCCCGGATCGACGACACCCTGGACACCATATCAGGGTCGAGATGGTTCTCCACCTTGGATTTGAAGAGAGGCTACTGGCAGGTGGAGGTCCACCCTAAGGACCGTGAGAAAACTGCGTTCTCTGTGGGCAGCGGGCTCTGGCAGTTTACCGTCATGCCATTCGGTCTGTGCACCGCCCCTGCGACCTTCGAAAGGCTAATGGAGTCCATTCTGAGGGGACTACACTGGAAGACCTGCCTGGTCTACCTAGACGACGTCATCGTTCTGGGGAGAAGCTTCGAGGAGCACTACAGCAACCTGAAGGAGATCTTGTTGAAGCTACGGGCTGCCCAGCTGAAGTTGAGCCCCAAAAAGTGTCAGCTCTTCCAGAACCGGGTCCAGTACCTTGGACATATCGTCTCTGAGGAAGGGGTGCGCACCGACCCAGAGAAGACCGCAGCTGTGAGGGAGTGGCCAGTTCTGAAGGACAAGTCCCAACTACGAAGCTTCCTGGGACTCTGCACTTATTACCGTCGCTTCGTGAGAGGATTCGCCGACATCGCCAAACCTTTACATCGACTGACTGAGAAGGTCCAACTCTTCACGCGGACAGCAGAATGCCACAGTGCCTTCGAACAACTCAAGCAGGCTCTGAGCACCGCGCCTATTCTGGCCTACCCCAGACCTGGAACAAGGTTCATCGTCGATACCGATGCCAGCAACTTTGGCATAGGGGGGATCCTGTCGCAAGTATTGGACGGCGAGGAGAGAGTAGTGGCCTACTTCAGCAAGGCCTTGTCAAAGCCAGAAAGGAACTACTGCGTCACCAGGAAGGAGCTGCTCGCCATCGTGAAGACCATTGAACACTTCCACAAGTACCTGTACGGGCAAGAATTTCTCATCAGGACCGACCATGCATCCCTGCGGTGGCTCCTGAACTTCAAGCAGCCCGAGGGTCAACTCGCGCGGTGGTTAGAGAGGCTTCAACAGTACAACTTTGAGATTCAGCACAGGAAAGGCCAACTGCATTCTAACGCCGACGCCCTGTCACGAAGACCGTGCCCCGAAGACTGCACCTTCTGTACTAGGAGGGAGGAGAACACCGGGATACAGTGCCGAAAAACTACTGTGGAACTTCAAGGGAGCTGGAGCCGCGAATCTTTCACGCGGGCACAAGCAGAAGATGATGACCTGGGACTGATAGCCGAATGGAAGAGGGCCTGTGTCCCCAGACCCGGGTGGAACATTGTGAGTGACTGCAGCCCAAAGTTTAAGTCCTACTGGGCGCAGTGGGACTCGCTGATTGTAAGGGATGGCCTCATCTGCCGTTCCTGGGAGAGCACCGACGGGAAGACATCTCGGGAACAAGTCGTCGTTCCAAAGGCTATGACGGAGGAAGTCCTGAAGGAAGTTCATGGAGGATCATCTGGAGGACACCTAGGGATAAAGAAGACCCTGGAGAAGCTGAGAGAGCGGTTCTACTGGATCGGATGCCGAACAGACGTGGAGAACCACTGCGCGAGGTGCCACGATTGCGCAGCCAGCAAGGGCCCAGGACGAAGACGACGGGGTCCACTGAAGACCTACAACGTGGGCGGCCCCATGGAGAGAGTGGCCATCGATGTTGCTGGGCCATTCCCGTTAAGCGAGGCATGGAACCGCTACATATTAGTCGTCAGCGACTACTTTACCAAATGGCCGGAGGCGTATGCGCTCCCTAACCAAGAAGCCGCGACGATTGCAGAGACCCTGGTGAAGGAATTTGTCAGCCGGTACGGAGTACCCCTGGAGCTGCACTCCGACCAAGGGAGGAACTTCGAGTCGCAGGTGTTCCGGAACCTATGCCAGCTGCTGGGAATCCGGAAGACAAGGACAACGCCGCTACACCCTCAGTCCGACGGGATGGTAGAGCGATTCAATCGCACCATCGAGAACCATCTCCGAATAGTCATCAGCGAGCACCAGAGGGATTGGGACAAACATCTTCCACTATTTCTCCTGGCCTACCGTGCCGCCGTGCATGAAGCCACCGGGTGCACACCAGCCCGGGCCATGTTTGGGAGGGAGCTCCGTCTACCTGTCGATCTTGCCTTCGGCCGACCTGGGAATGATCCGGTCCCGGTAAGCCAGTATTGTCAAGAACTGGTCGACCAACTGGAGGACGTGCACGCGTTCGCGAGGAGGAAACTGCGGATCGAGACCGACCGAATGAAGACCCGATACGACCAGCAGACGGATGCCGGCGGATTCCACGAGGACGACCTGGTCTGGCTCTTCAATCCATTACGAATGAAAGGCCTGTCACCCAAACTGCAGAAGTCCTGGGAGGGCCCGTACCGAGTCGTGAAACGGATCAACGATGTCGTCTACAGGATCCAGCGGAGCCCGAGGGCGAAGATGAAGATCGTGCATCGAGATCGCCTGGCAGCCTACGAAGGGACACAAACGGACCAATGATTGATCGGGACGATCAGCCTTTTAGGAAGGGGGTGGTGTTACGGCTGTGAGTTTGTTTCATCGCACGCCGCATGAATCACAACTTCCCCAGGGCTAGGCTGCTCTCCTTCAGTGTATTGCTTGCGCCTTATGCAACAGGTCTACTCGGACAAAGGGATAGTCCAGAATATTCGTGACTGAGCCAGCGATGGAAGCCTTGAGAAGCCGTGAACCCTGGATGGATCTAGAAGCATTTATTGAGTCACCGGCCTGCTATATAAGTGCGACCTGTCAAGCTGTGGTTGTTGTTGTGTTTTACGAGCTAGTGTGAGCGATTATCCTGAGCGACAGATGTGTGGTGACTTGCGAAACCCCTAGTGGAGCGGGGAAGTGAGACTCCTACAGAGGAACTGTGTCTTGAGCGAGTGTGTTTATTTCCAGTGCGACAGAAGTGATTGTGCTACATTGTGAAACAGTGTGTAGTCGGTGTACATGCTTGAGAGGAGCAGGTAGTTTCTGTCAAGGCCACCGTACTCATTAGGACGGATTAACTTCTGTGGTCTGTTGACAAGTGAATGGGGAAGTGTTCTCGCCGTAAGGAAACTGGAGTAAGGTGATAATTGCTTGTATTTACTGAAGAGTGCTGTATCCTTCTGGCCGCAATAAAGTTAATTATTTCTTTAAGCAGTAATTGGTGTTATGCTTCCTACCCACCGTAATCCAGTTAACAAAGGTGCCACTAGGGGGTGGCACGTAACAATATTTTAACTAAAAATCTTTCTTTGTCGACAAACAGGTTCTAGGCCCCTAACCATTGCCACAGTAGCTCAATTGATAACGTCTGGTTATTAATACCAAAGACCGTTTGAAGAATGGGTACTTCTGCATGTAGCATTATAAAATAAGCGAAGAATTGAAGGACTCAAACTCGCAGTTGAGTGTGTATGCTGTTTAGGTAGCTTAATATTGCACTGACACATGGTTGTCTGGATGTCCGAGGGGCCAGCGTTACAGTCCGATAATTTCTATTATGCATCCTCGAGAGGCTTCGAATTCCACCTCGGATGTGTTTTTTTTTATTATTTCCGTTTTCTTCTTTCTTACAATTGGTATTACATTGGTGAATCATATTTCACATTTATCATTCCCGTAAAGTAACGAATTCTCCGTGATTCCGTTCCCATAAACATATTTAAGACACTAAGGTGATTTTTGTTATTACGAGATTGAGAAAACGGCTTTACGAATTGACTTCGTAATGCTTTCTGACGAAAGCTCTTGGCCTGTAGATTTACAGAGTGTCTTTAAAAGAAAAATATATGTTACGGTATATTTTTAAATGATTAAAGAAATGTGTTATATTTGTGGCAATTGCGCGTGAGTAGTGGTTTTGTGAGAGTTCAAAACCCTCCTCCTCCTCACCCTCCTCACAAGATGGCAGCGGTGCGATATCTCTCGAACGCATGGTCGGATTTTGACAAATGAGGTGTCATTGAACTCGGGCTGATACCCCCTTTCCAATGGATAACATATTTGCACCCCAAAATAAAACCTACCCCTACTAGGGGGTGAAAGTGTATTTTTTTAGAGAATCTCTCCAATTGCAACATGTGAGAGTTTGAATGCTAATATGGAATTAAACGTTGTTCTACATAAAGTGCATGTATTCGGTGGGTAGCCACTATGAATTAACATGCTTGTTTTTTGTTTTTACGCATGCCCACTCATAGGTTTGGTAAGAGGGCGGGCTTTTTAAAAGATGGTGGCTGTAGTGTAACCTAACCCAACCTAACGGGTCCTTGTGGACAGGTCATTGTTGATGGGTCCTTGTGGACGAGTCCTTGTGGACGAGTCCTTGTGGACAAGTCCTTGTTGACAGGTCATTGTGGACAGGTCATTGTGGATGAGTCTGTGTGGACAAGTCCTTGTGGACGAGTCCTTGTTGATGAGTCCCTTTTGACTGATCCCTTTGAACCAGTCCCTTTAGACTGGTCCCTAATGATATGATGAAATTAAACGTTGTTCCACATGAAACGCATGTGAAGAGCCGATTGCTACTATGAATTAACATGTTTGTTTTCGGTTTTTACGCATGCGCACTTGGGGTTTTCGTAAGAAGGCGGACCTTTTAAATAATGATTTATAGATGAGTTATTTAAAAAAATAACCAAAAGATCCAAAACTAATAGGTCATTGGCTTTTTAATATCTCATGAACCAATAAAGCTAGGGACTTGTATGAGGGGTCGTTGGACTTGGTATGACGCCCCGTTTTTCAAAATATTTTTTATTTTTGTCAAAAGGGCCTAAGTACACTTTTATTAATATCTCGTGAACCAATAAGGCTAGGGGCTTGTTTGAGGGGTCGTAGCACATGGAATGACATTTCCTTTTTAAATGTATTTTTTGAAATTTTGACAAGGGACCTAACTACACTTTTGATGATATTTCCTGAACCCATGATGGGATTTTGACCTGTGAGGTGTCGTTGGAGTTGGGCAGACATTTTCTTTTTGAATGTATTTTTGACATTTTAACAAAGGGCCTAACTACACTTTTGTTAATATCTCGCGAACCAATAAGGCTAGGACTTGTATGTGGGGTCCTAGCACTCGGGGTGACGCTCTGTTTTTAAATATATATTTAAAGTTTCGTCAAAAGGGCCTAACTGCACTGTTGTTAATATCTCGATAACTAATAATGGGAGAGAGTCAAGTGAGGTGTTATAATACTAAGGATGGCCAACCCTTTCCCACGACCAACGAATTTACCCCAAATATTCAAAACAACAAGTACATTGACCTGAGATTATATAAACTAATACTCGGATATCGACATGTGAGGTGTCATAGGACTTAGAATGGACAACTCTTTCCCATGACCAATGAATTTACCTAAATTATCCAAAATATTAAGGTCATTGACCTGAGATTTTATAAATTTATAATTGGATACGGACATGTGAGTTGTTTACCGTGAGTGATGAAACATAGCTAGGTAGAGAAAGAACTAGTGTAGGCTACATGTATGGTGACTGACAAGTCTTTCACTATTGGAACTTGTTTTCAGTTCAGACCGTAGTACAGAGAGAGTATAGGTTGCAGGCATGGGTGAATAAATGACAAACGGTGTATACAAAATCGGATTTATTGATTCAAGAATTAAGAGTAGACTATCTTTAATTGATTGGTTAAAGAGGATAGCTAATGAAACAAAATGGTGACTACATTGAACTAAACTGAACCAAGCTGAATCAAACCCAACCAAACCGAATCAAACCTAATCGAAAACAAGCCAAGGGTTTAAGTGTAAAACTTGTGGGTGAATGTGGTCATTGGTAATGTCAAAAAGGAAAGGGATAACGCTCTACCTATAGAGGGTAAGGTAAAGCTAGTGCATAGTGCTAATGCACACACCCAAGTACATGAACCTCACACAACTATCCTATGCAGTTTTTATGGGTTGACTGTTAAAACTTGCTCAGTGGTTACTGGGACAAGATGGTCGCTACTCGCAACAAGCTTTAAATACCTGAGGCTAATAATCTATACACACACTCACACACACTTGTTCTAAACAAAACTGTCTTGCTGGCAGAGCTCACACAGTAGGCAAATGACAGAAATGCTTGACTAACAGAAATACAAACCATTTCGGTTGTCTAATGTTACCAGCTAAACATTACGTGCTATAGTGGTGAGCACATGTGCCTCTTTCACTGGAGATCTTAACTCGATTTCTAGCTCTAAGGCCTAGAACGAATCAAACTAAGAAAAAAGGGTATGGTGACGCAGTGGTTAAACTATTAGCCTTTCACTAAGGTAGACTAGGGTTTGATTTTAGGTTAATATGCATGTCATAAACAAACAAATAAAAGCATAGATAATGTTTAAAACTGATTACACTTGTCCCTTTTCAAATTATTACATAGATTACGAATACAAACGTGGACTGGGTTTGACATACAGTTAATGCTTCCTATCACATACTAGACTGTAAGAAGGCCAAACAAGCAATAGGCGTAGGTAGAGCAGTGGTAAAATCGCTATGTGTAGAGAAATACCTAACGGTTTTATGAACTGGCAAAGGTATGTCGCATAAACAGTGCAGGATACAATCCAGCAACCATAATTTTTATCTTGTGGACAAGAGAAAACATATATATAGAGAGAGATATATAGAAAGCTTGTGTATGTGTGGGTAGCACTGGTTGTTTGACCAGAGAAAATACGGTGAGGTAGGGTGGGGAGAGGGAGAATTAGCACTTTTATATGAATGGAAAATAGATTTTTTCAATCGTTTTGTTTTTCAAATGCAGTGGTAGATAGTCGTTATTTTGTAAAACATTTTTACTTGCAGTAGTAATAAGCCTCTATGGTTCCGCTAACACATAGATAGACTGTATTATTGCCATGTTCAAGCACTCACATTAAGATCATTTACAAAATCATAAAATGAAAAATAAAAAATCTTGTTTTTGGAAATATCGTTTTTCAACATACACAAAATAAATATATAAAAAATTTGTAAACAGCAAAATGGAAAATCCATGTTTCCATATAGACAAAATTTAAAAAACCTTAAACGGACATTTAAGAAAATATATGCAAATGGGAAATTGACAAATGTGTAAATATGAAAATGGAAAAATCCATGTTTCCATATCATGAAATTGAAAAACATCAAACTGTCATTTAAAAAAATGCAAATGGAAAATTCACAAATTGCAATGTGTGAAATGTGAAATTGATCAAATGGCTATCATTATTTTAAAAAAAAGAACTTGGTGCTCAATGGTTGAGGTGTGAATCAAACCCTCTCTACATATTTGGACCACCCGAGACTGAGTAGACTAGTTTTAGTTGTCATACCACTTTTAAAAGTTTGTGTTAAATCTAGGAATTGAACCCAAGAGCTTGTAGGAGAGATCCAAGGTTATAATATGTTAAACAGATAGCCTTGAATGTAGGATGTGGTAGCTATATAGAAATGAGACGTTTCGCTCGGGGCAGGGAGGCATGGAGATCTGCATCAAACCAGTCAAAAGACTGACGACTCAAACAACAACATGTAGAGCTCACCAAAATAATGTTGTGTAACGGTAAATGTTAGTCAACGAACAGTAATGCATTACTAAAACCCATGACACGTTACCTAAGAGCTTTTCTAAAATTATTTTAAAATGCCTTTAACCCTATATTAAACACCCAGTTCACAAGACTCATAACTGCAATGTTATGGTCAAACAAAACAAAATCTATATTTCAAAACAAACAAGTGGTTTAGTCAATGTATAATGGAAATGTTTTATAAACACTCAAGTCCACAAAAATAATTAAATTAGTAACTGTCAGTTTGACCGAGTGGTTATGGTGTTTGACTTAAGTTCAAATTTTCTGTACAAGAAAGCAAGGGTTCGAATCCCTTACCTGATATAACTATTACCTCAACATGGCTTGACCACACTGTATTATTGTGTACTCGGTACACAAACCATAGATAGAGTGTATTGTTTAAGGTCACTCTCTTTGCGAACATAGTCAGAGACTGTTGATGGTTAACAATTGCATTAATAGTGGGACATAGGGATAGCAATTAAGTAAAACAGACAATTCCCATACACTATTTTTATTTATTTAATGTAAGTACTTGTACAATAGTTATATAAAAACTACAACTCTCTTTTGTTTATTACTATCTAGTCCTTTTCGATCCACTTGCATATCAAGGGCAGATGACTTTGTAGTTCAGCCCCTTAAAACAACAACAACACTACCTCTTGCATAGTCTGTGATGTTGATGACTCTTGAGGCGTGGAAGATGGATACAACATAACTTTTACAACAGGGGTTAAACGTTGCTTAACAAACAATGCACTATTTTGAGTAGCAACATTTTTCTCTTGTACTAACTTTTTAGCATTCTGATGATTTTTTGTCAACACCATTAGTGTTTTGTCTGGAGCACTACATTGATGATCACTCACACTTAAAACCACACCATTTCTACTTTTCATATTGCCTCGACATCTTGTTGACCTCTATTTTGAGCATCGCCAGAATATTATTCCTTTTACATTTTGTCGTCTATAGTTATAAGAGTAGCCTTTATAGAGTACACGTTGTTTACCTCGGTTAGTTGTAGTAAGTTCCATAGTAGTAACTAACCTGTTAGTATGATTTGCACACTACAAAGGTTATCTCTGTTCTGGTAATATAATTATTTAGCGTTGGCTTTTATATTTAATATGTACAGTTTAAAGTGATAGAAAAGTGGTAGAAACGTGGTAGCAAAGTGGTAAACAAGTGGTTGACAATTGGTAACATAGTGGTAGCAAAGTGGTAGCAAAGTGGTAGCAAAGTGGTAGAAAAGTGGTAGAAAAGTAGTAGAAAAGTGGTAGCAAAGTGGTAGAAAAGTGGTAGCAAACTAGAAAAGTGGTAGAAAAGTGGCAGAAAAGTAGTAGAAAAGTGGTAGCAAAGTGGTAGAAAAGTGGTAGCAAACTAGAAAAGTGATAGCAAAGTGGTAGCAAAATGGTAGAAAATATTACATGTATTGTTAAGAAATAGTTTAAGCGGTTACATGGATTCATTACACTATAATTTTAGCATCACGAAGCTCATTTTCTATATCCAAAAGTTCTTCCTCATATTTAGTATGACCAGCCCGTTTACAGGTATGCAAGTACTGAAGCCGCTGGATTAGCATACTGGGATTGTTCCAGTAAACAAATTTTACAAATGATTTTTTGTGTGTAAATCATCATCATCATCATCATCATCATCATCATGGTTATCATCATCAATAAAATTATCATCAATATAATCATCATCACTATTACTATCTAATCCTTTTTGTTCATCTTGCAATGCAACAACCTTTGGCATAGTTTGTGTTGTCTTTGATAGTGTTAGAGGTTTCTTAGACGTTAACGACTGTCCTAACATGTCTTTTTCAGGAGATAATAATGCTCTTTAACAAACAAAGCACTATCTTGAGCCACACTATTTTTTTCTTGGTCTTGCTTTTTTACCTTGGTTAGAGTATTTTGTCCATTTAAATGAGTATTATTTTGAGATTTACAACGATGATCGATTGAAATAAGTATGTTGGAGCCTTTTGTTTTAATCATTCCTCGATACTTTTTAGATCGTTGTTTCGAACTGCACCAAATAACAGTTCCATTTTTATTAGTTCTTTTTACAATATATGCATATCCTTTATAGTAAGCACATGGCTTACCATAGCTAGTCGTTGATACTTCCATGTCAACTGTTAAGCATAAACTAATCTCTAGTAAAGTTAACTCGATAATAAAAATGATAGTTTGTAGTATGTGCAGTTTAAAGTAAGAGCAAAAGTGAGAGTCAAATGGTAGAAAAGGGTTAGCAAAGTGGTGGAAGAGGGGTAGCAGTTTATAGTAGTCTTGATCTTTTTTACCAGAATGTGATTAGAGTAAATGTAATTTCTAAACCTTAGCAGTGAGTAGTCAGTTAGTCTTGGTTCAGACAAGCGTAAACAGTTCTAAAATGAATCAGTGATCAAGATTTTCATTATGAAACAGTTGTGTAACCAATTAGGTATCGGTACTTGATAGCTTCACACATGAACAAAAATTCCAACATATCTGACATGAATTACATGATTTGAAAGTTGACAAAGAATATCCAATCAACCATTGTAGTTACAATGTCAAACACAAAGACAAAATCAGCATGAACTTTTAAGTTACAGGAAAATTCTATGAAATAGACTATGCAGGAAATTTGGAAATAGACATCAGAAGTTTGCAACACCATTCTTCTAGCCTATATAAATTATCGACATGGGAAGTGTGCACTGCCCCTAACATTAAACCAATTTATCAATAACACAAGTCAACAATCAAAACATTTAATGCATATATTCTGTCTACATTGAACAGTAACAAAAAACGCCATTCATAATTAATTAAGTTTGCTTTAATTCTTTATGTAATGATAAATACATATTTAAAGTTTTGGCGGACTGTTCAGGGTGAATCGGCTTTGAACACATAAGAGAGGGAATATTTTAAGACTTAACCTCAGCTCACCTAACATAACCTAAATTTACCTAACCTAACCTTGTCATATAGGTAAGAAACGGGTCAAGCTATGCTTTCGACTACCGAGTTTCAGCTACTTTTCAAGGTTACTCTCCCGAACATTGCCGGAGACTGCTGATAAACACTTGTGTTCCCACGGCGGCGGCGCGCAACGACTTACATGACGCGCTTCCCCCTTTTCATTGAAGATGGCGGCCGTAGCTTAACTTAACCTAGCCTAACCTAACAAGATGACGGCCGTAGCTTAACTTAACCTAGCCTAACCTAACAAAATGGCGGCCGTAGCTTAACTTAACCTAACCTACGAGGTGTGATCAAAAAGTTCCAAAAAGGTGGCTGCGACTTATCCAAACCTAGCCTAATCTAACCTAACCTAACCTACAAGGTGTGATCAAAAAGTTCCAAAATGGCGGCTGTAGCTTAACCTAACCTAACCTAACCTAACTTAACCTAAACCTACGAGGTGCGATCAAAACATTTTCAAGATGGTGGTCAATTAAAGATAGTCTACTCTTAATTCTTGAATCAATAAATCTGATTTTGTATACACCGTTTGTCATTTATTCACCCATGCCTGCAACCTATACTCTCTCTGTACTACAGTCTGATCTGAAAACAAGTTCCAATAGTGAAAGACTTGTCAGTCACCATACATGTAGCCTACACTAGTTCTTTCTCTACCTAGCTATGTTTCATCACTCACGGTAAACAACTCACATGTCCGTATCCAATTATTAATTTATAAAATCTCAGGTCAATGACTTTAATATTTTGGATAATTTAGGTAAATTCATTGGTCATGGGAAAGAGTTTCCATTCTAAGTCCTATGACACCTCACATGTCGATATCCGAGTATTAGTTTATATAATCTCAGGTCAATGTTCTTGTTGTTTTGAATATTTGGGGTAAATTCGTTGGTCGTGGGAAAGGGTTGGCCATCCTTAGTATTATAACACCTCACTTAACTCTCTCCCATTATTAGTTATCGAGATATTAACAACAGTGCAGTTAGGCCCTTTTGACAAACATTAAATATATATTTAAAAACAGAGCGTCACCACGAGTGCTAGGACCCCACATACAAGTCCCTAGCCTTATTGGTTCGCGAGATATTAACAAAAGTGTAGTTAGGCCCTTTGTTAAAATGTCAAAAATACATTCAAAAAGAAAGTGTCTGCCCAAGTCCAACGACACCTCACAGGTCAAAATCCCATCATGGGTTCAGGAAATATCATCAAAAGTGTAGTTAGACCCCTTGTCAAAATTTCAAAAAAATACATTTAAAAAGGAAACGTCATTCCATGTGCTACGACCCCTCATACAAGTCCCTAGCCTTATTGGTTCACGAGATATTAACAAAAGTGTACTTAGGCCCTTTTGACAAAAATCAAAAATACATTGAAAAACGGGGCGTCATACCAAGTCCAACGACCCCTCATACAAGTCCCTAGCTTTATTGGTTCATGAGATATTAAAAAGCCAATGACCTATTAGTTTTGGATCTTTTGGTTATTTTTTTAAATAACTCATCTATAAATCATTATTTAAAAAGTCCGCCTTCTTACGAAAAACCCAAGTGCGCATGCGTAAAAACAGAAAACAAACATGTTAATTCATAGTAGCAATCGGCTCTTAACATGCGTTTCATGTGGAACAACGTTTAATTTCATCATATCATTAGGGACCAGTCTAAAGGGACTGGTTCAAAGGGATCAGTCAAAAGGGACTCATCAACAAGGACTCGTCCACAAGGACTTGTCCACAAGGACTCGTCCACAAGGACTTGTCCACAAGGACTCATCCACAATGACCTGTCCACAATGACCTGTCAACAAGGACTTGTCCACAAGGACTCGTCCACACGGACTTGTCCACAAGGACTCGTCCACAAGGACCCATCAACAATGACCTGTCCACAAGGACCCGTTAGGTTGGGTTAGGTTACACTACAGCCACCATCTTTTAAAAAGCCCGCCCTCTTACCAAACCTATGAGTGGGTATGCGTAAAAACAAAAAACAAGCATGTTAATTCATAGTGGCTACCCACTGAACACATGCACTTTATGTAGAACAACGTTTAATTCCATATTAGCATTCAAACTCTCACATGTTGCAATTGGAAAGAGAGATTCTCTAAAAAAATACAATTTCACCCCCTAGTAGGGGTAGGTTTTATTTTGGGGTGGAAATATGTTATCCATTGGAAAGGGGGTATCAGCCCGAGTTCAATGACACCTCATTTGTCAAAATCCGACCATGCGTTCGAGAGATATCGCACCGCCGCCATCTTGTGAGGAGGGTGAGGAGGAGGAGGGTTTTGAACTCTCACAAAACCACTACTGGCGTGCGCACAATGGCGTTCCTTCACGAGAGAAATGGCGGACAAATGAACCACCGCATCGTAATGTGAACTTTGTTTAAGAGAATTAAAAAGGGGAAATATCGTTTATGATATCTCTCGATATATACTGGAATAGAATCATAAAAGAAGGGAAATTATGAACAGCTTCAACTAGCAGTTGAATGCGTTTGTTGTTTACGTAACTGATTATTACACTCGAACTCAGTTGTCTGGGTGGCTCGCAGCTAACATTGCGGACAATAAAATGACTTTTTTCATCGTCGAAACAGTTCGAATCCCACATCAGACATGTATTTTATTTACCAATTATTCGTTCTTGCAATTGGTATTACATTGTCTAATCATATTTTACTTTTATTATTCCTGTAAATTTTAAATTATTAAATACAAATGGCCACTATCGCTTTCGCCATGAGAGACAATTGGCGAACATAATTCATGTGATGGACTCAGGCATCGTGGTCACTAGAGTTATTTAATATGACGTTAATTTGGGGAGAAATGCTACTACAAATAAACCCATTTGACGAAAAAGAACATTAGCCGCAAAAAAGTGGGAAATCGGAGAAAAATACGAAGCCACTTTTAAAATCCAATACAAATATGCCATTTCAGAAACAATTTCATATATTATGCCGTTACAGTGTAGGGTCCTTGACGAACAAATGTAAACATTGATCTACACTGTATTTCTGTAGAGAGCTACACTTGGTTACGTTGACCTTTGCTGTTGTAATGGTAAAACTGATCTGACTAAATATAAAATATTTGACAGGCTGCAACAAATATTTTTCACTGGAGATGATATCTGCAGGAATTTCAGAGAGAATAATCGGCAGTACAATGCTATGTCCACTTCATTTGGTGCCAATGTTACTGTGCCACAAGCATACGGTCAAAGGAATTGCACATCGCATTTCTTCGTTATATTCCAAAATTATAAACAACGGTTTGTGACCAGTTGTATATATTGGATTCCTCAGAATTCTTGAATTCTTTCGAATTAAATGATTTGCCTCCACATACTCCAAATGCTTGACCCATAGTTATGCTCCTTAAAAATATGAACGTTTCTCAAGGGCTCCTAAATGCAACCATATTGCTTGGATTTGGAAATAATTAGTGCAGTTAAAATCAGGTAGAGAGGTCTAATCCTTCGACTTGATTTAACACGTTCCGATAAAACACTATCATTTTCTTTTAAGAGGCAACATTTTCCAATTCGCTTGGCATACTTTATCACAATCAATAAAGCTCAAGGGGAAACTCTCTAACTTATAGGTCTCAATTTGCCTCATCAAGTTTTCAGTCATGGCCAGCAGTATTTTGCAATGTCGAGAGTGCAATCTTGTGACGCCCTTAAAGTTTCAATAGAGCCAAAAAACAATCGCACAAAGAATGTGTATAAGGAAATTCTTCAGAAAATATTTTCCCATTGACCGTCATGTTTTGACGGGTTCCAACTAGGCAGTGTTTAATTTAAAATGAATCGTAACTTACGTAAAATTATAGCTGCTTTATTGACAAAGGTATGGAGATAACTGTGATGAATAACTGGAGCTTGTTATAGAGACATCTGAACTTCTGGGTGACTGTCTGAAGAATGAGTTCGGAAAGATGACGTCAAATTCCTCCCTCTAATACCACATCCTACCATTTCTTGGATTTGATTGGTGGAGCATATTATGGTCTCGCAATGTACACACGTGGTCTTCACGTCGTGCCACGTCTCAGAGTCTTGATCTTTCTACTGTGACACGCCATGAGTACGTCACCTTCTTCACGTCATACTGCTAATGGTTATTTGAATTCCATATATAAAGCCAGTCTGCACGGCTCTCATTGTCTCATCTACTCTTCAGCCAGCACGTCGTCCAGGAGGCTCATCCACTCCCAGCATCTCGCCGTGGACTCTGTCCTTGTTACGCTGCAAGATGACCAACTCCACATATTAAAGTCTGTGATAATGAAAGAGTTAATCTTGCCCAGTAAGGCAGTTGAAAGTGGATTTAATATAGCTCTTTTAACCTGCAAGAATAGACATGTAAACTATTCCAGAAAACACTAAATAAAGTAAATAAGTTATTTACTTGTCACTATTCATGTACCTTCTCTCTCTGTCTGTTTTACAAACCAGAAAATACTCCAACACCTTAGTGCAGGATCGTCTGATATACTATGTATCATGTGTAAGGCAGTATTTTCTTATCCGTCTGCGTTAGTTTTGTGATTTAAGATGGCTGGTTTTTGTGGAGTCAGTTTTGCCTTAGGAGGGTGAGTGTACCCAGTTCCAATCCTCAGCCTGAAATTAAATTACATGGAAGAGCCGGAAATCGAACTCGGACCTTCGGGGTCCACAGCGAAGAATGCTAGCTGCTAGACCACTAATTAGTCCAAATTGTCTGAAAACCTGTGTTTCTATAATGGACTGTAGTAATATCGTATGAGTAACTGTATTATAGGGTCTAGGACAGGTAGGTGCCCCGGAAATTGAAAGACGAACCATCCCGTATTTTCCTGAAATGAATGTGGAAAACCCCGGAGAAACGAACAATCAAGACGGCCGCTGTCAGAATTGGTATTCGAATCCTCGATCTTCAGACTTTCTTCAGCCCCTTATCACAGTGTTAGTGTGCGCTAAGCCTTATCACTTGCCAGTGGATAATCCTGAATGGTATGCCTAGTGAAATACCAGAGAAGATGGACGGTCAGTGGATGCTGTGAAATTCCGGGCGAAAACAAGATGTTCAGTGATAAACGTATTCCACTTCGATGACTAGATTCGATCATCTTCAGATACTTTACTGGTCATCTAAGTGTAATAATTAATATCATGCAATACTATATATTTCAGGCTAAGGGAACAACAACTGTATTGTTCTTATTGGGTAGTACAATTTCCGTCAATTAGGTTGGCCAACTGAATAAGTAAACTCATGTAGCCAACTGGCCTTGTATAACGCTTCAAAATTCACGCCAATTGAGTCTATCGTTCCAGCACATCATACCAGAATTAAATTCTTTGACAGAGTCCAAATTGAACCCGGATCTTCCGTGTGATAGCTAACAATGCTAACCACTACCTCACGATGCATACTGGGTGGTTTAATGTTAATGGCATGCAGACACTGCGCACTGAATGAAATAATGCGTAGCAATATGGTCTATATTATTAAGACAGCAAGATTTCGAAATCTGCCATGCCACACAACGCATGCATTGATAGTCATATCACGTAATATTCACATATTACGGGAATATACTGACCATGTGCCGAATAAAATGAAAATAACGTATATTAATATAACTGATCTAATAGCCTATCGTACGTTATCAGTTCGGGCATTTTAGAGTTTCAAGATGGCGTTTGAGCATAATATTGAATAAAATGTTCTTGTGGCAAACGTTATGCCACATATGAGACAGCGTTCCTGTTTGGATTGTTTTCAAAAATTCAAGATGGAATCATTTGGAAATTTAAAAACCTCATTTTTATATTTCTCGCATCTTATTCAGGCGATGACATTCTTCGTATACAGAGAAGATTCGTATGATGGGCTACACCAGAGAATAATTCCTAAAAGCCTCATCCTTAAACTTTGGACACATAATTTCCAGTGCTGGATGTGTATTGAAGTGAGTTGTCTTGGCGAACGATGAAAGCTTTGATTGAAGACAGAGCATGCACTAGTACCATTGTCAGACGATTATGCTTTCTACAACTTATGGACATTGAATTTTGAGTTTGATTTTCTTGCTGTATATACAGTATTATCAAAACGTTAGTCGTGTAATATCACATGGAAAATGCTTGTAATAGAAACGAGAATTTTTAATGGTAAAGACCAGTAGAATATATGTAAATATGCTTCATGGAATTACGTGTTCGGTGTTGCCTTAGTAAATGAAATTGAAATAATTTTCAGTCGGTCTTTACGATTTACAATGTTTCACCTTTATACTAAATTTCATGATTATAACTAGGGCCCGGATGTTGATGACATGTCATCTTTTTACTGAGCTTTCTAAAACAATGCTGAAGTACATAGAAACTCCGGACGGGCCACCCTGTCTTCAAATATATCATTTTTATTTTGCATCTTTTTGCATTTTATGCTATTTTTCCAATTTAAGAGCATTATTTTAAGTTTGGTAGATTTGTTGGTCTTATTTTAGAGAAATCGGCCTTATAAGGCCATTTTATTCCAATTTAGTCATGTCACAGCTTTATATGAGGGAGTTACGTGTGTCTCAGAGTTAAGAAGAAGCTAGTAGCTGATACAAGATCATTTAAAATATTGAAATATTGATTCCATTTCCTTAATCAACCGGGTGGAAACTAGTCTTAGCAACAATCGTGGCGAAATTGCTGCGGGTATTGCATCAAAACTGAAAAAATTGCTGGACAAAAACGCCGGGTATAAAACATTATGCAAAATCTCAGACATTATTTCTGGTGAAAACTACTGCACGGATGGGATTAAGGAGGATTTAGCAGCAAACGACCTTTCTCACTTCAAGTACGCTCCGATCACATCTGTAGATGTTGAACGCAGCTTTTCGAGATATAAAAACTTGTTGGCTGATAACCGCAGATCATTTACATTTGACAACATCAGAATGACATTTGTAGTGCAGTGCAACTCGGACTAAAGTGAACATAAACCTAGAAATCTATTTTGATTGACTTTTCAGTTTGAGCTTAAGAAGTCATTTTTGAAATATTGGTGAGTTTATTATTATAAGATCATTTTCTCAATTTTATAGTGAATTTTACGAGTTTTTGAAATATTGGTGATATTATTATTATAAGATCTTTTTCTCCATTTCATAGTGCATTTTTCGAATTATTGGGTCATTTATTACAGTCATTTTTGAAAATTTTAAGTGCATTTTTTAAACTTTTTCACAGCATCAACATACGGGCCCTAATTATAACTATTGACATGTTGCGAGTTGTTAATTTATTTTGACATTTCAAGATGGCCACTGTGCGCTATATTCAGCGTGATAATATATTGACTAACACAGGTGAGATCCCTGAGATTCGACTTAAATACACAATGAAATTCTGCTTTGTCGATTTTAGTGTTCAAATAGTTTGCGCAGGCGCTATCTTGAATAGATCAAGAGAGAGTGATATTTACTTTACTCAGGTTGGCCCTTAGCCCATCCTATTGTTGGTCTGCATGATTAAATTACTGTAAATTTTCTTGCATGTTCTATTCATAACTGCCACTGTAAAGGACAAACAGAGAATACGCTTCTCTTATTGCCAGGGTGTTTTACGTCATCGGTTTTAATACGCTTATGGTGTTCAGTTCACTGCAATTTCATGGTCATGAATGAAGTTTACGACCCAAAGCCAGAGGATAACGGATGTCGTTTTGATGATCCGTAATGCATAGAGATGCGGGTATATTTAATGGTCACTTAAAATTTTACTTCACGTTGCATGGACACTGCAGAGCTCAGAATGGGTACAACTTTGGCTCTTGCTGCATGGTCGAAATTTTGATAAAGTCTGAAGTGCTAGATCAATATATAATTATGCGTCTGTAATTTGTCACGCTTTCTTGCTTTTATGGGATCTCACTAAATTCTACTTCCAGTTATATAGGCTACTCAAATGTGACAGCCAACCTGTGAACTTCCGCTTCGAATTGATATTTCGTTCATGTACTTCATATTTTTCCTTGTGGTAATGACAGTATTATTCAATATTTCTTACCCAACATCGCAGAAGAGTGGGACTGCAACTCCAGAGATTCAATGATCGAATTCCAACGCTAATAGTGACCATCCTGAGTAGGGGTTTTCTTCTCTCACTCCAAGGAAATGCTAGGACAGTATCTTATTTTAATTCACGAGGCGTCTGCCCTAAGCTTTTACCCTATTAATTATAAAATACACATAATTTTCTACTACAGGGGTTCACAGCTAGTGGGAAGTGGGGCTTCACAGTATTATAGTCTATTTGACAAATCCTGCACACACCCAGGAATTTGGGCCTGAATAGTCACGATATCGCAGGGCCCTAAGTGAATCAACAACAATTTTAATCTCCAGTCAGGAGTCTTGAAAACACACCACTCAGCAGTGTGATTCTGTGAAGTGCCATTTCACTCTTAGATTTCATGTACAACAACCGTGGATCAAAGATTTCATCACACAATGCGTACTTGCAGTTTGCTATTGCACCAGGAGATTATCCAGCAAGATGGGATAAAATAATCGCATCCAGCAGTGCATTCCTCTGTGGGGGCGTGGGGGCGCAGCGGTCAAGCTGTTGGCCTCTCACCAAGGTGGACTGGGTTTGATTCCCGGTCAATCCATGTGAGATTTTCGAAGCGAAATGCCATGTCCTGTGGATCGGATTCCACGTAAAAATGAGGTCCCGTGGCTCATGATCGCATGATTAACGGTCACGTAAAACTAAAAGCTTCCTTCCTTCCTTTCATTCCTCTGTGCAATAGCAGTGTGAGATAATCCGGCTAGAGGGGATCAGATAATCTCACCCAGGAGAGCATTTGCCATTAGACTTTGAGATTAACCACCAATTTTCAGTTATGAAATAGGGCGTGGTGGTGCAGCGGTCAAGCTGTTGGCCTCTCACCAAGGTGGACCGGGTTCGATTCCCGGTCAATGCATGTGTGATTTTCGAAGTGAAATGCCATGTCCTGTGGTTCGGATTCCACGTAAAAAAGGAGGTCCCGTGGCTCATGATCGCATAATTAACGGTCACGTAAAACTAAAAGCTTCCTTCCTTCCTTCCTTCCTTCCTTCATTTATGAAATTTATGAAATATTGGATTACGAGATCACCTTTTGCCCGTTCGGGTGTGTGTGAGCGCGTATGTTTGTGCTCCCTGCCCCCTGAATAACATCTAAACGGCTGGAGTGATTTGAATGAAACTTGGTAAAACCTTGCTACTGTTCAGTCCTACATTGAACGTGCCTTTAAAATTTTAATGCGTTCCACCAATCTAACATCGCAGCCACGCGAAATATATTACCCCCATTCAGTCTCTCCGAAACTATTTATACTATCAACCTCACATTTTGTATGGCTATAGGGGATATTTTATTAAGTTCACTTATGTTAGTTTTAGAAACCTGGTGAGTTGAAAAAATACATGGCGTCCATGCGAAGTTCACATATAAAATGAAAATTTCACTCAATTTACTCACCCAAGCGCAGAAAAACCTGGCGTCATAATTCTTTACGTAAGGCTGTCTCCTAATTTAATTCAATTCTTTTAAGTAATTATACATGGCAGCTGTGTGAATTTTTGAAAAATATGTATAATTGTCTTTTGTCTCAGTTAGGCAATTGAATTGAAAGTTTGAATAATGAACCACCCTAATAACCTTCATATACTGGTAGAGATGTCTATGGCCTCCATATAAAAGCAATCGAATATTTCACCTGTTCACAATATCAACCAATCTATTGCTGAAATCAAACTGACATTTTATACGGTGATGGAGACTGTTAAAATGTCATGTGTGCGACATTCAAGAACCTGATGAGCAAAAACTATAATGGCTGCCTTAAGAATTTTGAATATTTAAATGGGATTTTCTTACGGCTTAATCACCCACGAGCATTGAAATGTTATCGCCGTAAATTTGTATACAAATCATAATGTGCTGGTATCTAATTGATTTGTAATTTATCGGAAGTTCAAGATGGCGGCTGTGCGAAATATAAATATCACGTTTTAATTTTGTGTCGCATTAAAGCGATTGAATTGAAAGTTTGTAAAATGAACTTCATTCATATTCTTCATCGACTAGTATATTATTCTATGGCCTACATATAGGCTAACACAATCAAACAAGCCAGCAATGAAAAATATTTCACCAGTTCTCAATATCCCCGAAACTACTACGGCATTAGAACTGAAATTTTATATGGTGACATAGCCCATTAATTATGTACGTATATGTAACTTTCATAAACTTGGTGAACACAAAAGCAATACGATATGTGAATATTTCAAATTACTTTTTTTTATCTTATCGTATCGGTATTCAAAACTGTTGTTTCATTTTAGGGGCTGGGATATTGTGGTCATTTAGCCCTGTATACTTGGATGTCTGTATGTGGAGTGTTGTGTGATAAACTGTGTTATTATGATGGCTGTATTAGTCTGTGTATTGGTCATTCAGGTGGAGAGTTGGAAGGAGGCGGCCGTGGTCTTAAGTTAGGAACTATCCCGAAATTTGCCTGGAGTAGAAGTGTGGCAAACCCCTTTCAAGATGACTAAAGTGGGAATCGAACCCACCTCGGCTCAGATTTGCCTCCTGAGTGTACCCCGTTCCAGATCTCAGACCACAATTAAATTACTTGGCAGATCCGGAAGTCGAACTCGGACTTCTGGATTGACGGCCGCTACACCACGATATCAAGTATCGTATTTCAGCGATCGAAGAGAGGTTCCGTAAAATGAACCATTACAATATTAATAATGAAAATCCACAGCCTGCTTCCAGTCTCCGACCGGGTCAGGAATGGAATGAATGAAGCCCCCCATCTAGCGGCGAGGAAATTAACTGTGCCGGCTGCCGAGGCCTGACGCACTCCTCTGGGGCAATGATTAAATGAATGACAGATGAAATGAAATGATAGTGGAGAGTGTTGCTGGAATGAAATGTTGACAGGGAAAACCGGAGTACCCGGAGAAAAACCTGTCTGCCTCCGTTCTGTCCAGCACAGATCTCACATGGAGTGACCGGGATTTGAACCACGGACCCAGCGGTGAGAGGCCGGCTTGCTGCCGCCTAAGCCACGGAGGCTTCAATATTAATAATAACAATAATAATTATTATGTATATTATGTAAAGTCATTGAATTATGTAATTTGCCTTTCGTATGTTATAGGCCAGGCCACGCCAACTCGAGCACTTAGTGCTTGCGCGCCCCGGTGCCGCACCGAGCAGCACCGGTGCTTTTCCCCTCCCTCCCGTCTTTCCACTCCGTGTAGTGGCAGTAGCACAGTCAGACTTGAATGATGAGCAATGGATCGCTGACCTCGCTTTCATGAAATATATCACGGTGTATTTAAATGATTTAAATATCTCGTTGCAAGGCAAATATAAATATTAATCAGTACTATGTGTGACCACATTGAAAAATGCGTCTTGTGCATTTTAAAAGTCAGGTTGAGGAAGGAAATTGGGACAATTTTCCCTCTCTAAAATCCTTGAATTTAAGTGCTTATGAACACATCAGTGATTAAACAAAAGCGTTACAGTCTTTGCATAAAGAATTTGTAGATAGGTTAGAAGAAATAAATCAAGTAAAACTGGAACTCAAAGTTTTTATGATGCCTTTTTCAGTGCGCGCAGAGTACGCCCCTTCAAGTCTCCAAACTCCAGTGCGATTCAATTTTGACAGACCACTATTAAGTTACCATTACAATGAAGATTTGATTTAATTTTATAAAGTCGTTGAGGAACAAGAACTCCCAAGGATTCATGCCCTTGCCCTGAAATTTGTTTCTATGTTCGTAACAACGATCGTTTGTGAACAAATGTTTTCAATTATGAATATTAACAAAACAAAAACAAGGTCAAGTTTGTCTGATGCTTCCTTGGAAGCTATACTTTGGATTGCAACTGCCAAAACGATTGTTCCAAATATCGGAAAATTAGTGGCTTCAAAGCGATGCCAAAGATAAACAAAGAATGTTGAAAATTAAATCAAAATCAGGAGCGCAATAAAACTTATTATTTCTGTATGTACACAAAATTGGCATTATTATTATTTTTAATATTATTGTTATTCGTTTTCAAACCGGTACGCCGCCTGACGCCCGCTGATTTGCCCGCCATTCACCAAGCAACAACAACACGACTCTCGCCTCGCTAAGCACTGCCACTACACGTTCCTCTCCTACAGTAGAGCACCGGTGCTTTTGCCGGTGCCGGCCGGTTCTCGCAATGCACCTGAGTTGGCGTGGCCTGTTATAGACCATAAGACGTATATTTGACTTTCTAAAAATTAACACGTGTGTCTCGTTACAGAATGTTTCCATCTCACGGAATGAATCATAATTAACCGATACTGATAGTTACATGGTTTAGCATGTTTTCTTTCCATTGTAGTGATGGTGGTTGGAATTTTGTACGGGGCAAAAAAAAGAAACTACCAAAAATGTAGCCCCAAGTTTCTTATGTGGGTATCGAAAACTATAGCTTACGCATGTTAATTTCTAAAATCGAACACATTCTACTGATGTGCTAATGATACGGACTCATGCTAAGTTGATAAGCCATTCAAATGACCTGCTACACAATTATTTAGTGTTGTATTCATGTAGACAAGCCTCATTATGTGTCTTGAACACATATTTTTCATCGATGGCAGTGAGTTGGTGTGACTCATCTTGTGTATCGATGAAGGGTTTAATCTAAGGCAGGCCAAGTACTGGTACCGTAGTAAAATCATGTTCCTTCTTTTGTTAAATATGTTTTTATTTCTTGTCTGAAATGACTACAACGTTTGAACATTGAGTTTAAAATTGTTGCTCCATTCTATATCACAATGCAGGTCATGTACCCAAAGCTATTTAGACCATCTTATGGAGAATGCATTTTATAGGTGGGAGAGATTTTAAATGGAAAATACTGTTGTAATTTATGAAACTAGCTATTTAGTGATTCACGGAACTATTTTTTTAATGATACCCCAAACGGTAAATGAGCTGTGTTATATTTTGCACGTGAGCAGGCCAAGTCCTTGAGACCGGTGCCTTAATTTCCCCTCCACTCAATATTATCACGTCACCTTTGCTTGGAGAGCTATTAGCAGTTATAGATTGCTAAGCAAAGGATGGCTCAGCGAAATGTTATGTGCCAGCCAGTTTGGAATATAAGGCTTCGCGCATAATATCGGGTACAGCTGACAAATTTTCGCCTGTTTAACGGGCAAGGTAGTTATTACATTGATTACTCACAGATTACAACGTCATGTTTTACAGGAGAACTGATGTGTTATATCTTGTTTGCATGATGCTTTGTAGTGTGAAATTATTTATTAGCATAAATAATGGTGGTGATATTTAACAATCCAATAAAATTGATCTTTTTTATTTTAATGGTTAGCAGAGATTAAACGGAGGCCATAGCTCATTGAAACGGGTTCATATGTCCTGGTTTTATGTCAATATTAACGGTCCACGTGATGAAAGCGACGCATTTTTAGAAATCTCTCGTAAAATTACAGCAATCTATTGCGATACAGATGGCTAATTAATACCCTGGTGGTCTGCGAGATTACACTGGACTGTTGACTAGTCGCTCGTGGTAACGACCTTCACTTTCAGGTTCTAAAATAATCTTAAATGTTATATAAATAGTACATGTTTGTGCTCAGATTGTGAGAGCTCGCACTGAACCATTCTCTTTAAACTTCAAGCTGATGTGACAATAGAGCACGTGGAGGTCTAGTGTTCCGCTTTCAGGAAAATAAACCATGACCGGAAGCATTTGAACGCTTAAATACTGGTCATATCCAATCACAGGGACCTTTCAGTTTTAATATGTAGCACTGTGTCCAAGTCTACATGACGTACACTAACTGTAGTTTGGAATTCATAAGTGGCACATTCCTCCATAACTGTGCGCTCTAAAGCAGGATGTTTCAAGTGTGCCAGCACATGAGCTAACTTTTGTGTGCTCTTCCACGTGTGAGTGCCAAGTCCTTGAGGCTCCGGCCTTATATTTCTCTCCACTCAATCTCATCACGTCACCTTTGCCTGGAGAGCTATTAGCAGTTATAGATTACTAGGAAGAGCTAGAACTTGGCATGGGTTGGCTCAGCGAGGAGTTATGTAAAAGCCAGTTTGGAACATGCTTGAACTGGGCTGTTTGACGAAGCCCGATCTAATGGACCATGGTCCACAAGATAGTAATCCCGAGTTCTAAGGTTCCATCCCAATCCACTGTGAATCTTGAGTATGTTACTCACTGGTATTTTTTCTACTCGTACTGCTAGTGATAAAACGGATAAAATGTTATTACAAGTATTTCGAACATTTATCCTATAATTCAGTAATTATATAGGTTGTTGTTAATTAGTTTTAGGGCCTTAGTCATCAGCCCTGTGTAGTTGGGTGTGTGTTGAACTTGCCTGATAACCTGTATGTATGTGATGACTGTAGCAGGGTGTGTAGCTTTATTAGAGACAGGGATGAGGTATATGCCCCGGGACTTGAAATAAGGTACTGCCCCAGCATTTGCCTGGAAGGAGTGTGGAAAAACTCGGGGAAAAACTAAATTCAGGATAGTCAATGTTAGCGCTGGGATTAGAACCTGCGACCTCTGGACTTGCTGCAGCTGCCCTCACGGCTGTGGTGCACGATTTAGTGAGCAGCTAAGTCGCGTGGGTAGTTATATACAGTATAATAACACACATGAGTACAAATATCAGCACAACATATTAAAATTGTGTATATTTATACTCTCCTTATCAGACAACATTCGCGCATTTCAAGGAGAGGACCTTGAGTGGTCCTGGTTATTGCTGCTAGCTGATGAATAACGCAAGTAGAAATGTGACTTGACAGGTTTTGACTGATCGTGTTCCTCCAATGTTCTTGTGGCATTGGTCACTAAGGCGGACTGGCGTCACGTTAGTGGTTTCGCTTCATGGATTATGATTTCAAGGTTAAGAGTCGCGTTAAAATAGCAATCATGCTCTTTGATGTGGTGATTAGCCGGACGGTCAGTCCGTTTTGCCTGGTCGGAACTGTTCTTGTGGGGCAGTTCAGTCCTTTAGGTCTGATTCAGAGAACCTATGTGAACTTACATTCCTCAATAAAAACAACTCTTTTTCTTCTTGTAGGATATGATTCTCAAATGTAACCAAAAACAAGCCATTTGCTACTTTTCCTTGATGGTTTATGATACAGAGATGATTCCTAGCAGAACCAGTATCGTGGTCAAATATCATTAAGAGGAATATGGCAATTTATACAAACAGAAAAAATAAACGTACAGTTCAAATCATCTCCGCTATATTTTCACGGAAATGGTGAAACGGAAGATCGTGTCCATGGGACTAGCCAACTACCAGAATGATTGAAGAAGACGAGGATTTTCAAGTCGATGAAAAGACCTGGATTGCGACGATCTAGCAAATTGAACATCACTTCACCGTGGGAATGGAAGAAGACGCATGGTCATCTGATCCAGACCAGTTCACAATAAACATTTATCATTGTCAAATAAAATATTATAATCGTTCACATAGCAGTCATGACCTATTAGCAATCTCTTCGACGAGCATATGACATGTATAAAAACTTGAGGATTTTTTTTAATGATTCGTTCACATTAGGATGAATAATTATTTTTGCATACTTATGACTTTGCGAATGAGGATCTGCAATATGAGTAATGATTCATGGTAATTTAAGTACATAAAAGGTAGTATTATCAGTGAGTTACCTGATGAGATTAAATATTGAAAATACTAAGAAGAAAGTTTAATAGTTCACTACATTTGAACATTACTCAGAATGATAAATATTGGAGTTTATATTGATAAAATGAAAGAAAAGTGACTGTGATTATTTCTCAAATGTAATTAAAGAAGGAATGGAAAGGAAGCATTTCATTGCTTAGGCCTAATTATTTATGAGGATCGTTGAGTACATCACAAAAGTAGAAGGTTTATTTTTATTGAGAGAATATGGATTTACGATAGATATTAATCACAAGATGGTCATTATTCGAATTATACTGGATTGTTGAGGATATATTTTTGGCATGATTGTTGAAGCGCATATGTTAATAGGTAAACATTACGCAGCAGTTGCTATCGTATTGATATGTTATTCAAGTGGTATAGGGAAATTATACAGTGTTTCTGCGTCGAATATGGGCATGTATATAATTTGAATTGATTTTGTCCGAAACATGATTGATAGTGCAGTATTAGCGTTGAGGAACTATGATGTAATTAAATTCCAAAGTCAATTTGTTGAATGCCATACGTTGTTAATTGAAGTAGCAACCGTTATTTTTATGAGTCCCCGATGAGAGGTTTGATTTAGGCTATTGATATTAATTTTTAAGTAAATTTTATATCAACATTTTATCGTGTTGGCAACATGTTGAATTGCATTGTACCGTTCGCAATAGACTCAGTGTCACTATTATTATTATTATTATTATTATTATTATTATTATTATTATTATTATTATTTCCTTTTTGATATGATATTTATTTAAGGATATATTCTATTCCAGGGTAATATGTATAATAATAGATATTCTGCAGCTTGGTTTAATTCTGTGTTGCATAGTAGATTTTATATTCATTTTGTACAGATTGCAAATGTAACGAAGTGTATTAAGCCTGGTAGGATTTAACTTGTTGAAAGTGTAATACAGTATTCCTGGATGGGAAATTCAGAGCTAGGGTTATTCCACATGACGCCTAGGCGTGTACCATGACATCAATTTAGCGATATGGCAACGTCGCCTTAAACTGGGTACCACTCAGCGAACGTGTCTTCCTGTGATTGGCGGACATTATTCTGAGTCTGTGTGATTGGTGGACGGAGAAGTTCACAACAGACTAATACGAGGGAAAAATATTAGCGTTCAGTATCGGTTGCGGTATATGCTTGCAGTGCATTAGTACCATACGCGATGCAGGCAGAGAAATATCGACCTTCCTGACAACATGGGTTAGTTGGGCTGCATAAAACAACATATTTTGGGTCAGATGACTCACCTGGTATATCAGGTGGCTCATTTACCCCGTGCAATCTACTTTTAGGAGTTCCGCATATACTATACTCTGGTTTACCAATAATGAACGATGACAGCTGTCAAAGCTAGCATGTGGGGATATGCTGCGTTGCCCCTGAGACAGATCATGACTCATAACATTCCAAGAGGCTTGCAGGAAGACACAAATACTGGGGTAGTTAGCCCCGCTGCCTGGTGGTCTACTGACCGTGACGAGTGAAGAGACAGTAGCTTTGTTCGTGCAGCAATACGAAACTATCCCAAACTGTCAGGCGCATGCGCACATGTATTTGAAGCGTTCGTGCATCGGGAATTCGGTGTTCTGACTACTAGTTTGCTGTTCGTGCAGGCGTGGATTCCAGTTTCGTACAGTTTGAGAACAGTCAGCAGAATTTGGGGATTGTTTTCGGATTTCTTAACGAGACATGCTCATTGGCGCCTTTCACACATGGTTCACAATACAGAACAAAATAAAATCAAATACCGTATCACGAAGTACTTTAAATAAACTAGATACATTTTAATTACGGAGTCTGTTATTCTTAATTACGGATAGGTTAGTAACTAACGACGAATATCACAGACTGCTGTCCATATAAAGATAAAGATGTCAGATATTAGTTCTACGAGTGATTCTAGTGAATTTTCAAGTGATGACGGCAATCTAGATTTATTTGATGATGATCTTAATCTGAACAGGAAATGGCCGAAGAATGAAAATTACTTTGAAGTTATTGTGCCTAGGTATAATGATAAAGAGTTCATGGAACATTTCAGAGTCAGTCAACACGTGGTAGAAAGTTTGGCTGAACGTTTTTCAAACAGCCAATATTTCCATGATCAAGCTGAGGGAAATGGAAAATTAAGCAGCTTTCGATGGACACTCATATTTTTGTGGTTTGCTGGGCATCAGACAGCTTCATATCGCGATGTAAGTGACAGATTCAACATCACCTTAAGCACATTGCACAAAGTCATGCAACGTATGGTGTACTTCATCAGTAATTTATCTGGTCAAGTAATAAAGTGGCCTACAGGAGATGAAATCCCTACTGTAGAAAGACACTTCAGGCATAATGGTTTTCTCGGAGTGATAGATGGTACACACATTCGCATTGACAGGCTAAAAACGATCCTGATTCTTACCTAAACAGGAAGCATTTTTATTCCATCCAGGTAAGTTACAAAAAAGTTTACTATGTCCATCATTTACACTTTACTAATGGGTACAATGGTGTTACTTTATGGAAGGAATAAGACAAGCCTAATAACGAATCCGACATTTTGTCTCAGTTACAGGTTGTGTGCGAGAACACACGGAGAATAAGGGACGTGTTTCTTAGATTCCCTGGATCAGTCCACGACAGCAGGGTATTTCACAGATCACCACTACAGCAGAGTTTGCCAGAGAAATGTGGTGAACTTTATATCCTAGGTGATAGTGGCTACCCTTGTCTACGCCATTTGTTGACACCTTTCAGGGACCGTGGTCAATTGAGGCGTGCAAAACAGGAGTACAATTTGAAAATAGCCAGAAACCGATATGTGATAGAACATTGCTTCGGCTTATTATAACAAAAGTTTCGTCAATTATACCACATAAAATTGAAGAAGATCCCTGATATTGTTCACTTCGTTCGCGCTTACTCTGTTTTACATAACCTAGCCCTTGAAGACAACTTCGAATACCATGAAAAAGAACAAGCAGGTGATGTGGTGCTGATTGCTCAGGAGGGGGAATTGAGGATGGAGATGACAGGGATGGGATTGCCGGGAGAAATTATGTTGCCTTTAACGTACTTTGATCATATGTAGTGGAAAAGAACGTCCAGAAACATCGACCCCGTTTGACAGTGGCGTAGCCAAGGGGGGGTTAGGGGGGGGGGGTTTAGAACCCCCCCCCCTCCATTGGAAAATCGACAGCTTGTGATTTGTGTCTGTGGTGATGTACTGTTGTCGCCTTTCGGGCCGGGTCCCCATTTGTGGCTACACACGTCTTCATGACAACATATAACCACAGTCTACCTACAGATCGCGAAGCTTGGCTCATTTTTTTTTCTACCGCCAGACAATAATGCTCTCATGCAGCTAGCAAGAATGTGCCGACTGCGCTCTGTTGGTGTATGTTATTGATGCTGGATTTACTGTATGTGAGCATTGTGAAAAGGTTATAGTCTATCTTTAATTTAACATGTGCTTTACAAAGACGGGCATCCGGCCTTAAATCCCCGGCTAAAACCAAAATGAGCCTGATTGGCTCCGGCGACCCCGATTAATTGGGATGCGCAGTAGAAAGTAGTCTATTATAAAGCTTTTCAATCAAACAACGGAACTAGGTCTTTAACTGGTTATAAATCAATAATAATGTTATTGGTTTTAGGTCTATTTTAACTACTGTGGTTTTTAGAGACACCGGGGTGCCGGAATTTTGGGGATCTCTAACGTGCCAGTAAATCTACAGACACCGTTCCCTCGCAATTATGCACCCTTAAATGCCAGCTGACTGCGCCAGGATTAGATCCTACAACCTTGGCAACAGGAGGCGAGAACGTTACCGCTGAGCCACGGAGCCAGTCGGTTATAAATTAGAAGCATGTCTCGGTAGGATATTTATGCATAGCTTTGGTGGCGTAGTCGTTAGCATGCTGAACTGCTATGCCCAAATTCGCGGGTTCAAACCAAGTCGAAGTCGTCGGGCCCATGTCATAGAATTATGGCACGTAAAATAACTTACAACTACAATTGGTATAGTGTGTAGCCAAAATTTGTAGGCTATTAGGTTAGACACGATCTATCAAGTTCAAACGTACGCCGTTGGGTTTCAGTGACAGTGGCGTCTGGTAGCTTAAAAAGGAACTACTTGACATTGAAAACACGGACGTTCACGTGAAATGCCCTGCTATGGCCATTGGCTGCAAATCAAATATAGATATCTATGCATTTTGAACATTAAGACATACGGTAGGCTAAGTGAACGTAAAAGATGTCATCTCAAATGCGTGCCGACATTTTAATTTTCAGATGTAGAAAATGGCTTTTTAATAGTCAAAGTGTTGATTTAATGAATAAAGATTTTGTACAATAATATAAACTTATTCTCGAATCCTTTGGAAGCAAGCCAATTTATGTCGTCAGGTTATTGCTCACAAACTGTTTGTTAATTCTCTTATGAAATACCTGGTTTCCCACATGGCTGCTGTGAAGGTGCGGTACACAATTGTTATTGCCGATATTTTGTAAAATTGGCATTGTATTATTTTGTCAAATTCAGGAATGTAAGGTTTCAAACTCACAGAAAAACATACTAAGTATCTACAATTGAGACATCTAAGACCTTAAGATCTTCTTATACTTTTCGTTTCACAAATCACACTGGTATTTTTAATAATTAACTATAAGGTTAACGGAATAACTAGCTTTTGATATGGTTAAGAATTTGATATTGTACCCATACTTCGCCTGGTATCATAAAGGGGTCACTCAGCGTAAGCTTGAAAGGCGCACCGCCGGTAGGTCTCAGATTCAATTCTGAAAAGCCGAGGTGAACAGTGAAACTCCAAACATATATAGTCTACTCTTCCCAGAAGTCTTAACTCGACATGACTCTACAGTTAATGCTGGCCGAAGCTGGGGTGATGGGCTCGCTCGCTAGATCGTAAACTCGCTCCGAAGCTAGAAATTTAAATTTCCACTGAATGGAGATTGTTGGAAGAAAGTAAAACACAAAATCACTTATACTGTAGTTGGCGATGTATTAAAGATATGCTGTCGCGGACTTCTTTGTAGAACTTTTCATGCTGACCAATTCTTACGCTCATAGTATATGTATATTTTTAATAGTTTACCCAGCGTAAGCTTAAAACGCGCACGGACGGCAGGTTTTCCTTCGACACGATTCACTGAAATCATTACTGCTCGGCTTCCTTTTGTCATAAATGAATGTTTTCCTACAGAAACCTTCCGCGAGAAATTCTTTACTGAATGGTGAAAACCACAACAAAATCCATTCAGTGGATTTAGAGATTACCCGTTACATACAGGAATCGTAGACTTGGTTTTATGTAGAGATGCCAGCGACTATCATTAAAACAAATGCATGAATTTATAGCTAGTATGGACTATGAATTCTACGTTAAGACTCATTTAATACGTCATACAACTGCACGTAGGGATACTTATAGAGGAGTGTACTAATACAAACAGAGCATTCTTTTTATATTTCTATGAATTAAAAGTGTACAGTATATCAACATTGTGGCCTTTTCTGTAATAGTTGGTGATTTAACGTGACTTATGTTTACAATGGAAATAATCACCCTTGCAAAAGTGAAATAATCTGTCAGCGAATAACGTGCTCAAGGCAGTTGCCAGCTTGCTGGCCGCCGCGAGTGCTGAAACACACTCACCTCCCCGCTGGAGTTGATTTACAATTCAATACCCCCATTACCACAAACCTACAGAATTTACTGCCTTTAAATACAGGCTACAAGTGATTTTAACATAACTTCCCGACTTTGAATGGGCGCCAAGGTTGACCATATGGGTCTTCCTGAATAAAATAGAACAACATAAATAAATGTTGCCCCGACCATGAAAAGCCTTATCCCAGGCGTAGGGCATTTGGCATGCGTTCGCTGATGTTACCAGGTTCATGCAAAACAGGAATTAATACACACATGAATTTTAACAGAAACAATCTATTGGCTGTACTATACATCTATATACATAATATACAACATGAGAAATACCCTTCAATACACTCGTGATAAATTTTGTATAGTACCTTGCCACTGAATTTAGGCTCTTAGAACAGCAAACACTTACGGCCATATTCGACCTAGGCCTACCACCCTCCTATACATATTTCACTTGTACACAAATCTACACTCGTCAGACTTTCAAGCATATCATTTGCCTATTCTTTTCACTTTGCACAGATTGAGCACGAATCTACACTCGCCAGACTTGTTGACTTCAACGCCATGACATCCTCCCATGACTTCCACAACAGATGATGAAGTGAGGTTATGAACGTCTTTTTAGGGTGTGATATGATCAGCTACCCATGGTCTACGAACTTAACCATGTCGAAAATATGTAGTCATTCAATAGCACAACGCTCAGTGAATGTCCAGTTACTGTCTCTGCTGTTCGATTACCGGACCGTGCCAGATAAATCGACCCTGGGCGCAAGAAGATATGGACCCAGCCTAAAAGCAAGAAGACCCGATCTCTAACTGTTCGTTACGGAAACCATGTCACGTAAAACGACCCTGGGCACTATTAGATCTGGACTCTGCCAATAAAGCAATAAGACGACATCTGAACACCAGACACGCCATTATATGCACTGGCGAACGGATAAATAACCCCAATGTTCCTGCCGGAACTAACTCGAGCGTGGCCCGCTCCTAGTGGAACATCCGTGTCAACACGTGAACATAAGACAGTCGAAATTCGCACTGACGTCACACAGTAGTTTTCCACTCGAAGTTCATGGGAGCTCATGCTATAAATAGCCTAGGTATTGCCTGAACTTGCCACCACAAGCCGAATTACTGCCTGTCTTTTCCGGGTTTGTATCATTTCCAGCACTCGAAAATACCAATTCATTGTACCTTTATAGTACAGCCACGAATCTAACATTTAACATTACTAGGTCAAAATAAAGCCATTAACCCCAAACCAAAATGAAATAATGCTTCTACTTAAAGTAATACAGTCTTATATATCCTTATCCCCAAAACGTAATACATCGCAAAACCCCGTATTTTATAATATCAAATATCCAAAAACCGATAATTAATAAACAATGATCCTAGTTGGTCCGGACCATCCAAAGATGAATCCGTCCACAAAAACACACAGGCACAATAAAAATCACCTCTGCAACCCCACGTTAACCCAATAGAATAAGATACGAATAAAATACCCCAAACTAACTGCACAAGGCAAAAAACAACCCGAGGGTGAGTTACTGTAACTGAATACATGCGGTTACAGTGCTAGTGACGCTTCGCCTGCAGAGAGAATGCAATTTTGTAGTGCAGTGAGCTTCGCGACTGTGTATTTTAGACTGTGGTAATAAGACTCCGTCCTCCCAGGGTTGCCAATCTAACTTTTCCATCGCGAAATAACTTATAGCTTATTTCAAACTGAGGCTAGCGCCAAATAATTTTGAATCCCACACAGCGGGACAATATTAGCTTTTTTTTCTTTTCTTGGCGGGAGAGAAGTTGTATGTAAATTAATCTAGTTTTTATTAAAAATGACGCGTTTTAATACGGACTTAGAGGATTCTATGGGTACATTAACACTAATTTTGGGATCGTTATTAACATCTTGAGCATGAGATAACCGTCAGCCGAGTTGATTCATATTACGTAAATATATGTCCAGCAATTCCCCGAATTACGGTTATCTCCCAGTTACGAATGAGTGAAATTTGTCGCCTGAGTAGTGTAAGCAATTAAACCTTTTTCCGACTGCATGTAGCATTTGTAAGGTAAGAAGGACCTTGGTAGGTGACAGAAATCTTCGAAAATGATACTTTAGGCATTCAGGACTAATTGCAAAATAAAGCACAGGATCTTGTTGGAAAAACTGAATAAACATAAAAATGAGTACCGGTATTGAATTACTCACAAATTAACATGATACATCGTGAGAGGACATGCCCACTTTTCTGAGACCCCTGTAAATAATTTCTCTTGTTGAGAGATACGCAGTCTTCATGTTGGTAGCACATATATATTTGAGTTTATTTTGTTCCTGTCAGGGGAACAGGAATGTTCTAGATTTACCATTGAGGTGAGACATTTTAGTAAAAAATTAACTTAATTTTTTAAAGAACTGATTTGTTTTTGTCTCTTGAGCATATTGTATTACTCGAAAAATTCGGGATCAAAATACACGAAACTTTTCTTGTGTAATAATATCTCATAGAGAAATGGAAATACTTGTAGAGTTGTTGTTAATTCATTTGAGGGGCTTGAGACACCTTGGTCATCAGCCCCTTGTATTTGGGAGTGTGTTGAATCTGTCTGGCAACCTGTATTGCTGTGATGATTGTAGTCGTGTGTGTAAAAGTATCTGGGACAGGGATGGAGTAGACGCTCCGGGACTTGAGCAAGGCACTATCCCGGCAATTTCCTGTAGGGAGTGTGACAAAACCCGGGGAAGAAACACACTCAGGATAACCGCTGTCAGAACCTACGATATCCGTACTTACCATACCTTCCCTCGCGACCATGGTGCACGTTTGACAAGCGCGGCTACGCCGCGAGACGAAATGCTTGTAGAATTCGGCTTGAGTAACAATACACCCCCCCCCCCCGCCCCCCATTGGTCGATCCTGGCTACGCTACTGCCGTTTGAAGCGGGATAAGATGATGATGATGATGGAAAAGACGAAGATCATATGTAGTTGTCATAATGGGGTTAGATTTTACATTTATTAGGCCTAGATTGTTCACAAACATGTCACATATACTCAATAGTGGAAGCTACATTTACATTGTTCTGCAACAGGTTTTTAAGAATGGTATTTTTCTCTTCAATAAGGTCATTCCGTCTTTTCTTGCAATTTCTTTGCTTCCAATTCCATCTTTCTCTCGAACTTGGCTTTGTCAAAATCTAACCTATCTTTCTGATATTTTAAATGCTCTTGCCTAATATTCTGCAAAACATCAACTCTAAATCTCTTCCCACCTGACCTTATTAAACGCCTGTTTTCGGAAGTGATACTAGGCGTTTCGTTTGGTACAGCCGGTATAGGGTCACCTGCTGCTACAGAGGCTGCCCCACTGCAGGAAGCAACACTTCCTTCGACTCCTTCAGATGATGTGGTTACTGGAAGATGGGTAGTTGTGCTAGTTGGCAGGAGTAGTTCAGGGTGAATATTTCGTTTCTTCTGAAATATTTCGTCCATTTCCATCGCATACTCATAGGTCTTACGACCCCTTCCTGTTTTATTAGTATTGTCAATGTACTTCTTGTAATTTCTCTCAATTACACGCCACCTATTCTCACAGTTGGCTAGGGAGACTTTCACATGAAACTCACTATTGATCTTCACAGATATAAACTCCTAGAATCTCTTCATGTTCCTAATCTCGATCGACCCACCTTATTCCTATATTTCTTGAATAGGTCTATTAAAATGTTTGTGTTGTCGTGTGACCATGACCTATATTCAGCATCATTAGCATTTTCCGGAGTGGAATGGAGTGGAGTGTCTTGAATAATCAAATATTCTTGTAGTTCGTCTGCAAAAGAAAATAGTTGAATTGTATTATACAGTATACAAATAAATAATCGTTAAGCCTTTGTATCGTATTATTAATTTCACTAGCATTACCCGTTGCGAATATTGTAGTTGTAAAGAGTAGACTTAGCAACGTCTCAATCATGATTGCTATGACTTATTTATCATTTAATTTTGAATAATAATGATAATTTGGTAAAGACCGTAAACAATCAGACCAAAATCTCACGAACGTCACGTCACATGTATTAATTATTTTAGTCTTCCAGGTATAAGATAACTTGCGTTTGGGTCGTCAATTTATAAAATGCATGAAAGTTGTGAAAGTTTTTTCTACCTACCCATAGACGCTAATTGCTTTGACCCAAACGCAAGTTGTTCCATCTTTCATACATAAAGTGTGCGTATTCATGACCGAGAATACTTTCCTGGTAAAATCTGTAGAATATTCATAATATAGCCTACTAATTAAGTTATTTTACACATACCTTGCACGTTGAGTACAAATATTCCTGTTTTCGTACGTAAAACACAACTTTACTCAAAAGCAAACTTAGTAACGGCAATGGTGCTGACATCTAACGTCAATATGGTTGACTACGTGACGTTCGTGCAGGGAAGAATCAGAAACTGTCTCCAACTGTTCCAAATCCGCGCATGCGCTCACGTACAAATCACAAACCCTATATTCTTTGTCACAAACTATCACAGATTTGCTGCACGAACAAAACTAGTAGAACACTGAGTCAAACCATGTGCTCACTGCTGTGTCTGCATACATTGCAACACTACTCGCTGTTGCCATGGAGACCGTTACCACTCTCATCTCCACTCCTCACCTCTCCATTCAAGCGGTGCTTCAACGGTTTTCACCGTTCATCTTTTGTAAATCAGAGTATAATGCTGTATGGGATGTCTGATAACTGATTTCCACAGGGGCCGCACTGCATGCTGGCCGATTACGTCAAAATACGAAGGAATAACAACCAGATGGCCGCTAGCCGCATGTTTTTCAGCGCTACCCGTCTAATTCATCCCATGAAATCTCACATTTGAGAGCGTAATAGGCTCATGTGTTACAACAACACGACGGTTGTTGGCAGCATATTGACAATGGCTGCTGTATTCAGCAACGACGAGTACACGGACATTATACTAATCTATGGTAAATATATATAAATTTTCTAGAAGATTTTCCACTACAGCTGGTGCTACAACATTTGTACCAGCATGATGGTGCTCCCTCACACCTTCCGAGCCGTTACGGAATATCTGGATGCACGATATCCTGAACGGTGGATAGGTCGTGGAGGACCCTGGCAGAGGCCACCACGATAGCCTAATCTAAACCCTCTGGACCTCTTTCTGTGAGGCTACATCTAATCAAAATTCTACGAAACAGTGCTAGAAAATTTTGATCAATTAAAAGAACCAATTCGTTAAGTTAGTGATGCAGTGACACCTGAAATGTTAAGGCGTGCCCATGCAGACGTTGCGAGACGTATTCGGCACTGTATTCACCACCAGAGACAATTCTTTGAGCATATGCATTATAAATGGCTGTAGATGGACACTTTACGTATAAGGTGCGTTCAAAAAGTAACGAGCCGGAGGTTGGAATGCGCAAACCGGTGACGACATCACCTAATCGTGGCGTGTGTAACGAGGTGTGGTTCCGACCTGAGCGTGGAAGGTCACAGCCCGTTGCTAGAGGGCACGCGTGCATGTCACGTGACGATACAAAGCGAGCAGCAGCATACATCAATCATCCATCCAAGACCAAGACAGTAGGCCATTCGACATGCTTCCTGGTGTGGTTGAAGACTCAGGGGCACCCATTGGACACACACTTTCCGCAAGTGCAGTCGTTCCTTCATGATGGTGTGCACACTTCCGACGCTCAATCCGACCACGGCGGCTATGGCGTTCACTCTCACTCGGCGGTCCTGGGTAATGAGTGCATCAACCAGCTGGACGTTGTCGTCGGTAATGCAGGGGGGTGCCCTAGACCGGGCATCATCGGCTAACGACACCCGTCTCTCCCTGAAGCGCTGGTGCCATGCCTTGACCCTTGCATGGGACATGCAATGTTCGCCGTACACTTGTGACATTCGGCGATGAATGTCCGTTCCCCCTACTCCTTTCGCTGTCAGAAACCGAACAACACCTCTTTTCTCTTCGTTTGACGCCTCCATGTCACTGTTTGCAATGCGTCTGGCAACGTTGGAAGATTGATGCATGCTGCTGCTCTCTTTGTATCGTCACGTGACGTGTACGCGTGCCCTCTAGCGGCGGGCTGTGACCTTCCACGCTCTGGTCGGAACCACACATCGTTACACACGCCACGATTAGCCGATGTTGTCACCGGTTTGAGCATTACAGCCTCCGGCTCGTTACTTTTGAACGCACCTGATATTATCCAAGTGTAATATTTTAATTTATCTTTTTTCTACGCTTTGTAGCAAGCATATGTATGTTTTTTGGCCATGTAGCAAGCAATGCTATGGTATAGTGGAATTTCTGTACATGTAAAAATTAATGTGCTATGAAACTTTCATTTCTGCTTCTTTGGAGTATTTACAAATGAACCCTGTTTATTACAGAAATCGCTGTTTGCAAAGGAGCATTGAAACTTGGTATACAATATTTCGGATGTTGTGCATCAATTTGCAGTAATTTTACTACACACGTACAGTAACAGAATTACTATTATTGTTATTATTATTGTCACTATGATGTCTGTACTAGACTGTAATAATAAAATAACAATAGTGACACAGGTTATCAGACAGATTCTTGACGCACTCAAGTACATAGGGCTACATGACCACTATTTCGCAAAGCCCCTAAGGAACCAACAGGACTTATTTATAATTACAGTACGATGTAATTCTACATACCGCGTAAAGGCATCGATCTCAGTATTGATGTACAGTCTGCACAACATCAGAATTGATGCAGGTGGGTCTAGCCCTGATGGTATGTGCTTGAACTATCCATTAGCTCTTGATTGCAGCTCGGTTCAGCAGAGAAGGCAGACGTCTTTTTGGTATCTCATGTGCATACAATGTGAGAGATTCTGTGGGATTGTGACTAGATTCTCCATAGATTAAAAGTATGTGTGTGTACTCGTTGTTGGTGAAAACCTCAGCCATTGTCGATATGTTGATAACAACGTTAATGCTGCTGGACCACGTGCAAACCTACTATTCTACGCTCGCCAGAGAAGCTTCATAACGCTATGGGGCGCATTAGATGGGAGCATTGAGGAACATGCAGAGAGCGACCGTCTATATTTTATCTCGTGGCATTCTGACGTAACCTGCTTGTATGCAAATTTATCCCTTAGCAATTCAGTAATTAGACTTCCCCTTTATCATTAGTACATGCGGGACACTTATAAGTAGATTGCACGATGCAAATGAGCCACCTGGTGTATACTGTATATTTTATCTTTGGGCGAAATATTTGCAGTATTATGTCGTGTCTCATGGAGGAAATGTCTGCACTTAAAAAAAAAAATACGAGCCTTACAGTAGTTGCATATGATGTGTAACATCTGACATAGAAGAAACCTCACGTGAAATTGTTGATACACCGGTATTTTATACTATTATTGGCACAAATATTAATCTATTGTAAAAGGGAGTGTTTTACAGATATTGTAGTTTATAATACGGAACTCATTTTATTACATGACTAGCAGAAGTACCCGCTCTTCGAACGGTCTTCGGTATTAATAACCAGACGTTATCAATTGAGCTACGGTTGAAATGGTTAGGGGCGTGTCATTCCTTCATAAGTTTATCAGAACGAGGTTAGTTTTCTGTGTATATCGCAGACACTGATTATTTAAGGGCCATAAAATGTGGTTTTCGGAGACCCTTTATAGACTTCCTAGTTTTGTGTCACACATTGAGAAGCGCAACATATGCTTTGGTCATCCTTCTAGTATATTTTTTATTTTTCGCCTATTTTAGGATGTATTTTGAAAAGTTGTTCCTTCCTTCTATGAGAAGTACGTTCAAGAGTTTTCTAAATGATTGCTGTATTGACTCATGGTTACAATACTTAATTTTACGATGCTCCAAGCACCCGAACATGAATTATAGGCGTACATAAACATAAATATATATATATCAATCACACAGTATCAAACAAAATCATCTTTACAATGAACCCGTTTGTCGACAAAAAATATGATAACTTAAAATGTGCTCTCAAACTAAATTGACCTAACGTGTACTTCCTGACGTGACAATAATATTGAAAACCTCGTAGACGAAACGCAATATATGTCAAATTAAAACTGACCCTCACCGTTATGGAAAGTCCCCATCCCCAGGAAGATCCCCTTAATAAATTATAAAGGCATGTGGTGCATGAAAATTCGGGATTTTTAGCCTCCAATGGCCCAAATTCCCAAAAGCTGCAAAAACACTATTTCAATCCAGGAATTTTTGAAAATAATGTTGCTGTTTGGAGATTTAATAGACCTTCTGTACAACATATCACACGTGTAAGTCACGTGTAAAAATTGTAGGGTACCCCTTGACCCCCTTAATCGCATTTTTGTATTTTACAGTCTATGTTTGATTCCACGATAACCTTATAGCCATTTGCAAACTTTCACAGAAATGTAATAAATTGAGTGGCATTGCTTCTTACAGAAATAAATGGAAAGTTGGATGTCACCTCTTGTGATACTGTTGTCTTGTTTACCGGCTTGCATTACTTCATTAGTTTCTTCTTGTTCTTCTTTCCCTTCTTTCGGATGGGCCAGCTAAGGCCCACGTCGTTCAACTTTTCAGTTTGGCGAGGAACTTGATGTTTGCCCAATATTCGCGCATTATCTGGCTATGTATCTCCTTTCTCTCTTTTGTCCAGATGATACCGGTTTTCTTACAGGGTGGTCTGTCCTGAAAACTCTTCTGTTTAAGTATCTTTCTGAGATGTGATCGGCTTCGAATATCGCTTTTCATTATCTTCAGTTCTTGTATATCCTTGTTAACTATTGTTAGCGACGGTGACAAGCTCTTTCTATTCCCCCAGTAGTCGAGAAGCCGGTTGGTTAGTCTTGTTGGGTTCATCCATGAGACATGTCCGTAGAAAGCCAGACGTCTCTTCCTGGCCACATGTGTGATTTTCTCAGTATATTTATATAGCTCCTGATTTGGTGTTCTTCTGCACTCGTCATCTATTTATTAGTTTATTAAATGAAATTAGTTTTCTGGGAATATCTCAGAAACGTAGTTTTAGAGCCTTAAAACGTAGTAGCCTCCGAGCCACCGAGGGGCTAAAAATGAGTTTTGTCTCGTCCTTGTACATCATAATATAATAATAATCATAATAAGAATTTATTAATATGGGGATAGCAATATAATAGACCTTTAGTACCACACCCGCCCGTGTAAATCACGTGAAAATATTCAATAGTACCCCTTGTCCCCCTTAAGCGCATTATATACATATTGATGAATTTTACAGCTTAAGTTGGTTCCGTGATAACCTTATAGCCGTTTGCGAACGTTCACAGTAATGTAATAAATGGAATGGCATTGCGTCTTACAGAAATTGATGGACTTCAGAGAATGTGTTGCCATGGTTACCGGATTGCATTCTTTCAATAGCTTAATAAATGAAATTAGTTTTCTGGGTATATCTCAAAAACTGTTTGTTTTAGGACCTTACAGTGTGGTTTTCGGGGCCCGTAGGGCTCCTGAGTTTTGTTTCTCACATTGAGACGCTGAAAATGAGCTGTGTCTCGTCTTTTTACGCCCATTTTAGCATGCATTTTAAGGGGGTAGGCCCTCTTTTATGAAGGGTATGGAGAAGAGTTACATCAATGATTACTTTCGTGCCTCTGATGGACATCTGTATCAAATTTTACGTTGATCCACTCAGCCGTTCTCGAGTGATACGCGTGCAAAGTTGTACACAGACAGACAAACAGACAAAAAAAATGTTTTTGCGCCCAACCGTCATAAACCAGTCTGAAACGCGTTAATAACTCGAACTTCCGTGGAAATTCAGAAAAAACAGACAAACTTTCATTTTTATATATATAGAGATTTGTAGCTTCCACCAGCACTAGCCTAAATAATGAATACGATATGGATCAACTTGATTAATAGACGCGACACCTCTCATAAGCTTAAACTCCTTATTAACTGGACCTCTTGATTCATAGACCAACACGTAATTTCATATGGATTCTGTTAAAATGGGTCATATTGATATGATAAATATCGTGATAATCTCGTAGCAAAAATATATACCCCGTCCGGGATTCGAACCCGAGATCTCTAGATTCACAGTCATAGGCGCTAACCCCACGGCTATTTCGACTACGCAAATATTGTGCACAAGATGGTGACTTATTTCCACGTTCCAATAATACTGCAATACGGAATTAAGTTTCATTTATATTTTGCTTGTTTCGATAATGTTCCTGCGTGAAATTTAGTTTAAAATGCCTTATGAATAGGCCCTCTTGTGAGTAAAGAGAATGTATTCAGCAATAGTTCATGAAGGCTTGCTCAATTCTCGTATAACCACAACGATTATATTATATTGATGACTGCATTACCGTTATGTGGGTTAATATTTGAATAGTCATTGTGCAGAAACATAATACCGGCAATGCCGACTACTTGCAATGTTTGATATTAAGGCATTTTACTATTTAAATACTGATACGAAGACTTCGAACATGTACCATGTGCTTGTTTCAATCACTTTACACCAGAGTTCACATGAGCGTTTACCGTTCAGTATGTCATATACATTCCACAAGTCCGCGAGTACGTCATGGTATCAATTTCCGACACCGCGCACTCATTGTTTCTCTTACCACTGCCAGCTGGATCTTACCGCTGCCAGCTGGATCGATCGATCGAGTTCGCAGTGCGTCTTACACTTCCGTTCGATCCACCACTGCCAGCTAGCACACTTCCGTTCGATCGAACGGACGTGTGCCAGCTGGTGCCACCTTGATCGTTCCGATCCATTTCCGTCCCATTTTTCAAAATCACTCCCACAAAAATATCCAGCAACCGAGTGGAAAGATGTTACACATCAAAAAGTGTATTGTATTTGATTCTCTTCCCATCCCCACTATTATATCTATGTACATGGTGGAAATATATTGAGTAACACACAGCATATATATAGACATAAGAAACAGATTTCATTAGCTGAATGTGTGGGTTTAGCCGTCAGGCTCGCCGTAGTGTGAAGGACAGATTATACTGACCTGTCTGTAGTCACGTGACAGAATTCCTTATCAAAGGCCACTCGACATATTAAGAGTCTAAATGGGTGGGGATTTCACTTTGTGACTTTGTGTCTCTACATTGCCAAGAAGACGACAGCAAACACATGTTGTGTCATTAATTGGCTTTGAGCGTGGACGGATATTTGGGCTGTGAGAGCCTCTTGGTGGCTGAATGGCACTCGTATGGATTGTGAAGTATTGGTAATTCATACAAAGTGAAAGCTTTGTGAGGCTGAATAGTGTCACAGGTGACGTGCCTCACCAGTGCCCTGTCAAAGCAATTATAAACGTATGGACAGTAGGATCGATAGGGCCACCCTAACTGACAGACCAGAGGCCGTTCGTGCAGACACAGCAACCATGGCCCACCCATTTGTACACACGAATAAGACATAATCGATTGTTGGAAGTGGACCTACGTTCCTCCTACACCTCGTTTCACCTGGCAACTGCTCATCACAGAGAACATCTCCAGTCGTATTGATAGAGTCTACAATGGGGAGATGAATTGAATGTAATGGAATTCAGTGACACGTCTTTGCTTTTTGTTGTATGATAATTCATTTTAGTGACTAGATAGATATTAGTCATTAACCCGTTATAGAAATGTCATACGGGCTTGCCTGTTCAGTCTTTTCTCCAACATGACTCAGTTCTTTGTCCGGTTACCGTTCTGCTAAGGAGAAGGCATGCATTCATGAATGGACAGCGCAGCCCAATCAGGTCTCTGCCAGTCCAAAACTGTCCCAAACCCGAACGCCCACTGTGCAGCCAAAAAAACAGAACAGTGTAATTTCTACTCAAAAGCCAAAGTCAAGCAAGTTGGCAAAGATGTCTGGAGTTCTGGTCTCCCTGTGGCGTCTTAAATGTCGGACAATATGGACGACGTTATCTATTCATAAGACATTCAAAAATTCATAGCGGAGTAAATAGTACGAAATGTTCTATGGTGGTGTGTTGTTGTTTATTCCATGTGATTTAATGTAATGGATAGTTACAAATAATGTGGTGTGTATTTCTCATCCCACATATTTCTTACAAGTGCTAACACATTTGTTTTAATCATTCATGTCTAGAAATTCTGTGAATGAAATTGTCAAAATCCACCATGGCGGCCGCGCGTATTAATTCATCAGCATTCATCTCTGCAATCGTAAAATTTTACATAGTGGTAGAGACCACTAGAATAGGCCTACCATTACATGCCATCTATATTTCATGAATGGGATACTTTAAAAAATATGATGATTATGATGATAACTGTTGTTTTAGGGGGCATAACATCTTGGTTATGGGAACTAGGTTATGATGGGATCAAACGATGTTATGGAAAAGTTATTTAACTTACATAGAATAACACGAGCGCTACATACTGTATATTGAGGAGCACTCTAGAATATTATCTGCCAGATCGTTTAATTTGTATCAATGCTAAAATCGAACTATTCCATTATTGGAATGGTTTATGTTCTTCACGTTATACCGTATACTCGTACTACGGCATGTCGCACGAATCAAGATCTTCTGGGAGCCCACTTCTCCGGCGTTTCTTTGTCTATATGGCAACTAACCTGAAATCAACCCATTTTCATTATTTAGTTACTTTAATATGTTTTCAATTGTGCAATTAATTTTCTTTGATTGGCATTACTGATGTACAAATGAAGTAAGCAAGAAAAGTTGTTGTTAATTCATTTCAGAGCCTTGGGACATCTTGGTTATCAGCTCCGTGTAATTGGGTGCATGTTGACCTTGTCTGATAACCAGATAATAGTAGTGGGTGTAAGTGTATTAGGAACAGCGATGAGGTATTTGTCCCACAACTTGAAGTAAGTTACTATCCTGGCATTTGACTGGAAGGAGCTTGGAATAACCCAGGGAAAGACCACACTCAGGACAGCCGAGCCGTGGTGCACCATGCAACGAGCACGGCTACGCCGCGGGAAGCTAGAAAAGCGAGAAGAGGCTGAATATCGCTGAAATATGCGATTTTGAGGTCGCTAGATTGTAAATATACAAGAAATTGTAACGATGTGAAATGACATGCAAATATGCAAATTACATTTATTTAGGTCGAATGGATTCTTCCCAAATTTTTCTGGGGTACAACTGTTTGTTTGCAGGCAAGGAATTCCATACACTTCCTTATTCTATTTATGAGGCCCTCCGTGAGATCTTCGTGTGTTTTGGTGTCTTCGTATCAAACTTAAAGAGATGTTACTGAGCTCTCAGCATTAGTGATGATGCATTTCCCCTTCATAGTTGTCTACCAAGGAATATTAGTCTTACTTTAGTACCTTTTGTCACGTCTGCATTTATTGAAGATATTCTTCTGCCACTTGTATTCGTAAAGTAGCTAGACAAAAAGTAAATATCTACATCTCAATACAAATAGTTGCTAGTGTAGTTTAATTATCTCTGAACAGAAACATAATTATCGCATGAGATGTTGTGAAACCCGACGCAATAAGATGGTACATTATGAACACAATCACGGCTCTCCAATATTTGGAGTACTAATTTGCCAACACACTTGGTACAACTAAGCCTTTGATGTGGTTGTGTTGCAAATTGGAAATTAGATACCTGAGTTATTAATTGCTAATTTGCATTAACCTTTGTAAAGCAAAGGGCGTAGGAAATACGTGGGGGTAACATTGAGGCATTTAAATAAGGCCATTAAACAACTGCCAGGTGGGTAACGATGTAAATAGAGAGCTATTATCTAACCATAGACAGCAGGTAATTTCACTTCCTTCCATATATCACGTATGGGGTTCTTGTGATAGGAGACAGAAGTATATTTGGCGTAAATAATAGAATTTTAAATTATAATTGACAATATCCATCAGACTGATCAGAGAGTTTGCTAGTAGTTTGTTCGTAGCACTCACGGAAATGAGGCAAGAAAATGAAGGAAATTAAATTTATAATATACGGTGCGTTCAAAAAGTAACGAGCCGGAGGCATAGTTACAGAAACCAGTACCTGTATTTTAGAAGTATTGGCCCTGGCTGTTGAGGCACTTGACCCACTGTGACACGAGGCGGTGAATGGCTGTCTCATAAAATTCCCTGGGCTGCGATGTGAACCAGTTCCGCACGTACAGCTGGACGTCGACGTCCGAGGTGAACCGTTGGCCCCGCAGAGCCCTTTTCAGGGGATCAAACATGGCGTAATCAAAGGGAGAGAGGTCTGGACTGTAAGGAGAGTGGCCGAGAACCTCCCATTTGAATTTCTGCAGGAGTGCCGCGACTGTGTTGGCCGTATGAGGTCGTGCATTGTCGTGGAGCAGAATGACCCCTCAGATGAGATTGCCTGGTCATATTGTTTTCATCGCTTGGCGAAGGGTGGTCAAGGTTTGCGAGTAACGCTGGGCATTCACTGTTGCCCGTGCGGCATGAAGTGTATCAGAAGGGGGCCATCTTGGTCAAAGAAGGACGTCAGCATTACCTTTCCTGCACTCGTGTGGATGGCCTTGCCTTTTTTGGGTGGTGGTGACCCTGGATGCTACCACTGGAGGCTTTGTCGTTTGGATTCTGGTTCGAAGTGATGACACCATGACTCACCTCCAGCCACCACTCGTGCCAGGAACGCATTCCCTTCCCTCGAATAGCGCTGCAGATAACCAAGACAGTGGGCCATCGACATGCTTCCTGGTGTGGTTGAAGACTGTGAGGCACCCATTGGGCACACACTTTGCGCAAGTGCAGTTGTTCCTTCATGATGGTGTGCACACTTCCGACGCTCAATCCGACCACGGCGGCTATGGCGTTCACTGTCACTCGGCGGTCCTGGGTAATGAGTGTATCAACCAGCTGGACGTTGTCATCGGTAATGCAGGGGGGTGCACCAGACCGGGAATCATCGGCTAACGACACCCGTCCTTCCCTGAAGCTCTTGTGCCACGCCTTGACCCTTGCAAGGGACATGCAGTGTTCGCCGTACACTTGTGACATTCGGCGATGAATGTCCGTTCCCCCTACTCCTTCCGCTGTCAGAAACCGAACAACACCTCTTTGCTCTTCGTTTGACGCCTCAATGTCACTGCTTGCAATGCGACTGGTAGCGTTGGACGATTGATGCATGCTGCTGCTCACTTTGTACCGTCACGTGACGTGCACTCGTGCCCTCCAGCGACGGGCTGTGACCTTCCACGCTCTGGTCGGAACCACACCTCGTTACACAGGCCACGATTAGCCGATGTTGTCACCGGTTTGCGCATTCCAGCCTCCGGCTCGTTACTTTTTGAACGCTCCTTATATTATACAGCATTTTAATGCAACACTCAATTGTTATCATAAATATCCATGAAAAAGTACAAAATTCGAATTTGTTTAAATCGAAACCAATTTGTCTTAAATCAAAAATGATATAACCAACATTAACATTTATCGAGCTTAAAATACATTTAATCACAATTGTTGGTGAGAATTCTTATTTCATCACATCAGTCACCATTCAACTTAGACAGACTGAATGTCAGACATATTTAAAATAAAAATATATCTACCTATCCTCTCTTAATTATGTAATGTAATGCGTCTTACAAACCAAATACAATAGCAAGTTTACTTACGTGTAACCTTTTTATTTCTCACTGCAATACACTTCAATGACCTACCATCTCAACCGAATTCATCTATTCCGAATCTATGATGGGAAATATCATTGAGAAATCTCGCACTCAAAACCGAACCTAAAAATGTGAATTTCAATGCCTTATCTTATTACTATATATTGAGCTTTGCTTGCTAAAATTAAATCGGCCTTACTGTATCTTGTACTCATGCCAAGAGAACATCTACGAGCACAAATCGTGCAATTAACGGAATTTCAGGACTATCCTACCAAAGATTTGGACGTGAGGTGTGTATTAATATAGGTGACGGTATTTCAGGCAGGTTCACATCCTCATCATGGTTCCGAATGGCAGCTGGACACAAACCCACGACTGGAATGCCAGAATAGGCTAGTAGCTATTGCTGGTTGAATGATGACCACAGAACAAATTAGTACTGATTTACACCCTTAGTGTCGGCTTGAATTATAAGAAACCCTTTGCTGGAAGCTGTGCTACCACCAGGGATGGCGTTTGCCAATCTCCCCTTTTATACGTCATATTCATGCAGCCCCCACAGGGGCTCACATCTAGTGGGACGTGGGCTTGCGACCACGGGACCCCAGTTGAGTCCGGCATTGCTTCCACTTAGTTGTGCCGGGCTCCTCTCTGTCTTCTTTCCCGTCGACCTCTCTTGGTCAACTCTTATTCTCATCCGACCCCGAAGGTATTAGGATATCCGAGGCCTAGGGAGTCTCTTCCATTCCCGCCTTAATTGACCCTTCTCTCATTTTCCTGATCCCTCAGTCTTCTAGGGATCAGCCTTCTTTATCTTTTCATTATAGTTCCTTTTCTCTTTAAGATCCCCGCCCCGTTTTTATGAATTGGGTCCACGCGTATCTAAATTACATTTTGTGAGTATTTTAAATCTCAACCACATTTTGTATATATTTTCAATCTACATTGCATATTGTAAGTATTTTCGATCTTAACTCCATTTAATAAGTATTTTCAATCTAAATTGCATTTTTTTAAGTATTTTGAATCGCGGGCTGACATGTTGTGAGATTTTTGAATCTAAATTACATTTTGTAAGTATTTTGAATATCAATTGCATTTGGTGAGTATTTTGAATCTCATATGGCATTTTCAATTTAACTTGCATTGTGTATTTTCAATTTCAATTGCATTTTGTAAGTATTTTGAATCTGCGTTGCATTTCATAAGTATTTTCAATCTAAGTTGCATTTTGTAAATATTTTCTATTTCAATTGCATTTTGTAAGTACTTTGAATTTCAATTGCATTTTGTGAGTATTTTGAATCTGACATTTTCAATCTAAATTGCATTATATAAGTAATTTCAGTTTCAATTACATTTTGTAAGTATTTTGAATCTCAATTGCGTTTTGTAAGTATTTTCAATTTCAATAGGATTTTGTGAGTATTTTGTAAATATTTTGAACCTAAACTAAATTTTGTGCGTATCCTTCAATCTAAATTCTTTTTGTGAGTATTTTCCTTCGAAATTACCCCTTGTAAGTACTTCCACTCTCCATTTTGTGAGTCGTTTCCATCTAACTTACATTTTGTAAGTATTTTTAGTCTAACTTAATTTTCGTTATGGTTTCCATTTCATTGCCATTTTCGCTATCATTAGGGGCCGATAACCTAGATGTTAGGCCCCTTAAGACAACACTTATCATCATCATATTCATGCAGCCTGTGTAATATGGTATCGCAGAAGACACAACTGGAGGGAAGAATGACACCGAGTTGTTTTAGTGATGAAAACAGATTCTACTTTGGTCGCTTGCGAATGTGACATCGAACAGCAGAATGACAACTACCAGAGTGTAAGCGACAGCAGCATACACGACCAATTCCTGGCATTACATTGTGGACAGCTATGGACTACAATGAACGTACAGCTCGGTCTTGCTCGAGGGACGACTGAACACTGAATATTATCCAGCCCATTCTAGTTAGATATTGCTGTTTTGAGGGGCGGAACAGCGTGGTCATCTTCCCCTTAGCCCAGTCTGTTGATATTCTTACAATGTCGAGGAGATGTCCTTTGCAAAACATGTACACATACTCCTCGCGTTACTCAACGCGTTCATCACGATGTTCGCCAAATCCCCTGGCCAGCACAAGCACCAGACCTGAAGCCCATTGAGGGTGTGTGGGATATGAAGAGATGGCATCTGCTCCGGTCTGCATTATCGGCATGATCCCTTGACGGATTGCGACAACAGATCTCCCAAGAAGACATCCGACACTTCTATGATCGTCTCAATACACAACTACTGACTGGTCTGCATTGCTGCTAGAGGATGCTACACAAGGTACTGAAATTATTGTGGAAGAAAATATGTCCATAGGTTTTCTTCATATACAGTGTAAAATTTGCTTGCTGTTTGACTGAAACTACATTCATGTGATACCATTGTTTCAAGGCGTTCATTTTTCATTGTTCACATGCGTACTAATATAAAGTTGAGTGCAGGCAGTGGTGAGACGAGTTGCACAGGAGTGGACTTCACATCGCTTAATCACGTAAGTTCAGAATCCACTCCAACCTGACCATTTAAAAAAATCACAGATATCCCACTAAGCAAGCAAACTTGTAGATCAGCCACCACTATCAATATTTAAAAAAAAATCACATTTAACTAACAAATTTTGTCTAGTTGTGCTAGATTAATGACTACTCCAATTAAATCAGTTTATATATTGTAAATGTCATAACCCATACTTGTAGACACATGTTTAATAGCCTAATTGTAAAGGATCTGATGATGATCGCTTGACGTTCGAAACTGGTCATCCAAGTATATTTATTAATTTCATGTCATTTTGTCAGTATTAGTGAAATACCAATTTCAATTGAGTACAATCCTGTTGACCGACTGAAAATCATTAAATTTCGATTACTAAGGCAACACTGAAAATGGCTTCCAACACGATAATGTACTGACATAGTTTCAGCTATTTGTTGGGTCCTGATCAAACGCCGAGGAATTAAAACGTGCCGGTCGGCGGGGCCGATTGTACTCCATCGGAGCACTGATAAATGTTGGCGATCGAGTATTACTGGAATGAAAATGACAGGGGAGACTGGAGATCCAGAAAGAGATCCGTCCTTCCTCCACATTGTTAAGCAAATATGGACTCGCTTTGACTGAGATTTGAACATGGGATGCTACGATGAAAGCTGACGTCTACCCATCTGAGTCACGGATGGGTCCTAGAAGCATTATTCAAATGACAATGTTCAGTCTTAAACGCATATCAAGTTTGCTGGAGAGAAGCAGACCCTAGAAATGTGTATCCACTGTCGTTTCAAAACATGCGGGAAAACTGTTGGAAATGTACTTTTAGAGGAAGGGCTTTGAAGAAAATGATGAGCGATACGAGTACGTAACAATTTATTATACATACCTGTAGAAGATTTAATGAAAATAAGCCCACTCTTCTAAATTTCTGAGAATAAAATAGAAGGTGCTTCATGCTTTGACTACATAACTGTGCATCATCTAGATAAATAACCAATTTCTCTATGCAACGGACTGGATTAGGAACGTCTTCTCAGGGCGGAAAATAGGATTATTGATCTCTTTGGACATAACAGGTGCATTTGATAAGGCTTGGATGCCGAAAATTTTGTATCAGCTAAAGTAGAAGCAATGCCCACGTAATCTGTACAAAATCACTTAAGCGTACTTCAGCAACAGGAAAGTAAAACTTCAAATTGGAACAGCAATTTCAACTAAATACATCAATAAAGGATTCCCCCAGGGATCTACCTGCAACCCAGGATTTTGGAATATCCTATATGATGACGTCCTCCAAGTACCTCTTCCCAAATATTGCAAGATGGTTGCTTACGCAGATGATGCGCTTTTGTTAATTGAAGCTGACAATGATGCTGATTTAAGCACTCGAGCTAACGCAGCGCTACATACAGTACTTTGTTCGACTGGGGTTTCAAAAACAAGCTCCAATATAACCCACTGAAAACTAAAGCTATGGTTGTTACGAGAAGGAGAAATCTGATTAAGCCACAACTCACGATGAACGGACAGGAAATCGCACTAGAAGATCAACTTTTATATCTGGGAGTGCTACTGGACAAACATTCAACCTTCAGGCAACATTTCAATAAACTAAAGCTTAAATCAGATAAATATCTTCAGGCCATTTCTACCGCGTGCAAGCCGTCATGGGGAATAAACTCTGAAGTACTCCGCCTTATATACTACACAACCTTTGTTCCGCTAATACTGTATTGTGCTTCATCATTTCGTTCTACACTTGGAAAGCAGTGGGCTAAGGAAAAACTTCTGCAAATTCAGAGAGGAATCGTACTTCGAATTTCTCGCGCCTATCGCACAATATCTACGCAAGCAGCCCTTGTCATCGCTGGAATAGAACCCTTGTTCTTTACCGCCACAGGAACGGCCGAACTCACGTTAATGAAGAAAAACATAACATCTCCTGCACCAATTCTTGAAACCGAAGTGGAGAAGAACTGTCTTTTCCTGGAATCCAGTCACCCTGATATCTTCAAGCCCTATGTTTGCAATAGCTGCTCGGTCAACCACGACTGTTATATTTATACAGACGGCTCCCGCACCCCTAATAACACTGAATGTGACAAAGTGGGATGTGCAATCGTTGTCTACAAGAACAACAGCGAAGTGTTTTCAGCCCAATACAAATTGTCATCCAGCTGCTCAGTTTTCAAGCCGAGCTATGGGCCATCAAGTCTGTAGTGGAGTGGTGTGAACACAACAACAGAAGTACTCGGATACTGAGTGACTCACAGGCTGCATTGACCACAATTAATGACAAGTACAATCTCAACCCAATTGCTGCTATAGTAAGATCTAGAGCACAGCAGTGCCCACATATCTGTCTTTCCTGGATCCGAGGACACACTGGTTATCCTGGAAATGAAAAGGCAGACATCCTCGCAAAAGCAGCCTCCTCATCCAACATTGGAATTACGTACAATAAACTACCACTAAGTTATGCCAAAGCCCAAATCAAAAAACATCTAATAAGACAGTGGAACAACCTCCGGGCATCCAGTACAAAAGGTTCTGTCACAAGGGAATTATTTTTCCCCGACATACATAGACGACTCATGAGCAAAACATTAGTGCCCGAATTCAACCTTACGCAGTTTCTCTATGGTCATCGAAAGTTTAAGTGCTACTTCGAACGTTTTAAAATTAATATTGCAGGCGATTACTTGTGCTTGTGTGGCTCTTCTCAAACCGTGGACCATTTACTGTTCGACTGTGCCATGTTTGGCAGGACAAGATTCGATCTTGAGTGTCACCTGAACAATTGTAATATGGAACTTTCAAAACCATTATTCCACCTGTTTAAGAAATCCTGTTGTTACAAACAATTCCTTAAGTTCATTCACCACATCTACAATACTCTAGTTTCATAATTTTGTGTTAAGGACCAATAATAATTAACCGATCAAAACTATAACCCTAATATACTCATGTACAATAGGGTTCAAACTGTTCGGATATTCAATAAATAAATAAATAAATAACAAATTTCCATTCTATTAATGCTTCAATAGGAGAACTGATGTTGGTGTGTACTAAATAATAACTCACAAGAACAGACCTGGATGGACATAATGCACGTGGCAAGAACGTATCAGATATCAAAGCAATTAATTGTTAATGCCACGTTTGTCAGTGTAAAGTGTTAGAATTACAAGTGCTGTGTGATGCGGGGGGCTATCATCGGTAGTTTGATTAAATGTCGCTTTTACTCCGCGCACGTATATTAACATTTTCGGAATTACTCCATCGACAAAATTCGGAAGAGAGCACGATATCCAACGATATTGCAATGTGATTTTGTATTCTGTTAAATATGTTTGGATCCCCCCCCCCCCCCATCAATTTCAGGGCATGACATAGAAGCCATTCCTTATTTGCCTAGAGGGCATATTAAGTTTCCATGAAAAGGAAACATATTTTTCAAATTTTATCGGCCAAATAACTACCAAGGTGATTGTAAAATTTGAGGGCCTCATTTCGTAAATTAAAAATAACCGTTTGTGCCCTGATTCCGGCTAGATCGATTTTATCCCCATAGACGCTTCTAAATTTCTGAGAAAGAAATAGAAGGTACTTCATGCTTTGACTACACAACGGTGTACTATCTAGATAAATAACGAATTTCCATTCGATTAAGCCTGGTACATGCCATTCCGCTGTCCTTTGGTGGTTTTTTTTGGGGGGTTTGATGCGACACAGTTCTGGTAGGAGCTGTGTTTATGTTCCATATTAATGGAACCCCTGTGCCTCCAGCCTCCCCTTTTTATGCAATGTCTGATGTTTTGTAAACTATTCAAAAGACGTTTGTCCAAAGTGCATTTTTCAATTCCCTCTGTTTAAAAAGTTTGAGTTCTGTGAAAGGTTGGCTGCACCTTTGTATTGTACACATTGCCTGGCCAGATTATTGTGATCGTTCTTCCATTTCTTGTATTAATCTGCTATTAGCTTTAGGCTATTCACTGTACATACGTATGTTCTATTGGAGGACGTTTATTTATCGTCTATTGTTCCACGTTTGTTGGCATCTTAGTAGTGTACTCGGAGTGACACTACTGGTTTTTCTGAGTGATTTTAGAGGCACCTAAAAGTTTCAGGGTATTATTTCTTGTTGCTTTTTAAGGAATTTTTGTTACAACTGTGTTGCAGATTCAAGGGTTAATGCTTGTTCTTTGTCCCAAATCCATTCATTTATATTGTTCTAAGTTATTTCTCAATTTTGTCCTAACTTCATTATCATGAGGAAATTAAGGTATCACTCACCCTTCAAAAGGGCGTTTGCTTTTATGCAACTAGTAAATTGCGTTCTTTAACCATGAAAAATAAGCCAACAAATGGCCGTATAGAGTATGAAGTCTCTGTAAGATTGGTAAAGAAAATGATAGGAATAGGGAAATACTCGTATTCAGGGTAGAGAAAAGCAGCACATATAGAAATACACACCATGAACGTGCACGTGATGATAATTATCTGGCCGCGTATTGGATACAGGATGTTATAGTTATGAGTGCAGATATTCATTGTAGCATTTGAGAACGAAGTACTGAAAAAATAAAGAACAGTATATTTTGTAGGACACGAATGTTGATTTTTTTTGAGAATACTTATAGCCTACGTTGTTTTCAGAGTAGGTAATACGCTCTGTCTTGATGATACTTATGAATAGCCTTGCTTCGATAGCAGTCATGTGACGCACCATTCATGTCCGACTGCCTGTACCATATAATAGCTCAAGGTTGCCTCTACTACACCACTCCATTTTATGAAACGTTTGTGTCCGAGAGGTTTTGTGTTAAAGGCAGCCTCTTCACTGCACCGATATGCTGTTTGTTGTTGGCGGGTATTTTTTCGTTTTAAGGGCTTCTGAAAACATTGGTATTCAGTCCCGGCAATGGAAAAGTATCAAACAACCTATATGAATATGGGTTTAGTTCCACGTACTTTTCAAGTGTGATAAATAATCGTTATTTCCTTCCCCAATGAATTGAACTCACTAACGTGTTGACCGATTGACTTTTAATATAGATTCATTTTTAATGTCGTACAAAACATTGGTAAGGTCATGCTGTAATAAATTCATGAAACTGATGTTAATTACTGATAAGAGAGAGGAGTAAGAATTATACGTTCTTTCTAAAAAGAACACCGGCTAATTCTTTTCCGAACGTACGCCCACAGCGTAACTACCACGCCACACCGGTTGCATGCAAACTGGCGCATTACTGTATAGCAGTAGGTGATATAGTGAGTCAACAACATCCAACATGTCCTGCCTCTTAATAATAGCGACTGCGAACTTGGATTCAAGAATGCGGCCACTTTTATTTTTAATAATGTTATTGGTTTTACGTACCTTTTAACTGCTGGGGATTTTAGAGACGGCTATGTGGCAAAATTTTGTCCTGATGAGGATCTTTCACGTTCCAGTATATCTATTGATATGGCTTCTCCGCTTTTTATTACTCTCAAATGCCAACTGAATGTGCTAGGGTCCGATCCAGCAAACATGGGCACAGCAGGCAAGAACGTTACTACTGCACCACGCAGCCACTCACTTTTATTTTTGATGTGTAACTTCCTTCCACTCGGTTGCTGGATATTTTTGTGGGAGTGATTTTGAAAAATGGGACGGAATTGGATCGGACGGAAGTGTGTAAGACGCACTGCCAGCTGGATCGTATCCCTCCTGGACATTCATCAACACAAAAATCTTTTTTATTTACACACTAATAACAATACATAACAATTCCAAGACTCTATTTTTTTCTTCAGTGCCTACTTGATATTTCTACTCTCGCACTGCCTACTTGATTGTTCTCGCCTTCTTGATACTCTGCTGCTAATCATATCAATATGACTCATTTTAACAGAAACCATATGAAATTATGTGTTGGTCTGTGAATCAAGGGGTCCGGGAACTGGGCAAGCTTTTCATGATCTACTGCTGTACCCATTGCATTTACTCGCAAGTTTATAAGGAATTTAAGGTTATGAGCGGTGTCGTGTCTAATAATCTAGTTGATCCATATCGTATTCTTTATTTAGGCTAGTGCTGGTGGAAGCTACAAATCATCTAATAAAATGAGTTCCGTATTATAAACTACAATATCTGTAAAACACTCCCTTTTACAATTTGTGCCAATAATAGTATAAATACCGGTGTATCAACAATTTCACGTGAGGTTTCTTCTATGTCAGATGTTACACATCATATGCGACTACTGTAAGGCTCGTAAAGTTATTTTTGTCAATTGTACAGTGCAGACCGCTTGGCCTTAAAACTGTTCCAACCCAAGGTTGAGCTAACCGCCATGTTTACAATATATATCCTCGTTAATTAATATGAAACTTTTGGGGGAAAGAACGGTTACACTGATTCTATGTTTTTTTTTTTTATCTGAAGAAGTTCTCATGTTGTCTGGTGAAGACATTTACAAAGCATTCTGATTATTTCGTTCTCCTTTAAATGCGTTTAACTTAACACAGTGAGGGTTGCACCTGTCGCATAACACTGCTGCCTACGCCTGGAACTTTTAATAAGTTCGTCTTCTATGCAGCATTCTAATTAAATATAAACTTTCTTAATGAAAAACGTAAATGTGTTGCTTTTAAGGTGAAGACGCGGTAAGAGATGGGCAACAAAATTTACGTGGCGATTACAGTCCTTATCAACATTTAATTGAAGTGCAAGCCTTTCAAGTCCGCAAGCTGTGCGACTGCTCTGCACAAGACAGATCTTGTTAACAACTAGCACTGGTGACTCGCACTGAAGGTGTGCGCGAGTCTACCCTGGATACATGAGATCAGCAGTCTACAAGAACTCGCACAACACATCACCCAAACTGAATGTGTGTATTAGGCTCCTTTTTAAAATTAATGGTTAATTTATTAATAACCACTTATAACCCAGTAATTGGATGAGAGATGTTGTCGTTATGAAGAGTAAGGTTCCTGATACAACTGCGACAAGGAATGAGCAAGGACTCATGGACTCGTTTGATGCGCAGCGAGCTGTCGACTCGACCAGTGGACCATTCAAATCGCAAGGGAAGTCTGGTAGCGTGTACCCCCGCGCCGGATCAGATTTTAATTGTCAGAGGATACTCTTGGAAGGTCACTTTATACCAGCACCGTCCAAGGTCGAGCCGCACTGTGCAGACAGTGTGCGTCTCGAACTAGCATGTGTGCATCCCCTGCCTTACCGTATGTCCCTACTTCACACCCCTACTCCGCGCGGTTGGAGAGTGTCGTCGTTCAAGAAACTTGTAGAGGTCAAATCGCTGGTGACGAATGTATCTTGAATAATGAGTGGGCACCGTTGTCTACCGTGACCAACCAGACACCACGCCTACCGCGACTCTGCACTGTGCATTCACAGGTGTGCAGCTGTGTGACTTTGCACAGTGTGAGGCACTCTGGACGCTGCTGCTCTATACCGTTAGTTCCCAACCTTTTTCGACTTGCCAACCCCTTCTACAATGATCTGAGCTGCGTGAACCACTGACTTTTATATATACAATGTACATGTAACTGTTCCTTCATGTGGGTCGCGGTACTGTTCTTAGTATGTTAGAACAGAAAGAAACTGGCAGACTAAATTTCCATTGTAGCGAAATTAAATGCATTCCTAACGTTGTTACATAACTGTAAATCATACATTCACGGTAAATATTAATTTATTGTAGAAATAATGTGATGAATTCCCGATATTACACATATGTAACAAGGGGTTTTACAGGGTTAATTTCATATTAAAATAATGATAATAATATGACAATGCCGCAGAAATTAAGGAAGTAGTAATATGCCTAACCTTGAATTCCACCATTATGGAAAAGTGTTTGGCGAACCCCTTGAATTTTTTTGGGGAACTCCCTGAGAGTTCGCGAACCACAGGTTGGGAAACGATGCTCTATAAGATGGTGGTAAAAATATCGGCTAAATTTAACATCAGGTCTCTATTTAAATCGATAGAATAGACGCAGTCAGGAGTAGGTGCGTGGAAGTGAAGAGCAACCGTCCGCATTCTGCCTTGTCGAATCGACCAGGCAACCGCCAGGCTTCCACTTCCACACGCTGACTCTCTGTTCCGCATCTTTTCAATCGCTTTAAATAGAGGCTTAATGTTAAGTTTAGCCAATTTATTTAACCACTGTCGCAAAGAGTGGCCTTCCATGAGTATCCTCTGGGGAGCAGACTCTACCAGTTCCATTGTCAGCCTGATGTACATCCAACAGCCTTGCTAAGCAAGTGGTTAAGCAGCACCTTATCCTTGGGGTGTCCTTGTTATTTTGAAGCATGTCAATAACTTTTATGGCGTTTCTTCATTACGTTATTTTAAGACTTCTAAAGAAATAAAATACAGCAATAATTTACTTACATGAGTGTCTTTTGTCAACATTTCGAGGAAAATGTATTCTAATCGCACCGTATTGGCGCAGCTGTCATACTTTTTACCTCTCACTTAGGTGGACCGTGTTTGAATCAGGGCTGGCATGCGAAACGAAATGTAGACTATTAGGCCTATCAATTTAATTTAGCGTCGCGAAATGAAATTGTTCAATGAAATAACAATTTTATCCTGGCGCGAAATAAAATTCCTTACAGACGTTCAATTTCGCTCCTGGCACGAAATTAAATTCATTACAGGCTTTTAATTTCGCTCCTGGCGTGAAATAAAATTCGTTACAGACTTTCAATTTTGCTCTTGTTGCGAAATAAAATTCGTTCACTCCCGGCGCGAAATAAAATTCGTTCCAGACTTTTAATTTCGCTCCTGAGACGAAATAAAAATATTCTTTACGGATTGTTAATTTTGCTCCTGGCGCGAAATAAAACTCGTTACAGACTTTTAATTTCGCTCCTGGTGCGAAATAAAATTTGTTAACGACTATCAATTTCGCTCCCGGCATTTAGTCACTCCCCGAACTGAAATTAAAATGCATGGAACATATTTTAATTTCGTGTCTAAAATGAAATCTGTCGCTTTTCTTCCCCGAAAGACTTATTTGCTCCGTCTGTTTCCCCTCCCTCGTCCTTCCCCTAGCCACCTTCTACAATCGTACCTACCACCCCATCTCCAAAGACTTCATTGCCCACGTGGCTGAAGACATACTCCATTTCATTCCAATGACCCACCTCAATCTTCATTCCCGTTCGGCCCTAGAACTTCGTAGGCTAGACATCTACCTACGTCACATTGTCGCCACCCTCGTCCCTCTCCCAAAACCCACCCGTCCTTCCTCCAATACCACCCCCGACGCAGTCATTGCTCGTAACTCCCTCCTCCATCTGTTTGACATGCCTGTCCTTCCCCTCATAGGAGGTGATAACGCTCCCGTTTTACTCACCTTCCCTCTTCCCCCTCGCAATACCCCACTACCACCTCCTAGGATGGTTCAGAATTTCAGCACAGAAACTGGCAGGAATACCGCTCCCACATCAACGATCACCTCCGTACGGACCATCTCCCACTGGATGACCAGACGACAGTCGATGCATATACTGCACACATAGAAACTACACTACAACAAGCCTCCCAGCTAGCCATCCCCCTCATCCCATCGACCCCGTTCCCCGCCCCTCCTATCCTCCCCAAGGCACGTCGTCTCTTCACTTTATCCCACTCCTACTACACTTCATATCTACGGACCCGTGACCGCTATTTCCTACAGCGCCACAGACAGTCACTTAGGCGAGTCAAATCCTACATCGAGGCCTGCAAGTGCCTTTCGTGGCACACCATCTTCTCCCGACTCAACCGAGTGTTTCCTTCTCTCCCTACCTACTGGCGACACCTAAATTGGTTAACCGGCAAGACCTCCACACCACACTACCCCATTCTATACAGGGCGATTCATAATTCCTATTACGAACTTCTGGGAGTTGTAGAGGAGACTAAGTAGATCACAGCTTGAATAGGAACCCTTGTCCGGACATTTATCGTTTCGATACCAAATCGGTTTTAAGATCACTTTCATTTTTCATCGCCCGCTTCACGAAACGCAAATAACATTGGCAGAGGGCAACCTCTGCAGTCCCCTGATGTCATAGAGTAGGCTTCTGTTTACAAACCGTAAAGACAGTGAGTCCACTTTGACAGCAGTTGTGATCCAGTCAGCGCGCAGTAGGCTACAGGACGAAACCGTAGTCCAATGCTATCGTGTCGTCTGTTCATTTACAAACGGTAGTGACAGTGCCAGTGAGTCCGTTTTGACAACAGTTGTGATCCAGTTATTCAGCGGTTCAGGATGGCGGTGTACACTTTTAATGAGTACACCGAGAAGTTACCAATGTACGGCGAAGCTGGACGTAATGGTCGAGTTGCACAACGCATGTATCATGAACGTTTTCCCCATCGCCCGACCCCATCACATACATTTTTGTGAAACTACAATAAAGGCTTCGAGAAACTGGTACATTCCAACCGAAGAGGGCGGATTATGGTGCTCAACCGACGCGTCGCACTGTCGACTTTGAAGAGGACGTCCTTCATCACGTAGAAGAGGACCCGTCGACGCGTACGCGAAACATTGCCGATGCCGTGAATGGGTCCCAATCGAGGGTCTGGCGTGTTTTGCGCGACCAGCAACTTCAGCCTTTCCACCCACAGAAAGTTCAAGCAATGACCCCAGCAGATTTTGCGCCACGTGCCAACTTCTGTGCTTTGTTTCTACACCAGTGTATTAACACACCCCACTTTCCGCGTCACGTTCTTTTCAACGATGAAGCTCAATTCACCAGGGAAGCTGTTTTTAACTGTCGAAACTGTCACATTTGGGCTGAAGAATATCCACAAGCCCACAGCCACGTGGATTTCAACAACGGTTCGGCATCAAAGTATGGTCTGGTATCCTTGATGGCCATCTGATTGGGTTGTACCTTTTTCCGTACCGCCTAACGGGTCCTCTTCCTGCAAGAGGTACTGGTTGAGTTCTGTGAAGATTTGCCATTGACACTACGTCAGAAATGTGGTACCAACATGATAGCTACCAGCGCACTTTGCACGTGCAGTCTGCGAACATCCCGACCAAACATTCGGGGAGAGATGGATAGGTCGAGGTGGTCCAATTTCGTGGCCACCAGGATTGCCAGATGTAACTCCCCTCGACATTTTCCTGTGGGGCCACGTGAAGAACCTTGTTTATGAGACTCCTGTCGAGTCGGAAGAAGATCGTGATGCACGCGTTCTTGCGGCAGCGCACATGATTGAACACACACCAGGTCTCGTGGGAAGTGTGTAGGACAACATGCTGCGCAGGTACACGTTGTGTAATGAACAGCTGGGTCGCCACGTCGAATAACTCTTGTAGTGCATACGTGTCTGTAGTGAAGTGGGATATGTGCAATCGAGTCAAACTGATTTGGTACCGAAACGATACCTGTCCGGGCATGGGTTCCTAATGAAAATGTGATCTACTTAGTCCCCTCTACGACCTCCAGTAATTTGTAATAGGAATTATTACAGTAATTTGTAATAGGAATTATGAATCGCCCTGTATAATGGGACGGCACCGCCAGACGACGCAGCCACATAGGAGTCGTTCACTTACCCTCAATGTCTGTCCGCACGACACATTAGTTTTCTTGTCCGCTATGAAAAAGTAGAGGTACTTGCTGTCTCATTGTACACAAAGTACTGCGTTATGAACGTCAGGGAGGGCTGGCCCCGAGTCCGAGGTTTAGTCCACGACGATGCTGACGATGATGCCATAGCTATGACTTTCTCCTAAACTGGAGTGATGACCATTGAATGACTCACGTTGCTGTTGCGGCCCAGCATTTTGTGCAGGTGGTTTACGCTAATACTGTTGCTAACGACGGGACTTTGAACATCGTGCCGAACATAATTTAACTCTCGAAACGAATATATTTTAATTTCAACAACGAAATGAAATGTCTCATGCATTTTAAATTCACGTCGGGAGTCGAAACTACATGCCCTTTGAGAATTTTATTTCGCCTCGGGAACGAAATTTAAAGTCAGTAACGAAATTAATTTCGCGCCGGGGGCAAAATTTAAAGTCGGGAACGAAATTAATTTCGCACCGGGAGCGAAATTAAAAGTCTGTTACGAAATCAATTTCGCGCCGGGAGCTAAATTAAAAGTCAGGAACGAAATTAATTTCGCGCCGGGATCGAAATTAAAAGTCTGTAACGAAATTAACTTCGCGCCGGGAGCAAAATTAAAAGTCCGTGACGAAATTTATTTCGCTTCCAATTAATTTTCGCTTTGATTTAATTACGCGCCGACAATCATAATTTCGCTCCCGAATATCGCATTCACTGTGAAATTAAATTATTTTCGCCCCCACAGCCATGCATTTAGTTTCGAATGCCAGCACTGGTTTCAATCCTGATAAATATTGGTAAAAATGGTGGTTGTTGTTTTAAGGGGCAGAACATCCAGGTCATCTTGCCTCTTCCTGGTTCATGCATGTAAAATTTCTAAAGTGAAATCTCTCGTCACGTGGATCGGATTCCACGTAAAAGTTATGTAACACGTAAAACAACACGTATTCCTATTCCCTCACGTGTTGATCATTGTGATTATGATTCTGGGTGCATCATTATCATGAGAGATTCTATTGTCTACTTATTGGAAATTTGCAATTCTTACGAAGTGCTGTTCTTCTAATGTGCTTGGTAGAGTAATATGTCAGAGTAAAGCAGGGCACCACATGCGATTCTGTGATGTAACACAATCTTGCATGTGCATAGTGAGAGTACAATGAGACTCAGGCAATTGGAAAACATCTTCGGTTCCCAAATTTATTGCCGCTTGATCTCTGTACTCCAAGCCCCCTTGCCTCGTCTATTCCCTTGCCTCTGGGTGGGCTCCATGCCTGACATCAGCAGGTCATCATCCCATTAGCAATCTCTTTCATCATAAACTGAGTTGAGACGGATTGCACAATGACAGTGATATGGTTCTCGTTAGGTTCTCCTGAGGTTATATTTGACAAATTGTAAGAAAAAGCACCTGGCTTCGTTGTTCCTTTTTACAGCATGAATATTGTGTTTGCATGAATAATTAAACAGCGTTCTTGGAAGAATTGAACGTTTGCTTATACAAAATTTGCTAGCAGACATTTGGTCCATCGCAGCCGTCTCGAAATAAGTTACGCCCCAGGTATAACGCCATCGCTGGGCACTAGGTTCAACAAATAGGCTATTTCCGTGAAGAACAAAAGCCTATTTTCATATAACCTACTTCTTTTAATTGCCACTATCAACATACAAAATTTCAGTTTGATTGCTGTAATAGATTCGTAGATATTGAGAACCGACTAAATATTGCAGGTGGACGCCATGTTGGATTTTTATATATGTACAGTAGGTCTTAGAGTTATGTACTGTTACATGAAGATTATTGTGTACGTGTAGTATTCAAACTTCAATCGTATGATTAGGATACAAGAAGTAAAAACGAGATTTTAAAATTTCGCACAGCTGCCATCTAGTGGTTATGGAAACAATTGAAATAAATCAGATGCTAGTGGATTAACATTTGTATAAGGATTTACTGTACCAAGTGTCACTGCACTCGGATGATTATATTGCGAGAAACGTTCATGTGAATATTTATACTTCGCGTCGCCGCGATGTTGGATTTGTTACCACCAGGTTATTGAAAGTCCTATAGGTGAACTTATGTTCGTAGCCCCTATGAACATAAAATAATTCAGTTTGATTGCTGTAATAGATTCGTCGATATTGAGATCCGTCTAAATATTTCGGATGGTCGCCATGTTGGATTGTTAAATGTATAGGCCATAGAGTCATGTACCATTAAAGGAAAATTACTACGTAGGTTCATTATTCAAGCTTTTATTTCGATCGCGTGACTACGATACAAGAAATTAAAACTTAATTTTAAAATTCGCACAGCCGCCAGCTTGAGGTTATGTAAACAATTGAACTAAATTAAATACCAATGCATTACAATGTATATAAACATTTGCTGTACCATGTTTCATTGCGTTTGGATTATTAAATCGCGAGAACAGTCTATTTAAAAGTCGCAATTTCGCTTGGCCGCCATGTTCGTTTTGTACTCTACAGGTTTTTGAAAGTTACATGGATGAACTTGTAGTAGGCCTAGTGCCCTTTATCACCGTACAAAATTCCAGGGTGATATCTGTAATAGTTTCGGAGATATTGAATGCAGGTGAAGTATTTCGCTCAGCCGCCATGTTGGATTGGTGAGACGTAACAAAATTTGAAGGGCACGGTCGGGGTCATCCGGAATAGTGCTATGAACTTACAGAGTTTCATTGAAATCGCTCCAGCCGTTTAGAAGTTATTAGGGACACACACACACACACGAATCACACATGCACACACAGACACACGGACAAAACGTGATCTCATAAGCCTATTTTTCATCAATGAAAATAGGCTAAAAGTATGTGTTGTAGGGTGGTAAATCATGTCGGCCAGGTGTCCGCACAAGCATTTCTAGTATGTAACTAACCACATTATAAAAGTGTCAGTTGTGACTATTCAGTCGGTCAACACGAATTTGTCCAATGACTGGGTGGGGTGCAGTGTATATAATATGTAAATAACACTCCTGAAAAAAATGCTTGTTTTAGTTAGGACCAATATTATAATATTGATTACATGTATTAGTTATTAGAATGATGACGACCTATTTTTCCAACATTCTCTAGTACTTTCACCACAATGATCCAATTACCATGCAGATTCCACACGAATCACACAAGACGATGATGTGTGTCACCATCAGACGCCTCTGTACAATCTTGGGCAAATCGGGAGAGAGCAACCACCGAGGGCTTGTCTTGATCCCTCTGAGCTAGAAGATCTTTCCAGTGTGGAGTTACAAAAGAGACCGATACTTAAACATAGTCCCTGGATCTTGCGCTCGGGGCATAGACACAATATTCGTGGTTGTTAATTAATTTAGGGTCTTGTAACATCGTGGTCATTTAGCACCATGTACTTGTGTGTGTGATAGTCTGATTAGTCTGATAGCATATATTATTGTGTTATCTTCAGTAGCATGTGTACTTGTAATTGATACCAGGAAAGTGAAGGAGGTGGCCGTGGCATTAAGTTAGTAATCGTCTCTGAGTAGATTTGGGAAACCACGGAAATCTGCTTCTAAGATGTAGATGAGGTAGAAATTGAAACTCTCTCTTCTAAGTTCTGCAACAAGGGACCGAATGTATCACGTTCCAGCCCTCATACCAGAATTAAATTTCTTAGCAGAGCCAGGAATTGAACACCGATCTCAGGGGTGACAGCCAAGACGTGATTCCCAATATGCATGTTCTCGTATACAGTTCTGAATGATTTTCTTATCTAATTATTATCTCTTGGTGTTCCAACATTTAATGAGTAACGCTGGTCTGGTGGATTAGAGGTCTTACTAGCGTCACATTTCTCATACCCCATGACGGAAGTGCTTAAGGAGCAAACACAATGTAAACCTAACCCCCAACGGTCACACTGGGGTACCTCACAACTTGACGGTATTTGTTTTTGTAAGAAATTGGAATGCACAGGAATCGTGGGCTTACCCTTCTATGTATATCAAGCCCTGTGGAGCCAAGGCCACACTGGCAAATCAATTTTCACGCGTTGCAGTCGGTAGGAAGTTGAAGCGAATGTTGGGTTTGTCAGATCGGAGGTCTCCTTGGTTATCTGCTCGTAAGCAGAATACTTACTTAAATTCCTTCTGTCCCCATGTAAATGAAGGGAAGACAAAACTCAAGTGTTGTCTTACTAGCGAGCTATAATTATGCGATGTGCATCAGGTAGTGTATGCTTAGTTAGTGCACCCCTGTAACAATATGCTTCGACTCGCTTACCCACATTGTTACTTTTACTTGACCAATGGCGATTGTTAGCTTAGAGCATACAAGTAAATTGATTATCACTGGGGAGAATTGCAAATACACGGACATATTTTCATTATTCTACATTAGATAAAAGATTCGTTTAAGGTTTACTATTTTATATAGTAGTGTGACCATCAGATTATAAAAAACAATGTCAAAATCACTACGAAGTTTTTTCATGAATTTGTGTAAATAACCGTGTACGTCATTTTCTAATATGTTGTTAATGTGTTGTATAGAATTGAAGAGCTTATTTCCAAAGTGACGTAAATCCATGAAATGCAAAACTTCAGAAATAGCGTTTTTGTTTCTTCGTGTAATTACATGCATATATGATTATGAATATAATTGTAGTTTCAATCAATACTTTTATGCACATACTGGCACTGTGTTTTAAAAATCTCCTATCAATAGAAATGGTGGCAATCGTCTCCTGTACGTTGAAGTTAGGACCTTTTCGAAGTAGATCATATATCATGTGTGCCATACGCTTCGAGTGATATTTATAAACATTTGAATGGTTTAAATACAACAAACACAAACTGATGCTCTACATATTCTTCAAAGTTAGCCATGGCCTTGATTTATCACGTGATACAGGGGTTCCCAACCTGGGGGGTGCGTGAAGTGATTTCCGAATTATTTTTTTTAACTCGAATATTAAAATTTTGTAATTTTTTTTTGCATCGCTCCAATTGATTGTCGCACCAAGCCAATCGTTCGAAAGCACTGGTAATTGCCAACTGTCGGCACAAACCTCTGCGGAGCCACGAAGCTGTAGGTGAAATAAGGAATTTGCTGTGTTGTGTTGTAAAGAGCAAAATTATGCCAATTTGATCGTCTCATTGGCATATCTTTGTGATTTCTTTGATGCTTTGAACAGTTTCGAATTTACATTTTCAAAGACAATGTATGAGAGTCAGTATTTTCAACGCTGAGTGTCATAGAAACAAAGCAGCGCCGTCGGCTTGATGTTGTATGTGATCCCCGCTGTGCCCTCCCAAATATCAAACCAAACATACCGAATTTTACCAAGAGAAAACAGTGTCAACCCTCTCACTGACATTTGTTGACTAATTTAAGTAGCCTATTTGTTGTAAAAGTGTGTTCTTTGTATTGTGCCTATTCCATTATGCACTGTAGTGTTATTAGGTTAGGTCTATATCCTCCACGTCAATCGAAGAGATTATAGAAGCGATGAGTAGTGGGGTGGGGGAGGGGCGAGGAGGGGGGCGCGACGAACTCCCGTATCTGAAAAGGGGGGCGTCAGCTGACAAAGGTTGGGAACAACTGAGTCGTGATATCACGTGATATCCTGGAAGCCATCGGATTAGTCAATATGGATATAAGACACATTGGAAATAAATAGTTTACACGTTGGAGTTAGGTCACTTTGCAAATAACCTCAGTTTTTAGATCTCTGTTAATATGGGATATACGACGTACCGCGACTTAATATCTTTGCTATAAGGTTGTTCATGAAAGAAAAAAAATGAAAAGCCGTGAATTTTGGATTTACGTCACTTTGGAAATTAGCTCTTCAATTCAGTAAAATATTAGAGTTCGTCAGACCCCCGTGTGACCTTGAAGTTTATTTTAAGGAAGTGTGTCCATTGACGGTTAATAACACCGGAGCGAGGGAGTGATTCTTGCTGAAACGTAAACAATATTAATCATGAGTAGACCTGGAATTTTAAGGCAAATGCCTATTTCGTTCCTTACGAAATAACATGATTTTTTTTAAATATCTTGACGTTTCATGATAAATCCCTTACATTAATAGAGTTTTATAGTGCCCTAAAATGCCTATTTGGACCTTTAGAGCCTATTTTACTACACACATCAAAAAAAGTTTTGCATCACCTCGGTTCCCAGATCTCCGGCATATAGACGTTGACTGTGTATATTGTATCAAAGATACAGTCCCTTTGACTGTTCATAGATGTCACTAAAACTGCTCAAAGATGTAAACAACCATGCATGAGCAGGGCCTATTAGACGGAGGGGGTACGACAGCCGATCAGTTCCAGTCATTCCACCAGGACGAAGGTACGCTGCTCATGTTGTCTGTAGTTCTACCATGCCTAGAAGGTCAATACCGCAGTTCGATCGCGTCCGCATTGTTACTTTGTGTCAAGAAGGGCTCTCAACAAGGGAAGTTTCCAGGCGTCTCAGAGTGAACCAAAGCGATGTTGTTCGGACATGGAGGAGGTACAGAGATACAGGAACTGTCGATGACAGGCCTCGCTCAGGCCGCCCAAGGGCTACTACTGTAGTGGATGACCGCTACTTACGGATTGCCGCTCGGAGGAACCCTGACAGCAATGCCACCATGTTGAATAATGCGTTCCGTTCAGCCACAGGACGTCGTGTTTCAACTCAAACTGTGCGCAATAGGCTGCATGATGCGCAACTTCACTCCCGACGTCCATGGCGAGGTCCAGCTTTGCAACCCCGACACCATGCAGCGCGGTATAGATGGGCCCAACAACATGCTGAATGGACCCCACAGAATTGGCATCACGTTCTCTTCACCGATGAGTGTCGCATATGCCTTCAACCAGACAATCGTCGGAGACGTGTTTGGAGGCACCCTGGTCAGGCTGAACGTCTTAGACACACTGTCCAGCGAGTGCAGCAAGGTGGTGGTTCCCTGATGTTTTGGGGTGGCATTATGTGGGCCCGACGTACGCCACTGGTGGTCATGGAAGGCTCCGAAACGGCTTTACGATACCTGAATGACATCCTCCGACCCATAGTGCACCCATATCGGCAGAATATTGGAGAGGCATTTGTCTTCATGGACGACAATTCTCGACCTCATCGTGCACATCTTGTGAATGCGTTCCTTCAAGATAACGACATCGCTCGACTACAGTGGCCAGCATGTTCGCCAGACATGAACCCTATCGAACATGCCTGGGATATGTTGAAAAGGGCTGTTTATGGACGTCTTGACCCACCAACCACTCTGAGAGATTTACGCCGAATTGTCGTTGAGGAGTGGGACAATTTGGACCAACAGTGTCTTGATGAACTTGTGGATAGTATGCCACGACGAATACAGGCATGCATCAATGCAAGAGGACGTGCTACTGGGTATTAGAGGTAGTGGTGTGTACTGCAATCTGGACCACAAATGCTGAAAGTCTAGCTGTATGATGGTACAACATGCAATGTGTGGGTCTCATGAGCAATAAAACGAGCTGAAATGTTGTTTGTGTTGATCTCTATTCCCTTTGTATTTAAAGGTTCCGGAACTCTTGGAACCGAGGTGATGCAAAACTTTTTTTGATGTGTGTATTTTAGTGCCTAAAAATGCCTATTTTCTACATTTAAAATAAAATTCAACTTCTGTAATTTTTACAATCACACAATGGACATCCCTGGAACGAGCAATACAGCAGAGGGTGGGTTTTTCACAGGAATGTGCTCTTCCCAGACAACTGTCACCAAAGGAATGCTGAGTGAAGGGTGGATGTGGAGGATTAGCTCAGAAGAACAACGAGCAGGTAGTCAAGGACGTACTGTGTCGAGTGACGGGGTGAGGGGGAGGATTATCTAGGAAGAACAAGGAGCAGGTAGTAAGAAGCGACATACTGTGTCAAGTCGCCAGTGAAAGAACATCTGTTTAAGTGAATATAGTTCATCATGCCTAAAACGAAATCATCTAAGAGTGAGCTTATACAACAATGGCTTGTACAATTTCCAGGGATGACTTTTGATGGCAAGATTATTTTCTGCCAGTACTGCAATAAACAGGTATGTGCCTATATCTTAAATTTCATATTAATCTAAAATTAAGGTTTTGTTATTGGCTTCTCTAATTAATTGTAGAGACCTACTGTCGGCGCAGAAAGTATGTGCAGTCGAGTTTAAACGCTAATACAATTTGAACCAGTCCACCAATCTAAAATATAAATACACCATCGTAAAGCGTGTTTTATTCTGCGTTATCTCCTGTTACATGCATATTTCTATTGTGTTTCTGGTGAAAGATATATTAGGCGGAATGCAAAAAAATACCTATTTTCTTGTCCGTTTTTTGTAAACAACAACTTTGTAGTTTAATTACATGAAAACGGAGAGCCTGTCGCTCGATTTCAAATAAAAATCGGTATAAAATACAGAAATCATTGTAAGTTTTCGGTATACAACGATTTGAAACAAAAACCTTCAGACCTTTGATGAACTCAGTCTCGATTTCGGAAGACCACCCAGTATCAAACGGACAGTCTTTTACAAAAACAATAACTTTTTTCCAACGTGTGTAGAGTAATTAAACTTCATAAAAATATTTATAATAGTGCATTCCATAATCCACCTAAATTTCATGAAAGTCGAACAGTACGCTTTCATGTAACGGTACTACAAAGTTGTTGTTTACAAAAAACGGGCAAGAAAATAGGTACTTTTTGCATTCCACCTAACATAACTTTCACAGGAAACATAATAAAAATATGCATGTACCAGCAAAGAATGCAGAATAAAACAAGCTTTACGATGGAGTGATTGCATTTTAGATTGGTGGACTGGTTCAAATTTTATTAGCGTTTAAACTCGACTGCAGATACTTTCTGCGCCGACAGTAGTCCAGGCGATCTGGGTTCGATTTCCAGTACCGGCAGTAATTTAGAAATCTATGAGGTCTGGAAGGGTGTTGACCCAGCATCGTGAGGACAATTGAGAAACTACGGTGGGCAGGGGTCACGGAGGCAAGGCAATACGGCTGAGGGATGTATCGTGCTGACCACACGCCACCCAATATCTGCAGGCCATGAGCTGGGCAGCAACCGTTATTGAAAGCCAAGACCCTTCGGGGACTGTAGTGTTCTTGTTCTTAATTAACTTTAGAGTAATAATGGCTTAATTTAAATAGTTCAAAATTACAAATTTTATTCAATAGCTCACCTTTTCTATTCCTCATCTTAGTCTCTAATTGACATCACTTTATTGTGTTTTAGATTTCACACGAGAAAAAATGCCACCTTCAGCAGCATGCAGATAGTGCCAGTCACAAAGCGAAAGCAGCCATGAAAAGTAACATTAGACAGACTCTGCTCACACAAACTATATCTCCTACAACTCATAATGGTTTCTATGCTGATATGTGTAGAGCCCTAGTTGCAGCAAATATCCCCTGGAATGCTGTGCATAATCCGGTTTTCAGAGATTTTTTACAGAAATACACCAAGCAGCACATCCCATCAGCATCTACATTAAAGAAAAACTACTTAGATATTTGTTACAATGAGGTCATTTTGTCAATCAGGGAGGATATTGGGGAGTCTTGCATATGGTTGTGTGTGGACGAAACCACCGACTCTGTGGGCAGGTACATTGCTAACCTTATAGTAGGAAAACTGGAACCCAATCAGACATCTACCGCTCACCTTCTTTGCTCTAAACAGCTTGAGAAAGTCAATAGTCGAAGCATTGCATACTTCATCAACAAGGGGTTGCAATTGTTGTATCCTGGGGGTGTTGATGATTCTAAAGACCTTCTCCTTGTCTCCGATGCTGCTTCCTACATGATTGCCACTGCACCTCTCCTCAAAACTTTCTATCCTTCTTTAATTCACGTTACTTGCATGGCCCATGCCTTGCATAGACTCGCAGAAACAGTTAGGGCCGAGTTTCCTGCAGTAAATACTCTCATTTCAACAATGAAGAAAGTGTTCTGTAAGGCTCCATCAAGAATAGCCATCTTTCGAGAGAAACTCCCCTCTATTCCCCTTCCACCACAGCCAATCATCACCCGTTGGGGTTCCTGGATGGAAGCTGCCCTGTATTATGCAGAACATCTTGAGGAAATCATGACTGTGATAGACAATCTGCCTTTAACGGACAACTCTGCATGTGTGTCGTCTGTCAAAGAACTGTTAAATGATTGTTCCAGTGTTCAGAGAGACATTGCGTATATTCAGGCAAATTTTTCATTTCTTCCAGTCACCATTACAAAAATGGAGGAAAAAGGAAACAGTCTCAAACAGCAATTTTCTGTAATTGAAGAAGCTGAGAATAACATACAAAGTGCTAGGGGCAAGGTAGGAGATAAAATAAGAGACCAGTGGTCTAGTGTACTGCTGAAGAACCCAGGTTATTCAATGCTGAAAAGGGTACATCAGGTAATGGATGGGGAAAAGGTAGACTTACCAAGTGAAATTGAATTGAAAAATGTAGGTAAATTTTCCTATGCCCCTCTAACATCTGTGAGTGTGGAGCGCTCTTTTTCTGCTTTCAAAATGATTTTAACAGGCAAAAGACACAGCCTGACTGTGGAAAATTTGGAGAAGATTATTGTTATGTACTGTAAAGCAAACTACGAATGAAAGTACTGTAGGAATGTTCCTCACAAATAAATAAACACATACTCCATTCGCGTTTTCACCGTTATTGGATGCCTACAGTGCTGTAATTGTGTACAGTGATTTTAGTACCGGTATTAAGGTTTTAGATCAGTACTGATAATGATATATCATATAATCCAAAACATTTTTTGACACATTACTTTTTATATTGTTTTTCATAAATGTCTATTTTATTCTGTCTTAATTTTGCAGTTATTTCGGTTAAGAATAGGGATACCACGTTTGTTAAAGAAATAAAGTATCACGTTACAGTTTAAGTGTATATTGTAATATTTTAAAGTCTATTTCCTGCCTATCCACACATTTTGAAAACATATTTTAAGTGCCTAATTTCTCTTTTAAAAGCCTATTTACTTGTTTTAAAAGCCTATTTCAGGCGCCTAAAACTAATTTTTTTAGAGCCTAAAATCCCAGGTCTAATCATGAGGCAAGCTAGGGATGCCCGTTGTTAAACACAAATTTATGAGGCGGACACAAACAATATTCCATTGCCGATCGATAGAGGAAACAACAAGACACTTGGGAACAGACCGAAGTGAGAACGGCAATTTCCTCCAACGGCCAGAGCAATTTCCGGTGCCACCGCTATCCACCCGGCTGCCTGATTCGCCTGAGTGAATCCGAGTAAGGAAGAGCTCCAAGGTCAGCCGCAAGAAGAATAACATGAATAACCGCAAACTATTCTGATGATGCCGGATGAACTTCATTGTCAAACATTGAGAAAATTTGCTAATTATTTTATTTAAATATTATCTGTATCAAAGAATTACGCAGGAGAACCTTTGTACGCATTCAAATTGCCACTAAGGTGCCCAAGAACTCAAAAGTAATATTCCATATTGCAATTGAGATTCTGCACTAAGCTTATAAAATTCCTGTATTTCAAGAGATCAATTCTAAGCATTAAAAACGGACCTCCATAACAACAGGTGCTACTGTGAGGTATGGTTCATGATAAGACAGCCAATAATTGCTACACTTGTTAAAACATGGACTTCAAGGGAACTACTGTAGAAATTGGAAGCTTAATGGTTTGATTCAAAGCCATTGGAACGTTTGAAAACCATCCTGAACGTTGTCCTAAAAGTATTTTTATGCTACAAAGGCACATTTTAGTATGAATATTAGCCTAGTTATTACTTATTACTTACAATTACAGACACCACATATTTGTAGACAGTAAGTACATGGAGCTCAGTACCACAATGCCCCTTGCACTAAACAAAGCAGTTAAAGACGGAGTATTACCACGGCCTGTGAATCAGAGGTCTCAGGTGCTCTACCAGAGGTATAAATGATAAATGTTGGTACTTTAAGGTAAACTATGACCATGGCTCCCAACATATAATCAATCTTCTTACTTTACTTATGTCCTTTTAAGCTCCTCCAAGGAGCAAAGGGCTTCCACAAGAGCTTTCCAGCGAACTCTGTTGACAGCAGTCTTCTTCACCCCGTTCCAGGAACTCCCAATGGTGGAAAGTTCTTCTTCCACAGTTCTTCTCCAGGTTTTCTTTGGTCTCCCTCTTTTCCGGCTGCCTTGTGGGTTCCAACCCAAAGCTTCCCTCGGGATTTGCGTTGGGCTCCTTCTTAGGGTGTGGCCTATCCATAAACCAATTCTCGTTTTCTTCTTCATGCTGAAAGTCGTCATCGTGAGATCCGTCCGGTTTGCTCTCGTTTCAGTTTCAGTAATAAATTGATTTAAGGGGTGCAGGTTATTAGCATACAGCCCCCGAGCCTGATGATGGGGCAGCCACCTTGGGCAACAGGCTGCCCTGGAGCTACTTCAGGGTATTTCGGTGGTCAATACTCTTGTTATTCCCTGGGACGAGAATTCTTTCCTCCCTCCGGGTTGTAGCTCCTTCCCTCTTCCTTTCTCAACACGGGCTTGGGACCGGCTATGGCGGAGTTATAATCAATCTAAGCAATGCATAATCAACTGAATCAATTTAATTAATTCCTAAACATTCATAAACCTCATTTATAAGACTAATACTACATTTGTCACACACTGGTGGGACTTGTTGTGGTCTTTCCTCATTCCCGTCACGAAACCAAGTTACAGATCGAGGGCTGAAATGGGATGCACTCAGCCTCGTACGGCACACCTGAGAAGAGGCGGGTTCGATTCCCCCCTCATCCACCCTAGAAGTGGTCTTCCGTGGTTACCCATTTCTACTTCAGGCAAATACCAGGATAGTTCTTAACTTAAGGCCAAGTCCACCTCCACCACAATCCTAGCCTCAATACAAATACACACTCTATCACAGACACCACAATAACACAGGTTAATATTAAAAAATCTATGTAAAGAAACACACCCAGAGGTTCATGGGGCTAATGACCACGATGCCTTTTTCTCTAAATGAAAACGACAACGACATATTTGTTCTTCTTGCAGGATTTTAAATTTAAAAGGTAGAAGTGTCCAACATATCCCATGTGGCAAGCTGTCACCAGCTAGATGCTGTTGTTGGTTTAACTCTCGGGGATCCTACCTCATCACTCTACGCACATAAGCACAGTCATCACAGAAGCACAGGTTATCAGACAAGTTTGACAGACAGCCAAGTACACAGGGCATATGATCAAGATGTTTCAAGCTCCTTAAATGCAATAACATCAATACAAAATAAATCAAATTAACAATTGCCACACTGATTCAAGTGTTATTGAAAATCTCGTCGCAGTAAACTCTGCTGTATATTTCAACTTAAACGCGTGACTAATTGTGCAGCTCCAATAACCTTACCGGCGATGCATTTCCAAAACTCCGAGTTCAGTTCAATTGTGTCCCTTTCAACTACTGTAGTTAACCCTTCCAGCTATTTGTGTATCTGCGAACCTCAGAATAATTCAACTATAACCCAAGAAGATTAGGTTATTACCTTCAATATATATGGAACAGCCGAAAATTTGTACATTACCAATAATAATAATAATAATAATAATAATAATAATAATAATAATAATATTGTTATTTGCTTTACGTCCCTTTTAACTACTGGCTTTTAGAGACGCCGGGGAGCCGAAATTTCTCCCCGAAGGGGATCTTTAACATGCCAGTAAGTCTACTGACTCAGCTCCCTTGCATTTGTTTATCCTCAAATGCCAACTGCGACAGGATTCGATCCTGCAACCTTAGACACTGCCGGCGAGAACGTTACCGCTGAGCCACGCGGCCATTCGTACATTACTAATAACTGATAAACTGAACTACAGATAAAAAATCCTTACACTCCTCTATCCACGTCCATGTTTATTGGTAATAGAGACGTGCAAGCTCACATTGATAGGCATATTGAGCAATTGCTCGGATTCACATATTGCTAGTCTTACAAAGGTCACTATGATAATATTATTAGCATGGATGTATAATATTTCGACGTTGATCGTTGTGCAAATCGACCCAAAAATTTGAAAGCTCACGAAGTGATCGAAAATAAGGAACAGCTGGAAGTACATATAAATAATTGATGTCATACAAATGATATTGGCTAATTTCGCCTATTGTCATTCATGCTTATATCATCTGATATCATAGCAGCTATGATAACGGAGATAATTTCTCATGGATACAGCACACTCAGCAATGGACTACCTGTGGTGCAACAACAGCGAACAGTGTACAATAATTTCCTTGATTTATCTTTCACCAAATACTTGATCCTGATTGGTTCAGGGTGAAAATTGAATCACTGCCCTAGGGCTGGTTTGTTTCTGAAGAGTGCATGAATAATGGAGCTTACACGAACTCGAGTCGCCTCTACGCGCTAATAAATTCAGGCAGAGCAGTCAAACGTCAGTTAGGGTTACTTCAGTCGATATTCGAAACTGTGTCAGCACTAAATAGATAAGGGAAATAGAAACCGCGGAAAATACGCTGATAGTAATTTCATCGATCGCCAAAAAATTCAAATACATTCGCAATTAAAAGTCAAATTTTAGCTTCTGATATAAAGCATCCCGATGTGAATCTAATGTACAGGGTCTTTCATATGAAGTAAGAATGCCAAGCGGCGGTTTTGTTATCCGCTGCTGCGGTGGCCTTGGCCGAGCTTGTGGCGCGCCATGGCCCCCAGCTTTAAGCCTGTGTACAATCCTATATGAAATATTACCTTATAAAAGATGCTGGAAGTGTCGTCCTTCCTGGGTTATACAGGAAGTGTATCTGGTAACCTCATTGTGGCTGACGCGAGTGAGTTCTGCCACTGTTATGTTGCTGATCATTTATTATATATCTTTTATTGAACACTGAGCCAGTACTGTCAAACTTATTTACGTGAATCTGTGCTAATGAAGGTGGCACGTCATCAGGAAATTGCTGAACAAATGCATCACGTACCTGCCAAGCCGACTCGTAATTAAAATAAGTTTTACATACAACAAAAGCACGATGTTGTAATAATAACTGTCACACCATGTTAGCATCTGAGGTTAAGACTGGCGACTGAACACCTGCACGCTTATTGCAAGGTCAAGTATAATATACTGTACTATGCGCGCGCTTTCAATACTACAGCAGGGGGCCATTGCGCACCACAAGCTCGGCCAAGGCCATTGTAGCAGTCGATAACAAATCCGCCGATCGCCGTTCTTACTTTATTTGAAAGTTCCTGTAGACATTATATTATTCGCACAAATGAGCTACTGTGTTTTTCTAGGTGGTGGCGTTTTCTTAACACGAATCATCCAGATCATCTGCTCGTAGATAACCTCGAGTCGTATCCATACGCGTTAAATTGGTCACCACGACCATGACTAGGAGCTGTAGCAAGTCTGAAGATCGAAGGTTTGAGTCAAGAATCTGTCAGTGACTATCCAAAGTGTGCTGACCCCGTGTTTTTCCACAATACTTCCAGGAAAATGCCAGGATAGTAACTTATTACAAGTCCTGGGGCACCTACTCCTTTCCCTACTCTACTAATTACTGTTAAACACACTACTTAAATCACCACAGAAAAGCAGGTTATCACTCGCACATGTATATGGGGCTAATGACCAATGTGTCTCCAGCCCCTTAAGCGAATTAAAAGGACATCAACAACAAAAGTTCTCATACTCTCATAAACATGATATTTCGCCTAACGTTGCGAACTAAAATAGTTTCAAAAAGGAACGGGGTATCATAAATTTATTTCAGATAATATTCATTCCCCTTAGTGGTTGTTGCTGATTTTGTTTCATATGAGGGGTTTGGATACCGTGGTCCTTGGGTGAGTGTAGAAATTTCTCGGATAACCTGTGTTGTTGTGATGGCTTTACTAGTGTGTCTATTTGTGATTCAGGCGAGGATTCAGAGGCAGACGACTATGGCCTTAAGTTAGCAACCACCCCGGCATTTGCCTGAAGTAGAAGTGAGAAACCACGGAAAACGAGGATGGCTGCGGTGGAAATCGAAACCCTTTTCTCAGTTTCGTCTCACGAGGCTGAATTTACCCCGTTCCAGCACTCAAACCAGAATTAAATATGTTGCCAGAGCCGGGAATCAAACTTGGTCCTCCGGAATGCTATTAGCTACACCACAAGGTGGTCACACATAGAGGCTCGACTCATTGACAGGTTAGGCTACACTTATTCCAGTAAAAACTACCCCCTTACAAAATAATGTTATCTATGTTTTAAGGAACGTAACCTGTTTTTCTGTTTGAATTAAATACGAGATACATGGGAAAGTATTCCTAACAAATTTGGTTTCACACTTCTATCGTTAATAGTTTGAGGAACAGTATATTAATGGTTAAAATCCTGTCAGTATGAAAGCGATATGTGACGTACACAGAAGCAGTGCGGGTATGCCAGTTTCAAACATAACTCACTGTGCACTGCTGAAGGTTGTATCTACTGAGTTGAACTTATAGTACAGTACAGCTGGAATGGTTTTGTTCCAAAAACTGTGCTATGGTTGGCTCTTTGTAAATCGTTTGAAGAGCACAAAAAAAGCTTAAATCTAAATTTTTGAATAATTTGCACGATCATTTTGTCGGAAAACTCAAAAGAACATTGAAAAGCATTTTTCTCTGAATCGACGTATTTTAAAGGAAAGTTTTTTAAACAAAAAATGTACAGGACATTGTCACCTACAATTCGTCTCATAGAGGTCATGCCATACGTTTTGGAATGCAGAAGCTAGGTGGCGCCAAAGTTTCCAAAAAAGTGTTTTTTCACTTTTTGTCCTAGAAAAAATAGTTTTTATTTTTCACAAAAAAGTGAATCAGAAATTTGTTCCTCTCAAAATTGTCTGCAACATTTATTTAAACGTTTGTTTCCTCCGACTTACCGTTCCAAAGTTATAGCGCATCAAATGCAACGCTGCGTAGTCAAGGCTACTATTGTTACTGCAGAGAGAGCGGTGGGCATAATTTAGACAGGGACCGGTGTCGGGACAGCTGCCTAAGGCTCAAACAGGACGCGGGCTGTGTTTGTTAATTAGCTCAAACAATCATATCTATTTCAATCGCAACGTATCAATCATAGCTGTACACATATTAACCATTGTGCCATCTGAATAGTACAATTTTCACACTTCGTCAGAGTATAACTTTGGAGCGGTAAGACGGGGGAAACAAACGTTTAAATAAATGTTGCAGACAATTTTGAGAGGAACAAATTTCTGATTCACTTTTTTGTGAACAAAACATTTTTTATAGGACAGAAAGTGAAAAAACACTTTTTTGTAAACTTTGGCGCCACCTAGCTTCTGCATTTCAAAACGTATGACATGATCTCAATGAGACTAATTGTAGGTGACAATGTCCTCTACATTTTTTGTTTAAAAACCTTTTCTTTAAAATACGTAGATTCAGAGAAAAACGCTTTTCAATGTTTTTTGAGTTTTCCGACAAAATGATCGTGCAAATTATTCTAAAATTCAGAGTTAAGCCTTTTTGTGCTTTTCTAACGATTTACAAAAAGCTAACCATAGCACAGTTTTTGGAACAAAAGATTTTTTTTCTGTGCAGCTGTCCTGTACTATTACGTCATCATCAGACCTAGTACCATATAAGGCCTAGGTAATAGTTCCAGTAGATATGTACCGTAATTAATTGCAGCTAGTACTATTAACTGTGTGGTAATATACTGTACCTCAGTCAGAGATCGACCGAAATGTTCGTGTTCCTCTTTAGAAAGAGTGAAAATGGCACTTCCTAATTGTTCGTTAAATCCCTCAGACGTCACTATATGGAATGATCTACACTAGATAGTTGAGATCATGCGATTATTATTATTATTGTTATTATTAAAGAGACAAAATTTATGTACGGGGTACAAAGTCCGGTGCTCAACAGTCCGTGGAGTACAGACTGCAGTTCTTTACAAAACGTATGTGAACAGTTGAAAAGTAAATATGATGTGGCGTGTCCTTTTACTGTAGAGAACTGCTATACATTATTGAAATCAAATACATTCAATCACTGTTGTAGAAATAACCGCTTGAAATAGCTGGTGCTCACTTAGTTCAATGAAATTCACAGCATGAACTTCAAGAACTATTTTCTTAGAGATACGATATGCTATTAGTGGATCAGATATATGTAGGGTGCAGGATATGATGGCATTGAAATGTGTGATACATTTTGAATATTTCTGTAGAAAATGTTGTGAGATAGGCATCCATATTGCAGTAATAGTCAACAGTGTCGTCATGATCAGTGTCGCTGTATTGTGTTGCAATCACATGCAAATAATGGAGGTTACGTGACGTCGGCTCATGTTGATGTAGGCTAATCGGACCAAGGTACAGTATACTTGCTATAGATGATTAGACTGAAATACTAATGTTCTGTATTGCTCCGAGATAATACCATGCATGTAGTGGGTGCTAACATACGAGTTTCATACATAGGGGTAAGATAGGGCAATGCCCGAATTTGCCCGTCTTCGAAGTTTATCCCTGCGAGTCAGTCAACTATTTTACCGTCCCGTAGGCCAGTATGGCCAATTTTTATGTATGGGGAATGTACAATATTCTGCGGGGTATTGGGCCGATAACCTAGATGTTAGGCCCCTTAAAACAACAATTATCATCATCATCATCATCTGCGGGGTATAATGTCTATGGGACGTAGACATCCCGTATATCCCGCTGGGTCCTTTGAATTCATAGTTTAATATTCACAAAGGATCATACCTGGGCTCGAACGGAAGACTCATAATGCCTCACACACACACACTTTTGCAAATGGGTTGTCGCCGAAACGGTGGTGTAGGTCATTCCCTTGCAGGCGTCATTTGTTGTTTGCGGTTGTACGTGGGGAGTGTAACTAAGCAGCGTATCATCGCATCTATGTAAGCTACATCTTTACATATTAGTAGTTAGTGCTATGTTTCTGAAAATTCAACCCTTTCTAAACACTTTCGACGTATTTTTCGACAGTTTAGATGTAAGATAATTTGCTACGTATTTTTGGGATTATGCTGAGGCATACAGTTTATTTCTCTAGAATGATCTTCATGAAGAATATTGAGAATATTGGATCATATCCTGTCAAGTGGTGACATAATCGTCGTGTTTGCGAATTGGTAGTTTTCGCCACGCTATATTTTCAGCTGATCTGTTAGTGTTCCATTGAACGTCATTTTTAGTTTGGAAACATTTTATGTAATTATTTTCGGAGTCTCAATTAATTAGAAGGTTTTCAGGCCAATTTTATTTCATGGCAATAATAGTAAAATAATAATAATAATTTTGATGAATTCGATTTTTCTGTGATGGAAAACCAATATTAATAATAATGATGAGATATTTGTCTCAGTTTAAAATGAATCCGTGAGTTGTATTATAAAACTCTCATATTTTGGACAACTTTGTAGTTGACCTCCAATAATAATAATATTATTCTGACATTTTTTCGAAAGAAAATTTTCTATGATTATAATGGCTTGCATCCATTAGAATTAGCATTTATATGATTGTTTAAAAGATTTGGTGGACAGATAATATTTGATAAAAATAACAACCAGTTAGTTATTTAAATAAATGTCCTATAATTGATTAGTAACGTCATGATGAATATGATAATGCGATAGGGAACGGAAGGTATTCATATTCCAGAGGAACCCTGTATAATGTAGATTTTTTTCTCAAGAAGGTATAGCTGAAAGTATAAATATAAAACAAGATGAAATATGATTATAGTAATAACTATGTGATGGATAGCTGGTGTTTATCATTTTTTAGGGTTTTGTCAAAATGACAGTGGAATTGGGTTACCTGCATGCGACCTGGCTCAATAATAATGTAGGTAAACTATAGTATGCAGCCTGTAGAGCTGAGTGGTATTTGTCATGGTAATATGCGCACAATGATGTGTCAGTTATAGGGAGTGAATTTGCCCCATACAGTAAAGTCATTAAAAGAAGGGTAAGACATTGTGGTCGCCCTATTTAAGAATGTTATTAAAAGAAGGGTAAGACATTGTGGTCTCCCCATTAAGTATCAGCATACACCATCATCAGTAGAATTCCCATATTTAATTACCTCGTTATACCTACCGTTTGTTGGAAGTCGCTTTTGGAGCGAGTTAAGTGTGTTTAGACCACTTTAGTTTTGTGGAAACCTTGACGGATGCCATGGCAATTATATATGAAATAAACTACTGTTGTATTAATACTTTGATTTTCTGCAGATTTGCCGATTGTAGAATGGTTTATTCAATTTAAAATATAATAATTATTTCATCAAAGATAAAATCCGATATTTTCATAATTGTGATCTGCACAAAAATGTGCGCTAATAATGACAGGAATTTACGATTTATGAATTCTGTCAGGAGTCGTTAGATCTTTTATTGATAGCCAAGAGTGAATTTATTATTCAGAATTAAAGAAAGAAATGTCAGAAATTACTTGGAGGAATACTTTATTATACCGTTATTAAATTTTGATACTAATGCGTAATCTTTGGAAAGTTCATTTTGGAGTCAGTGAAGTGATAAAGATATTTATATGAAAATTATGGAGTTTCCATAAAAATCAACGGACACTACCAGTAAGAAAATCTTGGACGAGGTTGGAAATGTGCTAAAGAAAAATATAACATGTAAACAACAACCAAGATGTCAGGATGAACTAATAATTTTCTGGAACATCCTGGAATGTTAAGTGTAAATATGTAAAAAAAATCTGTTGATAACAGAATGGACTATGAATTTTCTGTTTATCGAGCAACTGAGTTTAAAATATTTATCGTCGAAAAATGTCAAGATTTGTGTGAAATTTCAAGTTGATCTGTGGATCAAAATTTTCTTTCTGCTTTATTCCATTTTGGAATAGGATCAGTGCATTACAGTTAGGTTTCCAGGGGATATAGGGTGTTTTTTTGTTTCAGGATGTTTTTTATTTATCTTTGGATTCACCATGAGGAAATAGTTGTTTTAATTTTGCATTGCGTTAAGAAATAAATAAAAGTAGAGTTTTTTTAGAAACTGTTGCATTTACATTCTCATGTTCCCTTCTATCCTTACTGCAGTGTGGGTCTCAAGATCAGTTAAGCTAGCTTTTGTTTTCTTGTTCTCCCAGATAGACCCTGAGATGTGTCGAGTCTCGTGCTAAGCTCATTTCGAGATCCAAATCAAATGGACACAGTATAAACTTCTGTATATACAATGCAGTCCTCTTCTCGTGCATAGAGACCATCAAAGAGGCATTGGATGTCTTCTTGGGAGAGCGCGTTTCACGATAATTCCTCCTATTGCTGCACTTAGTCAAGGAATGTTGCAGAACGTACCTGACGTCATCGTATCATGTCCCACACATGCTCAATATGCGACTGGTCTGGTGATCGTGCTGATCAAGTGAGTTGTGGGAATGGCAACAGAAGGGGTTGGATAATGTTTAGATCTGGCCAGCACTGTTCAGTGTTTTCTAAACAAACATCAGTAGGCTATGGCTCTCCACACCATGATGCCAGGAGTTGGTCGTGTATGTCGCTGCCGTATTCTGGTAGTTGCCGCTATCCTGGTCGACGCTGCACTCGCAAGTGACCATTACTTATGCACTGGCAGATCTGCTTTAATGAATAAACACTACTTTGGGCCATTCTTCCCTCCCGTTGCGTCTTTCGCGATGCCATCGAAGGTGGACTACACAGTGGTGAGGTGTGAATGGGAGCGTGGCGAGTGCCGCAGTAGATCGTAGACAGGGTTCCAGCAAACGATTCCTGATTATCTTAGCTGACAATATGGATGCAACATCGGTCCTAAAATATTTGTAATGCGTTCACCGTGAGATCAGCAATGGTTACTCATTTGATATGGCGATCCAGGCGTGAATCAGTATGCCACTGCCGTCTGGAACGTGGATGGTGAGCATGCAGCTCTGTGGACCATGACCATCAAATTGATATACAATATCAATATCAATACAATATAAAACAGAGACACTTCACGTCCAATTCTTCTGGAGAACTGTCCAGCATCACGCAGGTCCACAATACGACTTGTTTATGTTGAAGCCGTCTTGGTATGTCTTCAATGCTTACTCACTCGGTGCGACGCTCGAAATAACATACCACTCTTTCAGCAAGTGAAATAAAGCTGATATGGGCTCCGGTTTGAACCGTGCCTTCACTGTCCTCTATCAGTGTCCCATGGAAATACCATGTTTTTATGTCACTTCTAGAGATGATTTCATTTTGTATTTTCCACTGGTGTAGTGTTTATTCTGACCAAGACTCGCCAATCTCTTCAACATCACAAGTTATCAGATAGGAGAGTGTTGGTTCCCAAGCACCATATTCTCTCATTTTGCCTATTGCTGTTAAAATGTTTCGCCAACGTAAATCAAATACAAGGATTGAAATACTTTGCAACCTATTGGTCTATCAGGTTTCAAAATAAATATTGAGTAGTTTTCCCATCCATTCTAATTCAGGGTACTGCCCTCTCCTAACTTTCAACCCGTGAATAATGGGAGCATTTTGATCCTCCAAACATATTCTCTGCACTCATCAGCAAATCATGCCTACTAAATACCAACGTCAATTTGCAAGCAACCTGTGACGTAGAAAACGGCTGTCTAATTACGGGCGAGAGAGCTGCTCCACTTGGTTCTTCATTGCATCTCCAAGCTGTCCCCACCTTAAGTCTAGCTTAATAGGGTCTGCAGCTTCACCTTACTCCCTGTGCCCTATAAATCGTGTAACTTAGCATAGTTAGTAGTAGTTTGACATAAAACTTGTATCAACATAAGGCTGTAGTCATCAGTCTATGAAAAGAATGAACGAAACGTGCAAGAATCCGAAAGGGAGATAGACAAGGTCATTTACTTTAAACTATACTTTGAGTATTTTCTCTGAATCCACCTTGCAATAAATCTTAAAATGCTGCAGATTGGGTGTAAAGGTGTAAACATTCGGGGCAGGGAGTACCAAATTGGCAAATGACCTGTCATTACCTACATGTTGCCCTAACAATTTAAAATAAATATATGTTAATTGTGTCATAAAATCTATTAACGTCATTAAGACTCGGTGTTAGTGATAAATCAACTAATATAAATGATTTCCAAACAAAACACGATTTACACAAATTGTACTGGGTGCCATTCCCTAATCCTAGAAAATATCACATGAGACTAATTAATACACTTGGATAACTAGTTTCGATCATAATCGGATCCTTTACACTCAGGTTATTAATCTCGTTGACCGACATAAAAGAATTTTTGTTTTATTAATTTCCTAAGGCAAAGCTGAAAAATGGCTTCCAACACGATAACGTGTTAGTGACTTGGCCTGTCGTCATAAACGAAGAACAATTGGCCTACAGGAATGAGTTCAAATATTTGTAGTAAATACAATATAAATTCTCATAATATTGGAATAAGGCCTATGCAGTCAAATTTACATGAAAAAAATAAGAGATTTCTTATAATACAGTATTAGTTATGGTCCTTAATCTTACAGAGAAACTCGTGCAAAACTCTCTACGGACAGTTGTACTGAGTTACATAGGTGCCCAAATGCCCTGAAGAGAGTAACTGGGATCCATTTAGATACACGCGAGGCTCCGAGCTTCCCACTACTACAGTATTTAGTGCAACCTGCACCCTATGGTCCCTTCTTCTCTTCTCAACACGTCATACGTTTCCCCACTGTCGCCCCACCGGTTAAGTTTCCTTGCTTCGCTCAATCCCTAGCACCTCACAGCATACGCTAAGCCTCGGATACTCTTCACAACGTGTTACTCGATTGAGTTTACGAAAATAATAAACGAGGATGATAATCAGGAGAAATTCACTGTGTGCATCGAAGTAGCCCATTTATTCAATGATACTCCAATTGGCCCAAATTTCTCGACGAGAGATTTGTATTGTCTGTGCCAACACAAATGAGCATCAAAACCTTCGGACAAGAGTATGCAAATCTTACCGCTTGTGACAAAGAACATAAAATTTGCCAACTGCAAGCTGTTACATCTGCACAGGTAGGTTTTCTGTTTGAAAATGCAGAGACTCCATCGTATTGAGACCTTATTGTATATTAAAAATAATATTATGAATAATAATAATACTAACGAAATCACAACCGAGAAGTACGACTGAAGACTGCGTCAAGATGTGGACCTTGACTCTTCAAAAAAACGATAGTGCTTTCGGAACTCCAGTCTACAAAAAAGAAGTGCTTTCTAGGATTACTTTGATATGTTCCTTTTAAGATACAAGTTCAATATTTAAACTTGCCACCCTAACTTCAGTACGTTTTGGACCTCAAATCAAACGACATGATAACAAACGAAAGCATTTGGTTAGCCGAGCCTTGACCCGAATATGACCCGAGAAAATGAGTCACCCCGCTTGCTCCAGTGATGGAAGTTAAAACACAGCCGTATGATTTCCTCTCGTATTCTTGGCTGGCCAAGCAGTGACGATGACACCGCTGAGGTTATGGCTAGTTCGCTTCCCATCTTTCGACTCCGTGCTTTTAAGCATGCCAGATGTATTGTGTCGAGACTAGAACGTTGAAAAAGACGAGATTAAAACTGGTGACCCATGGGACGTCTCCACCTAGTTCAAACAATGACTAACAATGTAGTATTGCACAGAGTTCAAGCTGAAAAGACTTATTTAACACATCAAAAGTTTAAGAACTATGAGGTTTTTGACACACTGTACATCTCGATATAGTAGCCTGATGTCATAGAATATTGAATAGAAAGCCACAATCCAAATATCATCTTGGAAAAACAAACAGTAGCCTACATTCAATACGACGTCCATCAAGGATACGAATCTGAAAACTATGAGTAAGATTAACGAACTGCCACACTTCAATGAAGGTGACCCACTGTGCATTACAATAAAATGATTCTCATTAGAGAAATAAATGAGGATGTTGACACACACATATTGATTTTTCCTTTAGGCCTAAGTAGCTTTACCCTTCGTTATTTCAATACTGTCATTCTTCATTGAGCTAACTTAGGACCATCGCCAAATTATACCTGCTTTTATCGCGTTTGAGCACGTTACTTGAATCCCTAGGCCTCTCTGATAGGTTTTCTTATATTATCAATTATAAGCATTAAAATTATAAACTAAATGACTTGATTATCAGAGAAAATACAGTACCAGTACACATTACATTACATCCAAGGACATAATTTTCTAGCAAACTTTCATTTCTCTTTTGTATAAACTACTAGCCAGCATTATTCATATTTTAATAATAATATTAATAATAATAATTGAGTAAATATCAGAAATATCTGCATAATTGTCCACCTATTATTGAAATAAATATTAAATAGCTTTTCCATCACCCGTTAGCAGTATTTTGTACTGAATCTAAAACAATGCGATACATGAGCTGGTCATTGCTAGGCTAAATTCAAATTATTATAGGTCCACTGAAGTATAATGCATTCACGATGATGATGATGATGATGATGATGATGATGATGATGATAAAGGCTTTATTCAGATAAAATCATAATTCTTGAATATTATAGTGTCTTGAAATAATTTAATATTCATTGTGCTTATAAATAGGACAAATGTTTAATTAACGATAGGCCAGCACATGATGTAAGGTGTACAGCGTTAAAAGGCATTAAAGCCAACTGAATGGCAATGCACTTGATGTATTGAGTAGTAAATACACGGAGGGTTTCAAAGGCCGTTAAGGATATAAACTGCAAAATAAATCACCAGACGTCCTCCCTCGGAAGTACTTGACACAGGATAAGCGTTCTCAATCTGTGTTAACGTGCGTCTTGGAATTGCGTCGCCCATATGCAAAACCTTTTGTAAACAAGAGAGTATATTTTGCACCACAGTTGCCATTGTACAAAACGTACATAATTCGGGATTGAAACCATTGGAAGCGTACAGTGTACACCAATGGAAACGCAACCACACCCCACCAGTGCTGCTGCCACATAAACCGCACATGGTCCGCGAAGAGCCATGGTAGTGTTCGAGACAGCAGAGCGTAGCTGATCTAAGGGCCATTTTCACCAACGTCAATTATCTCTTCATTCTTCATTAAAGGTTATTTAAATTTGCACGAACATTTCATCAAACAGAAACCCTTGTTAACTTACCACTGACAAGCAATTACGTAAAATGGCCAGAATCTGACCAGTCAACTCCCTAAAGCATCGTTGAAGTAAAGGGAAAGTGCTGAATTCTACCTCGCGCATCTTGCAATATCGGAAGAATTCGTTTATTTCCTAGTTTCACACGAACTTTAATCCATACGAATATAACACATGTTTATGACAGTTTAATTATAAAAGACCATACATGTAACTAATACCAAGAAAGAAGAATAAGGTAATAAAAGAATTTAAAATAACCATATCCGCAGTGGGGATTGAACTCCTTCCAGCTCTGCATAATCAACTCAGAGTCTCCGAAGCAACCACTTACGCTACGAAGACAACGAAGAGAGCGTATTATATGTAAGTTTAAAAAAATATACACAACAGGTAGTTATCCTAAATACATTTTTTTCATATTATTTTAAGCTTTTGCCATGAATAAGGACTTCAGTATTTCCCTTCCTTTATAATATTTTCCAGAAAATCTCAAGGTAGCATCACATACAACGATCAGTGCTACATGCTTCTTGTTTTGTCGGCCATATTTCTTCAGGGTGGGTGGAACCAAGTCTGCGCATGCGCGAGAGCCGTAAAAAGAATTTATGTAATTACGAACCCGAATGGCCTCGTGAAATGCATCGACGATAATCATGCGTATTTAAGTTAAATAGGATTTAACTCACTCATCGTTAGTAAATAGTTCGTAAACATAGCCCTAACTGGGCTTCGAGTCTCCGCGGCCCGTTTTTTGCACGTTATTGGATATCGATACTTTTCAGGCAGAACTAAAATACAACAATCTGAAAATGTTCAACAAGCATCTTACAATTATTAAAAATCTTTACTACCTCGTATTTTAACCTCAAATGTATCACCTATTTAGAAACAGTTATCGTACCCTTCATTGAGGCCAACATTTGCTCTTAAATAAGAATTTGATTTTCAGAATTATTATTATTATGGGGTTTGAATCCATTTTTCAGTGTTGCCTTAGAAAACAAAAGTTTGGGCCTCTTCAGTCGGTCTACACGAATGTACCCAAAAGTGTTGGGTTATACTCTAATCCTGAAAAAATTACATGGGATTAATCATCTATAATTTATTAATCTCATGTAATTTTTTTCAGGATTAGGGTATAACCCAACTCTTTTGGGTACATTCGTGTTGACCGACTGAAAAGCACCGAACTTTTGTTTTCAGAATTTATCAAAATAATGCCTCTTGCTAGAAATATTATTGCCACCGATTGTCACACAAGTTAATGAAACACTCTCGTATATGATTAATGTTCCTGAGAGTAGAGTAGTCTGTCCTAGCAGAATTTTTCTTCAAATAATTGAAGAAAATGCTGACAGTTTGGTGGTTTCATGTGACTAATGACTCTATCTTATAACCTCATAAATACATATATCAACATCAACCCATGTGATCTTTCAATCGACTCCATCGCAATTACTCAGTAGTTGACACTTCTTATAATCGTAAACACTGTGACACTTCGGTAATCCTGTTACGTCAATTTCTCATCTTGTTCAGTTTTATTCAAAATCAAATTCTCTTAAAACATTTGTCAATTGTTATTACAACGTTAGAAAATGGTATCTTTCCAGGAAATTCAGTATCGTGGTGCAATATGAATGTTGTTAATACAGTGGATAAGCTTACTATAGTAATGTAGCCTATATGTTTTCTCATTATTATATCAGAATATTATTTACCAGTTCAGCTTATTTACGAATTGTTACTGAATCGGAAAACTTATTCATAATTATTTAAATGTTTTCTGTATACTGTACATGGTTTTAGCACTATCTCACTTTTAAACAATTATTATTAACCTTCTTAATATCACTGGTTATGTGGTATGATTTCACTGTACAGGTATATGGGTGTTTAAATACTGCATCCATCTCCATGGACTAAGCCTCATCACTGGAAAAAATACCAACATAATCATATCTAGTGACTAGTATCTAGTAATAATCACAAATAGGTCTACACCTGGTTAAGGCAAAGTAATCAATGCTATGAGTTCCCTTAAATGCACCTCATCTGCAAAACTGTTGTTTCAAAAAGGTTTCTGTTATACAATAAAGCTGACACTCTCATTTCACATCTTACACTGGATTTCAATCACATTGAAAATCCACAGCCTGCTTCCAGTCTCCGACCGGGTCAGGAATGGAATGAATGAAGCCCCCATCTAGCGGCGAGGATATGGACTGTGCCGGCTGCCGAGGCCTGACGCACTCCTCTGGGGCAATGATTAAATGAATGACAGATGAAATGAAATGATAGTGGAGAGTGTTGCTGGAATGATATTTTGACAGGGAAAACCGGAGTACCCGGAGAAAAACCTGTCTGCCTCCGTTTTGTCCAGCACAGATCTCACATGGAGTGACCGGGATTTGAACCACGGACCCAGCGGTGAGAGGCCGGCGTGCTGCCGCCTAAGCCACGGAGGGATTTCAATCACATTAAAAATGCTTATTTGGACTGACCATTGCTTCCCATTTCATCTCATAGAAATTATCACACGATCTACTCACAATCATTTGTTACTGAAATTTCTAACCTAGGCACATTCTAAAGCACAACGTAATATTTACATCTTCAATGACAATAACAATTTTTCCTCCTGATGAAAGTCGCATTGAAGCACTGCATTTTCCGCTTAACTGGCAATTATCTTTGAAAGCTTACTATTATCAAATGACACTCTATTTTATGCTGTTATCATAATTTCTCAATGTGTTCTAAATTTGAATGCGTTATACAGTGTCATCGAAAAATAATGCCTAGATTTTAAAAAATAACATCGAAATCTTTTATGTTAAATGAGTGATTCTTTCACTGTGTGGTAACTCGTTAGCGAATGTTTTGTTTAATGCATTAGCGTGACTTTGGTATGCGCGGACTAGTTGCGCAGCCGTCAAGGCCAGCCGACCAGCGACTGCCGCCGCCCAGTACGATGCTGACCATTCAACAGAAAGCAGAGTGTTTTATTTGGTTGTGGGGCCAAAGTCAATTGTCAGTGTACAGCGGCACTTTCGGAGAACTTATTCAGGCCTAACTGCGCCTGATAACAAAGCTATTACTCGATGGTTTAATCAGTTTAGAGAAACAGGAACCGTGAAGGAAGAAGTCTAGGACAGGCCGACCAAGATCATCAGAGAAAAATGTTGAACGTATCCGCCAATCTTGTGTTTGGAGCCAAAAGAAATCAATTGCTCGACTAAGTCTCGCGCTGCAATATCCTAAAACAACAATTCAAAATGTACTGCAAAAACGGCTACCACTTAATGCGTATAAACTTCAGTTAAGACATCAAATAAATCATACCGATCACCCTAAGCGTACTGAATTTGCTGGCTTTATGTTAAATGAAATTGATGATAATCCAATTTTTCTAAAGAGAGTGTTTTTATCATTTTAAATGATCTTGCCGACTTCGTCGTTACGCTGAGGTCTGGCGTTACGTTACGGAGACGGGACGAAATGTACCGAGAATGCACTGAGGTGTGTGACGTCATAGTATCGCTTGAGCTCCCTCCTTTCCCCGCGCGCTCCGGTGAGGGTGACGTCATCCAGCCAGCTACCTCCTTTGACCTTGGTATGCACTTGCTAATGGACTTTGAGTTCACGCAGTTCGCTGCATGATCATGAGGCTTTCACCCAGAATTTTTCAGCATTTGTAGCATTTAAAATGATATAAGGTCTAGTCTTTCAGACTGACTATCACTCTTTTTTACTGATGAAACAACGTTTCACATAAATGGTTGTGTGAATCGTTACAATTGTCGGATATGAGGATCGCAACAGCCTAACAAAATCCACGAGTATGTTCGTGATTCTTCCAAAGTCAAAGTGTGGTGCGGGTTACTTAATGACCAAGTAATTGGACCTATCTTTTTCGCTGAAAAAACGATTACGGGCCTAATTTTGAACATGCTTGAACAGTTTTTGTTCCCTCAAATAGAAGACATCGAACAACAGACTGGACAGCGCGTCATTTTTAAGCAAGATAGGGCTCCTCCTCACTGCCTTCGCCTCACTGCCTACACTTGACGCACGCTTTCCTAACGGTTGGATTGGCAGAGAATCCCTTATTCCCTTGCCTCCCAGATGCCCGGACCTAACCCCTTTGGGTTTCTTTTTCAGGGGGTACATAAAAAACGTAGAGTACCCAGAAAGGATTCGTGATTTAGTACATAATCAGGAGCGAATTGCTGCCGCCAACTCTACTGTTACTCCAGACATGATTCAACGCACGTGGCACGAGTGGTCTACATTTTAGGCGTCTGCAGAGCAACAAACCGAGCTCACATTGAAACTTACTAAGGTATGAAAACATGTTAATTTATCCAAGCATTTTAAGGCTACCTTTAGTAATTCTGTATCGCAATTATTTAAAATGTAGGAATTATTTTTCGATGACCCTGTATATTCAATATGGCGGTTGAGGGAAAAATTCAGTCAGGTAGTCTTTTGCAAGCAAGATGACTTACATAAGCCTCCGATTTTACTGAGTTTGAAGGGAAGATCACCTCGCTATTCTGCCCCTTAAAACAGCATTCACTCATTAACTAACAGAGTTTGGTGCCAATTGCTCAGTCATACATAACCTGATTGTTCAATTTTAAAGTTTTGAAACTAAGTGAGACCACAATCTTGAATGTATAAACTCGATGGACTTGAGCCTCCGGTAGAGTGAAAGTCGTGCCATGTTTCGAAGTTAAAAGTTCATAAGATGGCGAATTTTCCATTTTGATATTTTATATATTCAAGATGGTGGTAGTACGAAATATTCAGTCTGATAGTATTTTGACTAGTGCAAGTGAAGGGTCTCATTTAATATCCGTCTTGTAAACGTTTGTGGGTAGCTGTTAAATTATATCACACAATTTCTATGTATATTTATGTTCGACGATGTCGAAATGTAAACATTATGTGTCAGAAAACTGTATCATAATTAGGCTCATTATAACACTATTTTTCATTATGAAACAGTTTCTCCCACCAATCAGAGCTCAAGAAACAGTTGTGTGACCAATTAGGTAAGGATACCTTCGCGCATGCGCTCAAACCCCAACATATTTCTGTGTTGGCAAGCAAAGTGAATGGTCTCTGCTTTCGGAGTGCCTTGACCACGCATGCGCTCTGGTCAGTCAGCAAAGCCAGCGCGCACTGTTCACTAACTGAATTAACTGAATCCCACAGATATTTATGTTAAAACATATAATAAAGTTATAATTATCGTCGAACATAAACAGTCGTATGCAACTCGCCTATAATGGTAATTAAGACACTAGTATGGAAATTATAAAACTCGCTTACGCTCGTTTTATAAACATACTCGTGTCTTAATTATTGCCATTATAGGCTCGTTGCATAATGTACTATTATATTTCAACAGTAGAATGAAGCTCATGCTCGTTATTACCTTCTCTCCAAGTTTCGAAATCTGAAGTTTACTGATGATGAATTTTCAGTTATATTATAGGGCAGGTACTTTTAATCGAATGATTAAAGAAATCGATTAATCGAATAATAGTGTAACGTAATCTTGATTACGGTACAAATTATTATTATTATTATTATTATTTGTAAAGTCATTGTGTAATTATTATTATTATTATTATTATTATTGAAATATCAAAGTTATATCGTTTTATTCACCCATTAATATCAAGGGAGGGGCCATACCATATTCACGTCATTACCATAATCATATATAATATTGTCAAGTGCTTAGATTAAGAAACAGGGTTTTTATAGAGGTCTAGCGCTGTTTTATTAGTTAAATTGTAAAGACAGGACGGGCATGGTTGGAAGAAGTTACGGACGGTGAAGCAACATATTGCAAGAAAATGTATTTCTGGAACGAAGCCACGCTGACTGGAGACAAGGGCTTGGAGAAAGATTTCGGCGGAATATATATATGCGCAACGAGAGGAATAGCGGGTTCTGAGTGGAATATTTGAAGTACGCGGGCCTGTATTTCCGCTCGGAGAAGTTTTAGCGTCGCTTGAGGACTGAGAAATGCTTTGCTATAATTGGTCTGATGGGTCGCGGGCAAATTTATGCCGCGAAACATCGGGACCATTCAGAGTGTATAAAAGCCCAGCGCGACTTGAGCACTGGCTATTCTATAGATTCTATTCTGTCATTCACTTATTCGATCACGCACTCACTCATTGACTTTGTGAGTCGTAGACTCTGTCAGTCCCTCAGTAAGATGGGACTTAGTGAATTCAATTAGCCTGGTTTGTTCAAATTTGCTTACCATGGTGATCAAACTCAGAAACAAGCAGCAACAACAACAACAACAACAACAACAACAACAACAACAACAACAAGAAAACATATGTTTTCAAAGGTCAATAAACGTGTGTTGGCGTAAGATCTCAAATTAGACTGCAAGCAGACCAACGAGATGGACTTTGAACCACAAGGCACCAGGTATGTGGACCGAGTTATTATCAACACAGAAGATCAGCGCTAGCGAGAAGACAGTCAATATTGCCCCGCAATTAGGGAATATTAATGCACATATTGTACACAGCTCGAAACCTCAGATCAAATGTTAATAATTTTGTTGTAAATAAACCAGTATTAGTTAAAATGTCTTGTTCATTGGGAGTTGAATATATAGGATAGTTGGAATGCAAAGAGTATCTCATAGAGCAAGTTTATTGCCCTACGCTCCGATGATAGATCTTGGCTCAAGGAAGGGAGCGGCCGTGGCTAAATAAAATTTTAATGTGTTATCTCTACGATAACTGGCGCCCAGTAAATCTAAATTAATAAAGTGTATGTCGTCTGTCTAGACAGGCCAATGCTAAATAAGAACGATGAGGTGGTTTTAAGGAGTCTTGAGTGTAATATCTGTAGAAACGTTATAAATGATCGCCCAACTTGTAGAGCGATATCCAACGACGAAGGTAGCCGTTACAAATGGCACAACCAATGTGGGGCTACGAAATATCGTACTGTAGTGAATGGATATTATGTATAAATCCAGTTTATTTCAAGTATGTTAAAGTTTAAAGTTGTTTTCATGTACGATATAAACGAGTACTCTTTGCATTCATTCCGAGTTTTTCAATAAAGAGGCATATATCAAGTTAGGGAACTACGGTTATAAATTAGTAGTGTTCTTTTGATGAGTTGTTTTTTGGGTAATGAGTAACAGGGATAATTTGGGGAACATAAATTTGAGAAACCGTAGTATTATAAGATCAGTTAAAATGTCGAAATTAGATGTGCAGGGTACCAATGATGAGATGTCAAAAGTAAGCGAAAATCAGGAAACTGAGGAAAATAAACAAGACGGGGCTACAAACATCCAGATTAATGAGGGGGAGAATCCTTCCTGGCTTCGAAACCTGACGATGCTGATAACAGAACAGAACAGAAACATAGATCTTAAGTTAGCTGAACAGAGTAAGAAGCAAGAGGAACAAAGTAAGAAATTTGACGTGCGTAGCGATCAATTAGAAAAAGCAATAGATCATAAGTTAGCTGAGCAGAGTAAGAAGCAAGAGGAACAAAGTAAGAAATTTGACGTGCGTAGTGATCAATTAGAAAAAGCAATAGATCTTAAGTTCACTGAGCAGAGTAAGAAGCTAGATGAACAAGGTAAGAGGTTTGATGAAGCCACAGAAAACTTCAATAGACAAATTAAAGAAGTAGGCCGAGAATTTCACAATAAGTTAGAAAACAGGATTAGTGAGGTGGAGGAATCATGGTCACTTAAGGTTGACGCCAGAATGCAACAAGTGTCGGAGCGAGTTGACAAAATTGACGAGGAAGTGAAAATTGAATGTAGTAAGGTTAGGGTTGACTTAGAAGGTGAAGTCAACAGCATGAAGGTCAAGTGTGATAATAATATTGCTAAAATAGGTCATTTAGAAAATAAAGTAGAGAGCGATAATCAAGAAATTAGGGAAGAGGTTAACAGTAAATTTAACAGTTTCAGTGAAGAAGTAGCGAGTAAAACAGATAAAATAGAGGAGAAATTGCAGAGATGTCAGAAGCAAATAGCAACAAATAGCGGTAATGTACAAATAGGAAATTTAAGTAGATTTCTAACTAAAGAGGCAGATTTGCCAGTATTCACAGGCAAGGCATATAACCCAATGGAATTCTTAAAAACAGTAGAAAAGAAGTTCGCTAAAGATTTAGAAGAGGGGATCGTTCAATGGGAACAAGTACTTGAGATGCTAGATAAATCTTTTGTTAGGGATTCAAGGTCATGGTTCAGTGTGTATAAATACCAGATGACTAGTTTTAGAAAATTTAAAGAGAAGTTCATAGCCAAGTACTGGAATGAAAATGTGCAAGAAAGAGAAAGATGTAACATTATTTTTGGAAAGTACCAAAGGAGAGATGGTGTTTCGTACACAGAGTATTTCTTAGCGCATGTACTTATATGCCAGAATTTAGAAGGTTTAGAGACTGAATCACAGGCAATTAAAACATTATTAAGGCATTTTCCTGATATAATTAAAGAAGCATTCTTCATGCAGAATATTACTACTATTGACGGGTTCGAGAAGCTATTGGAAAACTTTGACTCTCTTGAAAATAGTAGGACCGAACGCAAGCCAATAAGTAGAGGAGATAATTTCGGGCAGGGTGAGAGAGAGAGGGGAAGAGAACAAGGCAGGAATGCGAATTACGAAAGACGACTTGACAATGGGGGACGCACAGCAAATACGAGGAACGAGAATTTGAACAGAGTAGGGGAAGGTACTAGGCCAGACAGACGTACAGGTCAACAACAACAACAACAATCTACACCAGGGGCAGGTAGGCCTAATTTAAACGAATAACGGGTTGCAGTGAGGTCAACAGAGAGCCCGAAGTGATTGCAGTTCAATGTCCTAGGAATATTGAGTATTTAGGAGATTTTAATATAGATGTTAGAGAAGAACTGCTTTATGACCTAAATGGTGGAAATTTAGACAATATTGAGAATGAGATTATGTCACCAGTAATTAAACTTAATGTGTGGGGTAAAGAAGTTGATGTTTTATTGGACAGTGGAAGCGAAAACTCTTGTATAAATTTAAGATTTTTGGAAGATGTAATGAGAGAAGGTATTCATGTTGATATAATTCCAGTTAAGTCCACTTTCATTGTCACAGCTGTAGGTAGTAGGTCTCAGAAAATATGTAAGCAAGTCGCAGTTCCAATTAACATTAGTGAGTTAGTTAAATTTCAGCCCTGTTTGGCAGTTCCAAATTTATTATATCCGGTGATTCTTGGTGCGGAATGGTTATCATTATATCAAGTTAAATTAGATTTTCATTTTGGCAGGATATGTTTATTTTGGCAGGATAAAGAAGTTCAGGTTACGTATAAGGTGTCTAAGACTGACAAACAGATGAAAGTGTGTATGTTTGAGGAAGAAAGCAACGTGGTTGTGAGTGATGAGATTCCTGAAGTAAATGAGGTAGACCGCGGAGATGCTAGTGAGAGCAAAGTTTTTAAGGTGTGTCAGGTTGCAATGGAGTCTGAACTTGAGAGTAAGATCCATGATGCATTGTCACAGTGTAAGCTGGATGAGGTGCAAGGTCATCAGTTACATGAGGTATTAATAAAATATAAGGAAATTTTCAGCACAAAACCCGGAGCAACACACTTATATGAGCATAGTTTTGTCGTTAAAGACACAAGTAGTTTCGTAGGGCCTAGGTATCCTGTCGCAACTAAATATATGAAAGCCGTCGAAGAACAGATAGAATTAATGTTGGAAAACGACATAATTGAGCCTTCAGCTAGCCATTGTTTAAATCCATTAGTTGTAGTAGCCAAGAAAGACAATTCAGTGAGACTGTGTATAGACGCCAGAATGTTAAATACCAGAATCGAAAGCGACCAGCTGAGAACTGAAACAGTGGAGGAATTAGTTCAACGTTTTCAGGGGCGGAAGTGGTTCTCGACAGTAGATTTAAGTAGCTCATTTTGGCAAGTTCCACTCCGTGCTTCAGATAGGTATTTAACTGCCTTTGCTTTTAAGAATAGACTCCTACAGTTCAAAAAAGTACCATTTGGGACTAAAACTAGCAGTTCCGCCTTAATTCGAGCTGTATCTATGGCTCTAGGTCCAGAGACTAGTGAGTTTGTTACGAATTATGTGGATGACATAGTTATTGCGTCACATACATTCGAGGAACATATAGATCACTTGAGTATAGTTTTTCGTAAATTATGGGAAGGGGGTTTCACTTTGAAACTGGAAAAATCTGAATTTTGTGTACACCACATAACTTTTCTAGGACACACTGTTTCTGAAGATGGTGTTACACCAGAGTCATCTAGGCTAGAGAAAATTAGTAGTATGCCGTCTCCACGTAATAGTAAGCAATTAAAGGCATTTATTGGTGTTCTCAATTATTTCAGGCGTTTTGTTGTCCAGTATGCAGGGTTATTAGAACCATTTAGAGAATTATTGAAGAGTAAGAGTGTGTGGAAATGGACACAGGTCCACGAGGAAGCCTTCAGAAAGCTGAAAGAAGGATTCAGTAGAACAGTGATGCTGAAACACCCTAGGTATGATAGAGAGTTTATAGTAATCACGGATGCATCAGAGGTTGGTATTGCAGGCTGCCTATGCCAGTACGATGATCAGGGTCAGTTAGGCATTGTATCGTTGGCAAGTAGAGGTTTGTCAATGGCTGAAAAACGCTATACAATTCCTGAGATGGAATTCTTGGCAATTATTTACTCAATGAGTAAATTTAGGGTTTACGTGCTAGGCACGCACTTTCAAATCTGGACCGATCATCAGGCGCTAACGTTCATTAAATCTAGCAGGTTAAATAGTAATAGGATGACACGTTGGACGTTAGCCATGAGTGAATATGATTTCAGTATCAAACATATCAGTGGAACGAATAATAATTTAGCAGACTACCTGAGCAGACACATTCATAGTGAAGAGTGTGATATCAATATAGGAGTGAAAGAAGGAATCTTAGTGTGTGTTGGTAAACGTATAGTGCAGGAGGATGAGAGAGTACGTTTACGAAATATGTCTGTTGAACAGGAGAGAGACAGAGTTTTAGGCGACATTGTCCGCTTGGTGAGAAGCAGCAATGATGGTGAGTTATCAGTAGGGAGGCTCAAGTACGGGCTATATCAAGGTATGCTATCTAGGAAAGATAGAGATGGTGAGTGGAAAGTGTGTGTACCAGAATCTTTACAGGAAGATTTAATCTGGTTCTTTCATGCTCAATTGGGTCATTTCGGAGCCAGGAAAGTTCTGTATGCCATTAAAGGGCATTTCTTTTTTAAAGCTATGGGAAGGAAGATTAGGAAGATTCTTGCTACTTGCGATCTCTGCCAACGCGCAAAGCACTCAAATCGGCACTTGATTGGAGAGTATCAAGCGGTAATAGCCAAGAAGCCGGGAGAGCTTGTGTGTGTTGATCTGTATGGGCCACTGGTGAAGTCTCGATACGGATACCAATTTATAATGGTAATAATTGACGCATTCAGTAAATTTGTCAAATTATATCCCTTGAGACAAGCTACGGGAAGGTGTTGTGTCAAGCAGATAGCAGAAAAGTATATTCCTGAGTTTGGATGCCCACTCAGTATACTTAGCGATCATGGAAGCCAGTTCACGTCTAAAATATGGACTACCAAGCTGACGGAACTAGGTACCCGGATTATCTACTCTTCAATTAGATATCCACAAGGCAACATGGTTGAACGGTCTATGCAATCCATTGGAAGAATATTCCGTACATACGTGCACGACAAACACAACGCGTGGTTCTCACGGTTGGGTGATGCCGAACGCTGGTTAAACTCAGTGTTACACGAGAGTACGGGATGTTCACCATATGAAATTCGTTATGGAAGGAAGCCCTCCAACGAAATAGCAAGAATGATAGGTTTAGATCCGGGTGAGGGACACTCCACGGAGTATTATCTTCTGTTGGCCAGGGATAACTTAGTAAAGTCAGGAAACCAAAGGAAACGCCGACAGAAGGGGGTCTACGACGAATTGGAAGTAGGTAGCGAAGTTTTGTTACGTAAGCCGTTGCCATCTTGTGCATTGGAAGGGAAAATGTCAAAGCTGTTTTTATTGTTTACTGGACCTTATGTCGTTTCGAGGAGGATAGGAAAGAATGCCTACTTATTGAAAGATCGGGAAAATTGTGTCATAGGTTCATATAACATTTACAATCTGAGGAAATATCATAGAAAAGAGCAAGTGCTGCAAGAAGGGCAGACTGCCGTGTGTTTATAATTAGAGTCGTGTCGTGGCTCTAAGGAATTGGTGGAAGTGAGATAAATCACTTGTGTTGCGTGAAACAAGAAGCAATATATTGCGTTCTGTTATTGTAAGGGACTACAAGAACAAATGTAGCATGTAAATCCTGTATGACTGCACAGGACAATCAGAATGTTTATGTAACATTGCAAGAAGAGTGCAGATCAATCAAGGAAAATGAAAAGGGTATAATCATTATGTATGTAATTTGAAGGGTCATATATGTATATTCAGTGTATTTCCTGTTAAGTGTTAAAGGGAAGATTTGTGATTTCATCATTCATTACATTCTTTATGAAACCATGGGGACGTTTTGTAACGTAATCTTGATTACGGTACAAATTATTATTATTATTATTATTATTTGTAAAGTCATTGTGTAATTATTATTATTATTATTATTATTGAAATATCAAAGTTATATCGTTTTATTCACCCATTAATATCAAGGGAGGGGCCATACCATATTCACGTCATTACCATAATCATATATAATATTGTCAAGTGCTTAGATTAAGAAACAGGGTTTTTATAGAGGTCTAGCGCTGTTTTATTAGTTAAATTGTAAAGACAGGACGGGCATGGTTGGAAGAAGTTACGGACGGTGAAGCAACATATTGCAAGAAAATGTATTTCTGGAACGAAGCCACGCTGACTGGAGACAAGGGCTTGGAGAAAGATTTCGGCGGAATATATATATGCGCAACGAGAGGAATAGCGGGTTCTGAGTGGAATATTTGAAGTACGCGGGCCTGTATTTCCGCTCGGAGAAGTTTTAGCGTCGCTTGAGGACTGAGAAATGCTTTGCTATAATTGGTCTGATGGGTCGCGGGCAAATTTATGCCGCGAAACATCGGGACCATTCAGAGTGTATAAAAGCCCAGCGCGACTTGAGCACTGGCTATTCTATAGATTCTATTCTGTCATTCACTTATTCGATCACGCACTCACTCATTGACTTTGTGAGTCGTAGACTCTGTCAGTCCCTCAGTAAGATGGGACTTAGTGAATTCAATTAGCCTGGTTTGTTCAAATTTGCTTACCATGGTGATCAAACTCAGAAACAAGCAGCAACAACAACAACAACAACAACAACAACAACAACAACAAGAAAACATATGTTTTCAAAGGTCAATAAACGTGTGTTGGCGTAAGATCTCAAATTAGACTGCAAGCAGACCAACGAGATGGACTTTGAACCACAAGGCACCAGGTATGTGGACCGAGTTATTATCAACACAGAAGATCAGCGCTAGCGAGAAGACAGTCAATATTGCCCCGCAATTAGGGAATATTAATGCACATATTGTACACAGCTCGAAACCTCAGATCAAATGTTAATAATTTTGTTGTAAATAAACCAGTATTAGTTAAAATGTCTTGTTCATTGGGAGTTGAATATATAGGATAGTTGGAATGCAAGGAGTATCTCATAGAGCAAGTTTATTGCCCTACGCTCCGATGATAGATCTTGGCTCAAGGAAGGGAGCGGCCGTGGCTAAATAAAATTTTAATGTGTTATCTCTACGATAACTGGCGCCCAGTAAATCTAAATTAATAAAGTGTATGTCGTCTGTCTAGACAGGCCAATGCTAAATAAGAACGATGAGGTGGTTTTAAGGAGTCTTGAGTGTAATATCTGTAGAAACGTTATAAATGATCGCCCAACTTGTAGAGCGATATCCAACGACGAAGGTAGCCGTTACAATAGAAACAGAAAATTTCATTGCTAAAATTGACGATTAATCAGTTGGTCGATTATAAGAATAATTGTTTGGTTGACTAATCGATTAATTGATTTGTCAATTAATCTATGTACTTCTCACCTTTCACTGTGCTCGCACAGAAGGAACAATCCAAGACAGATCGTGGTTTCTGAATGCGGTCGCTGGACATGGTTAGGATTGACAGTCCATGACGGGTGCGGTGCGGTAGCGATAGCAATGCTACGGTACGGGGCTGTTTGCACGTCTAAAGAAAACAGGTAAATCTACGATAGGGTAGGGGGAGAAAGTTGAGTTGAACGCAACGCCAACTACAGTACAACAACACTGTGTGCGCCGGCAGCCGACAATGAACTCATTCATTCCAATGGGCACATATCCGGTGAGCTACAGAAAGAGAAGATTTACCATAGGAAAACAGACGATCATGCCCTGCATAGTTTGGAATTATTTCGAAAAATCTGAGGACGGATCACATGTTGTGAGTTCCCTGTGCGAGAAACGACTGGCATACGGTAGTTCATCGTACACTTTGAGGTTTCATTTAACTAAAGTTCAGTTCAAGGATGTAAATGTCCTGCGAACGAAGGTACTGTATGTCCAAAGGCAACTTGTCGGCGTGTTCGTTAAAAAAGTAAATGGAGGTGTTTTCATGATAGGGCACCTATAGAAAGTGTGGTAAAAATGGCGAATATTTTAGCTGTAGCATAAATATGAACACTTTGCGAAGTACCTCTGAAAGTCATCGTACAATTATCATTTGGACCGCTATGAGGGGTGAATGGGACCAGTTTTACACTCCCAGGTGGGTGCATTATTTTACCGAAATAGAAGGAACAAGCTGTTATTCTGAGATTCTGTTCTAGTCCTGGGGTGTGACTGTGTGCTTCAAATCCCGATTAGGATGCATTATGTATATCTAAATTTGGTGTTAAAGATTTTACGGGCGCAGTCACGATGCGCGGCTCCAATCTCAAAAGGAATCCTCCGCGAATCACGTATTGTATGATTTGTATTTCTTGTCTGAGTAAAGTGATGCACTTTCTTGTGAGGGAACAAACAGCGCAATGTGTTCATAGTGGCGGCTTGGCACGCGGTGGGAACGACCGCTGTCGCGGCGCAGTGGTGTGTGGCTTCGGGGCCCAATAGCACAGCGGGCGCTCGTTCCAATGTGACTGTGTCACGTTAACTCAAGTCAGCATCAACAAAGCATGGCATACTTATGTACGATAACGTTACTGTGGTGCTATGTCTGCGTTGAAATTTTAAATGGTTTCATCCACTTGTTCACCAGAATTAAATACGAGGCAATGAAGATGAAAATAAGAAATAGGACGTTGATAGTTACAGATAAAACCATTAAGTAGAAATACGTTTTGTTCTTTGTTAATGTTGTACATATTAACAAAGAAATAGCCATAGTACGTTTTTATCAGAACTATTAATTGTTGTCAAATTCTCCTTGTTTTTAAAAATATCCATATTTTCCATTAAAGCTCGAAACGTTTGACCAAAGAAAGTTCTATTTCGGTGCTGACAAACATTTGCCACTTATGTACAGTAGTAAGGAACGCAGGGGGAGAGAATGTGAGTTCAAGTCGAGTTACAAGATTCAGAGAATCTTACGAATTACTTACAAGGGGAACATGTGTAAGCAATTGTTACAAAATCAAAGTAATTATTGAATATTGAATCACAGTAGTTATCTAATCGAAGTCGCACTCACGGCCAGCAGGTATACTGGAATTGACTTTATTTAAAAGAAAACGATTTAAACGAGTCACAAAAGGATGAAAAAAACATGATCTACGGCCCAAAATGGAGCAAATGAAAGGATTTCACAGACATTTACACACATGGTCTCGATGAACATGCATCCAGTAGCCTTCGGTCGTGCTGGCCTCCGATCCATGGACTCTACCATCCAAAGAATCTCACGGTCACAGCGCAATTCTTAAAATGGCGTAAGTAGTAACGAAGTGTATTTATTTCGTTCCAGTCGTCCGGCAATAAATATGGCAACAAAGACTTATTGTCAACTAGCAACCCACCCCGGCTTCACCCGGAAACAGTTATGAATGCAAGGTAATTGGCTACTTTTAACCGAGGTCTTATAAGATTTCCTTGTATACGACATTAGTCGTTTTCCCTCCAGCAGTGAACACGAAAAGATTTCGGTTTGGTGTAACACGCGATAGAGCCACGTAAAGCTGTCCATGAGAAAAACATTCTGAGATCAATTCCAGTCACGCTAAGTGTCTGACTCTGTGCTTTGTTTATAGCCATGCCAAAGCAGACTCTTACTGGGAATTGTATTCGTTTGAAATGATAAGGCAATACTGAAGGAATCATAGGGATTCTGGGTACTAAGACCGTTTCTCGTGTACCACAGCTAGTTAAGATAGTTGCTTCAATGAAACAGTTTTTCAAAGTTTTCACTACAAATCGCGTCCCATTGCATAACTTTGGTGGGTGTAAATTACGTAGCAATATAATAGGCACTCCCACTTTTAAAATAAGCTTGTGTGGTGGCAAGCCAGAACGAAGTAAAAAATTTAGGAATTCTGTAGGGTAATGAACAGCTTCTTCACTATCGACTACTGCGTCTACTGAGTAATATACTTGAGCCTGGACAGTGAATTTGGAGAAACCAAGTCATTAATATTCACAACTTGTTCGTTTGTCGGCGATAATATTGCTCTTTCTTTAAACCATGAACGAGACTTGTTAGATAGGTCATGAATTTGAGGATAAACGCTATCAATCAATTCTTGAATGCTGCTTACTAAAACACAGAAATCGTGACTGAGGGTAATTTTTCCGTCAATGACCGGTACATCTCCATTTCCGACTCTAAGTAATGAACCCAACGGGGTTAGGCTGACTGGTGCCGAACCTGGATCTCTGAGGTAAATGAGTACAGACTAGAGATACCAGCAAGAATCGAACACAAGATCCTTTGAGGGAGTTTAAGCTATAAAAACCCCTAGAGAAAGTACACATTAAATCACTGTTGTGATATAAACAAATTCTGACATTATTTGTTAATATAATGTAGAAAATATTAGCAGAATACGGCAGTATTGGGCTGTAAGATGCACACAATTCTGGACTTAGCGCAGAGAGTGAGAACTCTTGACAGATTGTAAATGGGCCTGGAATAGAGACGTGGTTTCGTGGAGCCATGCCAGTCACTTATGACCTATTTATGCTGTCTGAGACGAGGCAGGACGGTAATATATGGGCAAGTGATTCCCCGCTACATAACGGAAAGTCCAGGGGGGGGGGGGTGAGAAGATGCCAGAATAATTTAATGATTACTCGTGAATGGAGTAACTCAGAGACATGAGGATTGCACCTATGTGAATGAATGGCCAGGAGGCTAATTATCAAGCCTTCAAACATTGAAATCGAGGCAGATTTAATGTAATGCGCGTTGACACCGTAGAAATGAGGCCAGCGCCAGAATCTGACCATGTCTGCGGGGAAAAACCAGGGACGTGGCGTGGGGACGCGCTGGCAAAGGCAATTAATATTAATTAATTGGCCGATCGATCCTCGAGCACACAGACGGATATGTGATCAGCGAGGAAAAATGGACCAGGAAAACGTTATTTCAAGACCAGAAATGTACAGAGAGAGGAGATGAAGCTCCAAGGAAATTTTAGACCTACTTTTTGTCTCCAAAGAGATATAAGGTCAGTGGAGCGAACAGTCGGGGTCAGTTGAACCATAGCCTAGTGCGAAGCGCACGCCGCCTGAAGCCAGGAGGGGACGCGCGCACTTTAGTATGTTGAGTGCTCATCAACATAATAACCATGCAGTAAGGCATTACTTAAGAACGATTAATATAGTCAGTTGAACCATAGTCTAGTGCGAAGCGCACGCCGCCTGAAGCCAGGAGGGGACGCGCGGACTTTAGTATGTTGAGTGCTCATCAACATAATAACCATGCAGTAAGGCATTAATTAAGAACAATTAATAAGGACAGTCGTGCCATACTTTTATAGTCGGCAGTACAAGTGGTTACTATTGAGTACGCAGAAAATGTACCGTGTGATCTACAAGTTAAGACAATGTCAGATTAGGCAAATCGTACATCATGACGAGGAGGTATTATGTGGTATCATAATAATGTACGTGGAACTGTCCAAAGTTTTGTTATAAGCAGATCATTAAGGGGGACTGTAAGTCCGGCCGAAGGACAATTGAAAGTGGTAATTGTACAAGTACAATGTACAATGGACGAGCGCAATATATAAACTATTGGTTAGACATATAATAGGATGTCGAACTGCGCAGGTATAAACTTTGTTATGTGAGTGATGAAATTTCGCAGGGAGACCACTGTAAGTAATGCTCAGGACGATGTGGAAGCATATTTATGCGATATCAGGAATATTATCTAAGGATAGAAATTGATAGACAGATGGGGGACCGCTAGGAATCATTAGGCAGAGAATCGAGACTTTCTAACGAGATGCGGGATAGTCGTGAAGGATAGATCTTCAACGCCTGCATTTCTGAAATTCTGCAAGGAAGGGTCAACCTTTAAGAAATGTACATAGTGATCGTGTGATTTTAGTGATGGTCATTTAAATATAGGTAAAATTAACAGTGTACGAACATACGAACATATCATTATATTAGGGGATTTCAACACTAATCTACTTACGAAGAATTACGATACTAAGAAATTAGAAGACATGTTTTCCTCATGTGACTTGACTATCCTTCCTTCAAATCCTACTAACCATGTACATACTACCAACAACATTTCCCACACCTTAATAGATCTCAAAGTGACTAACAACCCTCAGAAAGTGGTAACTCACGGACAGATTTCAGTACCGGCCGTGTCCACCCACGATCTTATATTTCTCGCTTACTCACTACACGTTCCAAAATATCAACCTAGGTATATAACGTGCAGGAATATGAAAGATATCGATATGTATGAACTAAGGTACGATGCCTACATTCTTCCGTGGAATGACATTTTAAATCTGAAAGACATTGATGCCAAAATAAATAAATTTAATTCGTTAATACACAGTCTATACAACAAACATGCACCCAAAAGACAAATAAGAATATCACGCAAACCGAATCCATGGTTAACCTCTGATGTTAAACATATGATGTCTCAACGTGATACACTCTACCGACATTACAAACGTACCCAAGACCCAAGTGACTATGAAAATTATAGAATAATGAGGAATAGAACTAAACAAATCATCCGTAATCTTAAGTTTAAATATGTCCGTGAATCAACAAGGAATCTAAATACAGCTAGTGCTTGGAGGCATCTCCGAGCCATGGGCATAGGCAAAACACGGGAACAGCTTCAGGTACCTGACATTCCACTTGACGATTTAAATGCGTATTTCACGGAAGAGAGAGTTCAGTCTAATCCGCTTAACATACCTCATGTAAATAATGACCCATCATTTGTCCCACAAAGTCGCCCATGCTTTGCTTTTCGTACTGTCAGCACTAATGAAGTTAAGAAAGTCTTGTATTCTATTAAATCGAAAGCTAGTGGTGTCGACGATATTCCTATAACTTTCATACATAATATCATTGGCGCTATTCTACCCATTCTCACCCATATTTTTAATCACTGTCTCAAAAACGGCACATTACCTGCAATTTGGAAGTACGCTAATGTAATCCCACTTCCCAAGAACCCAGGCTCTAAACTTCTATCCGATTACCGTCAAATTTCTATTCTCCCCGCTCTTTCCAAAGCGTTAGAACGGTTGGTGCATACTCAAATACTGGAATACCTGCACGCTCACTCTCTTCTGGATCCACTTCAATCTGGCTTCAAGAAGGGCCATAGCACAGCAACTGCTTTACTAAAAGTGACTGATGATATCAGACTAGCAATGGACGAAAGACAAGTGACAATACTCACACTCCTTGACTTCAGTAGGGCTTTTGACACGATACATATCCAGACATTGTTGAAGAAACTTGCATGCCTTTTCGGTAATGAGGCTTTAAAATTTTTCACCGCATATCTTACAGATCGCATGCAACGTGTAATAACACAAGATACTGCTTCACAGTGGCGACTCAGGAAGGCAGGAACCCCTCAGGGTTCCGTTCTTGGTCCTCTTTTGTTTGTCCTTTATATTAATGACATCTCCTCAGTAATAAAATATAATAGATATCATCTTTATGCGGATGACCTCCAAATTTACTGTCACGTTGGTATCAAAGATATAGCGAACGCGATACGAGATGTAAACACCGACCTGCAACAACTCAGTGTATATGCTAGTGATAACGCTCTCCTTCTCAACCCCAAAAAGACCCAAGTTATTTTAATCGGCTCGCAGGGATTATTGAATTCCATGTATAAAAACTACACTATCCCTCCTGTGACTTTAAATGCAACCGTAATCCCGTTTAGTAAAACAGTGAAAAACCTCGGTATGACTCTGACTGAAACTCTTGACTGGTCTGCACATGTAAGTAATACTTGCAGGAAGATGTACGCGACGCTACACCCACTCAAACGGCATAAGGACATTTTACCACAAGACGTGAGGATAAAACTTATTGAGACTTTGATACTACCAATACTTGACTATTGCGACGTGGTCCTTGTTGATGCAACTAGCGAACAAACTAAAAAACTGCAACGAGCATTGAACTCTAGTCTTCGGTTTGCTTTCAACTTGAATTACGATTCTCACGTAACCCCTAGCTACAAAGCTCTTTCTTGGCTGAAACCTGAAGGGCGTCGACATTTTCATATTTTGACGTCGGTATATCGAACCCTAGACGAAAATCTCCCACTGTATATTTCTTCGAAATTTCATTTCCTGTCCTCTTTTCATAATATTAATACTAGATCTGGCTCTTCCCTCGCTATTCCCGTTAACCACTCTTCCAAGTACAATAAATCCTTCGTTGTGACTGGGTCGCGACTTTGGAATACACTCCCAGCTGACGTAAGGAAATGCAAGACCTACACAAAATTTAAGACTGCTTGCAGAGATTTCCTATTGAACACCGCTGACTGTTTCGTGTGACTGGTGATGGATGATAGACAGCATGATTGAGCCATTATGGTATATAAATAAAAATTAAAATACTCAGTTATTTACTAGATCTAACACTATCACTTATTATTATTATTATTATTAGTATTATTATTGTTTCAGGTAACAATTTTATATGATTCTTTGTTTGATGTGCATTGCTATCTTTATTTTTTATGTCCTGTATTATTCTAACTTAATTTCTAGTTCACCTATCTTATTCAATGGTAGTATTTGTGTATTTTATTATAACTAAGTGGTTAAGTGTAAGAGAGGGCCACGAGCCCTAACTTCGCCACTGCAAAAGATATAAATAAATAAATAAATAAATAAAAATAACGTGTTTTGTGAAAAAGGAAGCGACAGCTTCGACATGGAGAAGCAAAGTGCAGTGTGTGTTGGAATGCAAAAGTTATGTAAAATGTGTGTGAAAAGTGTGATAATGCCTTGCTAATTTGCAAATGATGGCGGGCATTACTGGAGAAAATGTTTGGTCGGAGCCACCAGATTAACCAATGTGAGTACCCAAAACCATGATTTTGTAGTGAATGTAGTCCACTGTATGTTGAGTGATTTCAAAAATTATAGAATATGCCAATAAGAGTCAATTTTGGGAGGTAGAACCTCGAGATATTAATGTTGTGTTGATTTTAGTCAAGTTGAGGTGTCTTTGTACATCATTGAGTGGATAAATCGTTACCACTAATGTAAAATGGCAATTGAGTTAAATAGAAAATTAACGTAACGAACACGGATGTTCGGTTATTGATTATATAAATACGGTTACGTTGTGTCGGTATAGGGAACAATTTATGTCAGTAATAATAATAATAATAATAATAATAATAATGAAATGAAAATCCACTGCCTGCTTCCAGTCTCCGACCGGGTCAGGAATGGAATGAATGAAGCCCCCATCTAGCGGCGAGGATATGAACTGTGCCGGCTGCCGAGGCCTGACGCACTCCTCTGGGGCAATTATTAAATGAATGACAGATGAAATGAAATCATAGTGGAGAGTGTTGCTGGAATGAGATGTTGACAGGGAAAACCGGAGTACCTGGAGAAAAACCTGTCTGCCTCCGTTTTGTCCAGCACAGATCTCACATGGAGTGACCGGGATTTGAACCACGGACCCAGCGGTGGGAGGCCGGCGTGCTGCCGCCTAAGCCACGGAGGCTTTGTTATAATAATAATAATGATAATAATAATAATAAAAATGAGAATAAATGAATACACATCAGGGAGAATGTTTGTAAGCAATATATATATGCTAATTGGAATACTTGTGTATCCAAGCAGTAGTATTATACGTGATGGGCTAAGCAAAGGAATTTAATATCAGAGTATATTATGATAATGGAAATAAATATGCAAGAATATAGGAACGGGAAGGGTTTAATAGTGAATTGAATCGCAGCTTGATGAATAAGCTTATAAGAGTAATTGATAGAGATTATCCTATTAATTAAAGGACGGGATCATATCGCAATGGTCATGGGAGCCAGGTAATCTAATCGACGTGTGAAATCTCGTATAGCCAAGGGCATACAGAGATATTATTATTTGCCAGTGCGTATTTAGTGAAGGAAACCCTAGCTCTGAGTATTGCTATGAAATGTTCCGGGTTCGAATCCAGTGGTGCATGGGAGGATAACAATGAACACCTCAGCATACACCTGATATCGACCGAGAACTAGCTATTGAATAAATTCAACTCCTGGGAGTGAATGTAGACTGCAGGAAGTGTACCTGGCCGTGTTCTTTAACAAAAAGATGCCGGTTATCCCAATTCGACATGTGTTTGATGAATCTCGTTCCTTCATATGAATGTAAATGGACCTGTTGAGGCCAGCTATTAATATCCTAAGGATAGGAATAAATGCTTAAACAATTCCATATCCCGTCTTGCATATAGTTCAGTTAGATCATCTGTGTTGTGCAGGTCAGTGAGACGGCACTATTGTATTTGAAGCCACGTGCTACTGCTTGGAAATAAAAGAAAAGGGACAGAGCGAGGGAGGTAGCAAGTGTTTTGTTACAGCCCGGCGCAGACACATTGTACACAGGAAGGGCCAGGGGGAAGAGATTTTAAACTACCCTTGGAGGGCGACGTTTAGAGTGGAAAGACTTTGAAACCCTGTTTGTAATAAAAGAATCATTGTTGTATTGTATAATGAATTTGTGTGGTTTGAAACACATTGATAATTAAGGATCATTCTGATAACTTAATACTTGGCAAACTTATGAGATGTTGAAAGTTGCATTTTTATACTGACATTATCACCTATTTCCGAAGGTGGACACCAGATGCCATATGCTATGCCCACGCAAGGGTAGCATAAAATCCCACTCGACACAGCGATAACGGAATCATTGAAATTGAACTCATGACGGCATACAGTGGAACTGCATAAAGGGGTAGAATCACAAGTAACAATGGAGTTGCAAGTAAATCTGATGTGCAATCCATAAATTGGTTAATGCATGGTAGAGCATTTTGGTGGGAAGAGAAATACAGAACATAATTGTACGCATAATGTAAAATAGGATGCGTTGAGGATGAACAACTAGATTGTGAAATTAAAGTGGTCACAATAGGTGACGTAAGATTGTAAGTACAGTTGTATGTGTATTTTACCAGTGCATCAGCGCACTTGAGAATGAATTTTATGTTAATCTCATGGTAAATGAATAAATAATCAATTGGATTTGCGAGGATAAAATGCGAATAATAGTGGATTGAAGGAATAAGTTTGCATTGGTTTTGTGTTAAATTGTTGGGATTGTGTTTTTGTTTTTGTGAAGCCATGATTTAGAGCTCAATTAAAGTCTTTGGAATAGAGTTGTGCCCTATTATTGTAGAGTTGATACCTTTTAGTCTCAGATCAAAAATATGCAACTGCTCAGTGGGTGAACGGTACACGCCTGGGGACTGTTGCTAGCTGGAGGCAGAAGCATGTTTTCCATGGAAATTATTCACATGGGTACAGTAACAAATTAGCAAACAGACTATTATCTTTTGAAGATAAGAGTACTCTCATGTTAGTTTTGAGTGCCAATTTTGTTATATCCGGCCAGATGTAAGATCGTTTTAATGAAGCGTTCACTTCGTTGGCTCTCGTTCCTCTGGTAACAACTGGTAAGATTTGACAAAAATCTCCGGCGAACCAAACTGTGCAGCCACCCATAGGTGTGTTCCGATTCCTTAGATCACGCAATGTCCTGTCTACAGCTTCAACGGAAGTTTTGTGCGACATTGTAGCCTCATCCCATACAACTAAAGATCAATATTGGATTAAACGGACAGTGTTACTTTGTTTTGAAATATTACATACGCTTCCATCATTACTGCTGACTTTCAAAGGAAGGTTAAATGTTGCATGTGGTGTTCTTTCCCCTTCCAAAAGAGTGGCTGCAATTCCAGATGATGAGACGGCAAGAGAAATATTACCACCAGGCCTCACTTTGGCGAACAACAAATTAATCAAGAACGTTTTACCTGTGCCTCCAGGGGCATCGAGAAAAATATCTTACATTCCTTCTTAGTGATGGTAGATATGATAGTGTCATAAGCTTGTTTCTGATCGTGGTTCAGGCGGTGTTCTTCTTGAGCAACGGTTTGAAGGAGCCGAGGACGAAGTCCTTTCTCTTGTGACAATCGAGAAATGATTTGTTGCTCTGTTTCATTGTATTAATTATAATGAATTCTTGTCAGACGTAATTTAATAATGCCGAGGTGCATGAAAAACAAATCCCCCTTCCGTCCAATCTTAAATTGACTGTGTATTTTGCGGAACGGAAAGTTCACAGGCGAAATGAAGAAAAGCCGAGTTGCACTTCCAGGGAATGGCGAGGTGCATGAAACACAAATCTCCCTTCAGTCCAATCTTAACTTGACTGTGTATTTTGCGGAACGAAAAATTCACAGGCGAAATGAAGAAAAGCCGATTTGCAATTCCAGGGAATGGCGAGGTGCATGAAATACAAATCCCCCTTTCGTCCAATCTTAACTTGACTGTGTATTTTGCGGAACGGAAAGTTCAAAGCCGAAATGAAGAAAAGCCGATTTGCACTTCCAGGGAAACTCCAAACACAACCACCCTTCTCTGAAGTCTTAACTCAACACGACTCGATGGTTTGCAGCTGGCTGTATCTGGGGTAATAGGTTCGCCCGCTAGTTAGGCTGTAACATGGGTGATAGACTTGTCCTTATCTAGCACGTTAACTGTCCCCTCAGTATTTGAATGGACATAGTTGGAAGAAATGAAAACGTAAAAACACTTATACTGTAGTAGGCGATGTATTGAACTTTTTGTAGAACTTTTCATGTTGAACAATTCTTACACTCATAGTATTTAGATATTTTTAACGGTTTGCCCAGCGTAAGCTTACAAAGTGCTCGGACGCCAGGTTTTTTTTCGATTTTTTTTTTCATTGAAATCGTTACTGCTCAGCTTCCTTTGATCATAAATAAATTATTTCTACAGAAATCATCCTCGAGATATCCTTTAGAGAATGGTGAAAACAGCATCAAAATACATCCAGAGGTTCTCGAGATTACCCGTGTCATCCCTAAATCGGGGACTTTGTTTTTACTAAGTAGAGATATATCTACCCATTCATCAATGTATGAATATTTTTCCCGTTCATCGCCATCGACGTTTGCCACTACAACTGCAAACACAAACAGACACAGAGATGTCCAGAACAGAGAGACGATCGAAGGAGGAATAAGACTAGTCAACCCATCACCAGAGAACGTTCTGAGGGGATTTCACAGGCATTGACCGACAAGATCGCGATGAACGTTCTGCCAGTAGCCTTTAGTGATCATAAGGGCTTCAAGGGTATCATGGCAGTAGTAGCACCTAGATACAAGATTCCAGTCCGAAAATCAATTGACAAAAGGATAGAAAAAGAAGCGATGATGTACGGCACAACTGCAGAAGTTTTCTTCGGTTCCATTGGCCTTCGATGCATGGACTTCACTGTCCCAAGAAACTCACGGTCACGGCGCACTTCTTAAATTACGATGGGGATGCTCACCATTTAACACTTACACGAGATTGATGGATCTCAGCCACGCGGGGAAGGATCTAGTAAACGCCATTTACGTCGCTGTTGCAAGTTATGATATAGAAGATAAAATACACGGAGCACTGCATGACAACGCCGTTCCCGTGGTGTTGAGGTAGCGCGTCTGCTTCTCACTTGGAGGCCCCGGGTTCGATTCCCGGCTCCATCAGGGATTTTAGAAACTGACGTGATGGCTGGAACGGGGTACACTCAACCTCGTGAGGACAATTGAGTAGCTGCCTGACAGTGCGGCAGCGCCCCGATCACGAGAACCAAGATTAACGGCCGAGGGGACCCGATGCGCTGATCAGGCGTCACCCCAATATCTGCATGCCAAATGGCTGGGCAGCGGTCGCTTGGTAAGCCTAGGCCCTTCACGGGCTGTAGTGCCAGGGGTTATTTTATTATCTACTGCGTGAGAACGCAAGCAATATGAGGAGTGCCACGTGTTGTCTAGACTATGAACACAACATCATGGGGGATGGAGCATGTGCAGTGCACACCCTTCAATTTTGTATAAATAGCGAGTTTGGACAGTATTTAGTCAACAATACAAAGAGCATTTGAGGTGGTGAGCCATTTCAAACACTCATCAAAAGGTAGCAGAGCGTTACATTTCAAACAAGTTCAAATTAATCTTCTTGAGGGGCTTCTCACTCAGAGTTATCGTACACGATGGAACTCAACTTACTATATGCTATCTTAGCTAATAGATCAACTGATGGCGATAGCATCTCCTCTTGTCCATCGAAATGTCTTAGCACCATGAACGGGTACGGCTGGAAATGAATGGGGAAGAACAGTGCGTCATTGAAACACTTGTAGAATGTATTTTATAATGACGGCAATTTTGTTGTGTTCAGAAACGTAAGCCACTCTGTCCATAGTGCACCACCGTAACGGAAAGTCTGGTAAGAAATCATCTTGCGCCACCAGCCAAACCTATAAGCACATGCGATGACGAAGTGCTCAAACATTTCAAAAAAATAGTTGCAGTCAACATCAACAAACCATTCTAACCCGAAATAAACACAACGGCTCCTGTAACACCAGTCTTCTTGATCCTTCGCGCATCACTCACAATTTTGAAAGGTATGAAGAAGTCGTAACTGAAATCCAAAAATACATGAGGAATGAGATGAGACGTGTGGTGTTGCTAGATGATCAGTCAAAATACCGATCACCGCAACGCAATTCAAGATCCCATCACTTTCTTGTTTCTGCCACAGACCATTGCAAAAGACCAGCTGGACGCCTATCTCGAGAAATCATCGGCTGACTTGCATTCCACTGGTTGAAAGTGAAACAAATAACATATCCGAGGAAAACTAGGAATGAAATGCTTGGTCACCCCCGCAACCACCTACAAATCTGAGTGTGTTTCTTCAAGTGCAGGAAACGTTGTTATTGCAAAGCTGAGCTGCATCTACCCTAAAAATGTTGATTTGTAACTATGTGTGCACCAAAAGACATTTAATGAATTAAAATATGTTCTAAAGTATATTTTTATTGAATGCACTCTTTGAACACTAGGCTAAAACAAGGTAAAACAAAAAGATTCTAACCTAAATTGCAAACAATCCTCGGGCATAAATTTGAGAAACATTCACGATCTTCGTTGAAAACCCCTCGTTATCTTTTTTCCAAGTCCTCCAATATCACTGACTCTTATATCGTTATGGGAACATCTCTCGAAAAGACAACTACAATGGCTGGAAAGTCTGAAGGCCAGATTACTGAAGAGAGTTCTATGTGTTTCCAAGTATACAACATCGAGACTAGTATACGTTCTCGCAAAGGAAACGTATTTCATTGAAGTCATAAGACTGAGACTGCTACTTCAGACAACAAGGAGTTCATGGAATTACTACAAGAACTACAATATTAAAGAGATCCATGATATGGGATGATTTTTACTCAACTGACGCGATGATCAACAGTGAATGGACGCACGGAGGATATAATCTGAGGCATACTCTGACCAGATTTGCTGTCCACTGGTTCCACCATAAGGTATGCAGAAACTTAGGATTTCACAAGCGGGACCAGGCTGCGTATGTGTCATTTGCGACAAACAATGTGATGTATATCATGCAATGAAATGTGCTAGTAAACAAGGATCCTTGACACAACTGTGTCAATAAGTGACAATGTCTCCAAACATTAACGATATAATCATCTTTGATGTATACCTGAGTGTTATATTATGACCATTTGGTTGCAATAAATTATTATTATATCGTTATTGTTTACATAAAAAAGTAAAGGACACGTTGCATGTTTATGCAAACAGTAACTTTCTATATAGAGTTTCATACATCATTCCGAAAATAAGCGTAACCCAACATCAGCGATGAACTCTCATTTAAATCATTTTCAAAGGTGCTTTTCTTATCTCATGTCTACTAATCAATTAATCGATTCTTCTGTTATACGGATATTCAATTAATCAATTCACGTTCACAATCAATTATAAATTATTCGATTGATCGATTAATGAACACCAGCTCGAAATATTTGATGCATTGAGGATTATGGTTGTGCCTAATACTCAGTGTGAAAGACTTTTGATTTGTGGATACAATAGTGATACCGTACTCTGTTACACATGACCCTCTTCCCTGACTCAAACGTTTGCGCCATTTGATCAGTTAAGTCGTTCTATATCCAGTTGTCCGATTTAACAGGTTAGTAGGCTATACCTTGCCGTAATCTTGAATGTATGAAATCAGTGGAAGTTTTTTTTCAGTTGAGTGAGATTGTAGCACTACTACCTTCTTACCTATTATCAAAATTTAAGTTCTATTCAAATGTGGATCTCAATAATTGGAGAACTGAAAATGGAGGAGGTACGTCATATTCAGTGTGAGAGTCTTAGGAGTGAAAATCCACAGCCTGCTTCCAGTCTCTGACTGGGTCAGGAATGGAATGAATGAAGCCCCCATCTAGCGGCGAGGATATGAACTGTGTCGGCTGCCGAGGCCTGACGCACTCCTCTGGGGCAATGATTAAATGAAAGACAGATGAAATGAAATGTTAGTGGAGAGTGTTGCTGGAATGAAATGTTGACAGGGAAAACCGGAGTACCCGGAGAAAAACCTGTCTGCCTCCGTTTTGTCCAGCACAGATCTCACATGGAGTGACCGGGATTTGAACCACGGACCCAGCGGCGAGAGGCCGGCGTGCTGCCGCCTAAGCCACGGAGGCTTTAGTCTTAGGAGTAGTGCGAGTTAAGTTTCTTATGCAAGATTGCTCCATCCCAAACATTTTTAATCATTGTTCAATTATATCATGCTACATTTATTTTAATGGGGCGTTAACTTAGCTTTCTCCCAAATGGTCAAAAAACATTTAAAATGTATTTTCTCAGAAATGCTTTTATTGTTGTATCTGAAAATTTGTCCAGATACCACATGCATGAGACAACTAATAAAAAAGGAATTAAATGGATTTAATGAAGAAATGCCACTACTAAATACTACAGGGCTACCAACTTACAACTCCTAACTTTTACCAATTTTATCTTTGATATTGTATCACTAAAGGTATGAGAACGCTTGAAACGTCCTGATCATAATGAGGTAAGCCCGTGGCATGATCTAACGGAGAGAAATTGTTATACTTCATCAACTTTTAACATTATGATTTTATAAACTTAAAATGTAAATATTTAAGTAATTTTAGCTTTAAAGATTCTTTTTCTCCTAGTTGAAGTGAGGTATTTGAATTATGGTTCGTCAAATTATACTCATAAGGGATATAAAGCATCCCTAAAAATTTCATTGAATTCCCTTGAATAGTTTTTGAGAAAATATACCTTATGTCAACAAATATTCAATTTAGAGATAAACGCGTTCAAAGAAACGCATGCAAAATTTTACTGAGCGTCCAACTCAGAAGTCTAAAACAATCCATATACATAATCTTGTACTCCAGTTTTCTTTTCCTCTTCCTTCTTCTTCTTTTCCTGCTTGCTCTTCCTATTCCTCCTCTTCTTCGGGTCTTATATTCACTATGTTTATTACTAATTATTATTATTATTAATTATCTTACTGCAGCTTGCACTCATGCTTTGTAGCACATAATCTACTCCACTTGAATATTGTCAGTAAACTTCTGTTTCTTTGACCACCTGGGAGAATTACGAGGCATCTTCAATTACTTCCGAAATCACTAAGAGCACAAACTGGAATAATCACACTCTCAATATTCAAATACAACAACAAACAAAAGGCTCGTACTATCGCCACAAGAATATTTCATGTGCTGCCATCTGTGAACGGAGAAACGTACTACTTTCTTTAGAGGGAAATATAAACAGTGGGTGAACTTCCTTGAGTCCAGCAAAGTGTGTAACTGGTGGTTCAAGTTTCTGTGAGCCACACCCACTTAAACGTCAAACTTTATTGGCCCCTAACTCAAAAATTAACACAGATTCTAAATTGAAACAACTTTTCCTAGGATTTTGAAGGTCTGCAGCATTCAAAAAGACAAAAAGTAAAACTTTATATTTTTACCGAAAACCTAAGATAAGTTTTAATAGTACGCATAGCCACCAATTTGAATGCAACAAATCGACATACATTTGCCTAAAGCATAATTAAAGGGCTCGGTGGAAGAGTCAGACAGTTCCACCATAGTTCATTTTGAGATATTGACAGGAAACTAAATAGAAAATTCCATTTTCGTTCTGGTAATCGTAAAATTGGAATATTGGTAAAACTGGATTGAATATCCTTTCCTGCATTCTAAGCAATAATATGTGACACTAAACTACCATGTACTGGAATATTGTAGTGTTTGGAACTATCTGATTGGTTTACCCACCACTTTACATTTTCATGTTTCAGTTTAAAATACTGTACTATATACATATTGCCAGAATATATGGTATTGGGCCATTATTATTACATATTATCAAGCTAATTGAAGAAAAGATTTAAGAAGTCTTCACTGAGAGATAGTACGCTTCTCCTTAAGCTTGATTAGGATATTCAATTTTAACAAGTTAATGAAGTGCCCTGTAAGTTTAAAATCTTAAGTAACCTGAAACCCCATAAATTCCTGGATCTACCTTCTTATTTATACTCCTCCACCAAATACATCACTCATGCAGATCCTTTCACTCCCCCAACTGAATGGTTTCCCTTTGGTACGATTTGATTCTTACACCAAACAAACGATGATTTTTTTCTCGTTAGGATCGATGTGTAACTCATTTTTGGACAAAAGTGGAGCTACCTGGTTATTTCACCAAACCCTCAAACTTACAAGTTCCAAATTTGCAAGATTTTCGGATGCTATACATTGGCCAAGTGTCTCTTTCTAAACACAACACCATACAGTTTCAAATTCATCAAAAATATTCAATTTTGGTCTATCAGATATAACAATTTCCCTATTATATTGTTAGCAGTAATCTCTGGTCTGTTATTAGGTATTTACCAAGAGTCTATGCAATTAATCCTATGAAATGACGAAGGTTTACATGCGAACGTAAAATAATATGGAATGCCCAACTTGATGACCATTTCTATTGAGTTCTGATAATTTTTCATCATGTTTCAACGATTGCAAGTTGAAGATGAAACAAACTTTTCTGAAAAGAACAAATCGCCTTATTTTAGTTAAACATTGAATGCCTCGTGTGTTCCTTTTGACAGTAGAGTTTGTGTGATGGCATTTTTGCATTATAAACTGACAATACCGTGACTACGTGGAACACCTAAACTATGTAAAGAAGTCAACCATAATTCATCAGCTTTGTATTTATTTTGTAATATACAAGGATGCCCTAAACCTCTAAAACAGGGAGATGGTGTTTCAAATATCGACAAAGTGGAACATTCCATTTTAAAGGACTTTGTGATGAATAAAAGCATTATTGTGACATATGTTACGGGATAACTGTTCCGTTCAGAGCCCATCTCTCCGTTGCATGTCTGACGGAAGTCCCCAGCGTACATCATCGACTTGTTGATGCTAGAGGCTTATTCCCTAACCCCACTGACCACATCTCCGGGGCGGTGTGCTGGGATGCGGGTTCTTGCTACTTACTGTGAATAGCAGACGAATGTTGCGGGATTTGTGGTGGGCAAGTAGGACGTATTAAGCCCTAGACAGCGCAGCAACTTCGTAATTACCCTCGTACTCTGAATGTGATGTGAGTGCTGGTAAACGGTGCGAACATTTAGAGCGCTGGCAGTCGGACAACTCGTGTTCCTTACGAGTCAAAACTTGTGCTTAACCAACATGCAAGCCAACAAGTTTAGAACACTCAGTAAACGTATCATAATTTAGTATCATAGCAGACTTCCATTCTGTAATTCTTCCACAACGAGGCTTCAACAAATTCCACATTTATAATTGTCTAACGCATATGATTTATTTTGGTCTAATGGGAGTTCGGTATTTGAATAGTGCCATTAGAAATGTTGAGAAACTAGGATTAAATATGCAATGTCTCTTTGATTAGATTATTGTATTAGTAGGTAATATTGTTTATTCCTCTGTGTCGTCTTGGATCTAATTCATATCAGTATGATATCACTATACTGGGAAACTCTTACTAAGCACTGGCAATGTTTCATTCTGTTCCAACCACAGAGATATGGTATGATGGGGAGTTGATCAAATTCTACATGGAAACTAAAATTCGGTCTTAAGCTAAGTTTAAATTTCAAAGTGAGGGGTGAGGGAGAGTGTTACAGGCAGAAGAGGCGTTTGACTCTTAATGAACGTTAGTTTTTCAGTCTCCGCTGTATCTACTGTTCCAACCTTTTATCCCTACACATATAAACATTATAGTATAGACCTTAATAACATTAATCACACACATATTGATACACATCCAAAGTACACCATTTAAGTTTGTAGCTTAACATGCTACTTAGCTCGTTTTGTTTGTTAAGCTAAGGTCCTTTCAGATTCTTTACGCGCTGAGTAGTATCGTATTCAATAAAAATGCAGAAGTCCAACTTGGAGTAATACTTGTTATTTATTTAGTTAGAACATTTGAGGACCCCAGAAGTCTAAGGCTCTAAGTGACATTATTGAAAGAAATGAGTTAAGTAGGTGAATAGGATGAGAAAATATTAATCTTTTACATGGTAAAGGGATCCAAGTGATTTGAAAGGTATTACTACCTAGCATCATGCTCCTACACTACGTAGCCTAGTGGTTGGTTTCCCTATTACAAAACATTTTCAACGTTGACTTACTGTTTCTGTTACTTAGCCCCATGACTTCTGGGGTCCTCATTTATAGACAGTGTGTTACAGGAGCCGTGAGGCTTATTAAAAGTCACGTCATCGTGACTTGACGACTTTAAGAATAAGAGTTCTTTTCTTCGAGAATTAGAACTTAAATAATAATGGGTGTGTTTGATCTCAATATGCTCGAGACTGCCCGTAGCTTAACCATTCAGATTCCAGTATTCTACTGGGATCATAATAATGCTTTTCAGCGGAAAGTAGTGTGTGTTCCTCTCTTGTTTACCGGGTAGGCCTGCTCCCAGTTATACCTCTAATGGTATTACATTCATGTTTACTCAAACTACATGATGCACTTTCCTGCTGACAAGGAAATAAGAATATTGCTTCTACCTGGCCATTCCAGAAAGGATTCGCCAAACCCTTGTATTGTTACAAGATGTTTCACTTAAGATTGATAACAAATTCATGGTTCCCTAAAATAACTAAAGAAGTGGTTACATTCCTATAGTCATTCTCACGACTTGTGGTAATTTTCCACATTGTCCTCATTTCAACAGTAGTAAGGAGTAACACTAATAATAATAAAAAAAGAGATTCACGAGTTGAATCTCTAAGGAAACATAGTCTATGGTTTGATACCGGGCAAGGTTTGGGGAGAGCATACCACAGCTGTAATAAAGAAAGCTATATCATCAATGCATATCTTGAAGCGGAATATCCCTTACACGCCGTCAAAAATGCGCAAGCTTTTAATCCAAACTTTGATACTTCCTATCATCGAATATGGATCAGTAGTGTATAACGACTTATCAGAAACACTTAACATTAAATTACAGAGAGTTCAAAATGCATGCGTTCGTTACATTTTAGACGTCAGGCGTGATGTACACATTACACCTTAATATGTGCAAATGCAGTGGTTGAAACTTCGTGAACGTAGGCAGCTGTCAATTGCGATGCTAACCCAGAAAATATTGTGTACAAACACCCCTGGTTATCTCTATAATGTGTTTAAACCAATGAACTCCGTCCACCACAGAGAAAATAGATTTACTGATTCCACTCTACAGATTGCTGTTCACCGTACAACTAAATACAATAAATCATTCCTTTGCACAGCTTCACGGCTCTTTAATACATTCCACCTTCACTCATTTACTAACTCTGTTAACACTACAGAACTCAAGAAATACCTAATATCAAGATTCCTGAAGGAATACGAATCAAAAATATAAATATTCCATACAAAATTTTTGAAATATACCCGTGCCATACAGATTTCTATAATATTTTTAGTATCCAAGATACAACTTCCGTGGAATTGATAGTAGTTTTAGTAATCATGTCACTCATGTAATTTTTTAAATAATAGATCATATTATACTTACATAAAAATTGTACCCTTTGTTACCGTACTATAATTTGTTTTCTTTTAATAGATATAATACATTAGGAAGGTTCTATATTTAATTATTCTATATTCTAATTTGTATAATTCATTTTGTATGAAGTGTCTGCTAATTGGCTCGTTTAGTTATAAGTATATTTTATATTTAGATTTTTTAGTTGTTAAGCTAGGTTTAGTTTTTTATTTTTATTTTTATTACATATCTTCAAGCCAGAACATTGTATATGCTACATAAAGGGGCTCTTTAGCCTCAGTGGCAGTTATCTGTGAATAAATTCAAATTCAAATTTTAAAAAAGGTTTATAACTCACCGAGCTGATATCCACAATTCTCCTAAAGGATAAAACAAGATTAATAAAGTAAATAAAGATTAATAATAATGATAGGAACACGCGAGTAATGACTTAAATTTGCCATTTATGAAAGGAGTAAAACAATTGGCAGTAATTAGCAGGTGAAGCAGATACCTGCATATTCTGCCCTTCACTACTCCTATTCCAGTGACAAAATTAATATACTGACTTTATTCTCCACTGTTGACTGTATTAGGTTATACTCAAACATGTTATAACGTGCCAGTAAGCCTACTAACTCGTTTCCTCTTGTTCTTATGTTTCCATAAATGAAAGCCCAATGTGTCGGGCACAAGAAAGAATATCTTATCCATTGCGCCACAATTTGGCCGGCTCTCTAGCGTAACTCATATGGTTCACGCCTACTGTCCCGAGGTGACGAAATTGAACCCTGGAAGATACCCTTGTTAGTATATTTACTGGTAGGGGTAACGATAGTCTGGTGTGTCTGAAAACACAGTAGTTAGAAGAGATCTTAAACCAATAACATTATTTCTTTGTACAGCCGGCCTGTGAGACAATGGTTGATTATGTATCGAAATTACGATCTATACTTGAACAGAGGGAGTTCAGTATCAATAGAATTTTATTAATGAACCCAATGACTATTTATTTTATTTTCAGAACAGGTCAGGAAAGGCATTTCGGAAGAAAATTGGCCGTTGACATATTGAAAGGAACCTTCCTTGTATTTGCCTGGTGGTGAACATTGGAAACCAGGGAAACCATATTCAGGACGGTCGAGGTGAGATTCAAACCCACGCTCTCCCGATGCCAGCGAGGTATAAGGTAGCGCTAACGTTTTTGGCCACCGTGGCCACCGTGGCCTCCGTGGTCAACGTGGCCTGCGATTTCAGTCTTATAAGATACATTCCTATAAGTTAGTCCTAATATGTCTTTAAAAATCTTTGGAATTCATCATGTCGATTTATTTTAATATCCATATGCAATACTATCTTCAGATGGTCAACAGGTTGTGAAGTGTGTTCTCTACGTTAATGAAGGGCCTTTGTGGACTGGAGCATGGTTGGACTAAGTATGTATATTGTTGCTCCAATGGAATTTGAATTATCAGAGATGAAAAATCTCCTTGACAAATAACTGTTGTCATAACCTATGGTAGTCTTCTTATCGAAATAAGTAACAAAGTCTCATATCTTGATATGTTATGTATTAGTTTTCAATTGTGCTTTGAATTGTATTTCTCATGGATATCCCAAATTTTTTTGAAGACAAATTTAGACTAATTTATAGGAATATATAAAATAATAACTAGGTTTATAATTTTTGCAATATGGTTCTTATCTACATCAAATTAAAGCCATAATTTGTTACAGATCTATTTTATAAGGTATTTCGTAGATTAACCCCAATATATTGTACCCATTCGAACGCTGGAGAATACATGGTTTGGGGCGTAGTATGATCAATCCCACAGTACAACACATACATAGTCTACAGGATATGAGCGTATTGGTTGACAATCTACAAAAAAAAAACTATCACAGCTCTACTAAACTGAAATATTTACTTTGCAAAACATGGCACAAACAGAAATTACATTTACTGTACAACACAAATCAAAATAATAAAATCAACACTTCAATCAACACTGCTGACCAAGGAAAGGAGCGGAACCCTTGATAATGCCGGGCGCAGTTTCCGGTGAAACGTCGGGAGATATCCTGTCTGGACCACGGCCTACAATCCCAGACAACGTGTACTTAATTACTTCAAAGTTTATTATTATTATTATTATTAAAATAACATAATATCAATCCCTATTTTACTAGTCTCACTTAATCTTCAATTACTGTATTAAATATAGACCTCGTTACAATTTAATTTGATTCAACATATGAGAATGAAGTTTTTCTTCAATGTTGAAAAACTTCATTCTTATATGTTAAATCAAATTAAATCATTATCATCAAATCGTTTAAGTTCATCCATAATTGTCTAGCTTCTCACAATTAAAATCCTTCGATATTTATTCCATTAATCCATTTGAATTTCTTGCAATTTATTCATAAAATTCATTCATATTCCTTCAATTAAATTCATCTTATATTCTTATAATTTAATTAATTAAATCCATTTTATTCATTTTATTCCATTAATTCAATTCATATTATTCTCTCACTTTAATTCATTTAATTCTCTCACAAACTGGGATTCAGAATCAGCCTTTCTTTCCTCCACCAATTACAAGAATAAGTACTCATCGCTACCATGCATCAATTTACTATAGTATTTGGGCTACCCGTATCGCGTATTTAGACTGTAACCAACCCAAGCACGTTCACCGACAACTGACGTGCTGTGTGTATTTATTATTATTATTATTATTATTATTATTATTATTATTATTATTCTTTCCCTGTCAAAATTTCATTCCAGCAACACTCTCCACTATCATTTCATTTCATCTGTCATTCATTTAATCATTGCCCCGGAGGAGTGCGTCAGGCCTCGGCAGCCGGCACAGTTCATATCATCGCCGCTAGATGGGGGCTTCATTCATTCCATTCCTGACCCGGTCGGAGACTGGAAGCAGGCTGTGGATTTTCATTTTCATTATTATTATTCTCTGGGCAACGGCTAATTTTGACTTATTCAAAAAATGTTTTGGGAATCATAGTCCCTGATTTACATCCACCTGATTGCCATCATTCATAAAATCATATCTCAATTCATACATTGCATCATGAAATTGTAACTTTAATTGCAAGTATCTTTTTAATGGCTCCAGTCGTGGTCATACTTCCAGTCGACCCTACGACGAGTCAGACAATTTATGACCGTCTAGCCACTCCTATTTTACAAATGGCCGACACCCTTCAATAGACCTCTCTTTCCTCCTCTCACTTCTACAAACGCTGTCTCTTTCCATGACCACACATCCTTTATATTTAAAAATGCATGACCAATTTGGCGAGGACTATGCTCCCTCTTAACACTGGCGTAATTATATATTGATTATTCGAAAGGTTTTCACTTAATTGCTCCTGACTTATCAATCTTGTCTTTTATTCTTTAGCCTAATTATCGGCTTTTTATTCATCATTAAAGGTTCGGGTATCGAGTCACGGATTATTCCTTAGGGATGTTATTTGCCGGGTCCCAATTCCAGCTTAGTGGAAGATCATACATGCGTCTCTCACAAGGAAGCGAAATACAATGTTGACAACTTCGGAGATGGGACTCGAACCGCAGTCAGAACTTCATTACGTGCTCTCGGCACTATCGTGGGATGCTCCACATGGCATCCAATTGCAGGGTGCTCACTGGCACATTAACCTTGGTGCTCATTACCACAATATTCATTCACGTGTATAACAACAGCGTGAGACACATTACCTAGGGCTTACTTACCCAATACCGACAGTAGCGGCTACGCGGGCTAAAGCGCAGCGTTAGGTTATGGGGCCAAGCTCTCTGCTGACTCGGTAGACGCGTGGGTTCGAGCCCCACCGTCGGCTGTCCTTGTAATGGTTTTCCGTGGTTTCCCATTTTCACAACACCAGGCAAATGCTGGGACAGTACCTTCTGACAGGCCACGGCCGCTTCCTTCCACATCCTTGCCCAGTTTCATTCATCTTCATCCATTCCATCTCTCATCCCGACGCGCAGGTCGCCCACGGGCGTCGACTAGAAAGACCTGCACTCGGCCTCTCAGGAGGCTACACGACAAAAAAAACTACCCAATGTTGACGAATACCCTGTCGCAAATAACCATCTCCTAATTGTCCGTGCTCTAAGCCGTCCTTTCCATATTACTACAATATCTGGCTTAGCTACTGTTAAAAAGCTTATTTCAGCTGAAATCTCAACTCATCTTGGAAACCTTTCGATAATCACTTTCATATCATTCTGGTCACTCGTATACAACATCTTAAACATCAAAATTACTTTAGACTAGCCCATTCTAACACGTTCCTTAATCAATTTGCTACCTTGAATTATTTTGTTGGTCCCGTCCCTATTCCGACTTAAATTACCTGGTTACAACATTCATATTAACACCGGGTTCCCCCTTTACAATCACATAACATATTTTGTTTATACATTGATGCATGGCACGATCCCTACATTACATAATGCAAATGTGTAGTACGGTACTTACTCCATTTACACCGGGTGAGTTAGCCGTGGTGGTTACGGCATGACTGCTGGCAGTCGCTCACATCCGGGAGGCTAGGAGGTTCGAATCCCCCCGCCGGCAACCTTGAAGATGGTCTTCTGTGGTTTCCCATCTTCCTTCCAGGCAAATGCCGGGGTTGGTCCCTAACTATAGGCCACAGCCGCTACCTTCCAACTCCTCGTCCTCACCTTCCAAATTTCCTCCCCAACGGTACTTGTAGCTCACCCATTGGGTGTCCGTCTCGAAGCAGCTACAAACCTGGCGAGCCGAACATGTCCTCGGACACTCCCGGCACTAAAAGCCATACGCTAAAAAAAAATTAAAAAAATCCATTTATGCCTCTGGCGGATGAACCCAGTGGTAAAGCATTTCATTCCTCATGAGGTGCTTGGCTTCTCATCTTCATCACATTTGAATTATTTTCACTTAAAATTTCGATACACTTGGCTTCTTGAGTATACATAGTGGAAGCTTTTAACATTCACTTATTACACTTTGTACCGGGTGAGTTAGCCGTGGTCATTAAGGCATGACTGCTGGCAGTCGCTCACATCCGGGAGGTGAGGAGATTCGAATTCCCCCGCCGGCAATCTTGAAGATGGTCTTCTGTGGTTTCCCATCTTCCATCCAGGCAAATGCCGGGGTTGGTCCCTAACTATAGGCCTCAGCCGCTACCATCCAATTCCTCGTCCTTACATTCAAACTTTCCTCCCCAGACCACACTCCACACGCGACGGTACGTGTAGCTCACCCATTGGGTGTCCGCCTCGAAGCAGCTACAAAAAAAACTGGCGAGCCAAACATGTCTTCGGACACTCCCGGCACTAAAAGCCATACGCAAAAAAAAATACACTTTGTGATTACACTTGAACAACAAAATTTTATATTTTACACGACACATGAATATTACACTGTTGACACTTAAAAACACTTTTTACAAACTTCTTCATACTCCTGCCTGATCTCACGATTTGCAGGTGAATTTTCCCCTTGGCGATATAATCGTGTATTCGCTGCTATGCGAAGATCCCTGGTAAGACTCGTTCTCCCCCAGTGAAAGTCCATCTTGATTCCTTCTTCAGCCTGCTTCAATGATATGCAGCTATCCCATGAATCTGTAAGGTTATCTGATATAACCGCACCCTCGCGATGCTAGCTTAATACAATTTAGCTCGGAACTACCTGGTTAGGTATACCATTGTTCCATCGCGAGTGTCTTAAGCTTCGCGAAGACTGCATTTAAGTTCATTTCTACTTATGTTGCTACACTCATATTTACAATGTTCACAATACATATTTGAACTTCATCATATCGATGTCTACTTTGCCTGACGATAATTATCTTAATTACGGTATATGCTTAGCTCTGTCCATACTAATTGCATCTGAACTGTGCTTGCCCTGTGATATCTACTCACACGCAGAGTATCGCAGCTATAGCCTCCCACGGCTTATAACGTGAGTACTGCTCACTCGTTATTATTATTATTATTATTATTATTACCTTCATGCGCGTTCAGTCGACGCTTCGTTATCGCGTTACTTTCGGTCGTAATGCGGTATACATTTTGCTTACCGAACTTTGGTAACTTTACTTTATTTTAACATTTGTGACTGTTAACTGTACTTATTCACTGGTTATTGTACTTTGCTTTGTCCTCAGCGTGCCCTACGGAGCGCGAAGTGTCCCAGCTTCGCCCCAGACATTCGTAAACTCTGTTGCGTACTTTGCCTTGTTACTAGCGTGCCTACCGAGGCGCAGAGTGTCGCAGCTTCGCCCCCTGACATATAAAAACTGTGTGTCTGTTTCTCCTCGGGGCTGGCTAATATAGTTTCTGGAACAAAACTTAGTCCACCGTCTCCCTCAGGAGCTTATTTTCTTCAGAAATGACATTTATTTCCCCCTAGCATCATTTTCCCACGTAGAATATGTGCTTCAGACGCCGTTTCGATCGGCCAATTCTTTTATAATGGATATTTAAATCATAGCGTGGGGACGCCTATCCACGGTAAATCCCCGATGAACTTCCGCTGGCTCACTACATTAGTGCTCTTCCACGCTACTTCTTAATTATGCATGGATTAGACTCTTTCATCTCGGTTTAATGAGCTTTCTAATTTTCTCTTCCAAATGATGTTTTTCATTTAATTTGCTGATTGTTCAATCACGAGTCATGCATATAGGATCGGCGGTAGAGTTCCCCCTCCCTTTAGAATCATTTTGATTCAGCTCTCACTCCAGCGTCACAGTGGTGAATTCCCTGCAGCAGAAATAGTCCACTTGAGTGACATTTATGTCCTTGAAAGACATCTGGACACGCCTACTGAGCTAGGGTCATTTACAAACTGTCAAGTCGCTGTATTTTGCATACTTTCAGCTTGTAACCTCGCCTATTTACATTGAATATGCACTGTTTAGCTCATATTCTTCCTTATAATTACATCTCAGTGTCCCATAAGCTGGTCTATTATCATTAAATGCAGTGTCCATTTGATTAGCATAATTAGTTATGTTCCGCAGGTCTTAGTTCATCCCTAACTAAGCCTGGGTTCACATACCATCTGCGCTGCTTAAATGTGCATTCTATTATGGTTCCTGATTCATATGCAGTCAGTCACGCCCATAAAGGTACAGTATTTAGTATCTAGGTGATTTTTAATATTAACTTATATATTTCTAGGTTTGTACTCTTCTCATTGGAAATTCTATTTTCTTGCATGATATTTTTATTAAAATTATTTTATTATATTCTGCTAATAATTAGAATTAATTTCTCTTACGTTTTGATTTCTTAAGTCAAGTAAAACATTAACAACAACTAAACATTAACAACAATTCTTTGCTCGCGATTACTTTAGTTTTTTATAGCAACGCCGTTGAAGGCCATACTATGGCCGAAACTGGTAAAGTTTATTAATTTATTTGGCTATTAATTTATTTATTACTGACTAAGGCGTAGTAAATTTATTAACAACCATTTGGTATGTATATAGATTAGGAATATGTATTTCAAGAAATACCAAAGGCCTAAAGAGACTGTGGGAATAAAGATTCATTAATGCCGTCATTTGGCTATCAATACTCGTATTTGCGGAACCAAAAGCGTTTCGTTGACGTTGACGATAACCGTAACAGGAGGAAATAATTTGATATCACGAGGAAGTCAGATGATACTAATATGTAATTTCATATTTCAACGTCACAGTATCCAGCTGGTCACACACACACCCGGTCTCAACGAGCACTGACGGAAATGAAGAGAAATTACATTCAAATGGCGTGGTCATTTCATTACAACCAATTTATTACAAAATTTCATATATTACTTTCAATTCATTTATTCATTCATTTTTATTATATATAGGTTTACCTCTCAAAGTCCAGTCTAGCCTACAAGCATCTATCTACTGTACAGATGAGTCACTTCAACGATCTCTTGTTATCAGTTATCGCTGTGGCCTCGCCTGCTCCTACACCACTCACCTTGATGACGTTAAATACTGAATCTAACAATCGCCTCCTAGGCATGCCTCTACATCTTTTTCCATATAGAGTCGAGTTCAATAACAACCTAAGTATTACCCATTTAACATTTGATTGCCGCTGAGCCTGGCTGCACCATCGTTTGTTGATTATTGTAGCAGGAGCCCCGCTGGGTAAGGAGAAGGACACAGTGATGACACAGTGCAAGTTGCACATAAGTCAAGCAGCATTGCGTGCGCTACCTGTCTTAAAAGCGGATTAAGCGTCATGTCACCACGGACAGCTACTGTTGCTGAGTCATATGACTGTACCTGTCAACGAAGCCGAGTGACGTGTGACACAAGTAAACAGAGAATAGTTCCCATCGCGACCGCCGGCAATCTATTCGTGAAAGGGTAATATTATCACCCCCTTTCGCATCACACGAACCCACCATCTGAGCCGGTTAATCAGCCTCATCTAACGTGTCCCTTTCTAACTCACCCTTTATCTCAACATTATGTGTACCCTCTTACCATAGCTTCCATCTATCTGTCCCAGTATTCATTAGTGCTACCCTCAAACCAGTTACTTCCTACTTATGTAGCCTTTGCGATATCTTGATCCCACCCAGTACACACTTCCATACAGCAAGGTCGCTATAAATGATGAGCAGTGTAGGGAGTGTTTCGTTGCTACATAAGTTATTTCTTACAGACCGTAACAAATAACTCACTGCTTTGACTCTCATTCATCACATTATCATCTGCTGAGCGCAACTACTAAAATTGGTCTACCTGCTCCAATTAAGTAGCTCCTGTATGCAATATCTGGATTCCACCCAGCACACACTTCCATACAGCAAGGTCGCTGTAAATAATGAGCAATGTAGGGAGTGTTTCGTATTTTGTTGCATTTCTACCTTACTGGCGCCACATTACCGTTTGGAATCCTTATATTCGTAGTATAATTCCCACATTTATCTACAAGTTCGAATTAAGTTTTAGACAGTGCCTGTTATTACAACCAGGTCTTTAGCATAACCCAGAGCACTCACATGGCATCCACTTATCTGAATCCCACCCACTCTGTTTATGGCCTTCAGATAGTGACCCATGTACAAAATCCACTGCAAAAGTTTTTAAAATATTACTTTTTCTCACTTCTGTATCAACTCTAAACCAGGAACTCATCCTACTGTCACTCTCACTGCAAGCTAGTTATACCAACGGGGGCTTTGACGCGCACCTCAAATGCGAAGTGGGGCTTTGCCCTTTTCAGAGACTCCCTTCAGTGCACTGTAAATAAAGCGTAAGGAACACATACATACGAAATGAAATGAAATATATAAATTTATAGTATGAATTTGCTTGTAGTAGCCTTCCATCGGAACCACAATCACTGAGGATGCTCGGCATCAGTACTCAGTCATGTCCTTACTATGTACAAATCACACACACTTGTATATTCTCCTCGTAGCATGATATCCCCGTTGTGGTCAAAAGGCTCATTGATTTCCATCCATCTTAACCAGCTTACTTAAAAATTGAGGTAGTAATATCCAGTCAGAGGGTACCATTTCTTGACCTCATATCAATTTTATTGTACTATGCAAACATGCTATCATAACCTTCCCTTTGTTCTTCGCCGTTTCTGTACGTATTTCATCTATTCTTGCTGCTCTGTGACACTGTAGTTCAGTAACCATCCTCTCTGTTAGCGGTGTCACTGTGAAGAGGAAATGTCAGGGAAGCACTTAACCTAATCGTATCTCTCGTAGGCCTAAGAAAATAACTGAAAGGTACTGTTGAATTCTGAAGCGAACTGTAAGAACCAGTCTTCAGGCATCCTTAGTCATCATCGCTGATGACTGCCGCTGCCGGTCACGTACAGAACGATCCATCCGGAGGTCATACGACTTGGTTTTCATGGTCGTGCTTCTACCATAAGTCACTGGTCACAAGAACGAATGCTTGACGTTATTTAGAGTAGTACAAACAACGCCGTAATTGGTCTATGGATCAATGGAAGATGGAAGACGGTGGGTTCGTGGTTCAAATCCCGGTCACTCCATGTGAGATCTGTGCTGGACAAAACGGAGGCAGACAGGTTTTTCTCCGGGTACTCCGGATTTCCCTGTCAAAATTTCATTCCAGAAACACTCTCCACTATCATTTCATTTCATCTGTCATTCATTTAATCATTGCCCCAGAGGAGTGCGACAGGCCTCGGCAGCCGGCGCAGTTCATATCCTCGCCGCTAGATGGGGGCATCATTCATTCCATTCCTGACCCGGTCGGAGACTGGAAGCAGGCGGTGAATTTTCATTTCCATCAATGGAAGACGGTATTATGGAGTGATGAGTCATGGTATAACATGTGTACTGTACAAAGATGAACGTGTGGAAACCTGACGGATGCCTGGTGAACGGTATTTACCTGAGTGTGTTATACTGGTAGTGGTGCAGCGGTTAGCATTATTGGCTGTCACCGCGGAGGCCCGGGTTCGATTCCCGCGAAGATTGATCGCTGTAATAGTACCTAGGTAGACAAAGGAGGCCATACGCGGTATTAGTCACTTCGCTAACGTCATTGGAACGAATGACAATGGGTGTCAGAAGACGTTTGGCTACACAGTTTATCTGAAAAAAGAATACTTATGAGTTCATTCAACCTATTCTGAACTAAAATAATTGGGAATGGCATGCTTCGTTTATCAAATGATCATCTTAGTTAAATGAGATCATTAACTAGTCAGCTATTCATATACAGCTATGTAGGCCTACATGTTCGGGTCTGGTTGGTTTGTCTTTTCCTACTTGATGTACATGCATATGATTGATGTTGTTTATTATTTCTCGATGTTAATTCATTTTAGGGGCTTGGGAAATCTCGGTCATCAGCGCTGTGTACTTGGGAATGGGTTGAATGTTTCGGATTGTCTGTGTTTCTCTAGAGATGTGTGTTACGCAATTATTAGGGTCAGGGATTGTTATGAGTTCCCCGGGACATGGCATTTGTCCAGAGGAACAATGGAAGGACTTTGCCATGATACAAATCTCCGATCACCGAACTTGCTGCACCTCTTCATCGCTGTTCCACCGGGTGAGTTAGACGTGGTCGTTACGGCGTGGCTGCTGGCAGTCTCTCACATCCGGGAGGCGAGGAGGTTCGAATCTCCCCGCCGGCAACCTTGAAGATGGTCTTCTGTGGTTTCCCATCTTCTTTCCGGGAAAATGCCGGGGTTGGTCCCTAACTACAGGCCACAGCCACTACCTTCCACCTCCTAGTCCGTACATTCACACTTTCCTCCCCAGACAACATTCCACACGCGGCCGTACATGTAGATCACCCCATGGGTGTCCACGTAGAAGCAGCTACTAAATCTGGCGAGCCAAACATGTCCTCGGACACTCCCGGCACTAAAAGCCATACGCTAAAAAAATCGCTGTTCCGAATTAAAGCCCATGGCAATGCCGCAGGGTGGGTGATTTCTTTATAGATGATTTGGCAATATGTGATGAGATTAACAGGTGAACAAACTCAAGAACTTGAGTTTTCTGGTTCGCTATTTCTGTGGTCAAGTTTAAAATTCACCTGTTTTCGTTGTGCGATACTCTCGCTCTTCTCGTATCACTTGACTGCTATACTCAGTGTGACAGCATTTCAAGTGATATACAGGAGGGGAAACCGTGAGAGATAAGATTATGATTGTCCAGAACATATTATTATGTCTCTTCACATGACTAGTATCACTTTCCTCCTAAAGGCCTGTAGCGTGAGGTGTGGTAGTGCATGCCATAATACTGTACGGTACAGTATATCCCTAGATTTCACGTTCTGGTTGGTGTAACGCGTGGCCTGGAAGAGAAATAAAGTCACAATTTTGATGTGAGAGGGAGAAATGGAAGCGCTCAAGTATTGGCGTGTGTTGGAAGTAAGGGGAGTAAACCCGAAGACAAACAATCCTCGTAACTAAATCGTGCCAGCAATGTTTAATATGCGCATTCCTTAAGTAGTAACATGAATAATACAGTATTTCCTGCCTAAGGGACATCTGGAAGGTTACAGATATACCGCAAGACACAGTTTGTAATAGTGGTGGATATAACAGTATTGAAAGTATTATAAACACTTAGGAATATGACGAAGAAATGCCTTCCAGAGCCTGTCAAATGAAATACGACACAGTATATCTCCAACCGCCATGCTCTGATAAAGTAGCCAACAACGTATTCCATTGTTTTGCTCAGTTGTCGGAAATATATCTCTCTCTACCTGCCTGTTCAGCTCAACGCGTTTAAGCACAAAGACATGGATTCCGGAGAAAATTGTGATCCAATTCTCAAGTCGACCTTGTCTGAAATGTTTTTTTTTTACACAATCAAAAATCAAGGTACTATTCTTGGGTTTTAGGTAATTGTTTAATTATATTTTTGTACGTATTCGAAAGTAACTTGTTTTAGATCAGCTTGGATCTCAAATGGGAATTTATGACGTTAACACAGATTGAGTTCAATAGCTCAATAATGGCTCTATAACTCACATAAGCTAGGTATGTTTTCTCCCGAAAGACACAAAAGAATATGTGAAAAAATCCGATTTATTTCTTAATTTTTAGTAGTAACACCAGGAACCTCAAAGGGATTTTTGCATTGTAGGAAACATTCAGTTTGCCGACACCCACCATTGCCCTTAACCCGTTAGCGGCCAAGAAATTTGGATTTCATCCTTCTGTGGTAGTGCTTATCCCTAATACCGAACTAAATTTATGAACGAATATTTTCCTTTAAATTGTGTTTCTGTAACTCCAGGGGAGATGCAATAACTTTATCCGGGCCATTCGCATTCGTAGGACACATGCGCAGCGTTTAAGTTATATTCACGATTTACGCGTGCTTTCAAGAGAAAAACTTTCAACGATTTCACCCTGTTAAGGTTTGTAACATGTTTTAATCACATTCATTGAGGAACCCTTTTTTTATGACAAAACACCAGTGTTCTTCTAAGGCAGGATGCATGTTTCCCCGAGATATTAACAATAGTTCTTCTTTGCTTCGTTGAAAGATACCCGTTGAGGAGCATTTGAAACGACGTCAGTAAAACCAATAGGCTATATGAAACAGCCTTCTTTGCAGAGAATATTTGTATTTTGGGTAAATAAAATGATCCACGACATGGCTTAAAATGCGCAGTTATGGAGATGCAAGTACAAAATCTCTCCCTTCTCCCTTCCTCGATACCTGAAAGCACGTTTCTTAGAATTTCAATTAAATAAATGCCACTATAGTTCTTGTATTCCTTCTTGCTGCAGCCGAGTGTTTGTAGTCTTAGCCAAAGTTATGTTATTTTCAGTACATGCCTTGGTAAAAATCCACAGCCTGCTTCCAGTCTCCGACCAGGTCAGGAATGGAATGAATGAAGCCCCCATCTAGCGGCGAGGATATGAAGTGTGCCGGCTGCCGAAGCCTGTCGCACTCCTCCAGGGCAATGATTAAATGAATGACAGATGAAATAAAATGATAGAGGAGAGTGTTGCTGGAATGAAATTGTGACAGGGAAAACCAGAGTACCCGGAGAAAAACCTGTCTTCCTCCGTTTTGTCCTGCACAGATCTCACATGGAGTGCCGGGATTTGAACCACGGGCCCAGCGGTGAGAGGCCGGCGTGCTGCCGCCTGAGCCACGGAGGCTCACAGTACATGCCTTGGTAACTCTTATTATTCTGTGTCACCAGTTTATGCTTCTATGCTTCACAATTTCTGAGTTGATTTCACTCACCTGCTTTTTCATAACACTGCACTAAATCCACCATTCCCTCTACATTCTCAACTGTGATCAGTCTCCTTCCACTATTTTTTTTAAAATCCACTACCTTACAAGAAATGATCCAATTTACGGTCGTTTTTAATGTAATACGGTTAATATGTTAAGGACGTTGGAAATGTTTAGTCATCTGGTTGTTACAGACAGGTGCCTGTAAATGGCACTGATGAAAATGATTGAGAGTCTTTTGAGTTTGCAATAGTTTTCATATGTATTGATATATCGATCTACTTTTCGTTTTTACGTTTATACACATTGTCAGTGTATCCTTTACCGGGTGAGTTAGCCGAGGTCGTTGCGGCATGACTGTTGGCAGTCGCTCACATCCGGGAAGCGAGGAGGTTCGAATCCACCCGCCGGCAACCTTGAAGATGGTCTTCTGTGGTTTCCCATCTTCCTTCCAGGCAAATGCCGGGGTTGGTCCCTGACTATAGGCCACAGCCGCTACCTTCCAACTCCTCGACCCTCCCATCCAACATTCCTCCCCAACGGTACTTGTAGCTCACCCATTGGGTGTCCGTCTCGAAGCAGCTACAAAACTGGCGAGCCGAACATGTCCTCGGACACTCCCGGCACTAACAGCCATACGCTTAAAAAAAAAAAAAAAAGTGTATCCTTTTTACGAAGGAATCGCAAGCTCGCATTCGCCAATCACGGGGAATCAACATTATTGGATTAAAGCCCTGACGACCCGGATGATTCGATTAATGTCCTGAAACAATAAAGCTTATATCAGATCTTAAAACATTTTTTCGTCTCCAACTTCGTCAAGCAATGGCTTCTGATATGCTAAATGCCTCGACCCCGTCCGTAATCAACTGATTCTTCCCGGAATTATGTTCTGAGGTTTGTTTTTTACGGTGTTGCACTTTCCAATCTGATTATACATTCTCCTCTTTCCAACCTTTGCCCAAAGATGAGTTCCCAGGATTGACATGTTACACGATATTGCAGAAGAAATAAGCCCTCTGCCTTCCTACACTCATTATTTTATCAGATATGACACGTGATCCGGAATCTCTTGACGCTAATGAGGCCATTTGTTTAGGAGAGAATTTGATACAGGCAGAATTCATACAGGCAGTAAGTACACCACTGGGTCCCAATTTCATTAATGAAGCAACAACACAAAATGGCTTGTTATTTTCGTAACATTCTTTATAATATTGATTTTGCTCAACTTTTACTCAAACATGGGTGTTCTGCTCTTCAGAAACAGGGTGGGGTCCAACAGTGGGTGTGAAGTGACAATTGCCGACAGACCTGTCCTTATTCTTTGAGCATTTACACGCTAATTACTGACCAATTGTAAGACGGGCCGCAGAAGAGACGTTAATAATCCCTGCATCTCTAAAATATATACATATTCCGTTGAGCGGATGGAAAGGGTGGTAGGTCAAAATGCCATTTAGCCATAAATTTTTGCGATGCCGTAAAAAATAACCAGTTATAACTTGATTCAGATCGTGGGGATTATCCTACGAGGACAATCAAATAAGCAAACCAACACCAAGACTATCTGCTTCAGATGAAACATTTTCTCTCCCATGCAAAGAAACCGATTAGCATATTTTAAGGTACTCCTTTACTCATTGGTGATGGTTTTATCTGAACCGAAATGCATCTAAAAATCATAAGCACAAAATGGAAATTAGGTTGTGTCACGAATGATCTTTCCAGTCCCGCATAATATATTTCCGTAGGTTGATTTATGCCTGCTACCGAACGCTTGTGGGAATTGGGGTTACGGCAGGGTCATCTAATTAGTTTAGCCACTAAATTCATAAATGACGCGTCGTTTGAAACATGTGTACCATTTATTCCACGAGAAAATACTCTAATTATTTTGTAATTGTCTTGGGGGGCACATGGATCAAGGGGGGTCTTTAATACACACACACATATATATATATATATATATATATATATGCAGGGTGTATTTGATATAATGGAAGTTCGTTACACTGGTGATAGAAGAAACTATTCTAACCTTCCTAGGTAAAAAAAATTGTCACCTATCATTAAATTTAAAATTAATCTGTAAAAAGTCAATGTTTTTAGGATTTTCAGAAACTCTTCAAACAGAAGGTGAGGAAGCAGTCTGGGGAAAACGAGGCGGGGCGAGGTGGGACGATGCGTGGAGGGGAAGTTGTTACGTAATCGGAGCATTGACCTTACCGGTTGAGGGGTGGTATTAGCTGTTATGACGATAGCGAGCGATACCCGTCTCGTAAGAAAATTTGTATTGCTGTTGTTGTTGTTGTTGTTGTTAATGCTGTTGTTGAAATTGCACGCAATGGCTTGGGACGTTAGGACCGGTAGTATTGTGTAGCTTACTTTGTAAGTATAAGTATAAAATATTTTTGAAAATCTGCCCTGGTGTATCATTGGCTCCCGGCACGTTAATGAAATACAGTATGACAAAATTCCGACATCCCGTATTCTGTTCAGAACTAGCATTTAAGACGGAAGGAAAGTACTTGATGTTTTATTTGAGAGCCTTGGCGATTTTGGTCATTTAGCCCCATGTGGTTGGGTGTGGGTAGAATTTGTTTGATAACCTGTTTTTGTGGTTTCTTTAGTAATGTGAGGATCGGGATGAATGTGGCCGTGACCATAAGTTAGGAACCATCTCAGCATTTGCCTGGGGTAGAAGTGGGAAACCATGGAAAACTACTTCCAAGATATAATACTAGTATGGTACCACATGTACATAATAATAATAATAATAATAATAAAGCAAATATAGTGAGTTGATTGGCCCTATCAAAAGGCAATGGCATGTAGAACGGGTAAAGACTATACCTATCATTGTCTCAAATACGGGCGTGATCCCAAGTGTGGCCTACCTTGCTCCAAGACCTTAAAGAACTGGTTCTGGATAATCAAATGTACAAACTAACGAAGAAGGCAGTAGTTCTCTCAACAACCCGAATCGTCTGGAAGTTCATGGGTAGCGATTTCTACTTTCCGGCTTAGAAGTGGCTGTTTCAGCAACATTACTTTGGTTCCCTGAAGCCCGTATAGTTATGTTGTGATGTACCAGCAATGTGTTTTAAGTACTGTATAAAACAATAATAATAATTAAATGATAGCGAGGCTGTGTAGCTGAGGAAATAGAGTGCTATCCTTCTCGAGGGTTCGATCAAGGCTCAGTCATGTAATACATGAAGGTGAACAAATACGACAGCCTTATGCCGATGGATGTAATGGCACGTACATAAAATTCTGTGTACACAACATTCCGGAATCTCGACATCCCCGCAAAAAATAAAAATAGTGTGTCTAACAATATATTATTATTATTATTATTATTATTATTATTATTATTATTATTATTAAACACATTATAAGAGATTATATCTTTACTGAATGTTATTTATTTTTAAGTAAGGTTCCAATTGTGTAGGACGTTCAGTAAATAAATATTTTTGGTAACATTGATGATGGAAGAGACTTGCAAGCTTGTTGTGATGGTTGTTGTTAATTCATTTTAGGGGCTTGGGACATTTGTTTATCGGCGGCTTCGGTGGCGTAGTTGGTAGCATGCTGAGCTTCTATGCCCAAGATCGCGGGTTCAAACCCGGTCGAAGTCGTCGGATTTTTTAAGAGCGTTAAAAATCCCTCAGTATGTCTTCCTTCGGGTGGGAAGTAAAGCCGGCAGTCCCATGTCATAGATTTATGGCATGTTAAAGAACCTTCCACTAATTACACCAGTGTGAAGCTAAATTAGGTTAGGTTAAACATTTGACAAACGCTCTTAGGTCCCGACGTTTGTCGCCGGGAGCCGATTGCTGTGGCGTCCAGTAACCAGGTTCTGATATACTGTAGTAGTCGCTGACGGTGGCGTTTGGCGGCAAAAGTAGGAACCACTTGAGAAAATTAAATGTCTGCAGTCCTTACTTGATTTGAAAACAGATACACACACTAATACAGTCATCACAATTAACACCGGTTATCAGACAGATTCTACACACACCCAAAGTACACGGGCTACCTGACCGCGTTGTCGCAGCCCCTAAACTGAGGAACCAACCAACATTTGTTTATCAGCCCCGTGTAGTTGGGTAAGTGTTGGATTTGTCTGATAAACTTTGTTTCTGTGGTGACTGTAGTAGTAGGTGTAGCTGTGGTTATTGGGGTCGTGAATGAGGTTGGTGCCCCGGAACTCCAAGTACCATACTATGCCGGCATGTGCTTGGAAAGCGCGTGGAAGAATCCAGGGAAATCCAAACTCAGGATAGCCACTGAGTTTGGACCTCCATTCACTGGATTTGCTGCGATCGTGGTGAATGATTAAATGCGCATGGCTACACCGCGGGGGTAGGAAGGAAAACAGCCGTGGTCTTATGAAGGGACTCCCAACTAAAGCCTCGTGGGATGCCACGGGAAATCATCTTGTGGCTGCCGATGGTGGGAAGTAAGGAAGCTTGTGGTTTTAGATGACCGTAAATTTCATGATCATGAGCTACTGGACCTCCGATTTATGTGGAATCCGAACCACATGACATGGCATTTCACTTCGAAAATCTCACATGCATTGACCGGGAATAAAACCCGGTCCGCCGTGGTGAGAGGCCAACAGCTAGACCGCTGCGTCATCACACCCCGAATTGCATAACGGCCGGTGATGGTAAGCTGTCTCAATACTAGCACCACATGTAGATGATGATGACAATAATAACAATAATATTCTAATAATAATAATAAGAGTCAACATGTGTAGCTCTGGTTGTAGAGTGCTAACCGTCCCGAGGGTGCAATCTACGTTCAAGCATGTAGTAAATGAATGTGATCTAATACGATCATGTCCATGGATTTCATGGAACATACAAGAAATCCTGCGTACATAAAAGTCTGGCAACTCGACATACCAAAATAAAAACATAAAAGAAGTTAGGTTGGTTCCTTAGTTTAGGGGCTGCAACGACGTGGTCATGTAGCCCCGTATAAAGGAAGTTAGTGTGTCTAAAAGTATATTATTACTAATATTAGTATAGCAGTAATAGCCCACTATAATAATATTATTAATATTTTATTACAGTTGTTGCACTGTCTTCACACAAAGATAGACCAACAATTCCTTAAGTTAATTTACCAAATCTTTAGGATTTCCATTTTCTATGCATAGGCCACGAGTCTGGCAAAATCCTAAACAGATCCACCATCACTAGTCATGTAGCCACTCCCCATGGAGGTGTGAATCAGCTATTCATAGGCTTGGTTCGTGTATTTCAATCCCATTGGCACACAAGACGAGGAGGTCACTCAACTTCGGACTCATGTCAACATTCCTCAGCGTTGGAGGAGAGGGCGACGGGGAGAAGTCAGCTGTGCTGCTGAGGGAAACGCAGTCTAAGCCCTTTTCCAAGACATTGACCAACGATTTTTGTGATTTAATTCCACCTGCACTAATTAAGATAGGACTAAGTTTCATGAAGATATTTACTTAGAATAGTCTCTTCTATCTCCATTGTAACGGACTTCCATTATATCAATTACACCCTGTATATACAGGGTTATATTTAGCGCCGTCACGCGAGGATTTTCCACTCGGCTGTTGCCAGTGCATCGGCCGACCGCGGCTGATGTAATTCCCCGTTTTATCTCTATGCATACTCATCTTGTCAGTTGCATCAGTCACCGCGTTGCTGATGTAGGCTGATTCCCCTTGTTATCTCTATGCGTACTCATCTCGTCAGCTGCATCGATCACCGCACAGTCTTCCCACAATCACACTCAGTGTACATTAAGATGGTTAGACAGTTAAATTCAAAGTAGCACATTTTTGTTTTATAGAGTTAGTTTACGTACGAATCTGCTCGCCGTGTTCACTCGGAATGTTTTCTTCCGTTTCCTGGTCAATTGCCTCCATCCAGATGTGCAATTCATACCATTGTGAGAAAAATTAAAACCACTGGTCCTGTGGTAAACAAAAAACACGAGCGGGAACGTACTGTTCTAACAGAGAAAAATAAAGACCAAATCTTGAACGTACACCTACAATATAACTTCCAAAGTTAGCACAAATGGGAATTTCATATCTTTCTGCCCATAAAGCAACAAAATTACTGAATTTGAAACCCTACAAGGGTAGACGAGTGCAATGTTTGGAACAAGACGACCCTGAAGCAAGAGTGAGATATTGTGAGTGGATTTATTCGTTAGTGACAGAAGGACTAATCGACCCTCAGCTAGTATTCTTTTCCGACGAGGCGTGGTTCCACCAAATGACCATGTGAACACTCAGAATACTTGCAAGTAGTGTTTTGAAACTCCAAATCCCATTATTGAAATCCCTCACCACGACAGAAAGACTATTGTTTGGTGTGCTGCTAGCGCAAAAAGAATAAGTGGTCCGATCTTCTTCAAGCAAACAGTCAATGCCGAGGGGTACCGAGATAACATTTTTACCCCTTTCGTACACCAGTTGACAGAAGAAGAGAAAACACATGGATGGTTTCAACAAGATTCGGTAACCGCTCATACAGAAGAGATCTCCATGAATAAAATTAGCGATGTATTAAGGACAAGTCTACAAATAGGGGCAGATGACCCCGTAGTTCCTCCCCTTAAAACAACAATAACTAACTAACTAACTAACTAAAGTCTACAAAACATCCTTACACACTGGAAGAACTGATGGAAAACATAACACACGAAGTCAGAAACATTTCAGTGACCGAACTTAATCGTGTTAATCGAAATGTGTTTTTACGATACAATGCCCGTTTAGCTGCGGGTGGACACTATTTTCAGCACCTAATATATGGTAAGGAATGAACATTATTAGCAATGTATGAGAGATAAAGCTTGAAAAGTGAGTTTAACAAGGGGAGTTATAGCCACGGCGCGGTTGGCCGATGCACGGGTGACTACCGAGTGGAAAATCCCCGTGCGATGGTGCTGATATATAAATATAACCCTGTATGTACAACAGGGTTTTCCCGTACCAGCGCTTCTAGATACGCTAACTTGCTGAAGAGTTGTGTTGTGGAGAAGCGAAGCTTTGGTCAAACTTCCCGATACCTGCGAACCATTTCCATGGCCAAGAAGTCCACTTCCTGGTGTAGCAGCTATCATTCTTGGCTGTTGTCGCAGAGGTCCGGGCTTCGCCAAGAAATTTAATTCTGGTCTGAGGGCTGGAACGGGGGTCCAACTAGCCTCGTGAGGCAAAACTGAGAAGAATTGGGTGCGATTCCCATCTCAGTCATCCTGAAAGTGTTTTTCCGAGGGTTCCCATTTCTACTCCAGGCAAATGCCGGGATGGTTCCTAACCGTCTCCTTCCCAAACTTCACCTTCATTATAAATAGACATACACTACAAAATGACAGTTTATCAGACACATTCTACAAACACCCAAGTGCACGGGGCTAAATGACCACGATGTAGCAAAGCCCCTAAATGAATTAACAACATTTCATAGCCAAGTGCGCACAGCTGCAGTATGCTTGTTGTTGTTGATTGTGACAACCAAAAATACTAGCCACTACGCAACAAGGCGAACTGCTGCAGTATGCAATGACCAGTATGCCATTTCTTCGTAGTTGCGGGCTTTCTTTCACCGAGGGATCTGACGGCAAAAGCTTAGGCACTTAGTGCTTGAAGACCTTGCAGTTTTTGTTGTTCGCTTGGGAAGTGTATTGGATATCGGGTGGTCTTGATCGGTAAAAGAGGGAGTCGAAACTGTCGGATTGGGATTGGAGTCTAAACGGTCATTCGGTTCCTAATGGCAATTTGGAAATGGAAACATTATTTAAGGAAAAACGATAGGTTTATTTTTACCCAAAGGTGTATGAAGTACGGGGAACTGGAATCCCTAAATAGCCTAATTATTGATATTAAATTAATAAATTATATGTCACTTGAATGATCTGTACGAGTTGATACGAAAAATATATTAAACATTTGCCGTTAGTTTCGAGGACGCAGGAACGGGGGTGGGACAGGTGCACATTTAATTTTCCGTACTGCCATAGGAATTCAATATACACACAGGGCAAAAACTAGCTGGTCTGGAAGCTGGAACGGGGTATACTAAGTTTCGGGAGGCAAAACTGAAAAGTTAGCTGTTTCTTACCACCTGGACCATATTAGAAGTAGAGTACATTGTTTTCAAACATATACGCTAGGTAAATGCTGGGATAGTTCCTAACTTGAAGCCAGAGCCATCTCCTTCTCAATCTTACTCTTCGTTACAAGTACGCACACAAATACAGATTCCGAAATAATACATGCTATCAGAAAAGTGATACACGCAATCAAGTACACGGAGCTGATGATATCGATGTCCCAGCTTCTGAATGGCCATGCATCAAGTTCAAGTCCGTGGCTCACTGCCTGGCTCAGCTCGTAACGTTCTCGCCTGCTGTGCCCAAGGTGGCAGGATCGAATCCGGGCGCAGTTAGCTGGCATTTGAAGGTGCGCAAATGCGAGGCAGCCGTGTCAATATATTTACTGGCTCGTTAAAGATCCCCATCGGGTCAAAATTCCCCCCCCCCGGCGTCTCTAAAAGCCATAGATGTTAAAAGGGACGTAAATCAAATAACATTATTATTATATCTATTCTGTCTCTGGATGACATCTACTGGGTGTAAGCACAATACGTATTGTATGGCAAAAATTTTTTAAAGTATCCCTCCTTCCATAATGGAAAACCACTTTGGTTATAGTCATGAAGGTAGATTTGACCTACAGAATTGCATTAATAAATAACTAATAGCCTATATTACGTCGTGTTTGCTTTCGTTGTCAAATCTGCCCCACAGGATCTGTCCATTATCTGCTACTCGTAGTGCACGATTAAATATCATCTCAATTCTGAGCAACGAGAGGAGTTTTCAATTTTTCAAATGGTCGTTCAAATGTTTAACAAGAAGTTCCGTGACGAACTAAAGAGCCTACTTTTCTTAAAATTTTGGATTCATGCCAATGATTAATCTATATGGATCTATGTATAATAATGACGAAATTAACTTGGTAATATCGAAATTTCTAATTAGTTCGAAATACTGTATACCTGGCATAATGTAGCCTAATAGGCCACTACATTTGGCAGCCCTGGTGACTGCATATATTCTTAGTTCCATCTCTTAAGGAACAGAATACAAAATTTGGTTGGAGTCTAATGAATAGCATGGACGTTACATGCAGTTAAACATTGGATCTAACAGCGCGCGTAAAATCATGTTGGCAACAATGCCATGCATGTATTGGTCAGAAATAATCTGAAATAATATGATCCATTGGTGTGCCAATTTTGAATGAAATCCATTAGTTAGTATAGAAGTTACATGCATTTTAAAAGTGGACCTATCAGCAGGCTTAGAATCATGTTGGCAGCACTGACGTGTATTTGTTACTCCAAATTCATCTAGAATGCCAGGTACTGTACGTGTGCAAAGTTTAGAGCTATTGGCTTGCATGCTTTCTGATATATTGATATTAGGGTAATACAAATAGAGACAGCACATATTAACAGTTGGCAGCCCTGGTTGCTCTTAAGAATACGCATAGTCATAACTGTTATGGTACTCATAGCACATACGAAATTTGGTTGAAATCCAAATGATAGTATGGAAGTTACATGTATTTAAATTTGGACCTCTCAGCAGGCTTAGAATCATGTGGGTAGCACTGACGTACGTAAGTTACTCCAAATTAATATAGAATGTCAGGTACTATATGTGTGCATAGTTTAAAGCTGTCGGCTTGCATACTTTCTGATATATTGGTATTTGGATTTAAAAAAAATAAGAGCATTTTTTAACGGTTGGCAGCCCTGGTGATTCTTAAGAATACGCTCAGTCATATCTGGTTATGTACACATACAACATACGAAATTTGGTTGAATTCCAATAGATAGTGTAGAAGTTATATGCATTTAAAAATTGGACCTATCAGCAGGCTTATAATCATTTTGGCAACACTGCCATGTATGGCCTCCTGGAAATTAAACTGCAATATTATTATCTATACGTGTGCCAATTTTGAAATAGCTCCCATTCATACCTTCCAAGATATCCAACATGGAGCTCAAATTTCAATTGCGATTTTTCAGCAGTTGGTAGCACTGACATCATTTTCAAATATGGCCGTGAGATATTCTGGTATAGGTCTTTACTTCTACCAAATTTTGTTTCGATTGCTCCAGCCGTTTAGGAGTTGATAGGGGGGGGGGGCAAACACACACAGCCAGACAGACGGAAGGACAGACAGACAGACAGACAGAAGGACAGACAGACAGACAGACAGACAGACACACATTTGCCCGATCTCATAAGTCTACTTTTTCCTCATTTTTGCAAAATGTGAAAAGTAGGCTAAAAACCTGCTACGAAATCGAGCTGCTGGTGTGGAACCCTAGATGGTAGAGTTAATATCTCCCGTTATGCAATATTCGCGTAAAAAACGGCCAGCTGATGTTGGTGCGTTGCGCAAGTGTTGTGGGTTTAGTGATATGAGGATTATTCTGAAAAGCGCCCGAAACAGCGACTTCATTTGGACCAGACATTACCGAATACCACTGAAAGTAGGTAGTCTTTCAAGTATCCCAGATGACCTCAATTGTCGTTCAGGCTTTCGGAATATAATGTTGGTCGGTAGTCTTCCGTCAGGTATCTGCTCGTGATGCAGACATTGCAAGTGAAATTCGCTCTTCCTTACTTCTCCATATGTTAGTAACGTATCAACGCATGTGCGCCCATAGGATTGTTTCCAGGGGGGGGGGGGGGGGCAAGTAAATATTTTCGTTTCATTACCTACCTGTCACCCCCCTCCCCCCCCCCCCCCCCACACACACACAAAGAAGGTTTCATTTCTTACTTACTTCGTGAAATTCATTATTTGACTGCTCTGAAACCATTGGCTACTTTGTGGCAAGTAAGGGAGGAATGTTTTCTTTGAGTTTTTGTCCGTTAACGTTCGCTTTTCTTCGTGATTCAACGTCGTAATGTTCAGTTCTTAAAAACAGGAAAAACTAGTGGTATCGACAAAAATAAAAATCAATTAGAATCTTATTAGAATCATGAAACACTTGTAGTCTACGAACTGATAAACTCGAGCCTATGGTTTTAGTAAAAATTAGTTTTATCAATACAAATATTTCGCCTGATTATTACTAACCACTAAGTAAAATGGATAAAAACCACTATATCACGTACTCCTTACTACCATTATTCGCATTCTCGACTGAAACAAGAGGAATGGTGATAAAAGAATGGTGATACGAACGTAAACAAACCACTTCTTTCAATGTGTAATTGAGCCTTATGCTCAAGCTTTTCACTGTTTATGAAAATAATATACGATAAAATAAAACTAACAGATATCGTAAAATTCCGTGGAGTTTTATAAAATTAACAAGTGATATATTTCGCCGTATTATTGTACCTGTGACGTAAATAATATACTGTCTAACCAATTTAATACAAATACTTTTGAGTTTTTTAAATTAATGTATGTTAAGGCTACCCTTAAAGAGGGGAAAATTAACCTTTTTATATTCAATAACTGGCATTGTTGTAAATGTTGTTGCTTTATTTGTAAACAGGTTTAAGCCTCTCCCCTTGTACTTGACTCTGAGTGAAATTCCGCTTTATGTAATAACGTGTCATTAGGCGCGTGTGTATAAGTAATGTTATTTCAGAGTACCGATACCGTTTTGAGATGAGTGCCCCGAAACATGAAACATGATACGTACGTGGTTTTTCCCTGAAGGTAGTGTTGAAAATATCGTAGGCCTACTAGGAATGGCTGCTGTCAGCGTCGGCAGTCAAATTTCGAATATTTATGTAACCAGTCGTCATCGTGGAGCTTAAATTGAGGTACTCAACTACACAGATGGGCTTAAAAATCAAATTACTACATTCTGTCCTTTCTTACAATGCATGCCACGTATGGATTTACGTTGCTGCCCTCGACTTGGAATATGACCTTCCCAGGTCACAAGGGATCGAATCCTTAATTTTCATAATCGTCCACATATTTTTATTTGATGCTTTTTTATGATTTATAATTATGTAATGAAGTGTATAATATCATGTGATTTATTTCCGATTAATTTGTTTAGGTTTTAAGGGATTGTAATACAGGATCTGAGTCTAGTTATATGTGAATATTTTAACATTGGAATAATCTACAGTCAGAGAGTCTGGAATTGTGTGCAAGAGCCAGTAAGTAGGCTTGTTGTCGCAACATTACAGATTTTTGTTGATGTAGTCAGTTGACTATCTGTGACTTCCATTTATGAAATAAACTGGTGTGACAATGAACAATCTTATTTCAACATTCTCGGAAATCCAGCCCCCCTAAGGGCGCTCACGATATTAACCCATGCATGAGTACCAAATGGCCGAACAGACCCACTTAAAGCTTGAATATTCTTAGAACAATTCTTAGTGAGCACCCACAAACTGAGAGTAATCAACATGCAAAATTTCAGTTTCATAGCCCTTGTGGTTACAAAGACACGATGATTAACGAGTGAGTACCTCCTTTTTGGATTCTATATAATAAGATAAGATTGCATTACTTATCTTTAAATGAAATATAAATCCATTCGTAGACGAAGCACACAAAATTAATAAATAATACTGTAAGCACACAGACACAGTCTAGGCGGCCGTTCATAGTGAACACAATACACACGAATGGAATGTAGGCTACCCGCATATAAATTACAATATTCCCTTGCAACATTAGTCAATTGTCTAATTTAAAGCGAAAGCACACCAGCACTATTGCATAACTGACATAATATGTAGGATGATTTTAACCTTCCGGTGGGTGCTACTGATCTTATCTCATATTCGAAAACATATTCGTCAACTACCTTTCATTAGTTACGTCTTTCCACATGACATTCAAGTCCATATCGGCCAGTTTGTCAATGACCCTTCTACACATTTGCTGTTGTTGCAAAAGTGATATGCGAGGCAGATTGCGCCTGATTGAGCACCATTACGTAATAGACTATGTAGAGAACGAATGAGTGTATTCACTAAATGAAGCAAAACTATTCTTCAGCAAATATTGTAATTTTTTAAAATTCTGATTTCTGAGGTGTGCCAGACAGGCTTAATGCGCCCACTGCCACTATACAGTATTTAATGTTTGGCCTGTCGGAATGTTAAATAACTGAAGTATTTATATTTAGTACAAATTAATTAGAATACTGTAAGCACTTTTGCAAAAAAAAAAAAGTTTGTTCTCAGTCTGATTTTCATATAGTTTTATTTTTCAAGCCCCCCCCCCCTTCCCCCCGTATGGGCGCCCATGTATCAACGTACTCGTCTAAGGAAGGAAGCTTCTAGTTTAACGTGACCGTTAATCTCAAGATCATGAGCCACGGGACCTTCTTGTTACGTGGAATCCGAACCATAGGACATGGCATTTCACCTCGAAAATCTCACGTGCATTGACCGGGAATCGAACCCGGACCGCTTTGGTGAGAGGCATACAGCTAGACCGCTGAGCCACCACGCCCCCACTCGTCTAAGGGATACAACCTGAGGGAATGAATAACTACTTCGATTTCACCGGGTATGTGTGAATGCACATTGTGTTCCTATTACAATGGGGCATGATGTGCTGTTCAAAATTATCGTATAAAGTTGAATTAGAATCAATACCCTACCGTTACAATGGTATTGCAACTATCCGGCACTTTACCGAATCAGCAACATAGACAATGTACAAAGCACACCTTGGAAGTGTTCAATTACAGATCACGTGGCATAACCTATAAATTCGATCATATTACGTGAATGATACGTAATATTGCAAGGAGCAATGAATCGCAAGTTTGTACAATGATCTGAAGGACTAAGCGGGAAATTGAGAATTGTTATTTACCCTTTGTTAGTTCCATGGCTCAACTCGCATAGCTGACATCCAATCACGATGCAGAGCTTTTACCTTCAGGAGACATGTAGTAGGCCTATTGTTTGTTTTTAATTAAAATAAATACGGTAATGAGTGGTGCATTACCTGGTATAGCAGTTAACACCACAATGGTAGATCGTATAAGGCGCTTTTACTCGATTTATATCTGTTGTGTAGTCAGCCCGAAGGCTGGTCGGATCCTCAAAAAGTACCATCGTAGGTTATGTGGGTAGAAACCCACAATAACCAAAGGAAGCGCTATATTGAGGCGAGCTAGGCAAGGTGAGGAGTGAGTTGGTTTGCCATTGGTTTGCTCACTGAGTCAGCACAGCAGTGCTAACCATACGAGTAGAAAATTTAGAGAACATATTACTTTTCTTTACATGAAATTAATTCTTTAATAAATGGCATCCTTGATCACAGTATATTATATTGCATGATAAGGGCACATAAATTTAACACAAATGGACTATATGCTCTTTATTGAACGTCTTGTTTAATGGTATTCTACGTAAAACTGAACAGCATCAGATTAATGAGTCAATTAACAATTTTATAGAAATACTGAACATCATAAAACTGTGTTGGTATAGGCATGTTCACTTCCCCTGCTATTCCACCGCTCTCTCTGTCTTGAAGGTTTTACTTGCTGGAACGCTGGCTAGACCCAGTGCATGGCGCCTTGCTTGTACATGTGCATGTGGCGTCACTTCGCCCACCGTAACCACGATGGGAAGGCTGCAGCATGTCCGGAGATCGGTGGTTTGAATCCCAGCCCTGACAACGACCATTCTCAGTGTGATTATTCCTCAGTTTTTCCCACACTCACTCCAGGTAAATTTCGGGATTGTACCGAATATGAAGTCGCAGGGAACATGACCATAATAGTTACACTGACACGCACTGTCAACTTTTACCTTTCAGTTGACGAACTAAAAAGTTTAAATTGATAGTTTGGACAGTCAACTCTGAATATTGGCTTTAAAACTGCACACAATACTAGAGCCATCTCAGAAAAATACAAGGAACTTATGACCAAGATCTCCCAAGCCCGTTACATCAATCACCAAAACCATATAGCATGTCGTCGTAATTCAAAATCTAATCCGTATTTTATGGGAATAATGAATATCGTGCATAACATTTTAACCACTTTTATGGTATGCCTAACAAAATCTTCATAAGGCCAGTAGTTGCGAAAATGGATCTAAAAATCCTAAATAAATTTCGCCTATGCCCTTGTCCCGTTGGTATATTACAAAGAATGTTTCATTTATTTAATTTGCAAAATGCTTTTGAGCGTCAATAGGATAGTATTTTTGTAATTATTTATAGCCGTTTACTTGCGATCTCTGACCATATATCCAGATTTTGAAGTGATACTGCTTTACCGTAAAAATTAAATTAAAACAGAGAGAAATATTAAAATACTTGATTTTGGAAAATCTACTCACTGAATTTAAATTGCAATAGTACCGTATATATAATTGTGAAATCTGGTTTATATGAATTAGCCCCTAATGCAGTCATGATGAATATACGAGGGTTTTCCAAATAATTGTTTCGTTATTTCATTTCACAGGAAAGTTGTAAAAGGCAGAAAATGCATCGCCATGACGAAGGGCAATATTTTCTGAATTGTCGACGGGCAGGACGAGAGCATAGGAGCACAGGTACGCACGCTCTTGTTCCCAAATGAGAGAGAGAGAAGTAGAAGATCGGCTTGCCCAAGTTCATTCGAGTGCAAACCAATATGGCAGAAAGACGTGTGCTACAAATGTGAACACGAATGGAGGTGCGTGCTGTCGTGTGCTATGAATGTGCTCGTAGGACTAGTGTTTCAGATGTTCATAGGCACCTACAGAGCGTATGTGGAGACAAAGTTATGTCCCTTTAAATTGTCGGGCGTTGGTGTTCAATGATTAGTGAAGGAATGCAAAGTGTGGAGGATAAGGACCGATCCGGGCGCCCCTCCACGTCGAGGGCTGCAACAATCATTGGCAGAGTACATTAAAGGGTATTTATTAGCCGACAGGTGGGTAACTGTGTCTGTGAAATGTCGAAACCACATTCATGGTCTGGAATGGGAGAGATTGAAATGTCTGGCGTACAACCCCATCGGACTACATTTTACTTCGTTGAAATTAGCTCTACCAGGACGTTACTTTGGCCGCCACGAAGAGGCACAGAAGGTTGTGAGAAATGTACCGCTGGGCATCGAATTTTTTCTCGGAGTTTCTCGGCGAGACAAATGTATCTGTGTCAGTATCGACTACATGGACAATTAGCGAAAGGTTTGTATTTTGATATGTGAATGTGTTTCCTTTTAATGTAATACAGCTTTCTTGCGAAATGTCATCCATCTCATATTCATTAGTCACGCAATATATCTACACTTAAAATTACACAGTTTCAGTTCACTTACGTATTCTGAGAAGAATCCACCAAAAATAGCTGGTTATTTCTTTTGTCTGTCAGCATCGTATATCTTTCTAATTATTTCATTCTCATGGACTCAGTTATGAAATATTCCGGAAGTTGGAGTTTATTTAAACGTAGCGTGATAATTTTTGCACAGGAAATGTAGATTGAAATTCATGGAGCAAGTTTATAAAAAGTGACTCGGTTGTTTCGGTGCACCACAACAGCTACGAGTGGATGCCAGCGGAAGCAGATAAATGTAGCCCGCCAGCATTTATTTATTTATTATAGTGTGTCTACATTACACCTAAGTCAAGTGCTATAAACCAGTTAGTGACATATGTTGAGCTATTTAATCAATGATTTCTCTGCAAACATAGAGTAGTGATAACTGAAGAAAGCAGTTCCTACTATTTGCGACCAATAGCAGTGTTAGATACTTTGACACACGTCTCGAGAAAAACGTTCAAAATTAGTGGTATATTCAACTGGCCGTGCAACATCCTTGTATCGTGTGAATAATGGTTAAGTGGCCCAATGGATGACCCACTTTGTGGATTTTTAATTCTATGCGGAATGAGTATCCTCGCCCATCTTCAAGCAGATGTCAGTAGCTTATATTTGTATATTACCTGCTAAATGGTTTCAGCGGGTTTACTGTATGTGATACCTTTACAATGTTGTTGCGCACGAACTTCCCATCCTATCTCCAGTCAACAGACTGTCCACTGCCCTCTTGCACTACTGTCGACCAAAATATTATGTGTACTCGAGTTTGAAGGTTGTTTGTGAAGTAACCAATAGACCTACATAAAATCCAATAACATCATCATTTTCGTCGTTCTATTTTACGTTAGTTCATTTAGGGTGGAGTTTTTAATTTATATTTTAATATTTTTTATCGCAGTTGGAACACAAAAAAGTGCCCGTTTTTAAGCGTGTTTCAACCGTGCGTCACATTTCAGAATTATTATCTCACAAACCCGTCATCAGATCGAATCCAAATTTTAACACAATATACATTGGAATGTTGTATAACGGGTTTATTAATTTCAAAATTTCGTGTGTTCAAGAACGAAAGTTGTTATCATTTTTGTAAGGTAACTTTTTCTCGGCTCGGGGTCGTTGGATAAAGTAGTTCTTGGTTGCGTTGTAATCCTTATTGATCAAAAAGTTATGCTGTATGACTGTGAAATACGTAAATCAATTCACTTATTTTATATCGGTTTGTATTTGTATGGGGAATTAAGACATGTTCACCAGTTAGCCGCTCCGGTAAAAGCTGTACGGCGTTGCCAAGGTGGGCTCCATCACGCTTCATGGCACTTCTCGCTCGGTAGTGATGGGCTCCATATCAGCAACGCTGTACAGCATTTTCCGGAGCGGCTAGCTGGTGAATCATGGTTTAATTCATCGTACAAATACAAACCGATATAAAATAAGTGAATTAATTTACGTATTTCACAGTCATGCAGCATAACGTTTTGATCTATAAGGGTTACAACGCAACCAAGAACTACATTTTCCAACGACCCCGAGCCGAGAAAAAGTTACCTTACAAAAATGATAACAACTTTCGTTCTTGAACACACAAAATTTTGAAATTAATAAACCAGTTATACAACATTCCAATGTATATTGTGTTAAAATTTTGATTCGATCTGATGAAGGGTTTGTGAGATAATAATTCTTAAATGTGACGCATGGTCGAAACACGCTTAAAAGCGGGCACTTTTTGTGTTTCAACTGCGATAAAAAATATTAAAATATAAATTAAAATTCCAAACCTACATGATCTAACGTAAAATAGATCGACAAAAATGATGATGTTATTGTATTTAATGTAGGTCTATTGGTTACTTCACAAAAAACCTTCAAACGCGAGTGCACATAATATTTTGGTCGACAGTAGGCTAGTAGCTGCATAATGACAGACGCGGGTGGATCCTATCCCCAAAAAATTTGAGCAGAAGTGGTCGGAAAACAAAATAAAAAATAGATGATCAGTGAAGAGCATGTAGCTTACTTTCTCTTAAATGTATGGTAATAGTTATACATATTTGTCCTTCTCAATTGAGTGTTCTTGTGATGAACGTAAAGAATTGTACACTGTATAAGACTCCTCGTTTGCCAAGTTTGGTTTTAATACCGGTGTTCCGTCCAGATGAATTGATTTTAACATTATAAAAGAACGTCCAACCTCCATCTTGAACGTATCGTATCGACGATCATGTGCCTATAGGTTACTTGCTGCGATTCGTCATAATAAATAGCGGATTGTCGATATTACTGTCTTTTAAATTCAATATGACGCGAAGACTACGTGCTATACGCAGTGTGATAGTCTTAGGACTAATGCTAGTGAGCTGTCTTATATGATGGTGTTAGATGGAACTCTTCAGGCGGCCAAAACGAAGTTGCCTATGACTGGGTGGGGTTACAAATGTACAGTTTATAATATAGAACAATAAATAAATATTTTTTTAGAGTATGGCTTTTAGTGCTGGGAGTGTCCAAGGACATGTTCGGCTCGGAAGATTTTTGTAGCTGCTTCTACGCGGACACCCACGGGGTGAGCTACATGTACCGCTGCGTGTGGAGTGTTGACTGGGGGAGGAAAGTTTGAATGTAAGGACTAGGAGTTGGAAGGTAGCGGCTGTATCCTATAGTTAGGGACCAACCCCGGCATTTGCCTGGAAGAAAGATGGGAAACCACAGAAGACCATCTTCAAGGTTGCCGGCGGGGGGATTCGAACCTCCTCGTCTCCCGGATGTGAGCGACTGCCTGCAGCCAGGCCGTAACGACCACGGCTAACACACAATAAAGAAATGAACACTCCTGAAAAAAATTATATGTATTAACTACTGATCACTATTCTTAATGTGCAATTTATGATTACGCGTTTCGACTGTGAAGCGGTCATCAACAGATCCTCATCACTGGGGCTGAGGTTTAAATTTATGTACAACTATTAATCTACATGTTCTTATTATACTTAGTCTACTATAATGGGTCTAATTGTGGTTTATATTACGATTCTCAGATGAATTATCGTTATATAAGATAAGTTTGTCTTATAAGGGTTTGTGAACTACGTATGAATACCATGCACTTGTAACTTATAGTCTACAGTTAAAAGAACACAATATTATAAAATTGGAAAATGCACTTTAATTAAAGAAGGAAGGAAGCTTGTAGGTTTACGTGACTGTTAATCTTGCGATCATGAGCCACAGGACCTCCTTTTTACGTGGAATCCGAACCACAGGACATGGCGTTTCACATAGAAAATCTCACATGCATTGACCGGGAATCGAATCCGTTCCACCTTGGAGAGAGGCTAACAGCTTGACCACTGTGCCACCACGCGCCCTCACTTTAATTATATTATGCACAGCCGTTTGTTGTGCAGGTGTGCACTTTTTGCGTGCCTACTCCCTACAGAGCGCGTCAGCCTTAAAGGGGGAGGTCCAGCTTAAGAGAGGGAAAAAATGTCAATATTCATTCGATTGTTGAACATGCTACAAATATTGTTGACATATGATAATGTGTATCACAGTAATGGCAAGCTTGTGGCAACCAAAAGCAACTTTTAAAGTGTCAAAATTCTTATCATAAGAATTTTTTAGAGAATTTTCAAAATTTGCCAAATTTTTTACCATGCATCATCCTTTCCCTTATATATCCCAAGTTTATGAGAAATTTTCTACGTTTCTGTTTTTAAGGTGAGTATTACATCTGCCTCTTCAAAATGTACCTCAATCACTAGCATAAACTGTATATTAAGTACTTTTATTTGATTTTTATTCAGAGCAGCTGAAAATAGTTCTTAAAAACACAGTATAAAAAAACGAATATAAATCCTAATGACCTGAATTAGGTACATATTGTAGTGTAGCCTTATGGGAGGAAACCCTGAAAAAATCATCATAATCCATGGAATAATAACAAAATTATGGTGAAGACGGTATTAAAAATTATAGTTTTCAGGAAAACAGCTTTAAAAATGTTGGCATAAAATTAATACAACTTTCGGACCCCTCACCATTCAAAACTGTCCTGGTCCATAAGTCACTCCTTCAATATCATGTTTCTTTCCGTCTTCCTGCAATTGGAGCCTCTTTCTGCATCTCCTGGCTTCTTTTGTGGATTCAAGTGCCCTCTTCTCAGCTGACTGAATTCTTCTGACATCCTTCTGATTCAGTCCTTGAATGCAGTATGCTCCTGGGTTCAGTCCCATTTCTTTTACAACCTTCAGTCTTCCGTTCATCCCAACATTGAATGTGATGGCTGCATCCTTTTCTGCTATCAACACAGGTTTTTGGCCACAGAATCCTGTTTTAGGGCATATTTTCCATATTTTGGCATTCAGAGATTCGTTACTATTCTGTGTGTGACTACCCACACACCGCTTCAAAAGATCACTGGAAGACAACTCTTCAAAAATGGGTCTAATTTCTTTCATTATTGCCATAGGTATGTTATTCTAGTGATGATATTCTTTCTCCTTGCCATCAGAGACAGCCCTTTGGTAACTACGCCAAGAATCAACTCCTTCGGGACAGAAATCATGCGTAGGTGTTTCATCAGTTGAGGCTTTGTGATGCCAGATAGCCCCAATGGCTGTTTTCATTTCTGAAGCTGAAGTGCTATTACTTCTAATGGCATTGCCATAGTACACTCAGACAGAATGATGACAGCTAGATTTCAAGGTAAATTTCGCAATGTAACAGTAATAGTTCGTTATGCACCAACAGAAGTATCTGATGGCAACATCAAGGACCAATTTTACCACCAGCTGAACGAAACTGTGAAGAATATAAATAAAAGAGATATTGTTATTATTATGGGTGATAAGAACGCGAAGATTGGACCAAATAATGAGGGATTAGAGCATGTGATTGGCAAACATGGATTAGAGGAAACGAATGATAATGGAGAGAGATTTGTAAATCTGTGTGTCAGTCAGGAAATGGTGATTGGAGGAACACTTTTTCCTCACAAGAAGTGTCATAAAGTTACTTGGGTATCACCAGATCACAAAACAGAAAATCAGATCGATCATGTAGCTATTAGTAAGAAATTCAGAAGACCTCTGACAGATGTGAGGAGCAGAAGAGGAGCTGATATTGGTACTGATCACCACCTAGTGGTGGCAGAGTTTAAATTGAAAATAAAGGCTGCATCTAAGAAGTTTGACACTCGGAAAAAGAGATTCAACATACAAAAGTTGAAAACTGAAGAGAGGAGAAAAGAATTTAGTTTGGAGTTGAAAAACCGGTTTGTAGCCCTTGCAAATCTTGAAAAAGAGGAAGAGTCAAGTGTGGAAAGAACTTGGGAGAATGTTAAGAATATTTATATACAAACAAGTGAAAAAGTAATTGGTTATAGGAGTTATCAACAGAAAGATTGTATGTCTGTGGAAACATGGGACTTAATTGAAAAACGAAAAGAAGCAAAAGCTATAGTAAACCAAAGCAGAACACGGCAGCAGAAGGCAGAAGCTCAAAGGAAATATTCGGAAATTGACAAAATAGTTAAAAGGAGTGTGAGGAACGATACAAAAGAAGATGGATTGATGAACAGGCAGAAATTGCCGAAGAGGCCGAAAAGAAGGGTGATATGAAACAACTTTACATTATTACAATGAAATTGTCAAGAGGAGGTTATAGGAAGAGTAAACCAGTGAGAGACAAACAAGGAAATATGTTGTTATCCCAAGAAGAACAGTTGATAAGATGGCAAGAATATTTTTCAGAAATCTTAAACAAAGATGGTGGAAATTAACAGGAAATACAAGAAGTAAATGATGGTTTCGACAGTGAAGATCCAAGAATAAAGCTAGATCCCCCAACAAGGCTAGAAGTTAGACCCGCATTGAAACAAATGAAGAATGGGAAAGCAGCAGGCATATATAATATAGATCCAGAAATATTAAAAGCAGATGAAGAGGTCACCATTAATTTGCTCCTACCATTATTGAAGATAATATGGAAAGAAGAGAAAATTTCATCTGATTGGAAAGAGGGACTTATTGTGAAACTTCCCAAAAAAGGCGACACCACAATGTGCAAGAATTGGAGAGGAATAACACTTCTGAGAATACCAAGTAAAATTCTCTCTAGAATAATCCTAAACAGAGTGAAGGACTGTATCAAACATAGCCTTAGAAAAGAACAAGCTGGTTTCCGTAGACAGCGCAGCTGTGTTGAACTAATAAACACGCTAAGAATAATTCTAGAGCAAAGTAATGAATGGCAGGTAACATTGTACTTGACGTTTATAGATTTCGAAAGAGCATTTGATTCAGTAAACAGGACAGTAATGTGGAACTCCTTGATGAGATATGGAATACCACATAAGATCTTGAATCTTATGAAGGAAATGTATGAAGGATACAGGTGTAAAGTAGTACATGAGGGGAAGCTCACAGACTATGTGAATGTCACAAGTGGAGTTCGCCAGGGATGCGTTCTGTCACCAACACTCTTTTTAGTGGTGCTCGATAATGTTATGAGGAAAATGTTGGGTAGGAGGAAAAGAAGAATACAATGGGGAATGGGGGAAAGACTGGAAGATCTAGAGTTTGCAGATGATATTTTTCTTTTGTCTTCAAGATTTAGTGACATGATACACAAACTAGAAGGATTACGAAAGGAAGCAGAGGCTGCAGGACTCAACATAAATGTTGATAAGACCAAGGAAATGAGAGTAAATGCCAAAATTGAAGAAAGGTTGATTGTGGCAGGAGAAGAGATTGAGGAGGTTAAAACATTTCTTTATTTGGGAAGTGTAGTGACAAGAGGAGGAGGAGCAGAAGAAGATGTGAAAGCAAGAATAAGGAAATCAAATGGAGTATTTATGCAGCTGTATGCAGTGTGGAAGAATACAAACATTGCTAGGAAGACGAAAATTAAAAAATTCAATACAAATGTTAAGTCTGTCCTTCTATATGCTTGTGGAACTTGGAAGGTTACACGAACTATAACTTATTTTCTGCAAACATTTATAAACCGTTGTTTACGACGCATCATAAACATCAGATGGCCGGAAATAATATCCAACGAAGAACTATGGAGAATAACAAATCAAGTTCCAGTTGAAGTGGAAATCAAGAGGAGAAATTGGAAATGGATAGATCATACTTTGAGGAAGCCAGTGGGATCTGTAGAAAGGACAGCATTGGAATAGAATCCGCAAGGTGCACGGAGGAGAGGTCGTCCTAGGAAGACCTGGAGGAGGACTGTAGAGGAGGAGGCACTTGAAATTGGGAAGACCTGGAAGGAAGTTAAAGCACTGGCAAGTCGACGACCGCAATGGGGACGTTTCACGGATGCCCTATGTTCCAGTGGGAACAAGAGGAATTAAGTAAGTTATGTGAGGCCCATAAGGTTGCATTTAATTGACTGCTCTGTAGCTTTTTGTGTCACCATCCCCAATGTAGTTGACATATTTCAGCCCCCGCCTCTCTTCTGACCCACTGAATATTCGTTTCATTCCCTCCACCTCCATGCTGCCAGCTGTACCTGAGTGCTTTTTTCCACATACTTCTGCTGTATTTCCATGAATTCAGCATATTATATAGTATTTCCCTTCCCATTCCAGTGTTCACATCCCTTACATACTGATGAAAGTACTTCTAAGTCCACAACGTTACCAGTTTTAGCTCCAATAGCAACAGCTACACCATGGTGTGAAGTGTGGCCCCTAGTCAACCAAGTTCCTTCACAATACACTGATACCTCAGAAGAATTGCTAAGTTCAGATTCTTCTTTTGCAGCCTGCATCATACATTCTTCTGAAACGTTAGATGTGGCATCAAGAATATGATCCACAATACGGATATAGGTACTTCTCTGCACTGGTGGTGGCATGTTCATTATAGCACAAAACACACTTAGGCCTTGTAGTCCTTGCACAATACACCTCATGGCATAAACTGCTCTCCTATTTACAGATAGCACATTCTTTGTTTTCCCCAATACTGCACTGTTGTAAAAAGTACCTACTTCAGAACATGATTCACAGTTAACTGTCACGTTACAGCCCAAACCTCCTAAATTGGTTAGGTTAAGTACCACAGGTTCACCACACACACACCTAAGACATTTCTGTAACCCTCGAAACATAATATTTACATAAAAAATGTAGCAACCCATATCACCATCACCATCAAATTCAACTCCAACATTTGGAGTAAGCTTCCTGCCTGCTGCACTGAGGTTAGGTGTCGAATTATTATCAGCATCACTCACTGCTTGTTTTCCAGACTTCTTATGCTGATTCCCTTTGAAACACGGTTTTTTACTTTTGTAATGTACATTTCGAGCACCCATACTGCAGTATACCTCACGTTTCACACCGAATCACACAACTGATAGGCCACACCGATGTTGTTTACAGAACAATATTTGCACATGGAAGCATGGAAGAATAACACAGAATTGTTCCATGATGGAACTTGTTTCCATGGATATTCTATAACACAGGTGTATAGGACTCCTAGGAAACAAAACAAAAACGTGTCTCGTAAATGTACGTATCGATAGTATCAACGGCGTGCGGTTTAGAGGGTGCTACATATGCATAAGGAACGCAGAACGAAAGTGTACGAGGAAGAAGGCGTGGCAGCTCATGCCATCCGGTTACAATATTTTGCATATCTCTGGAACCAGGCCAGATATTCCAAAAATTCTTTTTGCAAAGTAAACCTAAAACTCGGCTTAAAAAATCTATATAATAAAAAAATGCTAATTTTTGACCTGTTAAGCTGGACCTCCCCTCTTAATATCGTTGCACGTGGCGTCTCTTGGCTAAAGTCACTTAAGAGCACAGGTTAGCTTCCTAACTACCCTACGATGTCGTGTCTCTATCTACCTTTCCGATGCGTTGTAGCTGAGCATGTGAGATTTTCAAAGTGAAATCCCATGTCCTGTGGTTCGTATTCCACGTTAAACGGAGGTCCCCTGGCTCATGATCTCGAGATTAACGGTCACGTAAAACTACAATCTTCCTACATTCGTTGTAGCTTATCGGTCCTTCGACCGCTCCATGAATGAACTCTGCAACAGCCTCTGTTCAGCTGCCAGACTTTTGAACTTGTAAAGATCTGCAGAACTTGTCAAGTGACAATAATAAACTCTAATACCATTAGGTAAAGACTGATCGGGTAACAGACTCTAGTGCCGAACTGTGAAGTATAAATTATCGAGTAAAATAAGGCAATTGTTTGTATCCAGCCACCTGTGCGACAAAGTAATGCGCCCATCAATAGTGGCATCAATAAGAGGCATCAATAAGTTTGAATCCATGAATCCTTACCCTTCCCCCCATTAAATATAGTCTCTCTCTCTCTCTGTAATACAAATGCTGTGTTCACCATTCATGGACGTAGGCCTACATGTTTACCTGCTGGAAACCACGTGACATCAGCGTTGCCATGCCTATTATCATGGTAAACTGTGGAGAGCTTTGATGAGTCAAGAGAAAAACCAAAGTCCCCAAAAGACCTTCTTTGTTTATGTTCACAGAATTCAAGCCTAGCTTGCCAGACTCAGTATTCCTTACAGTTGAAACTATTTTCAAGTTAAATATAAAATATTGTATGAAATGTGTAATTGAGCCAATCATCGGAATACAACCGTCACAAAAAACAGTACTTTACCCCAAAATAAAATACAGGGTATAATTGATATATATGAAGTCCGGTACACTGGTGATAGAAAAGACTATTCTAAGCTCCCTAGGTAAAAAATGTCACCTATCTCTAAATTGAAAATTAAACGTTACAAGGTCAATGTTTGTAGGTTTCTCAGAACTCTTCAATCAGAAGGTGAAAAGGAGTCTGGGGGAAATGAGGAGGGGCATGGCGGGGAAAACGCAGGACGAGGTGGGGCTAGGAAGTTGTTGCGTAATCGGAACATTGACCTTACCTGTGAGGAGGAGAGGGTATCAGCTGGCACGAGGATAGCGGTACTCGTCTCAAAAATCCCTACGTAAGAAAATTTGTATTGCTGTTGTTGTTGTTGTTGTTGTTGTTGTTGTTGTTGTTGTTGTTGTTGTTGAAATCATACACAATGGTTTGGGACGTTAGGTTCAGTAGTATTATGAAGCTAACTTTGTATATATGGAAGTCATTGATTGATGTTGATGTTAAGTATAAAATAATTTCGATAATCAACCCTGGTGTGTCGTTGGCTTCCGGCACGTTAATGAAATACAGTGGGACAAAATTCCGACATCCCGTCGTCTGTTCAAAACTAGCATTTAAGACGGACGTAAAATGTTATTTTGTTTGAGAGGCTTGGTGATTTTGGTCATTTAGCCCCATGTAGTTTGGTGTGTGTAGAATTTGCCAGATAACCTGTATTTTTGTGGTTTCTGTAGTATGGTGGGTATTTGTAATTCAGGTGAGGATTGGGAAGAAAACGGCCGTGGTCTTATGTTGGGAACCATCCCGGCATTTGCCTGGGGTAGAAGTGGGAAACCATGGAAAACTACTTCCAAGATTTAATACTAGTACGGTACCACATGCACTGTACATAATAATAATAATAACAATAATAATAATTCAATGATAGTGAGGCTGTGTAGCTCAGGTAGTAGAGTGGTATCCTTCTGGAGGGTTCGATCTAAGCTTAGGTAGGTAATAAATGAAGGTGAGCATATACAACAGCCTAATGCCAATGCATTTAATGGAACGTACAAGAATTTCTGTGAACACAAATTCCGGCAGCTCGACATCCCCGATAAACATAAAAGCAATGTGTCTAAAAACCTTTTTTTTTTTTTATTTCGTTAGGGCCATCTATGGACCACGGTGCTTGTGTTTTAGCTGTTTCTTGATGTCATCGTCAGGCTTGCCACGATTGGTGTTCTTAGTGGTGGGTTTGGCAGCTGCTTTCATGTTGGTACCTCGAGCTTTTCTGATGGCCCAGTAGTCCTTCATTTTCCGGCTAAATTGAATCTTACGTTCCTCAGACCATTTCCTAGTCTCGTCTTTTGGTCTGTGGGTAACTTCTGTGAAGGATGTTACGAAGGATTTAATTTTAAGAGCTGTATGATAGTTACTCCGGTCGGCTATGTCATTTTCATTTATATGGAGTTCCGAAAGATCCTTCTCCACTTGCTTCTTCCACAAGAATCCAGTAGCTTTGCCCTTGTTAGCAGCCTTGAAGATCCTGTGGGATAACCTGTTTGAGTCCATTCTGAATAGATGTCCGTAAAAAGCCAGTCTCCTTCTTCTGATGGCATCTATGAGATTTTCTTGGTGTTTATATAGCTCACGATTTGGTTGATACCATCGGCTTCCATCTGGTAGAATTCTTGATCCTACTATCCGTCTCAGGAACTTTCTTTCTTGTACCTCGAGGGCTCTTAATGGGGTCTTCTTATTTAAACATAGGCACTCTGCTGCATAGAGGACTGAAGGTCTGACTACTGCATTGTAGTGTCTTAGTTTGACATTCATCGACAAATTTTTTTGAAGCATATAGTTTTCTACAGGCATGGTAAGCCTTATCTAGTTTGAGTCTCCTGTGTTCAAGAGCCACTGTTTCGCTGAGGTCCTCTGAAAACCATTCCCCAAGGTATTTTACACTTTTGACTCTCTTGATGTAGATGTTATCACTGACTCTCATCATTCTAGGGGCTTCCTTGATGTTAGTAACAAACTCGGTCTTTCCTATGTTAATCAAAAGACCCGTTTTAGCCGCTATTGAGTGCAGTGTTTGGAGCTGAGTAGTAGCCTCCTGTATGTCATTTGCCAATAAAGTCAGCTCGTCTGCAAAGGCTAGGCATGGAATCCTTAGGTTGTCAGTTTTAATCCCCATCCGTAATCCAGTATTCTCTGGTAGGATTCTCGTCCACTCTCTAATGATCTTTTCCAGAACACAATTAAATAATATGCATGAGATGCCGTCTCCTTGTCTCACCCCTGTTTTAATGGTGAAACTCTCCGAGAGCTGTCCTCTAAACTTTACTCTGGCTGTGGTGTTGTGCAGGGTGGCTTGCACCAGCCTATTGATCTTGTCGTTGAGTCCTAGTTCTCTCAAGGTGTTAAAAAGAGTAATTCTGTCCACTGAGTCGTATGCTTTCTGGAAGTCGACAAATATAGCTACCCATTGTCTGGCTCTTGACTTGCTGTATTGAAGGATGGTCTTCAGATTGTGTATCTGCTCGGTACAGGACCTCGATGCTCTGAACCCTGCTTGATATTCTCCTAACTCTTTATCCAGCTGTCTCGTTACATGGCGTTCCAGAATCTTGGAAAATATCTTATAGGTAACAGCAATGAGTGATATTCCTCTGTAGTTACTGGGATCTGTTTTGCTTCCCTTCTTATGGATTGGATGGATAATGGCTGACGTCCAATCATCTGGGAGCTTCTCACTAGTCCATATGTCCAGAATTACTTTATGTATGCTCCTGAAGGTGTGTTCTCCGGTATGTTTTAGCATTTCTGCTACTATCCCGTCTTCCCCAGAAGCTTTATTATTCTTGAGTAGTTTAATTATACCTCTGACTTCTTCATAGGTTGGAGGAGCGATATACTCAGTATTAGGGTTAGCTGGTTCTGTAACTTGGAGACGCTCAATAGGTTCTTCTGCATTTAAGAGTCCTTTGAAATAGTTAGCTAGGGTCTTGGTACAATCGCTGTCATTAAGACACAGGGATCCATCTGGTCTCTGGAGGTGTAAGGTAGGGGACGCGAATTGGGTTGTTTGTTGCTTGAGGCTTTTGTATAGATCTCTAGAGTTGTTCCTTACAAAATCCTCCTCTGCCTGCTTAATCAGTTCCTGGTTGTGCTTCCTCTTGGCCCCTCTTATGATTCTCGACGTAGTTTTCCTTTGTGCAATAAAGGCTTGTAAATTAATTTCGTTCTTATGTACATTCCATTTGATCCACGCTAGTCGCCTGGCTTCTATAGCTCTATCGCATTCGCTGGACCACCACGGATGCTTGTTCCCTTTAGGTCTATTGGGGATTGTTTCCTGAGCCGCTACTGTTAGGGCATCCCTAAGCGGATCCCATTTTGTAGATGTGTTAATCCTGTTGGTATTATGAATCAGCCTCTCTTGGTAACTAGTGCTGTCTTCTTTAAGTTTGGTGATATCAAACCTAGGGATCTTCGTGTTCTTTGCTAGCATACCAGTGGTCTTCATTAGTGGTTTCAGGTTCGTCTTAATCAGAGACAGGTAGTGATCAGAGTCAATGATGGCTCCTCGTAGCACCTTGACATTCATAATATCCCTATGGTGCAGCTTGTCTATTGCTACGTGGTCGATTTGGAACTCACCCAACATGCTATTTGGGCATCGCCATGTCATGGCCTTTCTGGGAAGGTGTTTGAAAGCTGTAGACATCAAACGTAATCCATACTTGGTGCAGACACTGATTAATCGTTCCCCATTGGTGTTGGTTCTCTTATGGGCAGGATATCTTCCTACAATCTTCCGGTGTTTCTGTTCTCTACCGATCTGGGCATTGAAATCTCCTAAAAATATAGTCGTATGGTGATCTGGGACCTTGTCTAGGGTTTCCTCAAGGGCATCCCAGTAATGGTTTGTCATTTCTGGGTTTTTCCTGTTAGAGTCATTGGTAGGAGCGTGGAAGTTAATCATAGAGTATCCTCTATTCTTACATCTGAAGGAAAGCACCGATGTTCTATCGTTTGGTGAGGAAAAGTCAAGAATGCTTGTAACCAGTCGACGGTGTACTGCAAACCCAGTCCCAAGGAATGGTATATTTTCCATTACTCTATTACCAGGTTTCCCTTTATATATTCTATATCCTTGAGACTCTATGGCTTCTTCGTCCGGAAACCTAGTCGCTTGGAGAGCTGCTATACTGATGTTCTTGTCGTTCAGTACTTCAAGCGTATGCTTAAGCTTTCCGGTCTTGATCAAGGAGTTTATATTGAGTGTGGCTAGGTACGTAATATTCCTTTTAAAGTTTCGTTTAGATCCGACTGGGTCACATGAAGGTGTAGGTCCCCCAGACTCCGATGACCTACTTGTTGTTTGTTTACCACCTGAGGTATTATGTTCATTAAGTTTGTACTTCATGCTTGATACAGTCTATCACACAAGTGATTAGGTTAGATCACCCGAAGGTAACGAGTTGTTAACTATCAGGGTTGTAAGCCCTGAAGCCTCCAGCACTGATCGGTTCACTGACCCAGCTTCCCGCTGGGATTGGTTACCCAACCTTCCACTTGGTTGCTCAGTTTAGCAGGGACACCTCGTGCAGGTTACGTGCTGGAGTTGGAGTGAAAGAGGCTAGTTGGATTCTCTTGCTGAATCCAATATGTTACGTTGCAGATGGCTGGCAACGACGCATTTCACTCCCTTTTGTCCGGAGCCACAAGGACTCCCCCCAGGTTCATTCCCGGAGCCATTATTATTATTATTATTATTATTATTATTATTATTACTGTACAGCTGATGCATTGCATATATTTGAAGCCATTCTTGCCGATACGAATGACAATACAGTTGATGCATTGTCCTCGCACAAAGTTACCGTAAATGTTCCTTTAATTAATTTACCATATCTTCAGGATTTTAATTTCCTAATGCACATTATGTACTATAGGCTACCGTGCGTAGACCAAGAAGTTATTTACGTTGTGTTATCAGCTATAAGACTGGCTGAATACTAAGCAGATCTGCCACTCCTAGTCATGCAGGCCACTACCACTGAGGAGTGATAGGCTCGCTTAGTGTATTTGATAGCTATTGGCATACAGCGAGGAGGTCATTCACCTTCAGACTCTTGTCTACCTACATGCCACAGCGTTGGAGGGGAGGCCAGAGGGGGGAATATCAGCTGTGTTGCGTGGTGATTTCGGGCTTTTTTTTTTTCTTTCAAAACATTGACCGACGACTTTTGTGATTTAATTTCACCTACACTAATTAAGATGCGACTAAATTTCATGAAGATGTGTGCTTAGAATCATCTTCTATCGCCAGTGTAATAGACTTCATGTATATCAATTACACTCTGTATAACCTATACAAATATTTATGTGGATATAAATTGGACACGTTGGAATTTCAATGAATAATATAATGAAATCAATGAATATTAATAGTCCAATTAAAACTGTCATGGGGGGAGGGGGAGGGGAGCTAATAATAAAAGTGGTTTCACTACCAACTATACCTTGAACTTCAGCCTGTTAATATCTTTTCTCTGTTAGATTATTCGTAATTGAATTATTTTTGACTGTGATATATGTTTCTTGCGTGTAACTGTAGTGCCATTGTAGACTCTTGACACATACTAGTACAGAAAGATTTATGAAGTAGTGACATAAAATATTTGACTTCTTATAACCTGGGGCAAAGGAGTTTCTTCATTTTGAGATCTCCTCTTTTCCCGATATATTAATTTGTCAAGGGGTCAGAACTTCTCATCCCTTTGAAATGATCATATTTTATGGAAACTGGGATTCATCGCGCGGTCAAAACTCTTACCGGTTTGCTTCTTCCTCTTGATCAGTAACAGGGCTATGTAAAGTCTCTTTAATGACATGCACGAGCCTGTATTGTTGGGCTAATGACGTGGATCTTAAGCTCATGTTACTTCAATGTCAAATCAGGCATTATCTTCTAAGGGACCCGGGGCGTAGCCAAGCTCGTCAAATCATGCCCCATGACCGCGAGGGAAGCTGCAGTCAGTCCTAAGGTTAGAGGTTTGAATCCCGTCGCTGACAGCGGCTATCCTGAGTGTGGTCTCTTCCCGGGGGTTTCCACACTCCCTCCAGGCATATACCGGGATAGTACCTTACATCAAGCTCCAGGGCACCTACCCCATCCCTACACAGCTACTTCATTACATAAATACAGGTTATCTGACAAAGTCAACACACACCCAACTGCATGGGGTTGATGATCCCCTTACCGGCTGCGGTTGCCGAGAGTGCTAACGCGCTACCTCGTGCCTCGCTGGCATCCGGAAAGTGGGGGTTCAAATCCCACCTCGGCTGTCCTGAAATTGTTTTTTTAGTTCCGTAATTTCACCACCAGGCAAATGCCGGGACGGTTCCTTTCAATAGGTCCACGGCCGATCTCCTTCTCAAATTCCTAAAAATAAAATAAATGGCCGTTGGCAGTATTAATAACATTAATAACAAGTAATTCCGTGAAGAAATAAACAGCCTATTTTTATAATTGTATCCTACTTATGTTAAGTGCCTCTATCAACATACCAAATTTCAGTTTGATTGCTGTAATAGATTCGTAGATATTGAGAACCGTCTAAATATTATGGATGGTCCCCATGTTGGATTTTTTTATATGTAGGCCGTAGAGTTATGTACTATTACAGGAAGATTATTGCTTCAATCGCATGATTAGGACACAAGAAATAAAAACGAGATTTTTAAATTTCGCACAGCCACCATCATTTGGTTATGAAAACAATTGAAGCAAATTAGATTCCAATGGGTTAAAATTTGTGTAAGTATTTACCGTACCAGGTTTCACTGCGCTCGGATGGTTAAATCGCGAGAAACGTCCATTTAAATATTTATACACACATCAAAAAAAGTTTTGCATCACCTCGGTTCCCAGATCTCCGGCATATAGACGTTGACTGTGTATATTGTATCCAAGATACAGTCCCTTTGACTGTTCATAGATGTCACTAAAACTGCTCAAAGATGTAAACAACCATGCATGAGCAGGGCCTATTAGACGGAGGGGGTACGACAGCCGATCAGTTCCAGTCATTCCACCAGGACGAAGGTACGCTGCTCATGTTGTCTGTAGTTCTACCATGCCTAGAAGGTCAATACCGCAGTTCGATCGCGTCCGCATTGTTACTTTGTGTCAAGAAGGGCTCTCAACAAGGGAAGTTTCCAGGCGTCTCAGAGTGAACCAAAGCGATGTTGTTCGGACATGGAGGAGGTACAGAGATACAGGAACTGTCGATGACAGGCCTCGCTCAGGCCGCCCAAGGGCTACTACTGTAGTGGATGACCGCTACTTACGGATTGCCGCTCGGAGGAACCCTGACAGCAATGCCAACATGTTGAATAATGCGTTTCGTTCAGCCACAGGACGTCGTGTTTCAACTCAAACTGTGCGCAATAGGCTGCATGATGCGCAACTTCACTCCCGACGTCCATGGCGAGGTCCAGCTTTGCAACCCCGACACCATGCAGCGCGGTACAGATGGGCCCAACAACATGCTGAATGGACCCCACGGAATTGGCATCACGTTCTCTTCACCGATGAGTGTCGCATATGCCTTCAACCAGACAATCGTCGGAGACGTGTTTGGAGGCACCCTGGTCAGGCTGAACGTCTTAGACACACTGTCCAGCGAGTGCAGCAAGGTGGTGGTTCCCTGATGTTTTGGGGTGGCATTATGTGGGGCCGACGTACGCCACTGGTGGTCATGGAAGGCTCCGAAACGGCTTTACGATACCTGAATGACATCCTCCGACCCATAGTGCAACCATATCGGCAGAATATTGGAGAGGCATTTGTCTTCATGGACGACAATTCTCGACCTCATCGTGCACATCTTGTGAATGCGTTCCTTCAAGATAACGACATCGCTCGACTACAGTGGCCAGCATGTTCGCCAGACATGAACCCTATCGAACATGCCTGGGATATGTTGAAAAGGGCTGTTTATGGACGTCTTGACCCACCAACCACTCTGAGAGATTTACGCCGAATTGTCGTTGAGGAGTGGGACAATTTGGACCAACAGTGTCTTGATGAACTTGTGGATAGTATGCCACGGCGAATACAGGCATGCATCAATGCAAGAGGACGTGCTACTGGGTATTAGAGGTAGTGGTGTGTACTGCAATCTGGACCACAAATGCTGAAAGTCTAGCTGTATGATGGTACAACATGCAATGTGTGGGTCTCATGAGCAATAAAACGAGCTGAAATGTTGTTTGTGTTGATCTCTATTCCCTTTGTATTTAACGGTTCCGGAACTCTTGGAACCGAGGTGATGCAAAACTTTTTTTGATGTGTGTATTTCGTGTCGTAACCATGTTAGATTTGTGCTCACCAGGTTATTGAAAGTTCCAAAGGTGAACTTATGTTCACAGCCTTTATCAACATAGAAAATTTCAGTTTGATTTCTGTCATAGCTCAGTAGATATTGAGAGCCATCTAAATATTTCGGATAGTCACATGCTGCATTTTATATATGCAGGGCATAGATTTATGTAGGACCTACTATTAAACGACGATTATTGCGTAAGTCCATTACTCAAACATTGACTTCGATCGCATGTTCAGGACACAAGAGATAAAAACTTAATTTATAAAATTCGCACAGCCACCATCTTGAGGATATGTAAATAAATTAACTAAATTAGACGTCTGTGCACTTCAATGCGTATGCACATTTGCTGTAGCATGTTTCACTGTGCTTGGATGGCTAAATCGCGAGAAATGATTATTTCAATGTTTCAAATTTGCTTGGCCGCCATGTTCGTTTTATACTTATCAGGATTTTGAAAGGTTCATAGGTGAACTTCCAGTAGTTTTCTTTATCCCCGTACAAAATTGCAGGGTGACAACAGTAATTGTTTCGGAGATATAGAATGCCGGTGAAATATTTCGCACAGCCGCCATGTTGGATTGGTGAGAAGTAATAACATTTGAAGAGCACGGTCGGGGTCGGACAAAATATTACTATAACATTGGAATCGCTCCAGCGTTTAGATTTAGATTTTATTAGAGGGGCACACACACACGTACATACACATACACAACACGCTCGCACGAATGGTGATCTCATAAGCCTGTTTTTGGCCTACTTTCATTTTTGCAAAAAATGAAAGTAGACTTATGAGATCAACACAGGGCCAAAAATTGTGTCTCTCTGAGTGTGTGTGTATGTGTGTGTGTACTCTGAATGTCTGCCCCCTCCCCCACTCCATTTCAATTCAAACACGGTGAAACAGAATTGAACGAAATGTGGTACAGAGGTAGCACTAGCAAAGGGCACCTCAGCGTCATGTTTTATATCGCCGCCATCTTGACGGAAACGTCATTGCGGCCACCCAAATGTTCAAAGCTTAAAACAAATTACGACTAATCTAATCATCCGATCTCTACCACATTTTGCATCAATATACCTTAATGTGGGAAGAGTGTTTTACCCAAACTACAAGGTCATCTGCCAAAAAGTTTCAAGATGGTCGATGCATGAATCATGCAAATATAGCCCAACCGTAACTTATGGTTATACAAGGCTTGGCCTCAACAATTCAGCTTATCGTACATAGGAAGGTTAAATCTGTCCCCAAAGAGGTGACCGGTAGGATATTAGCATATTATAATAGAATAAATGTAACAGTAGAAGTGACTAACAGGTCAGGCTTACCGTGACATCGTTGTGGGCCAGTGCTGTCCCGTTGTCAAAATGGCCGCTATTTTTGCTCGTAAATACAAACATTTCCGTAACTTCCCAAGTTGATATCCATTTAGGAATGTACTGAACGAAATAATACTTATTTAGTATCAAATGGTTTATAGAGACGCCAGAAAACGGTAATGAAATCGTTGATTTCAACACAAAATATGACACAGTTATACTAAACCAGTTGTTATATTAAACCGTTATCCACTTAAAATTTTTGTATTGTAAAGTGGATATTGGTTTAATATATCATAATCAATACGGGAAAATCTAGAATAATGACAAAAGTCATAGATATTCAAAACCAGTTGTTTATCAAGTATTATCGCAGCGCATCCGTGGCGTAATGGTAGCGACTTGGGCTGCAGGTTCAAATTTCTTAACTTCGCTTTTTTGTATTTATTGATTTGTAACTACTCACACGTTATAATGTTAAGCATAGGAGTGTATTTGCAATCGAAAATATTATATACATATTTACAACACCACATATTTCAACACTCGAATATAGCGATTAATATTCGTCGATCTTGATCCGCTGTAGAGACTATTGTTGTTTTTGTTTTCGTTGTGGATTCTTTAGTGATTTGCGGCATCATGGTCTTAGAGCCCCGTTTACTTGGTTGTGTTTAGAAGTTGTCTGATAACCTGTGTCACTGTGATGTCTGTAGGCTTACTAGTGTGTGTACTTTTATACGAGGAAGGATTTGGGTAGGAAGCTGTTGTTTCATTTGAAATGCATGGACATCATGGTCATTTGAATCCGTGTACTTCGGTGAGTGTTGAAAATTTTCTGATAACATGTGTTATTGTGATGGCTGTATTAGTGTGTTTATACTGTATATAATTCAGGAAAGGATTCAATCAATCATCGTTTCGTATCGGTATAACACGATGTATTTCAACAAGCTACTACAACCAACATTCAATTATACTCCTTGAAAAGGACAAAGAGTTATAACTATACCCATGCATTTAGGAGAAAGTAGGCTATATGTTCTTTACTGAACAACTTGTTTCATAAGTGAAAATTGGCTAAATATACTCTAACGCCTTTAAACACCCTGACAATTTCGGGTAGGAGTGCTACACGCGCTCACTGCGCGAGTCTGTGAGGTCGGATATCGCTTTAGTTACTTTGCATTGACTAATTTACTGGCACCTTAAGGCCTTCTACAGGGTGGATCTATTCTCCCCCCTCCCCCATCTCTAAATTCACAGAAAATCAGCTTTGAAACTAAACTGGTACAAACTGTGCTGACCTTTGACTTCACTTCACTGTCCTTCATTTCGCACCTATTTAGTGTCGTTTCTTACTGCTTCCCAATTTCGTAGGTAATCTATTTATTGGCAGCATGTGTATGTGAGTGTCGGTACCACACTATAATGGTTGCATGTGATAATGATTGTGTTTGTACATTGTTTCTCAGGACGCTCATTTCATGGCACGTAACTTATGACTGTGGTATCACGTCACACGGGTAGTTCTCAAACAAGATCTGTTAACTCCAGCAGCCTAGCCATGTCTGCCCACTTCCAGTCTCACAAGTGTTAAGCTCAGATGAATAAAGTATTTTTAGTCTCATAATTCGAGGATACTCATAATAGCATTAAGTCACTGCAGCGATACATGCCCTCAAGACCTCACTCTGCAGGTCCCTAGCCTCTCAAATAAAATATTAAAAGTGTACCAGCCTGCGCAGTGCCGTGTGTAACTAAGGAGAAAGGAAGCTACGACAAACAGACTGCCGTACCGTGCTAACGACCAGCACGAGAGCGTCCTTCATTCATGAAACATGAGTTTACAACTAGAACTGGTAATTTATCTTCTGGAGAGGTTCAGCTGTCCATTCTTCTGGGGGCCGATATGTCAATGTTTGTATCTATTGCTGATTGGTTATTGATACAGGTACTTGTTTCATTAGAATAGCAACCCGCCGTGTTGGTTCTCAGCATAATGTACACTAGCCTATGTGGCGTCATCAGTAAATCTCTCGTCAACTGTACCCAGCTCAATTGGTGGCATCGATTGCTGTTTAATCATCAGAGACACCTATCAATATACTTTCTCGCGAATTACATAAGTCCTTCATGGGAGATTCTGTTACGCCAGAGTCTTAAAACACACATAAATTAAAAGAGGTGTTGGCGCGTATCAGCATATTTACAAAACCATCATGAACAAAAGAGATTCTTCTCCGGTGGTGATTTCTCTTAACCGTAATTTCCAATAAAATCGCACAGTTAGCACTGCAACCGACATTCTTTCTCACTTCTCTGCCATCATTCTCTGAGGAGAATGCATTTCTTGTATTTTGTTACCCAGTGCCTCCAAGGTGGGAAGAACTTCCATGATACTTTCGCCCAAGTGAAAAATATTCACATTTCTGAATATTGATGTATCGTTTAGCAATACTCCCATAGATCTTATTCCATGTATATTGTAATGTCCACCTACTTTAGACAGGGACGTATATAGAAAAAAAAATCGGGGGGGGGGCTGACTATCCTGGAAATTTGTGAGTATTCTCAGGGGATTGTCACCGCAAAATACCCAGAAATATCAACCAATACTTTAGAGCATATAACTTGGTGTAATTATTTTAGATAAGATTCAAAGTTTATATAGCCTACAATTATTACTGGCAATACATAAAAAGTTGTAAAATACAACACAACACAAAAATAAAATTTTATACTTAACGAACTTTCTATTATGGCCTATGGAGTATGAAAGGCAAATATCTAAATATTTGTCAATTTACTAAGCAGAAAGGTAAACAGTTTTTTTTTCATGTATTTCTCAAAAAACATACTGTGGAATTCACAACTTTACCTCACAAGGCTGAGTGCACCCCGTTCCAGCCCTCAGACTAGAATTAAAATTTCTTGGCAGAGCCGGGAATCGAATTCGGATCTCCAGGGCGGCAGCGAAGAATGCTACCCACTACACCGCGAGTTAAATAATTTCAATTTTAATATTGTTTATAACTTAGCCGATAAGTTAAGATTAGTGTACAACCAAATTTACAATTATTTTATGCTCTTACCAAAGCAGCACTTTGTTAATTTTTATTGGCTTTTTTCGGGGGGGGGGGGCTGGAGCCCCCTCAGCACCCCCCTTATATACGCCCCTGACTTTAGACCTTTATATCCAGTGTGCTCTATTCTGAACGAGATGCAAGAAGCCCATGGTGGCTCTCCAGCTCAACAGCACCCTGGCGGACACGGTTCTGACTAGCTGTGACAGGCTGCGTTCACACCAGAGGAGGCTTTAGCGCTTGGGTGGTCGCCTGGATGACTACCCCAAGCGAACGGACAGTTCACAATAGACGAGACAGGCCACACCAGGCGCTAGGCTACATAGCGACTTGCCAAGCAACTACCCTAGTGAACGAACACGTCTGTTTTGCCAGGAGAGTTAGCCTGGTGGGTTACCAGCCGAGTGTGTTCTTATTTGGAGTAAATGTTAATAACAATATGGATGAAGCAATCATAGTGGCTGTTTTCAAGAGAGAAATACTCTGGGATCCATCACATGAACTGCATAAAAACGCTGTTGTGCTAAAGAAACAATTGGATGAAGTAGCAGAGGATGTACAGAAAGACGGTAAGTCGAAACAAAGTAATTTATATTTACACGTATTATTACAAAATGATTTTGCCCTAGAGGAGTGCGTCAGGCCTCGGCAGCCGGCACAGTTCATATCCTCGCCGCCAGATGGGGGCTTCATTCATTCCATCCCTGACCCGGTCGGAGACTGGAAGCAGGCTGTGGATTTTCATTACAAAATGATTGTGTGTGTTGAGAATCCCAAAGAGGAATGGTAATTATTGGTAAACAGTCGGAAACAGTTTATTTATTCACATTGTGGCTTCTTAAGATGCTGTACCTACATGTTATGGCGTCGAATAACGTTTTCGGGTAAAGCACAGTCCATTTGCCAAGGTACTGATCAAGTTCCGATAAAACAATTCATCAAAACATCTCTGGTTCGTACTGCAGAGCTTGCAAACCTATATTGTGGTCTTTGTGAATGGTGTCCTCTTGAATCGACCAATCCACTTTCAACATTGAATTCGTTCTCTTCTGGAGGTAAGTGCGGTCGTTCATTTGTAATGACAAAGTTGTGAAGGATGCAGACTGCTTTTATAATTGACTTAGCAGTGTCCACACTAGTTTCTATGGCTTTCAGTAAAACTCTCTACTTCGATGACATTATACCAAAGGCACACTAAACACTCCTTCGAGCTCTTGAAAGGCGATAGTTATACAATAATTGTCTGTTATCAGCATTTCCTGTTCCGTAAGGTCTCCTTAAGTAGTTCAATAATAGATAACCACCATCACCCACGAGCACAAATTTGATTTTGGTATTTGTGTTAGGAATTTCTCTTTCTGGGGGGATGTTAAGGCTGTTGGATTCTAATAAATGAAACAAAGAAAAACTTCTGAAATTACCCGCGTCGCAAATTCGAACTTCACCACCAATGTCAACGGCAATAAATTTTCATTGGTCATCAGCTACAGTTGCAATAAAATAGGAAACTATTGTTTATAATTGTAGTGTAAAGAGCCAGTGTGCGATGGGCATCTTACTCGGACGTGTTTCCCATCGATGGTACCGATACAATTAGGAAAGTTCCTCTGTTGAAAAAAGTTGTCTGCTATTGCGTACCGTTTCTCAAGTATAGGTACTGGCATGTATTCTTCTTTTAATGTGTCCCACAGAATATCACACGTTTCTCTCACTATCTTTGAAACTGTTGAGCGTCCCAGGTGAAAATGAAAAGCCAGAGACCTAAATGATTCACCAGTTGCCCAATATCTGAAAGAAACAATGTAAAATCTCTATTTTATTGATTTATGTTATTTCCTCATCTATCCATTTCTTTACTAATAATTTCTTTTTATTTTCAATGAAAACTGTCAAGGGAAGATGGAAAAATATACGAGCGTACTTTCATTAAGAGTGTAGGAAAGTTGAAAATCCACGCACTGGTGACGGCGCTAAAGATGTGTTCACCTCTTCGTGGCGCTTATTCGAACAACTGAAGTTCCTGCAGAATATTACGGTTCCTTCACACAGGGATTCCAATTTACCATCTACCATTTACCATGACTCCCAAATAACTGTAGATGTAGATGAGGCTACTACTTCGTACGACGAAGAAATACGCCATTATCTACTGATCTGTCTTCAGTTACTCCACCACCCAAGAAACAACGTTCCTTGAGAACCGGCAAATCCCAAAGTAGCTCCTGGAGCTTGAATTGAAAGGGTAAAGGTTGAACTTCTGCAAAAGGAAAGCGAAAAAGAAGGTAATGAAGACCGCCACTTCTTTGAGAGTCTTTTGCCCTATATGGCTCAAATCCCTTCAATTCGCAAATTAAGGTTAAGAGAAAGTAGATATTTTGATTGAACTCGAATCTTTGCAAGACCCTCTACCTTCAGTCCACATCCAGCCATGTACATCCAATTCCAGTTCTCTGCGTAATATCATCGAGCAACCTCATCAACCGCCTACAGTCCGACAGCCTGTGAATGAACCTGTTTTTATGACTCTACTGATGTATCGCCACATAAGTTACTCTGAGTTCATATGTACAGACATACAATTCTGTACTCTAATCAGTTTTGGTGCAATCATTTGAATGTCAATTTGTACTTTACATGAATAAATTTTATTAAAAAATACGTAATGATGTTATACTGTATTATGCTGTACTAAATCAATCGTCTCTCTCTTCATAAATTAATAATGATCATAATAATAATAATAATAATAATAATAACAGAAATAATCTGAAGTGCAGAGTAATTCTGCATTATTATTATTATTATTATTAATATTATTATTATCGTACTAATATTAATATGTCTATTTTATATTATCAATTGATATAACTTATATATTATATTCATATGGGGATGTATGCTTACAATTGGCCAACATACAGCGTGGGATATTCGAATAAGATTTTTACAAAGCTTACCTCACGGTAACCACTAGACGTTCCTCAGGTGATATACATGATCTATAATTTGCATCTTTCTTTTGAATTTCTTCCTTAATTTTAGTAGGCAGAAATCGAACGTGTTTGTGTTCATTCTCAAATACTCAAAGAACTTCTCTTCTAATTTCGCAATTGTTTGTACAGAACGTTAGACTCCCCTCTCGTTGCCCTTGAGCGATTAACGTCATGTACCCAACATGATCGACGTAACAAATCATACTTTAAAGAACTATTTTCTGACAGAAGTATTTTTCTTCTTGACTTTGAAAGTGTCATTTTGATGTACACTGTTTAATTGAACCATGAAACTAGGACTAAAAGCTCTTATGAGTGTGGCCGGTGTGTATCCAAGCACTTTGCATCCAGGCGACAATCCAAGCGCTAAGCACCTAGCAAGCCTCCTCCGGTGTGAACGCCGAGTCAAGAGAGGGAATTGGTGGGAATGTGACACAGGCTATCAGCCGGGCACCAATTAGAGCAAGCCTCGCTCGCCTGGCGCAGCGGAGTGGGAGTAATAAGTAGAAACTGCCCGGAGTTGAGATATACAACGGTACAATCTTACCGTTGTATATGAGTACATATTCATATGTGCACATATATGACAATATATACCTATGTTAATATCAACCCATGATGCCTGGTAGATCGCGACCGCGATGGGACAGGCGCAAAGCCTCAAAGGGCAATCCTTCTCTTTCCAATCCCCTATGCTTTCTCTTCTACTATGTAGACTAACTGCATGTCGGAGGCACCAGTAGTAAGGTCGGGTGCCACGCGGGGGGTGCGGGAAACCTTTCGCCCCCCCCCCCCCCCCCCCCCCCCCGAAAAAAAAACTGAGTTCACACAAAGCACTCCACTGTATTGCCTCGGGTTGGGGAGATATGGCTTTAAGTCATGGATCTCTAGGTCAACTTTCCGATAGCCAGAGTGGTGTTGCTAAGCTGTGGGTGAGCGGTTCTGCTGCCCAGTGCAAGAGAGATAGCCGTATTGCATCCAGGATATAAGACGCATGATCAGAGCGGGCAACAATTGCTCATATTTTATTTAGTGGCTGCAAAGGATGAACCTTTCGTTACTTATTAAAAAACTTTCTTCGGCTATTCCCAATTAATTAGGATTGCCGGAGCCAACCAGGCTCATTTTGGATTTAGCCGGGGATTTGGGGTCGGATGTCCTTCCTGACGCCACGTGATTTTTCAGGTGAAAATTCCATCTCACTGTCACCGGGATTCAAACCTCGGCCGTCTGGATGAAAGACGAGCAGCTAAGCCACTGCACCATCAAGCTTCCCCCCTTCGATACTTATTCATTTATTTATTTATTTCAATGCCGAGTACAGGAACGAGTTTAATATTTCGAATGCACAGAGTGTTCGGAATAAGGAAATATGTTCACATTTCTGAATGTTGATGTAAAGTTAAGCACCGGAACCTAAACTTAGACTTGGTGTGTTAATCGTTGTACCATGAAGACCGCACATGCATTGAAAGCGTAATTCATTTTGATGACCGGATCGCAGTGCCAACTAGGACATGGCACATTTTTAGCCTACTTTTCACATTTTGCAAAAATGAGGAAAAAGTAGACATGAGATCGGGCAAATGTGTGTCTGTCTGTCTGTCTGTCCTTCTGTCTGTCTGTCTGTCTGTCTGTCCTTCTGTCTGTCTGGCTGGCTGTGTGTGTGTCCCCCCACCCACAACAACTCCTAAATGGCTGCAGCAATCGAAACAAAATTTGGTAGGAGTAAAGATCTATACCTGAATATCTCAAGGCCATATTTGAAAATGATGTCAGTGCTACCAACTGCTGAAAAATCGCAATTGAAATTTGAGCTCCATGTTGGATATCTTGGAAGGTATGAATGGGAGCTACTTTAAAATTGGCACACGTATAGATAATAATATTGCAGTTTAATTTCTAGGAGGCCATATATCGCAGTGTTACCAAAATGATTATAAGCCTGCTAATAAGTCCAAATTTTAAATGCATATAACTTCCACACTATCTATTGGATTTCAACCAAATTTCGTATGTGCTATGTGTACATAAACAGATACGACTGAACTTATTCTTAAGATCCGCCAGGGCTGCCAACTGTTAATAAATGCTCTCAATTTATTTTATCCAAATACCAATATATCAGAAAGTATGCAAGCCGACAGCTTTAAACTATGCACACGTATAGTACCTGACATTCTATATTAATTTGGAGTAACATATATACGTCAGTGCTACCAACATGATTCTAAGGCTGCTGAGAGGTCCAACTTTAAATACGTGTAATTTCTATACTATCATTTGGATTTCAACCAAATTTTGTGTGTGCTATGTGTACCATAACAGATATGTCTATGCCGATTCATAAGAGTAACCAGGGCTGCCAACTGTTAATAAATACTGTCTCTATTTTTGTTACCCTAATATCAATATATCAGAAAGTATGCAAGCCAATAGCTCTAAACTTTGCACACGTATAGTACCTGGCATTCTAGATTAATTTGGAGTAACCAATATACGTCAGTGCTACCAACATGATTCTAAGCCTGCTGATAGGTCCAATTTTAAAATGCATGTATTTTCTATACTAACTAATGGATTACATTCAAAATTGACACAACAATAGATCATATTATTTCAGATTATTTCTAACCAATACATGTATGTCATTGTTGCCAACATGATTTTACGCGCGCTGTTAGATCCAATGTTTAACTGCATGTAACGTCCATGCTATCCATTGGACTTCAACCAAATTTTGTATTCTGTGCCTTAAGAGATGGAACTAAGAATATATTCAGTCACCAGGGCTGCCAACTGTAGTGGCCTATTAGGCTACATTATGCCAGGTATACAGTATTTCGAATTAATTAGAAATGTCGATATTACCAACTTTATTTCGTCATTATTCTAGATAGATCCATATAGATTAATCATTGGCATGAATCTTAAATTTTAAGAAAAGTAGGCTCTTTAGTTCGTCACGGAACTTCTTGTTGTCTTCCATATTTGTTGAAAGAGTGAAAACACATTTAAATACTATATTGACTATTCGCAAAGTAGTTTGTTTGCTCACTCTACTGTAAGACGCAGAATGATGATGAGCAGCACATTAAGGGGCCATTGATCCAGAACGTACATCTCTGGTTCCTGTGTCGTGCGGCTCACGGAAGCCCGTCCGGGGGCAACAACGCCAAAAAAGGTGAAGATCCTTAAGCGACGAAAGGTTTTTTTCTTTAGGGGTTGAACGTATATGTCAGTGTTCAATTCGGGCCAGAGTTCAGTTGAGGAAAACCATCAATCGCATAACGCTACTGGTAGTTGTGATGAATAGGTCTCTTATAATGTGTTATCGTTTAGATTAGATGTAGGTCATATTTTTTTTAAATTGTTATGTACGGTTTGTCCAGCACTCAAGTTTCAGACAGTCCATCCCCCATAGCGACTTTGAACAATCCACTTTGTTATGATTCCTATTGTAAGCTACAAGCACACTCCAAGAATTTGCCAAAGACTTGTTTGATCCTCGTTGGTGCTGCAATCAAGGCAGATAGGTGCTGTAAATTTTATCGTCTCTGTATGGGGCCAGTATGATGCATTGCCTTAAATACCAAGTTGTAAAAACTGGGGACAGGGATGGAAGTCCAGGTGGCATCTATATTTTCGAAATTATATTTTGGATAGGCCTACAAATGTACGTTTCTGAGTTAGGCCTATATGAGTGTCATTTCAGAAGTCATGGTAACTATTTTTAGCCTACTTTCGATTTTCCAAAAAATGAAAATAGACTTATGAGATCAACACAGACACAGTGTGTGTCTGTCTGTGATTCTGTGTGTCTGTGAGTGTGTATGTATGTGTATGTGTATGTGTGTGTACTCTGCATGTCTGTCTGTCCCTCCCCTATCAATTCAAACACAGTGAAACTGAATTGAACGAAATTTGGTAGTGAGGTAGCACTAGCAAAGGGCACCTCAGTGTCATGTTATATATTGCCACCATCTTGACGGAAACGTAATGGCGGCCACCCAATTGTTCAAAGCTTAAATCAAATTACGACTACCTAATCATCTGTTCTCTACCAAATTTTGCAATAACATACCTTCATGTGGGAAGCGTCTTTTGACCAAACTACAAGGTCATAAGGCAAATAGTTTGCAGATTGCGGCCATGTTTGTGCGCAAATCGATTACCCCTATCAATTCAAACACAACGAAACCCAAATCGAACCACCTTTGGTACAGAGGTAGCACTAGCAAGGGACAAACAACTCAGTGTCATGTTGTATATCGCCGCCCTCATAACAAAAAAGAAAGGGCGCCTAACCAAACGTTCTGAGCTTAAATCAAATTACGACTAACCTCATCATCCGATCTCTACCAAATATTGCAACCTTAATGAGAGAAGAGTATTTTGTCCAAATTACAAGGTCATCAGCCAAATAGTTTCAAGATGGCGGATGTATGAATCATGCAAGTATTATAGCCTAACCGTAATTTACGATTCATCAAGGCCTGGCCTCAACAATTCAGGTCATCGTACATAGGAAGGTTTAAACTGTCCTCAAGCAGCTGACCGGTAGGATATTAGCTTATTATAATAGAACTAGCGGACCCGCGCGAGAAATTTCGCATGCTCATAAACCACACTTTCCCCAATAGGTTTATAATGAGACACTTACGGAGAATGGTTATGTTTTTATTTCAACCAAATGATTATAGAACACTATTTACATTTCAGGATAAAGGAAAGACCTCAGAATGTAAATATGACATGAAACAGGCGTCACAGCGGCCCGTGGACAGCAATTATGGAGCGTATTTTCCTACATCAACGGTGTTTGCAAATCGCACACTTCGTAAAATGTTTTAAAGTAATTTTTACAGAAATTATACATATTTATGAAATTATAGTGCAATAAGTCACTGCTAATGTCTATTCTCTTTGATTTGATTGCTCATTTGTCACGATCGGTCGCTTGTGAGCGCCGCAGGAGGGATCTATACTACTGAAACATTATATTGTACCCTTAGAAAGAAGCATTTTAACAAGACTCGGAGTTCGGGGTCATGATCGGTTCTTGTGAATGTGTAATAGTGGTTTTATTGCTTCCAAATAACTTCCAGGGTTCATAAGGTTAACTTAAATTAAGAATGACGTAAAAACACAGGATTTATTTAAACAAAATCTAATAACCGAATCAATTCAAGAAAAGTGACTTAAAAACCACCCTTAAATATTGACACCAGTTGTGAATGTAAACAAAACAGACTGGACTAGATGCCAGTATGAATCAGCGTAAAAGCTGTCAAATAAATGTGACTGAAACCATCACTTTTAAAAAGGTAAATAATATGTTACCAATAGACTAATTAAATGAATAAATTCAAAACAAAACAAAGTAATCAATAATTTACAACACCAAAAAAAAAAACAATTGAAATGTGTGCGGCGCACGTTACGACTAACTACCAGTAATGAGCACATTTGACGGGTGTTCATTTCCGACCAAACAATTGGATAAGTTATGAACTCCGTACTGCGGATTCAAGTAGCGAAAATATGGGAACAAAGCAATTTAAGGAGACTAAAACTAAACATGCAACACTGACATACTCTAACCCTTTAAATAACTTCAACAAAATGCACGGGTGTATTTTTAACACAAAGGCAGCGGAACCTCCGTCTTACGCCAGCAAAATATATTGGTGCAATTACGTGACACAAACAAACACTTGACCAATTGTCAATTACATTTACAAAAAGAAGAAACTGTGGCTAAAAATGCCATAACAACAGAAACACAATAATATTAGATAATACACCCCAGAATAGGCGTAGAAAGAACAACAATAAAATAAGCCGTAAACATGGCATGAGATATTAGAATCTACGACGTGGCAACTCCCAAATTAATTCCAATAAAATTATAATCAGTCAGGCAAATATTCAAAACATTACATAACAACATTTGACTGAGCTCCAAACAGCTGCAAAGACCTTATCTCCCCCTTACCTGAGCTAAGTGGCTGGTTCAAACAAACACCCTCCCGCATTCATATGTGTGTCGCGTTAATAATAGATCCCAGCTCATTAGCCAGAATGTCGACGACCTTGCCTCACATAGGCACCTGGAAACGCGTATACTAACATTCAATACAACTTCATATCTCAAACATCCTCTTTAGGATTTCAAGAACCAAATTCCTGGTCAACATTAGCCCACAGAGGTCACTATTTTGCCGGAATATGTGCTGCTGTCAGGAATAGGCCTAGCCCTTCCTCGCATTCACACTGACACCAAAGTATACGTGACACATATCGTAGATCATCATCGCAGCGTTCGAACCGAGCACACTCTCAGATCAAAGGTCAAAACATTGTCAAGATGACAATTATCAAAGAATTTAATAGTTACTGACGGCCAGGCGAAATGCCTCCCGTATCAACAAAATTGCGCCAGGCAATCGTATCAAAGCAAAATTAAACCTGAATGATCATAATCACACAGTTATTAAATCCCCCCAAAACTAGTATTACGTTAATATTAGACTATATCAAGTCACTTATCGCCACAGTTCCTAACTTCTCGTTCATGAATATAACTTGTCACAGTACGTTCATCTCATGCGTTCAACACGCTATGCAGATTACGTACAGATTACCCAATATTTAAACGCCACTCAAATTTATATATACAGCAAAATGTCACGCAATGCCCACGAAGAAATACGCATGTCAGTAAAAACAAACAAACCCTATATTTACATTTAAACACAGCTAAAAAAAATCTACACAATCTTCCCCACATTTTCCGCGACCCATCCGCCCAAAATAAAATAAATCAATTTTAAGTACTCATCACTAATAGCTGCCAATTTTCAAGGGGCTTCCATCCCTAGTCGTTATCCCATCATTAGGCCGTTATCCTATAACGACTATTGTGACGTAGGATGAACTCGGTCGCTGCCTTCCAGTAGTCGTCATCATCTTGCTGTAGGAAGATTGATTAAATTTTATACACGCTACATAACTAGCTTATCTGCTGATAATGGGTACTCCATTCGCCACTAGAGTCTTATGCAGATTCGATAACTTTCCCTACAACTGTGTGGTTTATAGACCGCCTAAAATTTTCACTTCGCACCCAACTATAAATGTAATATCAGACCGTCACAGAGACGTCTGCCAACTACCAAAGTAGAATAATATGGAATGGAATATTTTCAGCTCACACGGCACTAAATTTACAGAATTTACATATAGTTACCGAGAGAGGGAAATAGCTCCTCGAATTTCGGAATATTTGGCCTACAAACATGTTTGACCCCTCAAATGACTCGTATTAATCCACACGTCTCAGAACTGCCATCGTGCTGCGAATCCGATCGGCGGATCTTTTTATTACCAGTTTGGTGGGCAAATTGGATTCGCGCCAAAACAAGGGTCATCTATCTTATTGGCAGGTCACAACAGCGTAGAGCTGCTGACCTCTTGGGACCCCGCCCAAAGGTGAGGTCAACGGCTCGCCTCTTCTCTTTTTGACACAGACTTTTTCTCTGTCATACACGCTCCTTCACAAAGATATTGTCTCGATCGTGAGTCATGCCTACTGACGCGTCCTCGAGCCACTGCACTTGTTTCAACGGACTTCTAGAAATAGCAATGATTAAGACATCGCCTTTGTTTCACAGACCCAGGTAACTTCCTTCTGTCTGGACTTGACTGCCCGATATCTGAGTAGTATACTCACACAGTACTTTTTGTAGCTAGTATTTTTCAGCATAATAATAAAATACATGAATCATTAATATTGGACCCATTCTTAAAGGTTCACCACATGACTAACAGGTCAGGCTTACCGTGCCATATCGTTGTGGAGCCGCGCCATCCCGTTGTCAAAATGGCTGCTATTTTTGGTTGTGAATCCATATATTTCCGTAACTGTGTAAGTTTATATCCTTTTAGGAATGTTTTCAACAAATGAATACCAAAAATATGATACAGTTATGCTAAACCAGTTCTTTACCAACTGTTATCGTAGCGCATCCGTGGCGTAATGGTAGCGACCTGGGCTCATAGTCTTGGGGTTCGTGGATCAAATCCCTGCAGGTTCAAATTCGTTTACTTCGTTTTTTCGGTATTTATTGATTTATAACTACTCACACGTTATAATGTGAAGCATATATAGTGAGTATTTGCAATCGAAAATATTATCTAACTTATATATACTTATAACACCACATATTTCAACACTCGAATACAGCGATTAATATTTGTTGACCTTGATCCGCGGAGAGTCTATTGTTGTTTTGTTTTTGTTGTTGATTCTTTAGGGGTTTTGCTGCATCATGTTCTTGTCGCCCCGTTTACTTGGGTGTGTGTAGACGTTGTCTGATAACCTGTGTCACTGTGATGTCTGTAGGCTGTTCAACTTAATGACATGCATCTCGGAACACAATCTCTAGGATACTAACGTTTGCATGTGTTGTTTACTGAACACCAATGCACTCCGACATCTGGTGGTCACATCCCGTACTGTGTAAACCATGTTTTCAATTGCATACAGTGCAATAGCCGCATATGAAGTTATTCGGAATTTATAACATAGTTCCCATGACTTCTGAAATGACCCTCGTATTATCATTTTTAGCCTATTATTATTTATGAAAACATAGGCTAATGAGATCACGTTTTGTCCGTGTGTCTGTACTTTTTATACGGGGAAGGATTTGGGTAGGAAGCTGTTGTTGTTGTTATTTCTTTTGAGATGCATGGACATCATGGTCATTTAGGCCCGTGTACTTGGGTGAGTGTTGAATTTTTCTGATAACCTGTGCTATTGTGATGGCTTTATTAGTGTGTGTATATATAATTCAGATGAGGATTCAATCAATCAACGTTTAATATCATTACAGCACGTTGTATTTTAACAAGCTACTACAACTAGCATTCAATTATACTCCTTGAAATGGACAATGTGTTATAACTATACCCATGCATTAAGATAAAGTAGGCTAGGCCTATATGTTCTTTACTGAACATCTTGATTAACCGGCAATAAAGCTGTCGGCAACAAAAATCATGATATATGTTGGAAAATCGCTGGAATATTCTTCGCAATGCTGGCACTGCATTGTGATCCAGGTGCAAGGGACTATGGGTATGGGAAATTGAAATATGCGTAACTGGAGATCATTGTTTTATTCGTATTACATATGCACTCAACAAAACAGTACACGTAATACTCGTACTCATACGAGCGAATCAAAATAATTCTCCAAGGCGTCCACACATCGTTGCCAATGGTGAGGAAGGTGCTGAATACCATCCGCGGTGTGTGATGCGGCTATGCGCCACCTCTCGTCGATGCGCTGTTACGATGACCACCCTGTTTTCAAACTGATGCCAACGCAGCGGCATCTTCAATTTGGGAAAGAGATCAAAGTTGCACGGACTGTGATCAGGGGCGTACGGAGGGTATTCCATGATCTCCCACTCCTACAGCTGCACAAGGTTCTGGACATAGGCTGCTGTGTGGCTTGTTGCATTATCATGGAGGAGTATTGCATTGTTGAGAAGCCCTGGACGTTTCCTCCGCAGTGTACGATGCAGAGTGTGCAGCAGGAATGATCTGTAGTACGTGGCAGTGACAGTTTGGCCTTCACGAACAGGATGACCCACGAGAATACCCTGGCTGTGAAAATGAAAATCCACAGCCTGCTTCCAGTCTCCGACCGGGTCAGGAATGGAATGAATGAATGAATGAATGTCTGAGATGAACCGGAGCACTCCTAATTATTCTTCGACAGTCAATTTAAGACGTCCTTATGACGGCCTATGTTTTAAAATTCTAGTTGTGTGTCGATAACTAAGTTATAATTTCATAATTTGTGAGATGGCAATTAGCCATAAGATAGGGAAAGTTTACGATTCTGCATAGGACTATATGAGGAAATAAAATACTCATAAAGCAGATAGAACAGTTTAAAAACTTTAATATAATTGTGTTTTTAACAGCGGCAAGATGTCGACCATGGAAAGAAGGCAACAAGTTTCAGCCTCCATCACCATGAGTGTAATGGGCTAAAGGCCTAATGGTGGGAGATGACGAGGCGGGAGGCCTCTGGAAAGCGGTTTAAGTGATGAGTATTAAAAAATTGATTTATTGATTTTGGACGAGGGGAATCGCGAGAGATGTGTGGAACTTTGTACAGATTTTATTTGTGTGGTTTAATTTAAATTTAGGGTTTGATTTCTTAACTGACATGCGTGTAGTAATTTTTGGCATTGCGTGACAATTATGTTGTACTATAATTTTGTAACTTAAATGTTGTCTTTATGTATACGTAATTCTTATAGCGAAATGGCCGCATATGATTAACGTATCAATAAAAAGTGTAGCCATGAATGAGAACCTAGGAACGACAATGATAAATGGACTGAATTAATGATAACGTAAAACTAAAACTAGACGTGGGGGAAAATTAGTATTTTATTTGCTTTTATAACTCGGGCTAATTCTGATTCCAGTTATTAATTCTTTTATTGTCATTTGGACAAGTCATGTGTCATTTATCTGAAGGGTGTGCTGGTTCTTTTGCTGCGACGAGATCTTCGAGAGAGTGCCACGTATTTTTGGGTGTAAGTGTGATGATGAGGAAAGGTAAAGCCTGTCCTTGACTGCGACATCATTCCGGCAAATTAGTTACCCTTGGGGCTGAGTTTGACCTGGAGATGTGTTCTAGAAAATCCCTGAGAGGATGTTTTGAGATAATGTGATATTTTGTATTTACGCGAACAGGTGACGATTAGAAGGTCGCTGGACGCTGGCTATGAGCCAGAATCTATATTTAGCGTGGCACACATTACTACGTTGGGGGAAGGAATCAGCCACTTACTCAGATATGCGATAACAGACCCGGCTGTCTCCGGCTCTGTTATGACACGTAAATGTTTGCCTTAAAGCCTAATGAGTTAAGGTTATTTTATTTGGTTTAATTTGGGGAGTTGCCATGTTGTCGATCCGAGGGTTTTTATCATGACTACGACTTATTTGTTCATTGTTTAAACGCCAAATTTGCCGGCGTGAAATTAAAAATTTGTATTTGTTGTTGTTGTTGGCTCTTATTTTCAAGGCCATTGTATTCATTATAAATATAATTTGGCCACCGGCCAAACTTGTTCATGTCATGTTATGCTTTCCTAGTGTTTAAGGTATAAGACGGTAATTCCGCAGCCCTTATTTTAAATAATACACACGTGTATTTGTTTGTGGTAATCTAAGGTTAGAGCATGTCAGTAGTGTATATAAATATGTAATTGTTGTTCCCACATTTCCGTAATTCATCTTCGCAGTACGGAGTTCGTTCCCGAACCGACTGTTTTGGTCGGAAACGAGCGCCCGTCAAAGTGCTCATTACTTGAACTAGTCTTAAAACGCGTGTCGCTCATAAATATTAAATTCTAGTACGATTTTTATTTGTTGTTATTTTTGGATCCTGTGATCCGTTTTCCTTTGTTACTTTGAATTAAGTGACATTGCAGTTACAACGCTTGTTTGACAGCTGTCATGCCGTGTTATCATGGTTCGTCTGTTCACGTGCGAGTGAACTAATTTAAGGGTGGTTTATTGTTAAGTGTTTTATGTTTGATTCAGTTATTAAATTTCATTTGTTAGTAGATCCTGTTGTTTTCTTGGCTTTGTAATAATTAGTTAACCTTATGAACCCTGGAAGTTATTTTGATGGCATAAAATCTCTAAATCACATTCACAAGAATCCATTACGACCCCGAAACCTCGAATCTTGTCTACATGCTATTTTCCAAGGGTATAGTATAATAATCTTTAGTCACACGCACACTTGCACTCGTAGAACATCATGTTACAAAAATCTTGAAGTGTTTTAAATAGTTAATGCTGCAAGACAAACGTCTAAGTTCAAATAATTAGCCTAGTCGGCAGAATCACAATGTTCTGAATAACGTACTCGATCCTCACAAAGACTGAAATAATTACGACGTAGTCTCCTCGAAGACGCAAAGAATAGATCGTGGTCTCTCCTCACAGACCCATCAAAAAAGTACCCATTGGCTTGATCAGACGCCTAATTTATACAAAACTAGAGCAGTCGTATTCCTGGGGACAAATAATTTTCAAATAAATCGAAGAATTGTATCTACAGGCTTGGAACTAAGGCCTATATCATTCTTCATCATTTTCCGAGCATGTCGCAGACCAGGCGCGCGGATCTCATTCCGATATTGGATCAATCAGATAGCAATTTCCCGCTCAAATTAGCATCAATCCAGATTTTCCGGGCTTTAGCTCGTCATGTCATCTGATACGTCAATTCAATTTTCCGACATTGCTGCGATCTCTGTGACTCCTCCTCCGTGACGACATGAATCATCCTCCTTCTCACTCACACACCCTCGGCCCTCTCTGTTTCACTCTGCCACACAAAGGGTACTGACCTTCAACGTCATCACCCAAGCCAAGCGATCCCTTGGTGCGTTGACCTATATTCCAGGAACTCGCCAAGAATAAACGATCTAAATAAACTCCCTTGTTCAACCAGGCTTGTGTCGACATCCTCCCCGCCTGTAACTTGCTCCAATATTTCGACACACAGGCATTACATTCAGTCTGCCACAATGATCCCTTATACAGCATGAAATAAAATATGAATCATTATTATATGGGACGTATAATAAGGGTTCAGTATATCCTATTCTATCTTTCAATACAATCTAAAGGGTTCTTTTTGATGAGATTTGCGCAGACGACAGTAAGTTTTTCCATTACTTGCGAATGTCAAAATCCACTTTTTATGACCTATTAGGATTAATACAGGTTGATATAGCAGGGACTGAAACTCAAATGAGATGTATCACACCAGAAGAGGAACTTTTAGTACCTTTAAGATGAGCCACAAAAATTGATACCATAACTATTTAGCCTATTGGTTTTATAATAACCTAAGTTCCGACTGAATTGGTGCAAATTAAAAAACGCTTGTTTTTAACAGATTTTACTACAAATCTCGTTATCTCTTGATTCGATTAACTTCTGGCACTCTTTCAAGAGTTCTTCTTGTTTCTTCTTTTCTGGTTTCTTTGCACTTCCATTTGCACTCACTTCATTCATAGCGTTTTCCATTGCCGGTTCACTTGCCGTCAAGACAACAGTATGCAGTAGAACGCACAGATACGCACTAACCTAGTAGTCGTGGTGGCGCACTGGCTGCCTAGTGTAATAAGCTCCTCATGCTACAACGCCTGGCAACCAGTCTGAGCAGTCAGTGATCGCCAGAGTGGTCGCGAGGCATGGCAGCCAGCCGGCCAACAATCTTTGGTCGCGCGATTGCCTGTCCTAGTGTTATAACACCCATAAGAATCAATGCCCGATGACGAGCTGTGCTACCAATCGCGCCACCAGTTGCACGACCTGGTTGCCTAGTGTGTATGTCTAACCCTTATTATTCCCGTACCGACAGTAGTGGCTACGCGGGCTAGAGCGCTGCGTTAGGTCAAGGGGCCAAGCTCTCTGCTGACTCGGTAGACGCGTGGGTTCGAGCCCAACCGTCGGCTGTCCTTGAAATGGTTTTCCGTGGTTTCCCATTTTCAACACCAGGCAAATGCTGGGACAGTACCTTCTGACAGGCCACGGCCGCTTCCTTCCACATCCTTGCCCAGTTTCATTCATCTTCATCCATTCCATCTCTCATCCCGACGCGCAGGTCGCCCATGGGCGTCGACTAGAAAGACCTGCACTCGGCCTCTCAGGAGGCTACACGACAAAAAAAAATATTTCCGTTTTCCAACGGGGTCGGGGATGAGATGCGATGGAAGTCTTTGTGGCGATGGTTTTTACGGCCGGATGCCCTTCCTGACGCCAACCTAATGAGAGGAGTTAATGAGAGATGAAATGAATGATGGTGAATGAAACGGCAAGGATGTGGAAGGAAGCGGCACTCAGTTTATCGTACATATCTACGATTAATTGATCTTTTCCGTGCAATGACGTATTTAGGTGGTTTAGGTGCATTGTTATATCTGCAAGAATTGCCAAGTCTGCTACCCACGTTGGATCAGAGAGACATTGCTCTGTCTGTCATTTCATTTCCAGGAAAAGAGCGATTTCTTCCCGAATGGCAAAAAATCCACATCAAAAACGTTTCCCCGACTTAGCCAGCGAACATTGCTGTGGTAAGGGTATATCTCCGTAAGCTGCTTCGAGATCTTTTAAAAACCCTTTGAACTGACGAAGATTAACACCATGACGCCCGACAAAATGTACACACGTCACTACAACTTTCATGACAGTTTCCAGTCTCACTGTTGCGGACAAAGTGCCTCTTGGTGAATAAAACGACGAATAGTCACCAAGTCCTTCCCAAATTCACATTTAACTTTATTTTTTAACCGAGAGACGAAGCCCTGCTCTCGCCCAAACATTTGTGGCGTGCCGTCTGAAGCCACCGAATGGAGCTTTACCCATGGATTGCTCATGTTGTCCACAGATTCACAAACCACCTCAAATATATCTTGACCAGTAGCAGTGTAATCCAGCAGTGTCACATCTAAGAGTTCCTCCGTAACTTGCAGTCCCATGTCGACACACTTGAGCTGTCTCTCCAAATCACTTTCAATGGCGCGAATGCGACGAGACACTGTCTGTTTTGAGAGACAGACCGATTCAAATTTCTGCATCTCTCCTGGAGTTAAAAATTCCGCAACGGCGAGCTTACTCGATTTCACGATAGGCCCCACCGAGAACGCTTTTCCATTCATCGCAATAATGTTAGCGACTTTGTAACTTTCTCGAATTGCCTCCTCATTGGTAGTTTCTTCAATATAATTCACCTGGAAAAGAAGGTACTGTATGAATAAATTTTCATTTTAATCTGTAACGGTTTATGTCAAACGAATCTACAGTGATGATTGTTTTAAGAAACGCACATCTTTCTGTATGTCGACTTTCAGTCTAGCTATGAGCTCCTGCCGTGCTTCGCCTTCCATCCGTTCATACAGAGCTGAATGAAGAGTAGTGTAATGACGCTGTGCGTTCCATTTCCTCATTGAATGTAGCACTTTTTGACACATCAGACACTGCAGGAGTCCGTCCTTTTCAATAAAGTGGAACTGTTCTTCCCACGAACTAGGCAACGGGCTCCCCGGCTTGACATAGGCTACAGTAGTTATGTAGTGTTGGGAAATAACACACCATCAAGACTGGCAGGGAGCGCAGGGACTTATGCTATGACCTTCGCCCAGTGACGAATTGGCTATCACCCTCAGTCCCTCTCAAACCGTGCTCCAAGCAACACTGATGAGTACTCGCGTGTACGCATACTCGTGGATTTGGAACAGCCTGTCCTAGACCAATATATAACTTAATCAGTAGTTGTAAATTCATAAAAATTAGTAAACAATGTTTCATTCCTTTCGATACTCTGTAAAATTTGAGAGTTATTCCTGCTGAATGAAATAAAACTCTACTTTCACTATTCGCAGAGCCTCTTCGATCATCGTGTTGTACACATTCTGTGGAATGTCACCTTGACTTCACCTCTTACTATCCTGGCATATGATCATTTGCTCCATCCCTGTAAACATTAAGGCCCACCGAAATTCTCCCCATGTAAGAAGTTAATCCTAGAATAATGGCAAGCAATGACTAGCTTCTCATGTACATTGTTGCAATGTCAACGATCGTGAGCTGACATGATTCTCATCGGCCAGTGTGAATTTCATTTCTATGTAACGAGTGTGTTTACGATTGCCAAATATGTCTAGGAAATATTATAAATAGTAGTCTGACCTGACCTGACCCATGCATTCGAAGCCGGCGGAGCCGGCTCCGATGCAGACTATTCTAGCCTATCAGCCCGAGGGCCTTGAGTGCTATATCCAATGATTTCGTACCAACTGCAAATGTGTTCGAGTGATTGGGTGATTACAATGTTATCGTGGTTGGCCAGGATATGACCTGATTCAGGAAATACAGAAGATAGAAAAGGAGTAAAGATAGATAGTTCTGAGAGAGTCAGAAATTAAATGTGAAATTGAAAGTAGATAGTTCATAAAAGAAGAAAAGGAGTGCTATAGTAGCAGATTTGTTTTGAAGAGGAAAGTCATTCTATAATAATGCGGGGGCGCTTATGACGGCTACCCCTCGCTTGGTAATCACCCAATCTGTTTATGAGTGGGTTTGTACTTAGTGTAGCTGTTCTGTAGAGTCTAACTGCCTGTCCGTGAATTCTTTCACTAATGGTCGGTAGACCGTATTCGTTATGTATTTGAGCGTTGCACACTTACCAGGGGGCGCCCGATATCGTGCGCAGCGCTTTGTTCTGGATGACCTGAAGTTTATTGATAGTAGAGGGGGCAGCAAAGCCCCATGCGGGACTGGCATATTCCATGACGACAAACCATTGGAAGCCTGAAGGTCAAGGGGCCCTCCGCTCCGCTCTCCTCCCCGCGCCTGGCGGTGTTGCCATGCTATTGCACGGTACCTTCAGTGGAGTGCTGGATGCGAGAACGTACATGACAACACCGCACCAACTACGCGTGACCTTCAGGCTTCCAATGGTTTGTCCCGCACTATAGTGCACTCTGAGACTTCATAAGAGGCCAGAGTTGCGCTTGGATCGCTTTCGGTAGGTTCGCGCGCTGAGTGACCTCCTGTGCGAAAGTATGGCCTCGATCAAGCGTAATTTCCAGACACTTTGTAGCTGGCTGCCATCTGATTACGTTGCCAAAGAAATTAAGGTCCTGGACTTCTATAAATTTGCGTCTTTTGGTAAACAGAATGGCAGCACATTTACCGACATTAATTTTGACTCTCCAATCCCTTAGCCAGGGGTTAAGGGTGTCTAAAGCGACTTGGAGGTTTTCAGCAACTCTATGTCCTCTCCAGGAGGTGGAAGAGATAGCAGTATCGTCTGCATATAAGTGGAGACTGGTAGCATCTGTTTTGGGGATATCAGAAAGATAGACGTTGAAGAAGGCGGGAGCTATGACACTACCTTGCGGTACACCGGCTCTAATCGTCCTCAGTGAGGATTGGGTGTCAACCACTTGGACATAGAAGTCTCTTTTCCTAAGATAGGAGTTGATGACCTTGAGTAAGTGATCTGGAAATCCTTTGTGCTTAATTTTGTACAGCAAACCGCTGTGCCAAACTTTATCAAAAGCACGACTGATGTCTTGGAAGCAGACTCCTGTCATACGTCGTTCGTTAAACGCGCGCGTGATGATCTCAATGAGTCTAAGAAGTTGTTGTACTGTGGAATGGCCTTTGCGGAATCCGAACTGCTCATCATTGATAATTTCAGAGATGTAGGAGTTAAGCCTGGAAAATAGAGTCATTTCAAAAAGCTTAGAGATGACTGAAAGCAAACTAATTGTTCTGTAATTTTGAGGGAAAGTACCATCTGTGTTGGGTTTGTGGATCATTATAACTTTAGCCACTTTCCAGGCCGGCGGAAAATACCCAAATCGGTATATAGCGTTAAAAATTTTGGTGAGACAAGTTAAGGCGTTCTTGCTCAAGTTCTTAAGGAAGGAGGCTGCGACTTCGTCAGGGCCGGGTGCCTGGCGAGTTTTCAGTTTCTTGATAAGATTGAGCAGCTCGGACGGCGAGACAAATCTAAAGCCCTGGGGAAGCTCTCCACGAAACCCACCATGAAGATCACGACGGACCTGGTTGTAATGTGATATTCAAAAGTATACCTCCAAAGCGGTTAAAGCAAAATGGTGTATCTGTAAGTGTGTCGGCTCCCCTCTTACATTATAATGTATAACTAGGTATGCAGACCCACAATATCTTAACAAAGAGCAAGGCAGTATGAACTTTAGAGAAAGTTCAATATCTTTCTTCGCCTGATTCTTTTCCCCCAGCTTTTTCAAAATGTTTGATTTAAATTTAAAATTTGTAGTGGTATAGTACATAGGGTGTGCGCTAACAGCTAGCCTCTGCTTAACCCAGAAGAAACCCTAGAGAAGCGCTAATTATCGTAGCTAATAACTAAGACCACATCACCAACACTCAAGAATGTAACATTGGAGAATAATGATAATAATAATGTTATTGGTTTTACGTCCCTTTTAACAACTGCGGCTTTTAGAGACGCCGGGGTGCCGGAATTTTGCCCTGAAGGGGATCTTTAACGCGCCAGTAAATCTACGAACACGGCTCCCTCGCATTTGCGCACCCTCAAATGCCAGCTGACTGCGCCAGGATACGAACCTGCAACCTCGGGCCCAGCAAGCGAGAACGTTACCCCTGAGCCAGGAGAATAATGAGACAGCCTGTCTATCATGTACCCATGTGAATTAAGCTATATTATTTCTGTGCTGCGTTTGTCGTGCAAGAAAGTTGAAAATCATCAATGTGAGGCACATTCCTGACAAAGGAGCGTAATTTTAGCTTATTTTCATTTAGGAAAAAATAGACTTAAGACATCACCTTTTGTCCGTGTGTGTGTGTGTGTGAATGTGTGTGTGTATGTGTGCGTGTGTGTGTGTCCTTAATTAATTCTAAACGGCTGGAGCGATTTCAATGAAATTCGGCAAGGGCATACTACTATTTTGTCCCATCCCGACTGTGCCCTTCAAATTTTATTACGTCGCACCAATCTAACATGGTGGCTGTGTGAATTATTTCACCGGCATTCTATTACTCCGTATATATTACTGATATCACCCTAACATTTTGTAAGGTGGTAAAGAGCACTATTAGAAGTACACCTATGTGACTTTCAAAAACTTGTTTAGTGCAAAACGAACTTGGCGGCCAAGCGAAGTTGAAGCATTTATATAGACTTTTCTCGCGGTTTAACCATCCGAGCGCAGAGAAACATGGTACAGTAAATGTTTATATACATCGTAATGCACTGACTATTAATTTAGTTCAATTGTTTACATGACCTCAAGATGGAGGCTGAGCGAAATTTTACAATCAAGTTTTAATTTCTTGTGGCCAAATCATGCAATCGAAGTCAACGTTTGAATAATGAACCTACGCAATAGTCGTCATCTAATAGTACATAACTCTATGGCCTACATATAAAAATCTAACATGGTGACCATCTGAAATATTTAGACGATTCTCAATATCTACTAATCTATGACAGCAATCAAACTGAAATTTCGTATGTCGGTAAAGGCAATTAACATAAGTAGGATAATTGGAAATAGACTTGGTTTAGACCATATGGGAATATATCTTCATAGTGGGAGGTATGTGAAACGGAGCTTAACTTGGCGTGGGTAAAGATTCAAATTGCCACCTACTTACCAAGAATAAAATTCCCCAGCTCGCATGGTACTTCACACACTTGTAGTGTGTCAATTCTATAGTAAATATGATGCTATGGGACATTGTAACATACTTCCTAAATAGTGCCATTTTATGTGCTGGTAACTGATTACACATATTCAACACGAGTCGTTTCTACTAGTAAGAGAGATCTCAACAGTGGGCGAGTGTTATATGGATCGTTACAAGTAATGTTCTACGGCAAAACATTATGATTTAAATGTGCGTCATACCTTTGATTGCACGTACCAGTTGTCCTGAACACGAATGTCTTATAAATGAAGCTTCAATGAAGGAAATAAATGTGTACATGTGGCCTAGCCTTATGATATCGGGCTCATCCTATTCGCGATTCAAGAAGTACCAAAATAATGTTTTTTTCCAGTTGGACTGAACTTCTCTTACATTTTCTCTGGTAGGGTATGATATATTTCATAATTAGGGGAGAATTTGAAATGGTTGCACATAAACTTGACAACATGGTAAGACACTAGCGAGGAATGGACGAGTCCTTAGCTCAGACGTCTTAGGTAATGATACACTGTCAAGCTGTTTCAGTCGCACGCAAATTGCGTCTTATTGGTTGTTTGAAATGCTGTGCCTAAGTATATTGTAACCCTTTTAATGTGTAGATCAAACACTGAAAAGGAAATTCTGAAGGAAACACATTAAAAAAGAAACGTGAAAGCCTTCCTAAGTGACACAATTTGTTAAAAGAATGTGTCTATAGCCCAAATCAAAGCTTACCGAAATTGCGATAGTTTTAAAAAATAATGTCATAGTATGAGTGTAGTCTTACGGTACTTGTTTTCAATCTATGTGTCTAGTATTGTAGTTTCTTTTAGCGCATGGCTTTTTTAGTGCCGGGAGTGTCCGATGACATGTTCGGCTTGCCAGAGTTTGTAGTAGCTGCTTCTATGTGGACACCCATGGGGTGAGCTACAAGTACTGTTGGGTGTGAAATGTTGTCTGGGGCAGAAAGTGTGAATGTAAGGACGAGGAATTGGAAGGTAGCGGCTGTGGCCTGTAGTTAGGGACCCACCCCGGTACATTTGCCTGGAAGGAAGATGGGAAACCACAGAAGGCCATTCTCAACGTTGCCGGCGGGGCGGTTTCGAACCTCCTCGCCTCCCAGATGCAAGTGACTGCCTGTAGCCACGCCGTAACGATCACGGCTAACTCACCCGGTAGTAGTTGTAGTTTGGGAATAAATATTCCACGATTCAGCTTTATGCAGCTTCCCCTGGCTAAGTACTGAAGCCTCTATCGCAAATCATTCCATGGCTTTTCCTGATAGTTATAGAAAATGCCAAACATGCTAGAACCAGCCTTCTCTTACATGATAACTGTAATGCTTAATCAGAAAGTGTGGCGTCTGTTCTTGATCGGAGTAGAAATTTACCCTGAATTTCCTGTGATAGTATTCCGCCCTGCGAAGAAATCCAGTCGTACATTAAACGTACAGTGTGCCGTGGTCCTTTAATTTCACCAGTCAAAATTACCATGCCTCCATGAGGGTGGAAAAATCCAGTCAATAATTTCAGAATGGAGGAGTTAAAGCACTTAAATATACGTCTTATATACCTTCGACATGTTACATATAGTATATAAATACTTCTTCAGGGTCTTACGCTTTAATTAGCACGTACCAAGTGCAAGGTGGCCACTCTGTTCATATATTTGAGAAAGAATTCCATGTTTTGGCATTATTAACGGGTGAGTAAAAGTATCACGCAAATGGAATGAAACAATCATTATTTCACAACTCAGGATTCACTTCAATTGAATCGGTCATTCAAGGAACCTCACATCCACTAAGACCTTGTTTTGAGTAATCAACAATAAACTGTCTACGCTGAACAATGGGAATATTTTAATGCTCAAGTACGTCGATTGTAAATTATATGTACCCACTTCTCTGTGATAATGAAATTTGTGATTTTATTTCCGTTCACATGGCGCATAGGCCACTTTAAATTCGGTTTGCATGTGGGGTTTCTCAAAGTACCGAGAAAAATAATCCAAGAATTTCTGTTAGATAATTTATTGTTATTTTCAAGGTAACAATCGAGAAAATATTAATATAGGTGTCATACAAGCTATAAGCCAGGTTAGTATTGCAAAGTTTCTATCTAACAAATATGTTCAGTATAGATTCAATTCTTGAGAGCGGAATAGCAAAATAAAAATACATTCACATGTTGGAGTCAGCATGAGGAGTATCTTTAGGTCCCCTTCGTTCCTTACTCCATGATATTTACATAATCATCCATGTCAACAGTGCGCTAGTGTGAGATTTTTCAGAGAATTCCATCAATTTCTTTCTCCAGAGTACTAAAGCGTGTGGGTTTTCTTGTATCCATTCTCATATATACATGGGAACGCAACCAACCCGGTATGGAATATATTTTCAAAGGGTCACAACTAACTTGGTTGTAGTGACAATGTTGAAAGAATGAGATGCAACTCCTCCAATAAACTATTTGCAATGACAGCACCAGGATTCTAAGAGGAATACCGTAAATAAACCGCATAAATTAGCTATCAATTACTTTAATAATATTAAAGCTATAAGAACCTTACTGCTATGGCTTAAATCTGCAGGGCATAGATAGAATATAAAATACTACCCTGCCAGGGAATTGTTACCACTCGACGTGGAACGGAGCAATTGTGTATACATTACGTCAGCTCGCCACGTTATGGCTGCCACGGTAGGTGCGGGCCAAGAGGAAGAACGCATGTACAGTCATACAATGAGAACCCACCGCACAGCGGACGACCCAGCACGGAACATACTCACACACGACATGCGATGAGGTTTCGCTGGCGACGATTGCGCGTCTATCGCAGGCGTGTGGCTGGACGGAGTTCATTAGTTCCGATAACTGATCAGTGGCAACAATTCGCTGATTCTTTACTAGTATCTACAAAACAATCAATTCTATCAACAGCAACAGTGCCGTTATTTATAATATTTCATTGACTGATCAGGAGGCTCTGGAAAAACACTCGTGTACCAAGAGCTCCTTAATACTGTATTTGCTTCGGTCATAATATATCAGTCATTCCTGTTGCTTTGCGCGAATCGCAACCAAAGGGGCACTCTGTTCACAGTAGATTTAAACTGGCACTAAATCTCAGTGGTGCCTTTACATCCTCAGTGAAAGAAAATCGGAAGCACAGCTTATGAAGTCTGCGTGACTGGTCCTATGAGATGAGGCTCCTATGGCCCTGAGTGCGGTCCACAATCTACTTCAAGATACGGCATTATGAACACCCGGCACGCGCTCTTTGCGGGGGTGGGAGGGTGAAGTAGTAGTTCTAGTGGTTATTTTTATCAGGTACACCCAGTTGTGCCTCTATCATAAACTCCTAGAAATGTTCTACCATATAAACTTCCTTTAAGTTTCTTCAGCACACACGACGAAGTATTTGCAATTCAGTTGTCTCTTGCATTCATCTTTGCCAATATGGATCGGTAATAGTTTATTGCGTTTTTCTGTTACCTCCTTGACAAACTGGTATCCTCCACAGTTACAGCCTCCGTACGTGGAACTCTAGTGATGATTAGTGGAACAAACTGCATGCTTATCAGATTACTCGGTCGATATAAGCTACGGAAATCTTAAAACACACGTGATTGATTGTAAAACAGCGTGTCTTGATTTAGGTTGAAGAGATACAGTAATTTGGAAGATGTATTTGTAGATTCATTTCTGAGGAGAAAGACGGCAGAAATGGATTCAAGAATAAGCCTGAACTATATTTAGTATATTTTATGTTCTTCCTCTTCAATTGAAACTTGAAACTGTAACTGCAATCAACGTGAAATTTCGAATGGTGATAGGGGCCACTATGGTAAGCTTCCGTATGTAACTTTCAAAAACCTGATGAGCGCAAAACAAACTGTGTAGCCTTGCATATTTCAAATATTTAAATAGAATTTCCTCTTAGAGTATTCATCCGAACGCAGTAAAATTTGGCATGATAAATCTTAAAAGTTAAATATGTTGATGTCTAATATAATCCAGTTTTTATGAGAAATTAAAGACTGCGGAAGTGCGTATTTTACAAACATGTTATTTTGTATCTTATTCAAGCGAACAAAGTGAGACTAAGTAAACTGAACCACTACTATAACATAGATCTACTGGTTCGTACATCGATGGCAGATAAATGAACGATCCAACATGGCAGTCTCGCGAAATACTTACTTGTTCCCAATATCTCTGAAATGGTCACAGCAATCAAATTGAAATTTTGTATGGTAATATCTAGTCCATATAAATGACTTTCAAAGGCCTGCTAACCTCAAAAACAACATGGCAGATACTCGAATCTCAAATATTTTTAAATAATTTTCTGGAGATATAACCATCCAAGTGCAGTGAAACTTGACAAAGCGAATCCTTATTTTAGAGATTAATGTATTGGCATCGGTTCTCAATATCTCCGAAACTTTTTAAGCAACCATCGGAAATTGTATATGGAACTAGGCAGCCGCTTTCACCTGCCTCGTTTGTGACGTAGGAGGAGCTTTCCACGTTCAGTGCTTTCCTTGTGAGCCAGTGCAATGGTGACTGTTCGAGTATACAGAGTTGCATGCCGCCTCATTAAAGTTAATATTATTTCTAACGAAAATGTCAACAGAATGGGCATCTGACAAAACCACCTTTCAAAATAAAAAAGATTTGTGTCATTTTTATGCCAATTTTCCTCAACTACGTTTTCCTTGTTTGCATAAGCTAGCTGCTCGAATACTATGCGTGTTTGGGTCAACCTACGTGTGTGAACAGTTGCTTTCCTTAATAATTATGACCAAATCCAGCCACAGAAGTCTACTATCGGATCACAATTTGAGGAGTGCGCTTCGATTGTAAATAATTCAAAATCTGACTCCGAATATTGAAAACCTAGTAAGGAGTAAAACGATTAGGAAGTCCTGGAAGAACAGTGTTGGTGATCAACAAACATAAAATCATTATTTGTCCCATTTGTGACTGAAATAGTATTGTGTGAAAAATCGAACAGTTCCGGTACTGTTGTGTTAATTCTAATGCCTTAAAAAAAAGATAACGACACGTATGAAGCTGCATGTGAAAACTGTATTTCCCCGTGCAGTATTATTATTTTTATTATTTCACCACTGGGGGGTCAGGGGAGTGTGTAGGAGGAGAAACATTCGAGAAGATTCAGGAAAGATGGTGAAAACAGGACGACGTGAGGAAGACATCCACATCCCTTTACTCCCTAACTTACCCACCATATGGACTTCTCCCTACCTGGACAGACGTACTGGGTCACTGCTACCTTTTCTTCAGAGATCCACGATGTGGATTTGCTGGAGCGCCAATCCTGAAAAAGATTTTAGAGCCCCAGGAAGGAATGCGGGGACCAGGAAGACACTCATAAAATCTGCAACTGGTACCCCCCTTGCCCTGACTAGGCTAGCCAAAGAATAGCAACACGGATGGATTTATAGTAATAAGGATATATTTCAACTGGCACTAGCGTTTGCTTTATATGAATAAAAACACGATAGTAAGGTGTGCTTCTACTTAAGAAATCAAAACGCAAATTAATGAATCGAGGCCTGTACCTAATTTACCTAGGATCTCGCTAGACCGTTAATCTTGAGATCATGAGCCACGGGACCTCCTTTTTACGTGGAATCCGAACCACAGGACATGGCATTTCACTTTGAAAATAACGAGAATAATAAAATCACTACCTATGTGAGGACACCGAAAACAATAGATATAAACGACGTGACAAATGGATCACAAATCCATGAAACAATTTACGTTACTTGGGACAAAGATTGCCAGCACTAAAGAATATGTTGGTAAAGTATTACCTTCTTCTCGGAATAATATGCAATTAATAATTTATTAACACAAATGTAAACATTTCCACCAAATGTTTATAAGAGCACGGCCTCCATAAAAGGTAGCCTACGTGTTATCTTATTCACTAACAACCATGAACACACCGACGTCATTCCCAAATAATCATGTCGAAAGCAATTGAAGGCAGGAAAAACAAATGAAAGTCTATTTGGTGTCCGTCTACGAACAATATAGCTTCCCAAAAATATTTCTAACAACATTAAATTAAGAACAAAGCCTAGCGAGACAGGGAAGCGTTTACAACACTAAAGAAATAATCGAATTAAAATAAATAAGGGGAAGAAACGTAACAATTAATAATAATACAAATTCTTGGATCGGCAAGGGTGGGGTAGACAGGGCTCCTTAGCCACAGTGAAGGCAACCTGTCTAGGGGTGACAACCCCGAATAATAAGCCTCTCAAGCTAACAACTTGAGCAGTACCTTGGACAGTGACTCGTCGCTGCCCCATGAAGAATGATCTTCAACTGAGCATGGAGGAAAATTTCGCTAAATGCACTACCCCAGGTGGTAACCAATCCACCGTTGCCCATGGCAACGTTAGCGGACCTTCGGATTCTGGGGAGTCCGCACTAACATGCTTTAAGGATGAGTCGGAGCATCCTGAAATTCCTGGACGTAAACTCAGATCAAGACGGAAAAGTTTCTTCGCAACATTTAACGCCAATTCACTGCTCAAAGTGGGTAAACTGAAACATCTGACAGACTCACTAACACGACATAACATAGTACTGACAGCAGTACAGGAAACCAGATTCACTGATGACCATGCCCTTGAATCCCAAGGGTACAGAATCCTCAAAGGAAAAGTCGGTCAGCGAGTAATGAAGAACGTACCCCACTTAGGTACAGGATTTATAATCAGCCATAAGATACTGGATTCAGTCATCGACTTTAGTTCTTCAAGCAGTCGTGTATCTATCCTCTCTCTCAAATGTGCTAACAAGGGCTACACTTTAGTCAATGTACACGCCCCAACCAACCAGGACAACAAGCGCAACCCAGACAGAACTGACAAATTCTGGGAAGACCTAGAAGATATTCTCTCTAAAATCCCAGACCGACATACCACCATACTGCTTGGTGACTTCAATGCCCAGTTAGGAAGGGAGAAAAAATACAGAAACATAGTGGGCAACTATCCAGCGCATAAACGAACTAATCGCAATGGAGAACGATTGGTGGAACTGTGCAGGGCTTTCGACTTGGTTATGAAGTCTACAGCATTTAAACATCTGCCAAGAAAGCAAAAGACTTGGATCTCTCCTAACATCAACCTGGGTGAATTCCAGATAGATCATGTGGCCATCTCAAGAAAATCCCAAAAGGAAATACAAAACGTGAAGGTATTAAGAAGCGCCAATCTGGACTCAGACCACTACCTCTCAAAGATCAAACTGCGACTCCAACCTAGAAACAATAGATTACACAGAACCTCCAAGATGGTCAGATTTGATATAGAGCGACTTAAGAACAATCAAGAAGTCAGTCGAAGACTGAACAGTGCAGATCTTAACAACTGGGACCAACTGAAAGAAGCTCTTGTCAAGACGGCTAGTGAACTTGCTCCCCTCACTAGAAGAAAGAAACATCCGTGGTGGACTGAAGACTGTGACAACACAATAGCTCAAAGACAGACAGCCTGGATGAAATGGAACTCTAAAAAGACTAAGGAAAATTGGGAGAACTACTTGGAACAAAGGAAGCTTACAACCAAGATAATCCGAGGAACCAAACGGGCCTTCACACGCAACCAACTAACCCAAATCGAAGAGAACTTCGCTAAAAATAACACCAGAGACTTTTACAAAACATTCAAGCAGTCACTCGGAAAATACACTCCACCAAGTCTCCACTTCAAAGACTCACAGGGCAAACTGACTTTTAACGACAAGGACAACTGTCGCCTCTTAGCTCAGTACTTTAAGAACTTGCTCAACTGTGTTCCACCCAGCGAAGACTTTGACTACATACAAACAACACCAAACCCGGACTCGCTGCCTCCTTCACTGGACGAAGTTCGTGAAATCATTCAACTTCTTAAGAACAACAAGGCAGCTGGAGAGGACTCCATTGTTGGTGAACTCTGGAAATGTGCTGGAAGCAATGCTGTGTGCAAACTCACCGAGATCATACAGAACATCTGGGAAACAGAGAAATTACCACCTGACTGGACCTCAGCTCTGATCCATCCCCTCCACAAGAAAGGAGATTTTACTGACCTAAACAACTACCGTGGGATTTCTCTCGTCCCGGTAACATACAAGATTTTCTCCAAGGCATTACTAACACGGGCAGAAAGTCAACTGGACAGTCAACTCGGAGAATATCAGGGAGGCTTCAGGAAGGGCCGATCCTGTGCTGAACAGATCCTCAACCTGAAAACTGTACTTGCATACTCCAAATTGAGAAACCGCAAGGTGGTTGTCACCTTTGTTGATTTTAGGAAGGCCTACGACTCTGTTGATAGGGAAACACTTAATAGAATTCTCCAAGAACTAGGGTTAGACAACAAAACCCGCAAACTCATTCTAGAAACCTTGACCAATACCCATTCCAAGGTTAAATTTAGAGGCGAGGTCTCAGCAAGCTTCGAGATAAAAACAGGGGTGAGACAAGGGGATGGACTTTCTCCACTTCTTTTCAACTGTGTCCTTGAAAAGGTTGTGAGAGAATGGCGCAAGGAACTGACCAATATGGGTGTCCAGAGTGGGATATACCTGGGGCGTAGGAAGGAAGGACTGGTTGTAGATTGCCTGGCCTTTGCTGACGACATGGCACTTATTGCCGATTCTCTGGATACAGCAACAATGCAGGTCAATTGCCTCAGAAGACAGGCAGCCAAAGTGGGTCTTCAAGTGTCGCTGGAAAAAACAGAATTCTTCACCAACATCAAAGAAGCTAACAGAGAGATGCTACTAGAACAGGGAAAAATCAAGAGGATTGAGAAATTTAAGTATCTCGGCGAATGGATTGAACCCAACTTATCAGAAAGAGCATCATTATCCATGAGAGTCAACAAGCTGGAACTGGCTTATCGACTGACAAAGAACATCTACAACAAGAAATGCCTGTCACGCAACCTGAAACTGAAGCACTACACCTCAGTCATACGACCAGAAGCCCTGTATGCCATGGAGTGTCTCTCATTGAACCGAAGTGGTCTGATGGAGAAAATGGAAGTCAGAGAGAGGAGAATTCTCAGGAAGATCCTAGGTCCGGTAAAGGAAGATGAGGAATACCGTAGGCGGCACAATTCCGAGCTCTACGAACATATAGAAAGGCTCTCTGACTGTGCTAGGAAAAGGAGAGTAGCATTCTATGGTCATGTGGCAAGATTGCCTCCCAAAAGACTGACCAATAGGCTGTTCACTTTCTGGCAGAACAAGAAGGTTCGTACCACTTGGCTGACAGAAACTGAGAAAGACATTAATGAACTGGGAATATCTGATCTTCAAGACAGGCAATCTGTGAGACATGCCCTGAAGGAAGTCCATGGATTTCAGGAAAAATCCCGGAAGAAAGGTACCCCTTGGACAGATGAAAGGAAGGAGTTACACCGGCAGAAAATGCGACAACACTGGGCAAAGATCAAAGCTCAACAGTTGAACAAGCGTGGTCCAAAGTAGGCCCATTCGAAACAAGAAGAAGAAATACAATAAGAGTGTCCTGGATTTAAAGAACAAATAAAATGTACGATAAGGAAAATTAACAAAGTGAAATATAGGCCTATATCATTGCAAAATAAACCATTTACATATCGAGCGCCGCCATTACAGTTTAAAAGGCTCGACACTCACTAGTCAAACACAAAGCAATTATTAAATAATCATTGCAAGAAAATACAAGAGAAAAACAATTAGACGTACCTTATTTTATATAATCCAGGGACACTAGAAGATGAAACAAATTTACCCTCTAGGGGTTATAATATATAAAAACAAACACACTTGCTTCTCCTTCGTTTACATTGGCGACCACAACCAGTTGAATGCTTTTTCATACATTACGTTTATACAAGCTCCAGCTGTATATCCTTCCGAACGATCACACATCTCGGTTATCTCCCTTTTCAATGCTTCATAATTTACGAACATCAGATATCTTCTTAAACAAAGCCCTCCCTGATGAGGGAAATAACCCCCATCAGGGAGGCGTTTCAAAACTGGACCTCCTTAGCCAAGCATCAATGTAAGATCTCTTCTAGCCAATATGACTGGCAGACAAATGACGAACGAATGTGCACTCGGCACCAATTTTAAAAAATGTTCAATTCGAAAACATGCCGCGTTTGGTAAAAATGCACAATAGAAGTGGAGCACACTACACCACGACACACAGTTACGCGGGCAATAAGGTCTTTTTCAACTGTTAGTTTTTACGTCACATTTAGTTTTTCAAGTCCAAAGCACTCCACACAATCACTCTCATTGACAAAGCATGACGGTACAGGTTCGCTTAACAAGCGCAGTGCCACCTGTTAGCCACACGAAGAAGCAGAACGGACAAATCACTGACACAGCTCACAGTTTGAAATACCAAGAATATACTTAGGGCATAAAATACCTTCATGTAACATGTCATGAGCCGCAATCACGGCTCAATTATTATTGTTATTATATATATAATTCGATGAGGCCATCTAGGAACACGTTAAGTCTTGCTACACTTGGCAATTTGTTTCGCTTTCCTCTGAGCCCAGGATTCCCTCATTCTCTGTGAGTGAGCCATTATGCGTTCCGCTGTACAGGTGGTACCTTGTCTTCTTTTCGGGTTCGGAGTCTCGTCTCGGGTTAGCCCAATAGTCAGTATCTTTTATCATTTTAAATGATATAGTTGACTTCGTCGCTACGTTACGGCAACGTCACGAAATGTACCGAGAATGCACTGAGGTGTGTGCCGTCATAGTAGGCCTACGATGTAGCAGCCGAGTACCAAGAAGGCAGTGCGAGAACAGAGTTTCATGAAGGCAATGCGAGAACAAAGTTTCAATAAGGCAGTGCGAGAACAATCAAGTAGGCAGAGAAGAAACAAAATAGAATCTTGAAACTCTGTTCTAGCACTGCCTTCTTGGTACTCAGCTACTAGCAATTAAAATGATATGAAGTAGGCCTACAGTCTTTCAGACTGTCTATTTTTTGCGGAAGAGATCTTTATTGAAGGCGTCGTCGGGTTTTAGATGCAGCATTTTGAGGTAGTCTTTGGTATTCATAAACCAGGGCATTGTGTTTTTATTATTATTATTATAATAACAATAATAATAATAATAATAATAATAATAATAATAATAATAATTATTATTATTATTATTATTATTATTATTCTGTATGTGTGTTTAGAAGGAGATTTTTCAACAAATGTTTACTTGTATATTATTATTTGTCATTAAACAAATGGTCATTGCACGTATGATCTGCCTGTGTATAATAGCATAACAACATTCATTGTTCAATTAAAATATTTTTTATTAAAGTAATAAATATATTATTAATAAGCAATATGTGTTTAAACCCTATAGATTAACAGAGCAAAATATACCTTTTATACTGTTCAAGTATTACTATAATACACACATCAAAAAAAGTTTTGCATCACCTTGGTTCCCAGATCTCCGGCATATAGACGTTGACTGTGTATATTGTATCCAAGATACAGTCCCTTTGACTGTTCATAGATGTCACTAAAACTGCTCAAAGATGTAAACAACCATGCATGAGCAGGGCCTATTAGACGGAGGGGGTACGACAGCCGATCAGTTCCAGTCATTCCACCAGGACGAAGGTACGCTGCTCATGTTGTCTGTAGTTCTACCATGCCTAGAAGGTCAATACCGCAGTTCGATCGCGTCCGCATTGTTACTTTGTGTCAAGAAGGGCTCTCAACAAGGGAAGTTTCCAGGCGTCTCAGAGTGAACCAAAGCGATGTTGTTCGGACATGGAGGAGGTACAGAGATACAGGAACTGTCGATGACAGGCCTCGCTCAGGCCGCCCAAGGGCTACTACTGTAGTGGATGACCGCTACTTACGGATTGCCGCTCGGAGGAACCCTGACAGCAATGCCACCATGTTGAATAATGCGTTTCGTTCAGCCACAGGACGTCGTGTTTCAACTCAAACTGTGCGCAATAGGCTGCATGATGCGCAACTTCACTCCCGACGTCCATGGCGAGGTCCAGCTTTGCAACCCCGACACCATGCAGCGCGGTACAGATGGGCCCAACAACATGCTGAATGGACCCCACGGAATTGGCATCACGTTCTCTTCACCGATGAGTGTCGCATATGCCTTCAACCAGACAATCGTCGGAGACGTGTTTGGAGGCACCCTGGTCAGGCTGAACGTCTTAGACACACTGTCCAGCGAGTGCAGCAAGGTGGTGGTTCCCTGATGTTTTGGGGTGGCATTATGTGGGGCCGACGTACGCCACTGGTGGTCATGGAAGGCTCCGAAACGGCTTTACGATACCTGAATGACATCCTCCGACCCATAGTGCAACCATATCGGCAGAATATTGGAGAGGCATTTGTCTTCATGGACGACAATTCTCGACCTCATCGTGCACATCTTGTGAATGCGTTCCTTCAAGATAACGACATCGCTCGACTACAGTGGCCAGCATGTTCGCCAGACATGAACCCTATCGAACATGCCTGGGATATGTTGAAAAGGGCTGTTTATGGACGTCTTGACCCACCAACCACTCTGAGAGATTTACGCCGAATTGTCGTTGAGGAGTGGGACAATTTGGACCAACAGTGTCTTGATGAACTTGTGGATAGTATGCCACGGCGAATACAGGCATGCATCAATGCAAGAGGACGTGCTACTGGGTATTAGAGGTAGTGGTGTGTACTGCAATCTGGACCACAAATGCTGAACGTCTAGCTGTATGATGGTACAACATGCAATGTGTGGGTCTCATGAGCAATAAAACGAGCTGAAATGTTGTTTGTGTTGATCTCTATTCCCTTTGTATTTAACGGTTCCGGAACTCTTGGAACCGAGGTGATGCAAAACTTTTTTTGATGTGTGTATAAAGAGTACTGTGCACGCATAGTTGAGTGGAGTCCCCCACTGCTAGACATGTTTGCCCTCCCTTCCATCACCCCTACATTCCTCTTTTCAAGTTCCGGTAGAGAAACGGAGCACTGATTCTCCGGCCGGTGACGTCACAGAGCACTGTGCTTGCAGGAGACTGGTATTAGCGAACTATTTAGTAAGTTCGCGCACGTGACTTTCAAGAACATAATAAACTCAGAAGCAAAATAGTTGCCACGAGAAAATTAAATATGGCAATAGCTCAAAATTTTAAAACCCTAATTTTAGCCCATATTCATCACATGAAAAATTAGGCTTATTAGATGAACTTCTGTCCGTGTATGTATGTGTGTGATCTGTGTGTGTCCCAGTAATCTATACTTAATATAATAAAGCTGAAGAGTTTGTGTGTTTGTGTGTTTAAACGCGCTAATCTCTGGAACTACCGGTCCGATTCAAAAAATTCTTTTTGTATATGATAGCTTGATTCAAGAGGAATAGTTTAGGCTATGTTAAATTTCGGACAGACACTCCATTCCCCGCATTTAGGCCCTTTTGCACAAGTCTACACCGTTCCACCGATCTAATAACTTGACGGACATATTGTCGCTAGGCGACAACGAGTAGCACTGTATCATGATAGTCAACGCCGCACCATTGATGGACAGGTTGTCACTAGGCAACAACGATTTACTCTGTATTGTACCCATGTGAGTAATCTCGATGGTAAATATGCAGCTGCCTCCAGCTAGCATCAGGTCTCAGGCATGTACCGTCTCCCCAAATGAGCAGTGCATATTTTGGATTTGAGGCTATAAGGTATCAACTCTACAATGATAAGGCACAACTCTATTCTAAAACTTTAATTCAGTAAATAAAATCATGGCTTCAAACACAAAACAATCCCAAAACCATAAAAACAAAGCAAACAAAAATTTACTTCCACAATCCACAAATAAACAAAAATGAAATCATAATAAAATCATATTAAACCATAAAGCTGTACCCTTATGTGAACTTCATAAAGATATTCTGGTGCGCTGATGCACCTACGACTTCAATACAAACTGTACATTAAGATAACAGTCATACAATGTGACTTCTTTAATATCACAAATTAATTATTCCTTAAACCTCTTGGTTTTAACGATTATGTGTGCCGTGCGTGTTTTGATTTTTCTCTTCTCACCAAACAAATGCTTTCATGCATTACCTATTCGGACGTTGCACCGCAATCAACGTGCAACTCCATAATTATGTAATCTACCCCTCCACTTCCTCTATTTATATGGTTCCACTGCATGCTGTCTGTGATTCCTACATAAAACGTTACGTTATAGCTTGTGTCGGATGGTACAATTAGATTACCTTGCTCTCGTGGCGATTGGCATCTGGTAACCAACTTCATAACTTGGTTTCAGTGACAGTACAAATACATCGTCTAACTATTCGTCAGATAGCTAAAATAATGAACCATCAGGATGATCTATAATTATCCATGTGTTCCTAAACCACATGGCTACATTACTCAACATAACAATCTTTCATTATATGTCATTTACCAGGGTCTAAAATCTGTTCCTTTCAACTTGCCTTGACGGTTCGAGTGCCCGCCTACAGACCCTCGGCTAGAGGAGTCAGCACACAATAGAAAGTGGGATGGGTGTTCCACCAATTACCTCGACCCTCCTTAAAGGTTTGAATGCTTTCCTTTCTAAGCAGTAAAGATTTACAAGACAAATACTGTTGTCTGACCGACACACATATCCCAAAGGATCTTAATTGACTATTATGCAAACAGGTATTGAATGAGCTTTTATAATTACTCCTACGCAGAGGATATAATAATTACTGGCCTCACACGGGTCCATTCAACATGAAGGTTCGGGGTTCGTAATGCATTAGTCTAACGGGTAACCGATGTCTCAAGTAAAATATAGGCGCTCGCTGCAGCTGTCGCCATGAGTTTCGCTACCACGAGCGGAAATAACTCATCAATAAGTTCTCGGGAGACCATAGAGTTTCGAGGTGTCCTCGTTTTCCTCGTCTCTATCACAGGATTCCAACCCGGAACACTTTCATATCCTTCCTCAGAGCTAGGGTGCACACTACAACTCTGGCATAAATTATATCTCCACTTATGCCCATGACATAGGAGATTTCATACGTAGAATAGACCACCTGGCCCCTTACTCAATGCTACGACCTCCGACCTATATTATTAAGAGAAATCTATCAATTACTCTACAAGCTTCTCACATAAGCTGCAAATTCAATTCACTAAAAGCTCTTTCATGCCTGGCATCATTACTGAATATATGCAATATTCTGATATAAAACTTCTTTCCTTAATTACTGTAATGTAATCTTACTGTATCATCTTACTGCTTAGATTGATAAGTCTTGCAATTAGCGTAACTAATTCTCGCTTACAACATTTAGTTGTTTCCTGGTGTGTTCATTCATACTTTTAATATTCATTATTATTATTACCATTAATCTCACTGACATAAATGACCAAAATCATTCTTTATTATTCTTATTAATCTCACTGACATAAATGACCAAAATCATTACTTTATTATATTCTCACATAAAATTACCAAAAATCCGACATAGCTAAACGTCTTAAAAACTCGAACAATAGTGCTCGTCACATTTACATAACTGATTGCCATTCTTAAATCATAGTGGGAATAATTACTCCACTTAATGATGCAAATTAACATCTCAACTCTATAAAAATCAACACAATAATGATTAAACATGGAGGATCTCCCTCCTAAACTGATTTTTACTGGCATCTTTAAGGAAATCACAGCATGCAGTGCCCATATTTCTACATAATCATAACTTGTGGGGTACTTACATCTCTATAGGCGTCTATGGTGGCTCCGACCAATCATATTTCTCCATGTCGCCCGCCATTAGCAGTTTTAACGCGACATATTCATCTTGAATACACACATTTTATAACACATAATTTTCATCAACAACACGGCACGTTGCATAACTCTCAGGAAGCTATCGCTCCCACACATGTGAAACACTTATCTAATCACTACTTTAAAGGATATTTTACATATGCTGTACACTTAACACACGTCACTTTATACACTTTTCAATGCTGAAATTCCCTAGCAAGGATCGAAATTGCAGGTGTCGACGGCATCTCCCGTGCTCCTATCAACTCCTGATTGAAAGTCTGGTTTACCTGCTCTCGGAATTCATCAACAGTTTTTATTATTCTTACTCCTACAGTAAGCGTCCTGCGTTGCATAAATATGCTAGCTCCCGTCCTGAGTGTTATCATCTGGTACTCTCATGACATTACCAAACGCTTCGTAGAGCTTCATTAGCGCATTCCATCGTAATTACACATATACGATCAGTCAATACTTTACCCATTGCGCTTAACATTGTCCAATACTTTACACAAATAATTATTTACAAGAGTTCTGCCATTAGCCTACACGGTGCTTCGTAACTGAACACGGCATAGTTCGTACTGCTGATTATGCCTATAGCACGACTATTATTCATAAAAAGCTTATAAAATGCTTCATTTACATGTACCAGTCTTTGTTTGGCGTCTATTATGAGTAGAACCGCCATGCGTTCTGCCTTGACGAACTTGCTTCAAACTGGCTGTAACTGACTGAAGTTTCACTCGAAGACTGCTCATAACTTACTTGAAGACTGCTGTAGACTGCTTACATACTGTCTCGTACTGCTGCATATTGACTGCAACTTACTGCAATTGTGCTACAACTGGGTAACTTCTAACGTCGTGAAGACTGCGTAAGACTGCTACTTGCTCGACTGTAACTGGCTGTAACTGGGTGTAAACTTCACGTGAACTGCGCGTAGACTGAGCTTGAACTGAGAGAGACTGAGCTGAGACTGAGCGCTCCTCCAAGGGTCTACTCCCTTATATCGGATTCCCACGAAAAGTAGGGCGAAATCTTCCCGCGTAATCTTGGCTCCTCTCACAGCGTGATTCTGGTCTCCAAACCATGATCATCGGGTTCCTCTCTCTTCACATATCCCAAAACTATCTGCGTGCAAAGGAATCGCTCGTCCAATTAATTAATATTAATTCCTTTCTCCATAGCGTGGGACGCTATCTTACGGGTATTCCCCGGCAACATTCTCAAATCTATCCGCCAACAATGGTAGTTTTACAGTCCTTCCGCACTTCGTTAAATATGCGTCAATTTCGCAGGTAAAAGGCTCTAAAATTAGCCTCCTGCCAAAAGATTCACCTGTGGGCAACTCTCATCTCAATTCGTTACTCCAATCACGAGTAATCAATGATTTTCCTGGGCATCTCTCCTCCCCCTACTCAAATCTATTCTCCGTCGGGGAATAACTGGGTCATTATTCAGGCCTCCACCCTGCTCCAGACGACAGAATGGGGTCACAGAGATGGACATGGCTCCACTGGGGCCCTCCCACAATCCTGGGCTAATTTGTAAAATGTCAACTCTGTCCTCTCCGTGCTTCAAGCCTCGTATAGCCTACACCAAGTAGTCTAATAATGCTGTAATCTGCTCATTTTTCCCTGCATTATTTTAATAAATAATGTCATTGCACCAAAATCACACCAGTGATTAAATATACACTTCTTTCGAGGGGTTTTTACCATGAAACTGCCTCTACAGATCTCTGGTTCGTTCCCTGGTGGAACCTTTACACTGAGATCACAGTCTCTGAGAACCACGTTCTATTCCAGTCAGCATAACCTCCTCGGGTTCAGTATCAAGATAGTCCGGTAAAATTTGCTAAAGGACACGGGAAAACTGACCGATTGACTTATCAAGGATTGTATTGGACAGTAGTATTCTCTATGCTATCGTATGCACAGTTAATATTTCATTTTCGGGGCTTGGAAGGAAGGAAGGAAGATTGTAGTTTTACGTACATCGTGGTCATGTTGCCCCGTGTACATGGGTGTGTGTGTATAGGATTTATGTGTTAACCTGAATTATTGTGATTGTTGCACTAGCATGTGTAATCTCTTATATAAAACGAAGTGTCCTGACTGACTGACTGACTGATTCACTGACTCATCATCGCCCAGCCAAAACTATTAAAGTTAGAAACATGAAATTTTGGTGATATGTTCGTTGTAAGACGAAAACGCCCACTAAGGAAGGATTTTTGGATATTCAGGTTCTAAAAGGGGTGTTAAGGGGGTAGACCTGCATTTCATTGAAAAACAATATCTCCCGATTGGTTTCATTGGGAGATATGATACCCGGCATATACACTTATCATTAAAAATAAAAAGACACATGTCTGAGGGTTTTTCGATGTGGTGTATATTAAGAGGTGAAAGGGGGTGAAAACTGGTGGTTGAAGGATTCCTAACAGAGCGTGTATCTCTTAAACGACATAAGCGAGGAGTTTGAAACTCAGCGGAAAAAATCAGCTTAAAAATGAGTAAATAGGTGTTCGACCGTTTTTTCATAAATCCAATTTAAGGGGCCCATGGGCAGGGTTGAAATTCTGGGGAGAAAAAACAGGAAAGAAAGTGTCCTAACTGATTGACTGACTCACCCACTCATCAAACTCAGGGGGAAAAACTGCTAAAATAAGTAAATAGGTGTTAGACAGCTTTTCTTGTCATAAATCGAATTTAAGGGGTTCATGGGGAAGGGTGAAATTCTGAAAAATAAATTAAAGAAAATGTCCTGACTCAGTCAGTCACTCATCATCGCCCAGCCAAAATTATTGAAGTTAGAAACATGACAATTTGGAGATATGTGCGTTGTATGTCAAAAATGTCCACTATGGAAGGATTTTTGGATATTCAGGTTCTAAAGGGGTCTTAAGGGGCTTAAGCCTGCATTTCATTGAATAACAATATCTCACGAGTGGTTTCATTTGTGGATGTGATACTCGGCATATAAACTAATCATTAAAAATAAGCTGACATGTGTCTAAGGGTTTTTCGATGTGGTGAATATTATAAGGTGAAAGGGGGTAAAAAGTGGGGGTTGAAGGATTCCTAACGGAGCGGGCATATCTTAAGCGATATAGGCGAGAAGTTTCAGACTCTGCGGAAAAAATCAGCTTAAAAATAAGTAAATAGGTGTTCGACCGTTGTTTCATAAATTCGATTTAAGGGGGCCAATGGGGTGGGGTGAAATTCTGGAGAAAACACAAAGGAGAGAAAGTGTCCTAACTGACTGACTGACTCACTCACTCATCAAACTCAGGGGGAAAAGACAGCTTAAAAATTAGTTAATAGGTGTTCGAGCGTTTTTTCATAAATCCAATTTAAGGGGCCCATGGGGAGGGGTGAAATTCTGAAAAAAATAAAATGAAAGAAAATGTCCTGACTCACTCACTCACTCACTCACTCACCCTTCCTATTGAAGTTGAAAGCATGACATTTTGGGAATATGTTCGCTGTATGTCGAAGGAAGGTTTTTTTGTTTATTCGGGTTCTAAAGAGGTGATAAGGGGGTAAACGTGCATTTCAATGAATAACAATATCTCATGAGTTGTTTCATTTGGGGATGTGATATTGCGCATATAAACTAATCATTAAAAATAAGCAGACATATGTCTAAGTGTTTATCGATGTGGTGTATAGTATGAGCTGAAAGGGGTGAAAATTGGGGGTTGAAGGATTCTTAACGGAGCTTGTATCTTTTAAACGACATAGGTGAGAAGTTGGAAATTCAGCGGAAAAAAAATCAGCTTAAAATATAAGTAATAGGTGTTCGACCGTTTTTTTTTTTCATAAATCCAATTTAAGGGGCCCATGGGGAGGGGTGAAATTCTGAAAAAATACAGGAAAGAAAGTGTCCTAACTGATTGACTCACTCACTCATCAAACTCAGGGGGGAAAACAGCTTGAAAATAAGTAAATAGGTGTACGACCGTTTTTTACATAAATCCAATTTAAGGGGTTCATGGGAGGGGTGAAATTCTGAAAAATGAATGATCACCCAGCCAAAATTATTGAGGTTAGAAACATGACATTTTGGGGTTATGTTCGTTGTATGTCGAAAACGTCCACTAAGGAAGGATTGTTGGATATTCAGGTTCTAAAGGGGTGTTAAGGGGGTAGACTTGCATTTCATTGAATAACAATATCTCCCGATTGGTTTCATTGGGGGATGTGATACTCGGCATATAAACTCATCATTAAGAATAAGAAGACACGTGTCTGAGAGTTTTTCGATGTGGTGTATATTATGAGGTGGAAGGGGTGAAAAGTGGGGTTTGAAGGATTCCTAACGGAGCAAGTATCTCTTAAACGACATAGGCGAGGAGTATGAAACTCAGAGGAAAACAATCAGCTTAAAAATAAATAAATAAATAAATAAATATATAGGTGTTCGACAGTTTTTTTCATAAATCCAATTTAAGGGACTCATGGGGAGGGGTGAAATTCTGGAATAAAAACGTCCACTAAGGAAGGTTTTTTGGATATTCACTCTCATCGACCAACCAAAACTATTAAAGTTAGAAGAATGACATTTTGGGGATATGTTTGTTGTGTGTCGAAAACGTCTACTACGGAGGGATTTTTGGATATTCAGGTTTTAAAGGGGTGTTAACGGGGTCAAACCTGCATTTAATTGAATAACAATATGATACGACTATGACGCGAGCGAAGCCGCGGGTACCTACTAGTAAAATCTATACAACTGAAGTGATTTATTTTCAAAAATTCATATTGGTGGCAGCTTGAAGTGTTATAAACCTATTAGTATTGCTCGTATTCTATTCAAACGATCGAATTGACGTTGTATCATAAACCACATAATAATATTTATTTACTGGTATATAACTCTGTGGCTTACATTTCAACCAATTATACATGGCGGCCATATGAAATATCTTACCAGTACTCAATATCTCAAAAAATATTGCAGCAATTAAACTTAAATTTTGTATGCTGATAGGTGAATACCGTATTAAATAGGTACATAATTATATGTGTCTTTAAAATCCCAATAATAAGCTCAAAAACAACATGACAGCTGCATGAACCCGGAAATGTATATAACCCCTGCCATGAAAATAGAGAAGTGGAAAAAGGCAGTAATAGGGTTTTGCTATCTTATCAATCAAGATATCGATCCCTCTATCCGGAGGATCGTGATCTTCGAGGAGGCTATTGTTTATTCTTCTCCATCTCTCCCGGTCCCCGGACAAACGTGCTGCAGCACGAAGGTTCCACCCAATCGCATTTTTAATTATGTTGGGCTATTGAGTGGGCACTCGACCACGTCCTTTCTTTCCTGGAACATTTCCAAGATAATAAGTTAAAGTTTACTCCCCACCGCGCATTATGTGTCCAAGGAATTTGGTAACTCTTTGTTCACATATTGTTGGTAACATAAATCTGAGATGGAGCTCTTGAATAATGGACTCATTGGTTGAAATGCCGTCCAAAGTTTGCGCAATTACCTTCGCCAGCACCACATTTCAAAATAATCAATGTTTTTCCGGTCTATAGCATAGAGTGTCTATGTCTCAGCTCCATTAAGAAAATACTGATAATCCTAAACTGTGTACTGGCCTTTTCTTTAGTGATGTGACAAATTTTTCATTACTTTTTGGCCATAGCAGAAATAACTGAACCAAGGTACAACATTTCTGACACATCATTGTATTTCTTGAAGATATCTGCCACCTCACGACAGGAGTCCTATTCACCGATACTGAATCTCACATATTCTACTGTAGAATAGAATAAATTCTCCCGCTATCCGAATTTTTTGCCTCTGGATCATACTGAATCATCCACGGCAGTTCAATGGTTTTGAAATTGAGGGAAGTCAAGAGGATACATCAACCTCTACGTACTGTATCATACATAATTTTAGTCATGGATAGAGTGCCTATGTATCGACGCCCATCGTGAGTAACCGGGTTCTTATGAAACGTGCGACTCCGAATAAATAGGATCAAAAGCACTGCATCTTCCCTAACTACCTTACTTTTGAATTGATAGAAGTCTGTAATTTAGTATAGATACCCTAAACATAAGAGGGCCCCTAGACAAATTCAAGTTAAGTGATCCCAGAAAATATAGAAATGTGGATGGAGAAGTGGGGTCTTAAATTTGTTTATGCTACTTAAATGGGTGTTACATGATTTTATAATCTTAGATAAGCTCTATACAGGCATAAAAATTCCCTTTGTTTTGTTTGATTTGATAAGAGCACGGGTTTAAATCAACCTTGACTATCACACACACTCACCAGTAACTTTTCAAATTCACTAATAACTACGAAGTTAAAATTTTATATAGGCTACATGTTCATGAGATAGTTCAGCACTTGTCTGTTACAATGAATGGTGTTGAGGTCAAATATAAATGAGCACGGTTCTTAGTGCTATGCTAGGCTATGAAAGACTAATTCACCTCGCGTGTGGAGCAGCATTGTAAATAATTGTCTCCCCGAGTCTCTAGTCCCATTTCGACGAGCCACCACTGCTATTGGGTATCATATCACTGTGAAAAGAAAGAATATGATATTCCTATAGCATCCGCCCTTAGTGATAACCTGTGTTTTAACATTAAATAAATCTGGTTAGAATTAGTTTAGATACTCTGGCACTTGAAACAAGAATTTGCTCGGAATGAGTGTCGTAAACACCTGGATAAAATGGCAGTAGTCATCCTAATATTTGCAGTGCTGTGCGTCTATACATCGGGTTTAAATTAATACGTAGCTTGTGACCGTATAACATTTCGGTACATGCTCTACTCAGAACAATTCAGTAAATGTGTTCACATTTCCACAGTGATATTCAATGCTGGTCTCGGTGAGGAGTCTAAGACAGAGTGCGTATGTTCTCGTAACCTGCCACATTTATCATCTCGAGGCACCCATTGTCTCTGTGAGCAGAGTGACAAGAGCACTTGGCTGACACACATACACTGAAGCGTATACATTCACTCCCTAAATCATCACCACAACGTTATACAGTATTCTATTACAAGCAACGTTCGTGGAGTGCGAAACTGATAGTAGTATAAAAGCAACTATGATGGACAGTTGAGCTGTAAGCAATGCATAGACTATTCTACCAATTATTGCTGACCATACTAGAGATTTTGTTGTTGTTAATTTATTTTAGGGGCTTGGGACATCTTGGTCATCAGTCCCGTTAGGTGGGTGTGTGTTAAATTTGTCTGATAACCTGTAATTCTGTGATGACTGTAGTAGAGTGTGCAACTCTATGAGGGGCAGGGATGAGGTACAGTAGGTGTCCCAGGCACTTGAAGTTAGGTACTATCCCAGCATTTGCCTGGAGGTAATATGGAAAACCCTGGTGAAAACCAAAGTCTGGATAGCCACTGTCAGTGCCTGAATTTGAACCTACGAACTCCAGACTTGCTCCAGCAGCCCTCGTGGCCGTAGAGTACGATTTAGCGAGCACGGCTACACCACGGGACCGTACTAGAGAGTTGTGGTTATCAGAATGAATACGACCGGACGGCTATAAATAATGATTCTCTCGTAACCATGTTTGTGGATTGTGATCCAGAAATCTGGTAAGCACCAATGTAAACGGCAATAAGCACATTGTATGAAAGGTGTGGGGGTTGAGTAGATCGTATTATCCGTGTGCCAGATAACATTGTCAAGCACTTCAAAGGCATCACATTCAACCGGAAATGTAGCTAACTTTCATGAAATCATGTTATTGAATATGGGGCGCTGAACTGTAATTCACTCATCTACGAAATCTATTCGTCGATGTAGATTAACACATACAAATAAGAACCGTTCCACAGGGTGCAATGCCCCATGTTCAACCTCTTTTGGGGCGTGGTGGTGCAGCAGTCAAGCTGTTTGCCACTCACCCCGATGGACCGGGTTCGATTCCCGGCCAATGCATGTGAGATTTTCAAAGTGAAATGCCATGTCCTGCGGTTCGGTTTCCACGTAAAGAGGAGGTCCCGTGGCTCATAATCACAAGATTCACGGTCACATAAAACTACAAACTTCCTTCCTTCCTTCCTTCAACCTCCATTGTTCATTGGGAGAATTTTGCACTCGAAGGTGAGTTCAGTGTCGCAATGTTCACTAACATGATGAAGCTAGGCTGGCGAAGAGGATAGACCATACTCCGGACACGGTAGGTGAGTGGGTTTGAATGCCACTGTCAGCCGTCCTTAGAATGGTTTTTCAGTAGCTACCCGTTTTAAAATCTAGGAAAATGCTGGGACGGTACCTTCTAATGGGATATGGCCGCTTTCCGCCAAACTCGTGCACCGTTTCATTCGTTTCTTCTCTCATTAGTTCCATTCATGAGGTTGACGTCAGGATATAACATCAATTCGGGTCGAAGTAACAGTGCCATTGTCTGCCAAGGATACGACCATCTCAACGTACACACGTATCATGCAGAGGCATGGACATTAGGAGCATGGAAGCTTAGTTAAGGGCATATATCGGTTTGACACACAACACACCTACTGGGAAAGAACACTCAGAACACAAATGAATGAACGGAAGGAGCCTCAGTACCATACGTTAAACCATACAGTTATAAGTCAGTAAGTGGAGCGTCCGACAATCAGTCAACACCGTGAGGGGTAATCACCAGACTCGGGGGCTGTTTCTAAGGTTTCTGCCAAATTTACTTTACACCAAACATCGTTCTTTTAATCTTCTAAAATGCGCACCCTCACAATCAAAAGGTATGCTAAATCATTCATTCCTCCAAAGGTTTCCAGGAAATTTACTACCCGTACATTTAGGAGAAAATAGCGAAAAGTATGTGCTGACTGAACATCTTGTTTTCATTATATTCTAATGATATTTTCCAATTTAAAACTCTCCCATCTATTAAATGGATTTCCATGTGATGGTTTAAATAGCATTCAGTACATAATCTACATTGTGATCAAGTATAGGGCAACATTTCAAAAGTCAAAACTTAATATCTAAACTTGTAGTTAATCATTTCTGACAATAAAAAAAAGGAAATATTATAAGATAGCAAAATGTTTTTACTATGCTACTAGTGCATTATTATTATAATTACTATTATTTATTTGCCATAAGTCATACTGAAAGTATGGAAGGCCTAGTGAAATAGGACAAGCCCCACATACATATTTTATGCCTCATTGGCACAACTTACATCTACATGTCGTTTTTACAATATTTACATGTTTTACAAAGATATTTGCATTATTTTCATTGTCGTAATATTAATAATAAGATTAATAAAGTATGTTTTATTCTGCATACTCACTCTCTCGCGTACGCGCTTTTATAGCCTCAATCAGTCCATTCATTCATTCATTCAAGCATTTCATTCGGATATTCATTCAGCGAGGCAATCAATCACTCATACCCCAGGCATTATATGCAAAAAACACGGCCAACCTCAAAAAAATAATGTAAAGCTGAAATTTGGCATAGATGTTCCCTAGTACCCTAGAAACAAATCCTGAAAAGTCCCCATCTCTGCGGTGTCCGCGTCATAGCTTATGGAGGATTCAAAACGGCTTAAATAGGCCCTAAGTGCCAAAAACAGCATTATTGCTTCCTGTGTATAAAATATTGATCCAAATTTAGTTCTCGCGAGCTTTAGCAATTAAGAAAAATGAACCAGTAGGATAACGGACTTATCAGGCCTAATAATTGCTATTGATGAAGGAAAAAAACTAATTTAAAATTTTTAGCACAATTTTTACTTGAAAATTTGTAATTAGCAGGTCATTTTTAAACAACTGCTGATATTGACTAAAGACCCAGAATGAAAGTTATAAAGCATACTTTTAGCTTTACATTGGCTCATTACCCATTTCTATGCAAGAAACGGTTACCGAGTTACGGTCCCAAAGTATAACCGCTGTTGAGGCACCCGATCGCGTTTCTTGGTGACAGCGCTCGGCCTGTCGGAGCAGGCCAACAATACTTCAAACAATTAATACAGCTTCTAAACAGTCTTGGATTTTCAGGAAATTTGGCGGAAGTCCACAGGTACGAAGTTTCAGCGCTTCGTGAAGAACGTCCAATCCCGAATGCTGGAGCGTTCACGTAGATTTGCTTTGACAACGCTGACTTTAACATAAGGACAATGGACGGGCGAAACACATTTCACTGCATGGGAGGCATCAAGTGCACAGGTCCAGCGCTTGACAGTGAAATATCTCCACTTCCACGTACACGAGAAGTTCCTAATGCTGGTGTGATTGCGGCGATGGGAAAGTTCAACATTTCGTGGTATCGGAAGCCCTCTTCTCCTGGTTCAAAGGACGTCAAGATTAAGGTGTTAACTGTGGAAGCCCCAAACTCTGTGGCTCTTGCGTCGATGATGGACTCCTTGTGGTTATCTGGAAGGTGGTCAGGTATTAATTTACCCGCTTCGTGGAACGGCTTTATGAAGACGTCACTGTCTGCTCATGCTCAACCAGCTCCCCAGACGACGTCAGTTGATACCCTGCCGTTCATTAACTTGGAACCGAGCAATCCATCAACTATATATTCCGCGTTGACGTTTACCGCAAGAGAGTGCGTGGAACTGAAACAAAGCACTTGTTTCGAAACCTTTGACCAGCCCCTATACGCGAAAGCTGCGGAGATAGTCGCATCGGACACTTCAGAAGAACTTAAAAACGTGGTTGTTCGTCTAGGCGGATTTCACATTCTAATGTCGTTTCTTGGGGCAATCGGCTACGTGTTGAATGGAAGCGGTTTGGAGGAGCCCTGGGCGGATATATACGCTAAATCGTCAGTGACTCACATGATGTCTGGACACGCATATTCTAGTTAGGCTTGCAATTAGCTCGCTCTTAAAAATGATTACGTTATGCCTTCAATTTCAAATGTGTCAATAATGAGAAACTGTGCATGTTCTAGGGCCCTCAGTGCGCATTTTCTGACAAAACAGGCTGTCGGGACAATGTTACTCAACATGAACGACGGGCTGAAGGATGACAAGGACGAAATACAGGCGCTTTTTACCGCATTCCAAGAAGGCGCCGCCAACGACTTGCTATCATATCCTTGCCTTGAACGTCTCAAAGAATCGCTTCATGACACAGTTTCTTCAATGAACCAGAAATCTCGCACAGGAAAGCTGTGGGTAGAGTACATCAAACAGCAAGCCTGGAAAATATTGAAGGATTCCGCATCTTCACGCGAGGAAATTAAGGTATTCGTCTCTACGGCTCCAGATTTTTTTTTTGTCGTGTAGCCTCCTGAGAGGCGAAAAGGCCATAATATCAGCTGGAGAGAAGTTCGCCATTTGTCTCTCCGATAGTGCCAAATCGGAGTGCAAAAGCCTCGACGAACTTCGGGTAGTGAAATACAGCCAAAAAATTGCCAAACAACCGGTCACAGCGTCATTTCAGCTGGCTTTACTTCCGCCGACTTCGCCGGCATGCAAGCAACATTCACTGCGGGTATATTTGCAAGTTCAGGAATGGTTAGGATTTTCTTTGGACCCGACCCAATGGGGATGGAAAATCCATCACTCAGCTTTAGTACTAGTGACAACTCATCTTCCAGCTGCTCCAGATCATCTCCTCAATTTGGTGTCCTGCAACTGCAAGAGCTCTTTTAGCAGCCGGTGTGAGTTCTGCTGATAGCGACTAAAGACCCGAAGTGAAAGTTGTCAAGTACACTTGTAGCTTTTAAACGATACATTGCCCATGCTCCTTAATGTGTGGGCACTGCAGTGGAAAAGCATGTGGCAACGTCACATTTGATGGCTCAGATGATGAGGACGACGATTGAGTCCGATGTAAGCTTTGTTTTGCAAGTGTTCTTTGTCTAAAGAAAGCTTTTTAAGCTTTGTTTTATTATTAATTGCATTATGCATATTATGAATGTACGTTTAACTGCTAACTGCATTAAACTCGTTTTGTTCTATGCAAACTGTTTCTGCTAGTTTACCTGGATTCAAAGGAATACCATCCTAAAAGTTCTTGAGCAAAGATACAAAATGGAGTCAGCAAAGGTGAATAGATGGAGCCAACCAGCATAAATGGGCGTTCGTTCGGAAAGCAACTGCCACACTTCTCTGCTGCTGTTTGTCGGATGAACATGGGCAATGTATCGTTTTAAAGCTACAAGTGTGCTTTACAACTTTTACTTCGGGTCTTTAATCGCTATCAGCAGCTGTTTACACGATCAGTCCCGGCTAATGACAAATTTTCGTGAGAAAAGTTGAACTAAAATGTTTGATTACTCATCTGTTTAAATGTATGGCGATAATTACGACCAATAACAGCGTTATATATGACGCAGTCCTTCTCTTATTACTATCAAAGCTCATTAGAACTGGTTTTGGATCAATATTTTGAACGCAGGAAGCAAAAATGCTGTTTTTGGCACTTAGGCCCCATTTAAGCCTTTTGAACTCTCAAAAAACTATGACGCGGACGCCGCAGAGATGGGGACTTTTCAGGATTTGTTACTAGGGTACTAGGGAACATCTATGGCAAATTTCAGCTTTACATTATTTTTTTTAGGTTAAAACTTAATATGCCTGGGTTATCATACAGAATTGTATGTGCAGCCTGTTCCGATTCAACACGGAACTGTAAAATGAGTTGCCTACCCACCCGCAATCGGTTTGAAATCTGCTCGCAGCGCGCTAGCGACGAGGCTGATTTCGATTTCACTGATTGCCGCCTTCTTATACAGCATTGCAAAAAATTATTATTATTATTAATAATAATAATAATAATAATAAGGGTACAAGTTTTAAAATTATAAACTATTTGGAAAAAAGACCAAACTGAAATAGGCAACGATCGAGACAAGTATTTTGCTCTTTCAAAATACAGTATGTTTACACGGGCTCCACAATAACTTTGAACGATTTCTTTTTCAGAACTTGTAATTTTACGCTTCTGTTAATGGCTTTTGCAGAGCATTTCTATGAAATAAAATTTTATATTACAGCATAGTTTATTACAACACAATTACAACATGCGTTTTCAACTAGATGGTCATCCAGCGCACTCCTCCAGACTGGCGGGAGAAGTTTTAAACCGTTGGTTTCCTGGCCGGTGGATAGGAATTGGCGGCTTTATAGAATTCCCACCACGTTCACCTGTCTGACCATCCTGGATTTCTTCATTTGGGGCTACGTCAGGTCGAGAGCATTTTGAAGATCACCACAAACACCCGAAGAAATGGAGCTCGTCATTACCGAAGCCTTTGCGGAAATTACTTCTCAGATGTTGTAGAACGCAAGAGAGAACTTCATGCGACAATTTCAAACTCTAAATCAATCTCCATAAGTTGTAGACTACTCTTTTCAGACAAGAAACATAAACAAAATATTAAAGGAAGCAAAATGGTCTTAATATGGTATCAGTTTTAAATCAAAACTTTCACCGTTCCTCTAGATAACTCACGTCAACACACATCCAGCATTTGAAAATATATTACACGTTGGGCTCATCCACAATACACGAATGCAGCAGTAAGGAATTGTGTCCTGGTTTATCAACTTGCCGAGGCACAGTTTCAAAAGAACACAGTAAAGCATGCCCTTTACGGATACAAACATGCATATAATACATAAATTACGAAGCCTGCAATAGAAAATTGGGGTGTTTTGCCCCTAAACCATCTCCACCAGCACCATTAGTTTGAGAAATTATGTACTACAGTACATTAATCTACTTATCCACGTTTGGTTTTTTTGTCGTGTAGCCTCCTGAGAGGCCGAGTGCAGGTCTTTCTAGTCGACGCTCGTGGGCGACCTGCGCGTCGGGATGAGAGATGGAATGGATGAAGATGAATGAAACTGGGCAAGGATGTGGAAGGAAGCGGCCGTGGCCTCTCAGAAGGTACTGTCCCAGCATTTGCCTGGTGTTGAAAATGGGAAACCACGGAAAACCATTTCAAGGACAGCCGACGGTGGGGCTCGAACCCACGCGTCTACCGAGTCAGCAGAGAGCTTGGCCCCTTGACCTAACGCAGCGCTTTAGCCCGCGTAGCCACTACTGTCGGTACTTATCCACGTTAACATTTTTAAGAAAACGTATTCAGGTCATAGTAAGGGCACCACACCACTGAGAACGAATTAGCGTAACATTTCGATGTTACTAGGGGAATATCGGTTAGGAAGGCGATTAATGTGAAGCACAACGAGGATACATGTAAGACAAATATAATGGTACAGGGGATGATATCCTAAACAGTAACACTTAGTCTAGGACAGCCTTTCTGTGTCAATTTGAATAAGTTATGACGTACAGAGTGTTCGCAGCAAGCGCTACTTTGTGCTGTAACTCGTTTGTTTTTCAAGATATTTTGATTTTGACACATGTTTTGGAAAGTAATTTCAAGTTCTAACACTTTTGTTTCGTTGGTTTTTGTGTGAAGTCCACGCATAACGCGCAGTGGCGCGGTGTTGGCACTTTTTTGCTCAAATCGGTTTTATGACATCACCTATCGAAAGAGCGACATCGAATTAGTCGAATTAGCCACCAAAATATCAGTTTTTGACCAAATCAAAATGCGAGTTTGTGTTTATATTTTTGTCCGTTTATAGCATGTGACCTGCCTCTGCCCGGCCCGGATGAGACCGTGCGGCCCAAGCCGGTCAACTCCAACGGCCAGCGGCAGCGCAGGCTAATAAGAGGGAGGGGGAAGGAGTGGCACAACTTCTGCCGCCGTGAACCTATCCGGGCGGGCACAAGAAAGCTGAGTTTGCTAGGCTACGCTGTGCGGCGCGGTGCGGCATACCTTGGTGCGGTTTGGTGAACGGGCAACGCCGCTCGGCGTATTTATTTTTCTTTTGATTGTTTGGAAATCTAAATAAAAAGTTACCTTGTGACTACCGTTACAAAGCAGACGTTTGGATGTTCCTACAACATTACCGGCACCGGTTTTGTCTCGTTTAAATTACAAAACTTCTTACTAATGAAGATGAACGTAAACACACTTACTCTGTAATCATCCGTCAAAACGCCCAAAACAAATCAAGTTCTAATTTTTGAAGGCGAATTTTTATTCATTTAATACCGGTAAAAATGATATTTCTTTACTCTAAGATCTTCTGCTTTTCAAGTAAACTTGGTTATGGCGTTGGTAAAGTAAACAGGGCATTGTAATTACGCCAAAAAAGTCTTTATTTTTATTCTTGAAATTCTTTTTTGGTGCTTATTTTAAAAGAAATTAGTGGTCTGAACAATAAAAGCAATCAGCCGTGAGAACACTCGAAAATCAATTTAGCTCTAATTTTTGGTAACGGCTAAATTGTAGTTGCATGTAGTAACGGTAAAATGTTTTTTTTAATTTTCTTTCTTGATCTACAGTATCTTAGAATGATATATTTAAGAGCAAACTTAATTCGGGCGTGGGCAAAGAAAAAAAAGTCATTCTAACGCACCAAAAAAATTATTTTTATTCTTCAAATCGGTTCTTGACACTTGTTTTTAATTTAAAAAAAAAGCAACGAATAAACTAAAGCAATAACAGAAACATTCGCGCCAATAAGAAGGCTTACGAATATGCGGCGGTGACTTCTTAAAAGTCAGAAGAGGTAGGTAAAGAAATCAAAATGGCACTGAACACACACAAAAAAGTGTGATTCTTATCCTCCTTATCGTATCTTTGGCACTTATTTAAAAATAGTACCGTAACAAAAAAACAACGAATGAACTAAACCAATAACTACAAAATCACTTATTTATCGAGCAGGTGCTTGAAGATACCACCTCCTTGCTGGTGAAAGAACTCTAGCCGCCGGAACATTCCCGCCGAAGCATTTCGTAACTCTTGAGATCTGTCTAGTCTCCTAAACACACCAACTGTCCTCATTCCGTCGCGATCGTCGCAGGAGGTTTCATACACTACATCTTTCACTCTTCCCCACAAAAAACAATCCATAATGGCAATGTCCGTGCTTCGTGCTGGCCAAGGTTTGGCCATTAGTCTGCCTCGTCCAGTAGTATTGCCGTCGAATAGGACGTTTGCTGCATTTTGAGCAGCAAGTGTTGAGTGGGGGGGTGCGCCGTCATGCATAAACCACAGGTTTGCAGAATTTCTTCACCCAGGTCCGCTGTTGCAATTAGAACAGGGAGGTCATTTTCTAGGAACTGAGTGTAACCTTGACCGTTTAAAAAGTGTGGGCCAACAATTGATGGACCATTGGTGTTTGTGGTCTATCTCCCTCAACCAATGCGGGTTTTGTGCCGACCAAAAATGAGTTGTCGTGTGGTTCGGTACTCCTACGTTTCTGAAGAACGATTCATCAGTCTGGAGTACGCTGAACGGTCTAGGCTGTTCGAGCATCCATTCACAATGTTTGATGCGCGCTAGATAGTCATCTTCTATCAGCATCTGATGTTTCTGTAGGCGGTACGGCTGCAGATTTTCGTCTTTCCGTATCTTGTGGACCACACTGTTGGAAACGTTGTACAACCTGGCAATGGTCCTCGTACTGCTTCGCGGATTACGACAGACTTCATCAGTAATTCTTTCACTGTAAGGCACGTGCACTGGTAGACCGTAAAAACGCGCCCGCGTCTCGAAATCCCGAATCGTTTGCGGCGCAGGGAGCCTGCCTTGCCGCTCTGGAAACCGGAGAGAATACTCCCGCGAAACTTCAGCAGCATTTCCATGTTATTGTCTTAGAAAAGAACCGACATTATTTAACAATGGAAACGCAGGTAAACTTAACAGATCTAAAGCACAGTCACGACATAATAATTAACCGTATCGAGTTTTAAGTACTACGGTATTTACACGTCAAAATCGACTTAAAAAGACCTGAATGACAGCCACTATTTGTTTCACGGTGGGGGAAAATAAGTAAAAACCTGTACTGACGACTGACGCACGTTGTAGTGTAGTCTAAACAACAACAATGGCCACGCAGTTGCAAGAGAATATTTTTAGCCTACTTTTCACATTTTGCAACAACAAGTTCCGTGACGAACTAAAGAGCCTACTTTTCTTAAAATTTAAGATTCATGTCAATGATCAATCTATATGGATCTGACTAGAATAATGACGAAATTAAGTTGGTAATATCGAAATTTCTAATTAGTTCGAAATACTGTATACCTGGCATAATGTAACCTAATAGAGAACTATACTTGGCAGCCCTGGTGACTGAATATATTCTTAGTTCCATCTCTTAAGGTACAGAATACAAAATTTGGTTGTCCAATGGATAGCATGGACGTTACATGCAGTTAAACATTGGATCTAACTGCGCGCGTAAAATCATGTTGGCAACAATGATATACAAGTATTGGTCAGAAATAATCTGAAATAATATGATCTACTGTTGTGCCAATTTTTAATGAAATCCATTGGTTAGTATAGAAGTTACATGCATTTTAAAATTGGAACTATCAGCAGGCTTAGAATCATGTTGGCAGCACTGACGGAGATTAGTTACTCCAAATTAATTTTGAATGCCAGGTACTATACGACTGCAATGTTTAGAGCTATTGGCTTGCATACTTTCTGATATATTGATATTAGGGTAACAAAAATAGAGACAGTATTTATTAACAGTTGGCAGGCCTGGTTACTTTTAAGAATCGGCATAGTCATATCTATCATGGCACACAAAGCACACACGAAATTTGGTAGGAGTAAAGATCTATACCTGAATATCTCACAGCCATATTTGAAAATGATGTCAGTGCTACCAACTGCTGAAAAATCGCAATTGAAATTTGATCTCCATGTTGGATATCTTGGGAGGTATGAATGGGAACTATTTCAAAATTGGCACACGTATAGATAATAATATTGCAGTTTAATTTCCAGGAGGCCCTGCATGGCAGTGTTGCCAAAATGATTATAAGCCTGCTGATAAGTCCAAATTTAAAATGCATATAACTTCTACACTATCAATTGGATTTCAAACAAATTTCGTATATGCTATGCGTTTATAAACAGATATGACTGAGCGTAATCTTAAGAGCCACCAGGGCGGACAACTGCTAATAAATGTTCTTATTTTTTTAAATCCAAATACCCATATATCAGAAAGTATACAAGCCGACAGCTTTAAATTATACACACGTATAGTACCTGACATTCTATATTAATTTGGAGTAACTTATATACGTCAGTGATACCAACATGACTCTAAGCCTGCTGAGAGGTCCAACTTTAAATACATGTAACTTCTATACCATGATTTGGATTTCAACCAAATTTCGTGTGTGCTTTGTGTGCCATGACAGATATGACCATGCCGATTCTTAAAAGTAACCAGGGCTGCCAACTGTTAATAAATACTGTCTATATTTTTGTTACCCTAATATCAATAAATCAGAAAGTATGCAAGCCAATAGCTCTAAACATTGCAGTCGTATAGTACCTGGCATTCAAAATTAATTTGGAGTAACTAATATACGTCAGTGCTGCCAACATGATTCTAAGCCTGCTGATAGAATGGTGAAAACCGCATGAAAATCCATCCAGTGGTTCTCCAGTTTACCCGTAACATCCAAGAATCGGGGATTTTGTTTTACACTAAGTAGAGATTATACGCCAATCAGTATAATTTAATATAATTTAATCCTCCTTCCGTCCAATCTAAATTGACTGTGAATTTTGCGGAACAAAAAGTTCACAGGCGAAATGAGAGTTGCACTTCCAGGGAATGGCGAGGTGAATGAAACTCAAATCCCCCTTCCGTCCAATCTTAACTTGACTGTGTTTCACAGGCGAAATGAAGAAAACCCGCGTTACACTTCCAGGGAAACAACAAACAAAACCACCCTTCTCAGGAGTATTAACTCAACACGACTAGACGGTTTGCTGCTGGCTTCTATCTGGGGCAATAGGTTCGCCCGCTAGCTAGGCTGTAACAGAGATTATAGACGACCTTAGCTAGCTCGTACGCTGTCGCCTCAGTAGTTGAATGGACATGTTTGGAAGAAATTAAAACGTAAAAACACTTATAGTTGGCGATGTATTGAAGATAGACATATGCTCTCGCGGACTTTTTTGTAGAACGTTTCATGCTGAACAACTCTTACACTCATAGTATTGAGATATTGTTAACAGTTTTCCCAGCGTAAGCTTGCAAAACGCTCGGACGCCAGTTTTTTTTTTTAATTTTTACTTTTCCACCGAAATCATTACTGCTCGGCTTCCTTTGATAATAAATAAATTATTTTCTAAAGAAGTCATCCTCGGGATATCCTTTACAGAATGGTGAAAACCGCATCAAAATCCATCCAGTGGTTCTCGAGTTTACCCGTAACAAACACAAATCGGGGACTTTGTTTTATACTAAGTAGAGATGTACAGTAGCTCGTGTACCCATATCTAATTAGTCTATCATTTATGTAAAATGCGTTTAATAGGGGGGGGGGGGGGGGAGAGAGTTTTCAAATGGAAAAGACCAGTGAAATATATGAAAATAGGCTATTATTTAGTTCTTTACAGAACTACTTGCTTAAATTTATGTTGTGCTTCTTTGAAATTATGTTTGTACATATTTACCTTTTTAATCTTTCCCAGCATGCTTTTGTTTTAGGCGATTAGGTAATCACTGTTATTAATAATCACATGTATCAAGCGATGGTTGCAATGAAATACCCTGCCCTCGAAATCTCTGACAATCCGTGAGTCGGAATGGAGGTTCTCCATCGACGAAACGAGGAGAGTAGACTATTTTAAAATTATACATTTGATATGACATCTGAAATACCGTTCTAAAAATTGAGAAACTACGGTACTAGGCCCATCTATGAATTAGGTTTCCCTGTTAGCCTACTTTCTATTTTTAAAACACTCAAACTAGACTTAGAGATCTACACGTGCCAAATGTTCGTGTGTCTGTCTGTATGTGTGAATATGTGTGTATGTCTGCCCCCTATCAATTCAAACACGATGTAACCGAATAGAAACCAATTTGGTACAGGCGAAGGGCAGCTTAGTGCCATGTATTATCTTAAGCAAAATTAAATAGCGGCCAATCAATTATTCAAATTTTATATCAAATTACGACTTAACTAATCATCGAAACTATACCAAAGTTTAAAAAACATACCTTTATCTGGGATGAATTGGTCCTAAACTACAAGGTCATGATCCAAATAAGTAGGGGGGTACTAGGAGTTCTAACCCACCCGGCGTTGCTCGGACGGCGTCCATGTTAAATCATTAATATCTGGCCAACCCATGGTCCGATTTTGACAAATGAGGTGTCGTTGGACTCGGGTTGACGCCCTCTTTCCAATGGACCACTCATTTCAACCCCTAAATAAAACTTACCCCTACTAGGGGGTGAAATTGTAATTTTTAGTGAAAGTCTCTTTTCAAATACGACATGTATAAGGTGCGCTGCTAAAATGAACTTAAACGTTGTTGCTCATATAGCGCATGCGCTTTGCTGGATGCCGCTATGAATCAACATTTTTGTTTTTGTTTTTTACGCATGCGCACTTGGGATTTTTGTAAGAGGGCGAGCTCTTTGAAAAAATGATTTATAAGAAGGGGTTTTGGTGGTGAGGAGAGAACCAGATAGTCGCCTACTTTCCTACGAAGTTTGCCGATATCTCTCGAACGCAAGGTCGGATTTGGACGTGTGACGTGTCAAATCGCTTGTCCCGAAGCCCTATGTATGTTATTAATAGGTTAAAGTTTTAAGAATGCTGGAAACATGTTTTTTTGGGTAAAACCATGATTTTAGACTTTTTCCGATATCTCACGAATGCATGGTCGGATTTGGTCCTATGACGGGTCAAATGGCTTGTCTCGAAACCCTCTTTATTTTGGTAATAGGTTAAAGTTTTGAGAATGAGGGAAACAGAATGTTTTGGTGTAAAACTGTGATTTTTGACTTTTTGTTATATCTCACAAACCAATAACGCCAGAGACGTATACGAGGGGTCGTAGGACTCGGGGTGACCCCCCCCCCTCCCAATACTCCCCCTTTCGAATATAGTATTTATGTTTATAAAAAAAATTGCGAAAGGGTCTAACGACACTTTTGTTGAAAACATTTTAATTTTTAAAACTTTTTTTTTAATCTGTCTAAAATGTTCATGAAGAGTGGTTGTAGGTAGAAAGAGACGATACCACTGGGCACGTGTTTCAACGAGGCTATTACTGGCCACGGTGGTGATATACCAATACAGTATTCGCTATTTCGATGAGACGGCGGGTCGAGGGTTCGTTTTCCGATTTTTCCTATGATGGAATTCCTAATTCTTAACCCCCTGAAGGGGGTCTTTAACATGTAAACGATTATGAGTGACATGACGAATGATAATTCCTTGATCAGATGAAGTTGGCTTTAGATAGAACAAACAGAACTTGGTTATATGTTGCTTGAAGTGAGTATAGAAAACAAACTTGCTGGGGCAGACTGACAGGATGTGGATGTTATTTGAGCTTATTGGAATGCATTGACTTGACTTGACAACAGGGCAATGAAAAAAGCACAGAGATGCGAGGACACTTGAAGGTCAAACGATATGGCAACCATGGTGGGAGGGGGAAGCGAGGATGATGTCGCCGATCATGTTCAATATTCAATGGATGAATTTATATTTTGCGAAGCATTGTTCGGAGAGGGTCATGGGACGACTTGTTTTAAGGGTATTTATTTTTCTGATCTTTCGTATGGTGGACTCATTGATTGAAATAATCCAAAACTGCTAGGGCATGGCCTTGAGATTTTATAAACTGATAATGGGATTTTGACATACAAGGTCCCTCCAGAACTTGACATGATGTCATTCTCTTTATGGCTTATGAATTTCCCCAAAAAAGATCCAAAACAACAAGATCATGGACTTTTGCTTTTCTTAATATATTGCAAACCCATAATGTAAGATGTTTACTGTGAGTGACGAAACCTAGCTAGGTAAAGAAAGAATTATTGTAGGCTACATGTATGGTGACTGACACGTCTTTGACCATTGGAACTTGTTTTCAGATCTGACTTTAGTACATAGGGAGTATAGGTTGAAGGCATGGCTTGACAAACGGTGTACACAAAATTCAATTTATCGATTCAAGAATTAAGAGTAGACTATCATTAACCCTCAAACTGTGTCGTGACAATATGAGTACATAAACTGTGTCGCGGTGCCAATAATGGCACCACCTATATTCTAGGACAAAACTCTGGTATTTCGATTTTGTTTGACTCAGTATTTATTATAATACATTATCTAATATCAGTAAACAAATCTATATAGAAAAAAATTCTGAAATGAATACACACATTGGAGAAAAAAATGTTCCAAGTCACTGCAAACCACGCGCACTTTTATACACAAAGATAAATATAACGAACTTTTAGTGTTAAAGATTGTATATTTTCATATACCTACGACATGGAATAATAGATAATAAATAGAATTACACACATATGTCCTTGACCACAAATTGTCACAACACCTGAACTTTCACTTTCAATCATCACCTCTGCATTCCCGACAGACTACAGATCGGCATGTCTGGCACACTGGTCGGTCATAATCTTCACAGTATTGATTAGATTTATTCCCTTGTGATCTAGGGCATATCGCACACCTCTTTCTCTTTGAAGGACCTTCGCTATTTCGTGCATTGTCCTTTGTAAGTGGCTTCTTCAAAATACGAGATACGTAGGTAGGCGAGTATTCACAAGCCTTTCATGAGATAGGGCTCAGTCAGTTGCTTTGCCAGAAGTTTTAAGAATTGGAAACGAGCAATGACCTTACTGTATTTGAATGAAGTATGCAGTATGTGAGCATTGACTCCTATTATATTGAGAATCGTGTAAAAGGTAGCCATAGGCCATCTGCGTGTACGTCTACCTGTGTCGTACGTAATGCACTTCAGGTCCAGTGTGTCTACTCCACCTTTTGGGTTATTGTAAAAAGCAATCATCTCGTCTTTGTTACATTCAGAGTCCATCCACCTAGCATGATGCATACTCGACACCAAAATTACAGCCTTACCCTTTTTGGGCACGTGTGAAAGCAGCGTGATGTGTTTGGTAAATCCATATTCAGATGAGCCCACAGGACGCCTTCTGTTAGGAAGAATTTGTGGCGGAATCTCCTGCTTATTTTTCTTGAGGGTCCCAACGTAAGTCAACTTTCTTTGTTTTAGTTCGGAAACAAGCTCTATTGAGCTGAAATAGTTATCGGCGGTAATGTTCCGATTCGTTCCGGCAATCACTTTAGCAAGCCGCACTACACTTTGCGTTGGTTTTTGTAAATTTCTTTCTTCTAAATTCAAACCAATCCCATCACTATCCTTCCCCGTGTAGATATATCCATTTAGAAAGTAGTTTGTTCGCGCATCGCACAAGATCATAATTTTGAGACCATATTTTTGTGGTTTATTGGCCATATGCACCCTGAATTTGCAGCGACCTCGGAAGCCTACTAGCATCTCGTCCACACAAGCCATGGATCCGATGTTGTAAAGACTCTGAGAATTTTCTACCATTCTGTTGAACATCCACGAAATAGCGGCATCAGGATCTGTACATCTCCTCTCACAACGATCCAACGGATTATCAAACCACAAAACAATAATCAAAACGAGAACTCTTCTCACGGACGGTTGTCGTACGGAATATATCTCTACCAGTACCATCTGTAGCGAACAAGGAGTCTAAGCTTTCATTATTTGAATTGAAAATAGCACTGTAGTACAGGAGACCAAACAATGCTTTTATTTCGATACTGGTGGTATCCCTCATTTCAGTTCTGTCTGTTTTAGAAAACCGTACTCTGTAAGTTGTGAGCTTTTCATTTGTGTGCATCACTACTTCTTCCACCAAAATAAACATTCCCATACTTGTAGTGGTGTACAAGAATTTCCGATCAGTCTCGCTTTCCCTTTTATTGTTGGTACTTTGACAACAATGTTATGGGCATGTGTCTTCATATTACGACAAGGTTCAACAGAGGACCAGTTGTACCGGTTTTTACCGTAAATGCTGATGGATTTCCTTCCACTAACTGTGAGTTTTCTTCCGTATTATGTGAAATACCTTCGTCATCAGAGTCATATTCCTGCTCGAAAGCAGACTCGTGTTCAGAATTGAAGTCAACATCTTGGTCATCACGGTCACTTTCAACACTTCCCTCATCGTCCTCATTCAGCACAATGTCTAACTCCTCCTCAATTACATTCAAAAAAATTAGGATGTGAAACTGGAATACCACTCTCCCGAAACGATGTCATGGCATCAGGACAGCAACTGCTTCCTTCATAGAGTTACAAACAGCACTAGTAAGAGTCAGCGCGCACACAGTCTTCAGAACGCGAACTGTGTCGTGGTACCATAAGTGTCACTACTTCCGCTCCGCTTGCTAATAACAAAGAAAGAAAACTGCGCAGGTGCCTGCCAGTCTGGCTATGAAACAAAAGCAAGTAGGCGGGAAGATACACAGAAGGGAAATATTCTAGAATAAAAATGCCAAATGTAATAAAAGTAAGTTTGAGAAGCGGTGCCATAAACGACCCCACGACACAGTTTGAGGGTTAATTAATTGGTTAATGAGTGTAGCTAAAAATAAAAACTGGTGACTACATTAAACTAAACTGAACCAAGTCGAATCAAACCCAACTGAACCAAACCAAGCCTAAAGCAAACCAAACCTAATCAAGAACAAGCCAAGGGCTTAAGTGTAAAACTTGTGGGGGAATGCAGTCATTGGCAATGTCCAAAGGAAGGGATAACGCTCTACCCCTAGAGGGTAAGGTAAAGCTAGCGCATGGTGCTAATGCATATTCCCAAGTACATGAACCACACACACACACACACACACAACTATCCTATGCTGTTTTTATGAGTTGACTGTTTAAACTTACTCAGTGGTTACTGAGCAAGATGGTCGCTACACACAACAAGCTTTAAATGCTTGAGGCTAATAATCTATACACACACACACACACACACTCGCTTGTTCTAAACTAAACTGTCTTGCTGGCAGTGCTCACACAGTAGGCAAATGACAGAAATGCTTGGCTAACAGAAATACAATCATTTTCGGTTGTCTAATGTTACCAGCTAACCATTACATGCTATAGTGGTGAGCACATGTGCCTCTTGCACTGGAGATCGTAACTCGATTTCTAGCTCTAAGGCCTAGAACGAATCAAACTAAGAAAAAAGCGTATGGTGACGCAGTGGTTAAACTGTTAGCCTTTCACTAAGGTAGACTAGGGTTTGATTTTAGCTTAATATACATGTCATAAACAAACAAACAAAAAAGCAGAGAAAATGTTTAAAACTGGTTACACTTGTCCCTTTTCAAATTATTACTTAGATTACAAATACAAAGGTGGACTGGGTTTGATATACAGTTAATGCTGCCTATCGCATACTAGCCTGTAAGAAAGCCAAACAAGCAAAAGGCGTAGGTAGAGCAGTGGTAAAATCGCTATGTGTAGAGAACTACCTAACGGTTTTATGAACTCGCAATGGTATGTCGCATAAACAGTGCAGGATACAATCCAGCAACCATAATTTTTATCTTGTGGAACAGAGAAAACATATATATATATATATATATATAGAGAGAGAGAGAGAGAGAGAGAGAGAGAGAGAGAGATAGAAAGCTTGTGTATGTATGGGTAGCATTGATTGTTTGACCAGAGAAAATACGGTGAGGTAGGGTGGGGAGAGGGAGAATTAACACTTTTATATGAATGGTAAATAGTATTTTTGTTTTTTTCAATAGTTTTGTTTTTCAAATACAGTGGTAGATAGCCGTCATTTTGTAAAACATTCTTACTTGCAGTAGTAATAAGCCTCTACGGTTCCGCTAACACACATAGACAGACTGTACTATTGCCATGGTCAAGCACTCACATTAAGATCATTTACAAAAATATAAAATGAAAAATAAAAAATCTTGTTATGGAAATATCGTTTTTCAACAGACACAACATAAATAAAAAATGTGTAGACAGCAAAGTGGTAAATCCATGTTTCCATATAGACAAAATTTAAAAACCTTAAACGAACATTTAAAAAAATATATATAAATGGGAAATTGACAAATGTGTAAATATAAAAAAGGAAAATCCATGTTTCCATATCATGAAATTGAAAAAAACATCAAACTGTCATTTTAAAAAATGCAAATGGAAAATTGACAAATTGCAATGTGTGAAATGTGAAATTGAACAAATGGCTATCATTATTTTTAAAAAATTCAAAAAAACACAGTGCCTTATGGTTGAGGTGTGAATCAAACCCTCTCTACTTATTTTGGACCTCCCGAGACTGAGTATACTTGTTTTAATCCTCATACCACTTTTAAAATTTTGTGTTAAAGCTAGGAATTGAACCCAAGAGCTTGTAGGGGGAGACCAAGGTTAGAATATGTTAAACAGTTTGTCTTAATTGTAGGGTGTGGTAGCTGTATAGAGATGAAACGATTAGCTCGGGACAGAGGCATTGAGATCTGCAGCAAACCAGTCAAACGACTAAAGACTCAAACAACAACATGTAAGCTCACCAAAATAATGTTGTGTAACGGTAAATGTTAGTCAACGAACAGTAATGCATTACTAAAACCCATGACACGATACCTAAGAGTTTTTCTAAAGTTATTTTAAAATGCCTTTAACCCTATATTAAACACCCAGTTCACAATATTCATAACTGCAATGTTATGGTAAAACAAAACGAAATCTATATTTCAAAACAAGCAAGTGGTTTAGTCAATGTATACTGGGAAAAGTTTTGTAAACACGCAAGTCCACAAGACTAATTAAATTAGAAACTGTCAGGTTGGCCGAGTGGTTAAGGTGTTTGACTTAAGATCAGATTTCCTGTACAAGGAAGCAAGGGTTCGAATCCCTTACCTGACATAACTATTGCCTTAACATGGCTTGTCCACACTGAATTATTGATACTTGCTACACAAACCATAGACAGAGTGTATTGTTTAAGGCACTCTCTTTATGAACATAGTCAGAGACTGTTGATGGTTAACAATTGCGTTAATAGTGGGACATGGGGATAGCAATTAAGAAAAGTAGCCAATACCCATACAATATTTTTATTCATTTAGTTGTCTTTTACAATAGTTACTCACTGAATACAACTTTTTATATTTTTATCATTGTTTGATATAGATTTTAAACACAACGCTTGTTGTAGATCCTTTTATAACATTCTCCAGGTACTCTTGTTCTTAAAAACTGGGGAAGCCGCAATGGTTTTATAAACATTAAACCCTCATCCTCTTCTTTTTCATCATCATCATTATAAATATTATCATCATAATTATTATAGTCATTGTCATCATCATCCTCAACATCACTAGAACTATCCAATTCCTTTTTTTCCTTTTCAAAAGGGACCTCTTGAAGAGCCTGTGCTGCTTTTGATAGTGTTAAGGGTTTTTTGAACGTTGACAACTGTCCTAACATGACTTTTTGAGGAGATGATAATTGCTTTTCAACAAACAATGCACTGTCTTGAGCAGCAATATCATTTTCTTGAACTTGCTTTTTAGCATTTTCATGATATTTTGTTGACAGCAACAGTGTTTTATCTGGTACACTACATTGATGATTACCCACACTTAAGACCTTACCATTCTTACTTTTTAGATGACCTAAACATTTTGTTGTCCTTTGTTTTGAGCACTGCCAAAATATGATTCCATTCACATTTTGCCGCTTATAGTTATAGGAGTAGCCATGATACAGTGCACGTGGTTTGCCTTTATTGGTTATAGTATATTCCATAGTAGTAACTGACTTGTAAAGTTGATCTACCTACTACAAAGGTCAGAACAATTCTGGTGAAATGTGATTTTGTGTTGACGTTTTATATAGGTTGATGTTGGTGGCTTATATTGGTGGCTTATGTCGGTGGCTTATGCTGGTGGCTTATGTTGGTGGCTTATATTGGTGGCTTATGTTGATGGCATATGTTGGTGGCTTATATTGGTGGCTTATGTTGGTGGCTTATATTGATGGCTTATATTGATGGCTTACGTTGGTGGCTTATGTTGGTGGCTTATGTTGGTGGCTTATGTTGGTGGCTTATGTTGATGGCTTATGTTGGTGGCTTATGTTGGTGGCTTATGTTAATGCCTTATGTTGGTAGCTTATTTTGATGTCAGTTTTTGTTATATAATGTATTTGTTCCATTCATTTATGACGTCATAGCCAGTCTTAAAGCAAGTCTAAACTTGTCCGACATGTTGGATTTTTTGTTCATGTGTGAAACTATCAAGTACCAATGATCAAGTGAGCTTCTTTCTCTCTAATCCGCAGTTCTGCCCCATAGCATTGAGAATATTTATTGTAGTAGCCTATAAAGAAAAAAAAATCATGTCTAATACAGTTTAGCTATAAGTGACCAGAACCACTATATATAACATTTTATTCTAAGAGCTTTCCATAATGATAAGAAAAAAGAGCTTACCATAATTATGGATTGTGTAAGTAAACGTCTTTTGCTGCTTGATGCCACTACTAAAGTGATATTCATACAACAGACAAGTGAGTTCATGTTTTGCTGACGTAATCATATGTTCCCCTGCACGCACACGCCTTTCGCGAAGCAGGCGCACATGATATATTTTATCGCCACTTGACGATGTCGAAATACGATGTCCAAACACGTGGTTGAAAATGTGGTGTTCCACAATTGTAATCACTTTTGCAAAAATTCACAGTATTCGTAGCACAAGCCTTCTCCGGCTAATATTATGTACTGTTCGTTGTTAAATAACGTGCGATGCACTGAGATTGCTTTCCTCGTCTCCAGGCGGACTATTACATCGTCTTTTAGGCGGACCTGACAAGAACAATATCCAACTTGGATGGTAAACCAAACACATGTGATACGAGCTCAGACCTGCGCTGCGTGAACTTGTGAATACACTAGTCATGCAGCGACTGTCTGGTTCCGGTTTGCGTATTTGCGATGTTACTACCTTACCAAAAGCAGAAATAACATTCTAAGGAATGTTTCGGTGATACAGAATTACAACATGAGAATATCTGAGCTTCGTAGAAAATAGAAGTGTCATAATTTAGCCTCAGATTATTTAATATTGGTTTTCTCCATAGTCAAAAGATCAATCATTTATAACTCCAAAGAATGTTAGCATGTGGCGACAGTATGGTCGTTCAGTGGGTACGTTCTAAAGTGATGCATCAAAATGCGTTGCGATGAAAAATATCACATAAACCAGTGCTTAGCGGGTTCAATATTAAGATCTTTTCGTGTAATACCACATTCGAACACTAAGTAACTTTCTTGGAACCCAGCCTAAAAATGCACGTGCTTGCTATATTACACTACTAGTGCCCCCTCCCCAATAAGCAACTGTGATCTCTCGTATCATTTCCGTAGTAATACGTGGGTAAAGTGGTCGGCACAGACGATGAAACTCAAATAAAAGAAAAAACTAGAACAAGAACCTAACAAGTATCGAACCCCAATTCTTTCAATGGAGAGTCCAACGCGGTACAATTATAGCTACGGAGACTCACTCACTGCAAATAGTGCAGAATACATCACAAAGATAGATAGAACTTTTGCGTTGGACACTAGACTTTCTTTATCTAAAACGTTCGAATACGAATTTTAAGTCGTCGTGCTTTGGACATACGAGATGATCACGTTCAAGGATAGGATTCATTTCCCTTTCTTCTGTTGTGATGGCATTGAATGTGCTGATATTCGCTTATGGACACTAGGGCTGAGTTTTTCAACTTCTACATTTATTATCACAATGAGTTGAAATTTAAACTGCATACTTAGAATAGTGACACTAAGTCACTTACCAAATTTGAAAACAATTGGAAGAAATGTAATTGATTTTTTACTAATTATATAAATAAAATATACCGTGTGATCAAAATGCTCCACGTGCATTAGCAATTGTGTAAAACGCTTGATATTTTTGTTACGCATACATAAAACTATTCTAAATATTATAACATTGAGACATTTCAGGAAAGTGACACATGTATGCTGTACGATTATTTTTTTCTTTATGTGCCATCATGTCTTATGAATTTTGATAATTTTTCATAGTTTTTTAATTTTTTGGTCTGTAATTTACAAAAAGGCTGGAGATATTGCAATCTTATCTTGTAACACATGTGTTTCTGAATATCCAGTGTTTTTTTTAAAGTAAAATTGGTGCATACCTCATGCACATGGAGCATTTTGATTACCTAAACGCGATGTTTGGAGATGAAAGCATATTTATAAAATCGCATACTATATTAACCAGTTTGGCTCACCCAATGAAACTTTTGTGAAAAAAAATTGAAAAATACAATGTTTTGTTGTGGAGATAAAGAGCATGGAGACCTTTCGTTTGAGTTAACCTACGACTTTCTAGGATTTCTAGTTTTAAATGTATAGCCTACTTTCTATGATTTGCCTTCCATCTTCTTTTTACGCAGAGGAGATTTAAAAATGTCGCTGAACCTTTAAAAATGGCAGTGCATGAAAACTGAAAAATGAAAAAATAACTATTTTTTGTTTTTCCCATATATATATATCTTATGGACCCCTGTGGATCATTTCAGTAAAACAGTTTTCATGCACTGCCATTTTTAAAGGTTCAGCGACATTTTTAAATCTCCTCTGCGTAAAAAGAAGATGGAAGGCAAATCATAGAAAGTAGACTATACTTTTAAAACTAGAAATCCTAGAAAGTCGTAGGTTAACTCAAACGGAAGGTCTCGAAGCTCTTTATTTCTACAATAAAACATTGTATTTTTCGCATTTTTTTCCACAAAAGTTTCAATGGGTGAGCCAAACTGGTTAATATAGCATCCGATATCATAAAAATGCTTTTATCTCCAAACAACGTTTTTAGGCAATGAAAATGCTTCATGTGCATGAGGTATTCACCAATTTTACTACAAAAATGACTGGATATTCATAAACACATGTGTTGCAAGATAACATTGCAATATCTCCAGCCACTTTGTAAATCACTGAGCAAAAAAATAAAAAACTATGAAAAATTATCAAAATTCATAAAACATGATGGCACATAAAGAAAAAATTAATCTGACAGCATACATATATCACTTTCCTGAAATGTCTCAATGTTATAATATTTAGAATAGTTTTCTGTATATGTAATGAAAATATCAAGCGTTTACACAATTTCTAATGCGCATGGGACATTCTGATCACACGGTATAATTTAATAATATAATTAGTAAAAAAAGCAATTACATTTCATCCAATTGTTTTCAAATTTGGGGTGTGACTTAGTGTTACTATTCTAAGTATGCAGTTTATATTTCAACTCATTCTGATAAAATATCAGGAAGTTGAAAAACTCAGCCCTAGTGTCCCTTAACTCACGGCCAGATAGATCGCATCACCTAGCCAAGTGCGTTTCCACTGCATTGTGGGTAGCGGAAACAACATGAGGATATGGAGCTATGAGAATTAGGAATATTGTAATGCTCTCGCAGTCATAGGCTGTTCTCAGTGCAACTCCCGTGCACTCTTCACTCTCAAACTGTCATATCATTGGCATTTGTAGACTAATCAGTAAGGTGTTTATACTGATATGTTCAGTATACCCACATCTGCAAATTGGTATTGCTTTCAATCTCAAAATCAGACTTTTAAGTTGCTACCATTGGCTGGAAAATACCCAGTGAAATATTTCTCAAGTGTATTTTCACCATCGTTGCCAATTTTCGGAATATAGATGCCTCAAAAAACAACCAGTTACAAGGTGGAGAAGAAAGTTCAAAGTTTTCTTTAATTGAAATTCCACATCAGTAGGACTAATAGTGATGAGCCATGAGCCAATGCACAAGAGACTTTCATGTTGCTGTCCTCAGCGTCGTCAATATTTGATGTTTCTTTTTAAACTTCCGGGGCTTGGACATCGTGATCACCACATTCTTGTGTGTGTTTAAATTTGTCTGATAACCTATGTTATTACGGTGACGGCAGTAGTTTGTGTAATTGTAACTGAAGGTAGGATTGTTAAGGAGGTGGCAGGGGTCTTAAATTTCGAACCATCCCAGCATTTTATCTGAAGTAGAAGTGGGATACGACGGAAAACCACTTCCAGGATGATTTAGGTTGGTCTCGAGCACATGACAAAGGAGTTGAAAATCAATTCCACATGCATGCCAACACACTTTATTTTGTTTGTATAAAGATTATCCTACCTGAAAATTCATTCAGCAGGCGCTCATTCTTTTCTAATGATTTCAGTTTCTCTCTTAGCATATCCTTAGAAAGAAAAGTCATGTTAACAATCGAATGAACTCAATACGATACGGTTTTCCTCATAAGTGGATCAATTAAGACTGTTTTATATTTGTCGAACGTGAGAATGAGGAATGGTTCACATCATTGGGTTACAGACTGTTTTGACGCGACACTCGCGGTGGCCTGAGTGAGTCTGATTTTTCCCTTAAACCAAGGAGGTCACATTTCGAACACTTGATACCCTGAATATACGGAGTACCTTGCTTTCCTCCTACAGATCATTATGTCGTCCGTACTGTACGCGTATTTGTGGTTGGAAATATTCTATCTTCTAAAAGTCTTGTAAGTTAACCAATGCTAAATAAAACGGAGTCTGGAAACCAGACAGAAAGAGGTTACTACATCTCGCACAGTTAACCATTTAGCCTAGCGCGGCCAATCAAGTAATTCCAAGCTCGCACGTGCAAAGCAAACCGTTTTGAGAGGAGCTAGGCTTTGTCTGACAGCACGAAACAAGCCGAGGACTTCCGATCTCGTGCATGACTTTCGGGGACACGTTCGATGGAATTCGGAGTGCAAGCAAGTAGGAGGGGACACGAGCCAGACGCGTGGCGATAACAGCCAATAGGAGGAGCCGTTACTAAGAAGAAAGCAATTAGCGCAATTGGCATATCTAATTACCAGCAAGATATTTATATGTATAAACATCAGAGAAGTTCTTAATTAATATATAAGAAGTATTTATTAATATTTACAGCTAATTAAATGCTTAATTATGAAATAATATTATATTCGCTATTAACGCGCCATTTAAGCAAGTTTTTATAAGGGGACGCTACTTGATTGTCAGAATGGGGGAAAAGCGACTTGGATCATGGCTCTTATTATTCACGACTTTGTCGAGACAGGACGTGTTCACTAATTACTCTACAAGTGAAGCTAACTTGATATACATTGATATCAGGGAAGAAGAAATCATTACTACAAGGAGTATTAACGACGAGAATAACTTACATATCTACAATTATTCTACAATTACAACGAAGAAGTACGGAAAACAGTAAAGCAACGTGTAAGGTGATTTAATTATTCTACGTATTTATCACCATGTCAAATCTACAGAAGTTGTGAGGGGAATACATTATTGAATCTACAGTGATGGAGATGAGTTACTTAAATGCTACAGGGAACATAGGTATGATGATGGCGAGAATATTCGGAATGACATAATATTAATACCGTGGGGGAGATAAACATCTAGTCTCTCCTGAGTGAATTAAATCTACAAGCTACAAAATGTCATGTAATCGACTACAATGATGGATACAGATCTATCTGAGTTGCGGCGAAGAAGAAAGAAGACTTTCCTGAACGAGTGTGGCCAGGATGATCCCTGCGCAATCAAGAGAGAAAGGGCTTTCCAATCGCATTAAGAAGATGGCCAAGCTGAAAGGACGACTACACGATGATGTTAGAGTTCGCATCCCGTTCCTGGCAGTTTGGAGACTTCCGAAGGTGATCGAACAAGGTCCCACACGACATCTTGAGTGGGCGATTTCTCGGAAACAATCCGTTTCTGATGAACAACGAGGGAAATCCACTTCTAGACATATCTACGCAGCACCAGGTAGTGAATATACCAACGAAGTATCCCATTTTGTAGAATTGTAGAAACTTTTGAGAATATCCTACAACTTAATATTTGAATGCCATTATTCTAAATCTTCGAATTGTTATTTTCATATTTTTCGATTTGATATTTGGATCGTTATGTTAGGTAGAAGTTTCATTTTCGATTTTCATCGATTTTTGGATTTGTAAACGTTTTTGTGACGATTTAGAATTGCTATTTGGAATTTAGAATTTTATGCGATATCGAATTTACTTGATGGAGATTTTATCGTTTATCTCTCATTTGATTGTTTAGCTCACTTTTTATCGTTTAGAGTGTATTGTATTTTAAAATGGATTTGATCATTTTTGTAATGATGGAAGTTTAATGGAAAATATATTCCAAGGATATTATACTGAGGTATAAATTAAGTAATGCGATCGTTGATGATCTATTTTGAGGATCTGAGCGTTGTTATAGTTTAATAACGTATTCGACAGATCTGGTTGTAAATATTTATTTACACTATTCACAAATGTTAAAACATGGAACTGTATAAGAATTGGAATAGGGAAAGAATGGAAATAATATTGTAATATGAGTAGAAGTAGAATACAAGCTACGGCAGAATAGTAAAACTGTCAAACATTTAAGGAATACTTGAGAGAAGTATAGTAGCTGAGTGCAGCTAACATTAAAAATGTTATTTAGTTAATGAATGTAATTATTATCGAAGGAATAGTGTTTTATTGTATTACCTGTTAAGATAAGTTATCGAAAGAACCAATATTTTTATTTAATGAGTTGGAACTGCAATAAGAAGTTAATAACGAGAAAGAATGTATTTGGAGAATACTATATAATCTGAAGAAGGAATTGCGAAGTATACCTAGGAATGATATTTTATTATATTCCGTATTGACGGAGGAACACGTTGTATTTATGGGCACAGTTATGTCATTGTTTCATTTGTTAAAAGGAAATCTGTTGAGACAAATATGTGTAAGATTCTTATAATTGAAAGGAAGAATTGTTAAAAGGCAGTATCGTTGTATGAAGTATTTAAAGTTATAGAGATAGACTCAATAGTTGAAGCTGAGTTCTATTTAAATGGTTCTGAGTAAACATTAAATTAAAGGTAATTATTCGACGGAAAGGAAAACTATTCTTTTTAAGTATTGTTATTTTTACGACAGACCAGTATGTGGAGGTAACTAAAACTATGTCTATACTTAGCTGTACGGATTATAGAATCCAAGATTGCAACACTGTTACGGATAAAGACATAGTTATGTGAAATGTTTTCTGAATTCTAAAAGAATTAAATTGAGAGAAGTAGAAAGACAGATAATGTCTGTATTTCAAGTAAGAAATAGGCATTTTGCCAATTATAAATAATTTAGTTTAAGACTATATTTGACGAACGTCATCATAAATACCGTATATGTCATGTATATAAACCGATTGAAGAGTAATATTTTATGCATATTTTAATTTAATTTTATGATAGGAATTTTTCATCGCTTCTACGGAAGGATTTTATGAAGATAGGAGAAGGGAGTTAGATTGTATAGACTAACAAATAGTTTTTGTAATGACGGAGATCTACGTCATGGGTAAATTCATTTTATTTTTCGGGGATATAAAACATTTAATAACATTTATATGTCAGAAAAAATGTATCATAATGATGGTCATTACAACACTATTTTTCATTATGAAACAGTTCCTCGCACCAATCAGAGCTCAAGAAACAGTTGTTTGACCCATCAGGTGAGGATAGCAACGCATCTGCGCTGAGCTCCAAGGCCTTCTCATTTAAATTTCACTGCCTGGCCTAGTGTCATAGTGCGGCAATCGAGGATGCCATGGTCAAATACAAGGCATCATGTGCGTCCCATGCGCTCTGTTCAGTACATAAAACTGGCGAAATCTCGACAGATATTTATGAATATTTATCATAAAATAGATATAATAATTATCGTCGAGCATAAACAGTCGTATGCAACTCGCCTATAATGGTAATTATAAAACTCGCATACGCTCGTTTTATAATTTCCATACGAGTGTCTTAATTATTGCCATTATAGGCTCGTTGCATAATGTACTATAATTTAATTGTTGTTGTTAAACTCCCGATACCTAGGGCACAGCACTTGTTTGCCTCATTTTAATTATTTATGATTTATTTGAGCTTATGAAAGCATTTTTAGAGTTTATTAATGGTTTCTTGAGGCAACAGACGTGTATATAATTTTGTAATTAACACCATTTACGTAGTTTTTAAGATATTTTTTATTAAAACGTAAGTTGTTTTTTTGAATTCAGTGTTTGAATTTTGTGCGTGTATTCGTGTCGTGTTAATAAATGACAGGCACCTAACTTACGTTTTACTGATCTTTTTATAGAAATTTAGCATTGTCTTTTGTAGATTTAATGGTAGAGGATTGTGCTATAGGGTGGAGGTATTCCAAGGGACCTGATCCGCATCCTTACGCCCGAGATTTTCTTTGATTTCCGTATTCCCGAGTAGTTTAGAGAACCTGTTGTTCTGTAGTTAGTTACTATAGCACATTCGGTTGTAAATCCCTGTTCCTTATCCTGAGTGTATTCGCCAAGTAGCACTGTGTAGTTTTTTAGACGGGAACTTTAAGATGCTACGATCCATTTTCCAGCTGCGGATATTGGTGGGTCATTCCAGGTAAAGGGTGCAGTACCATCGGTTAAAAACTGTCCTTTTCAGGACCAAATAAAAAAATCACACTTTGGAACAGGTAGATATGCGGCCCTAGTACATCCACTGTAAACGGCATTCAGCGAAAAAAATATGTACCAGCCAGGGAAACAAACCTGCTACAAAGCAGCTTGCCTGACGCAACAGCAGGAAAGCACGATATAGCTACCTTAGTTATTGAGAGCCATGTTGAATATCTGGTACATATTGAATCTATTCGTAGCCCCCATAGACACCTGCCGAAACGTAAGGTGGTGTTTTCAGAGCTGTGATTATCTTAAACTTGCATTATAGTTGAGGTCATTGAAATTACACAGCCGCTAATGATTTTTACTATATTCTTGAGCATGAACTCAACAGTAAAGTGGCGCAGTCAGCTGGCATTTGAGGATGCGCAAATGCGAGGGAGCCGTGTCAGTACATTTACTGGCACGTTAAAGATCCCCTTCGGGGCAAAATTCCGGCACCCCGGCGTCACTAAAAGTCAGTGTAGTTAAAAGGGACGTAAAACAAATAACATTATTATTATTATCAACAGTAAAGTTGAACTAAGTCCGCAAAGGAGCAGGAACTAATGATTTTAGGATGACCATGATATACGCGATAGTTGGGTTGCTTTCCTAAATAAATAAAAATCACACTTTGGAACAGGTAGATATGCGGCCCTAGTACATCCACTGTAAACGGCATTAAGCGTTCAGTAATTACTCTACAAGTGAAGCTACGAGCCGGACGCGTGGCGATGACAGCCAATAGGAGGAGCCGTTACGAAGAAGAAAGCAATTAGCGCAATTGGCATATCTAATTACCAGCAAGATATTAACATTTATAAACATCAGACAAGTTGTTAATTAATATATAAGAAGTATTTATTAATATTTACAGCTGATTGAATGCTTAATTATGGAATAATATTATATTCGCTATTAACGCTCCATTTAAGCAAGTTTTTATAAGGGGACGCTACTCTATTGTCAGAGTGGGGGACAAGCGACTTGGATCATAGCTCTTATTAGTTACGACTTTGTCGAGACAGGACGAAAAACAGTAAAGCAACGTGTAAGGTGATTGAATTATTCTACGTATTCTGTATACGATGACATCAACAAAAATTTAAACAGTGTTCTTCCATGCATAACTTGCTCTTACGATTGAGATGACGCCTTATATTTTAAGTTAGGGCTATACATAATATAAATCCCTCCTCGGCCCTAGTTTCAAACTATTGCTGTAAATTAAGTAGTCTACCCTGTGCCCTGAATAATAATAAAGCACTTCCTAATTTAAGTTATGATCGGACTAGGGTGGGTGGCGGTTAACTTAGCAGCCAAGAATATACGATTTCGCGTGTCAAGAAGTGCCGAAAGATGTAACAAAGGTAAAGTAAAACGTGTGAGTTTCAGCGGAAATGAGAGTTTATATAACAGAGCTCCTCTTTTCCAGCTATTGCTACTCATGAAATGCGTATGTTCTTTAAAAGATAATTCCACCCACTTTGTAACCCCTAAATGAATCTTTAAAATTCCTTATATGGGTCTTAAAATATGAAAAGAATTCGCATAACGTTGTTCAGGTTTCTATGGGGGGGGGGGGGGGGGGTATTGACCTGGGTTAAAATGAGTAGTGCATTTTATGTGCATTCCTATGCTGTATAGATTGACGTCAAATCACATTTACATTATTCATTACGAATTATGAATTATGCCTGATTTTAACAGTTGCAGAAAATAAAAGCAATAGTTAATTCGGTATTTATCAATATTATTATATAATAAAGCACTTCCTGATTTAAGTTATGATCGGACTAGGGTGGGTGGCGGTACACCTTTGCCTACGAAGAGCTTTTACCAATTCTAGTATGACCGGGTATTGACATTTGAAAATACTCTACAAATTTTGAAAGCACACCATAACATCCATTTCTATTTTTTTTCTCAGAATTATCGCAACAGTGGCCGGTGATGATTGACAGAAAATATTTTAATTCATACATCTCGAAGAGAAATATCACCTCTCTTTCGAGTAAAATATGAACAGCTTTGGAAAGGCAAGATATTTATCACTGTATTTCTATAAAAAGAGGCGTTGTAAAGCTACAAAATGTTGAGCTCTCTGATATAATTTGGGTAATACTTTTATAATGCACATTCCAGAACGATCACCTGTAACCTACAGTACTTTGCAAGCTACGCCTGAACCTTTTCAATTTACGTACACCGCGGCGTGGCTGTGCCCGTCAAATCGCGCACCACCCTGGTAGGGAGCTGCAGCAAGTCCAGAGATTGGAGATTCGAATCCTGACACTGACAGCTAGTAACTTGAGTGTGTTTCTTCATGGATATTCCCACACTTCTTCCAGTAAAATGCCAGGATAGTACCTGTTTCCAAGTCCCGGGACACCTGTCCCATCTCTGCTCCTAATACAGCTACACACACTACTACAGTCATCACAAAAACACAGATCCTCAGCCAAGTTCAACACACACCGAAGTACGCGAGGCTGATGGCCGAGATGCCCCAAGCCACTAAAATAAATTAACAACGTTTCCGATGTGAGATATGAAGGCATCTGACATAAAGCTAAAAAAAGCAGCTGTGTGGGAAACAATGGTCCAAAAATGAGCACTTTAGTGATCCTATCATAGTCACCAGGAAGAAGGATTGGATTTATACTGTATCGTCAGAGAATTAAATCGTTGATAGAAGGTTCAGACCATGGTTTACAGAAACTGGATGACTACGTAGAAAAATAGTGCTGAGAATCTGCGTCACTTAGAATTAAACTGTGTCTCTCGCTAGAAGTCTCTTCTTAATCATCGAAATGTAATGCTTTTCAGTCGGTCAACACGACTTACCCAATTGGAATGGGTGTTTCCCTAATCCTGAAAAAGGAACATAAGATTAATAAATTCACTTGGATGACCAGTTTCGATAGTCAATCGATCATGATCCGTTCCATTAACTTTGGCTATTATATTTATGTCTACAAGTGTGGATGTTAGTATAGGGGATGTCTCATAATTTATGTCTTTTTTTAAGAAAATTTTATTTGGAACAGATTTCATGGCCTTGAGCCATTTTTCAGCGATTTTTTTTAAAACCCATGATGGTACCAGTCTCTGGATTTTGATGCGAAGAATTCGGTGAGGCCCACTTCCACAGCTTCAATGTTTTCGAAATGTTTTCCACGCAAGAAATGGGCCCTAGATTGAAAAAGATGGCAATCTGAAGGCGCAATTTTAGTGCTTTATGCTGGATGTGGCAGCAGTTCGACTCCTCCCAATTCCTGAATTTTTGCCATGGTTCATGCAGTATGAGGTCTCGCATTGTCCTGCTGCAAGAGACCTCTATTTTGGTATGTCCGTCTCAAAATGTCATGAACTCGTTCCAGTTGTTGAGAATATAGATCCGCATTGACTGCAGGCCCGTTTGGAACAAACTCCCAGTAAATCACTCTTTCAAAATTCCACCAGACTCACAACATCACTTTGGGACCGAACCGTTGCTTTTTATCGTGACTTTGGCAGTTAGACGTGGACTGAGCCAATGTTTAGAGGTGTCACTGTTGCGGTAATAGACCCATTTTTCATGACATGTGACGATTCCCGTGACAAATCTATCATTCATGGGGTTACCGATAAGCTGACGAGAGATATCGACTCTACGTTGAGCCTGTTCAGGGGTCAATTCTTGATGTACAAATCTACAGTTTATGTTTGATTTTCCAAATTTATGAATCTGGCGAGGTATGGTAGCCTATCTTTGGATGATACATTCTCGCAATATACGCAATTCTAATCATGGACCCCTGTATTTGGCATTGGCGAACAAAGAAAACCAATTCTATATTATAAAACACCAAATGTAAAAAACGACATTACTTATGAGTCATCCTAATATTTAGAGGATTAGGGAACCACCCATTGTAATTGGGTACAATCGTGTTCACGGACTGAAAAACATTAAATTTTGATTTCTACGCCAACACTAGAAGGGGCATCGAACACGATAATCTTACTTAATCATGTGTGACTAACGTTTTGAATTCTCTACATATTATAATATTCTTTTAACCAAAGCTCAAAACTTTTATTTCAAATTTCCGTCCTAGGAAGTGTGCGCACTAACACAATAACTGCACGAGTTATAGAATGTGTGTGATTATGTACTACAGAGTTCACTGATGAGCGTTTGTCTCTTGTTTCGCTCTCACTTGGCGAGTTAACTGATAATGTAGAGTGCCTGCTATAGCAGCCACACTAGACTGACGAATGGGATTTACAATAACCGATAATGCTGTGATGTTAACTTTTAACACAGGCATCAAACATTTATTACTATTTGTGTTTATGAACCTAGTGTTCGTAGCTGATAATGGCTGGAACAAATTTTATCATTTGCATGAGCATGTATGCCATTTCAGGTGCGAATTAAACATGTAATAATACGCGGTAAAGCGTTAGACATGCTACATGCAGCTTAATGTGGCAGTGCTGGAGTTGTAAATACAGCTTAGCGCAGCAGTGGCACGCTCCATTACCATGCGCATATCATATCACTGGCTCGATTCTTACCAAGAAATATTATTGGAAATGAAATTTTATATTTTTGAATACAGTTGTAGCGGTGTTTCTGCGTATGTGCGTGTGTACGTCCATGTGTGTAAATGTACACCACGTATATTACAATAAAGAATTTTGAACGAGGATAGCTCAAATCGTATCCACACTCAATAAACATTCGAAATCATAGTAAAACAAGTAGTTCTGTGAAGAACTATAATAGCCTGTTTTCATATATCCTACGTATGTTAAATTCCTCTATCAACATAAAACTTTCAGTTTGATTGCTATAATTGATTCATAGATATTGAGAACCATCTAAATATTTCGGATGGTCGCCATGTTGGATTTTTATATATGTTGACCATAGAGTTATGTACTATTAGATGAAGATTATTGCGTAGGTGTAATCGATCGCATTATTTGTACACCAGAAATAAAAACGAGATTTTAAAATTTTGCACAGCCACCATCTTGAGGTTATGAATTAGATGTCAGTGGATTAAAATTTGTACAAGCATTTACCGTGCCAAGTTTCACTGCGCTTGGATAGTTAAATCGCGAGAAACGTGCATTTAATAATATAATGTCACGTCGCCGCCATGTTGGATTTGTGCTCACCAGGTTATTGAAAATTCCATAGGTGAACGTAATACCCATTATCAACATACAGCATTTCAGTTTAATTTCGTTCATAGATTAGTGGATATTGAGAACCGTCTAAATATTTCGGATGGTCTCCATGTTAGATATTATATATGTAGTCCACAGAGTTATGTACTATTAGATAACGATTATTGCGTTGAATCATTATTCAAACGTTGACTTGGATGGCATGATTATGACACAAGAAATTGAAACTTAATTTTTAAATGTTGCACAGCCGCCATCTTAAGGTTATGTAAACAATTAAACTATTATTGTATATCCGTCATACATTACAATGTGTCTAAACATTTGCTGTACCATGTTTCACTTCACTCGGTTGGTTAAATCGTGAGAATAGCTTATTTAAATGTTTCACCTTCGCTTGGCCGCCATGTTCGTTAAGAACTTTGGACGTATCAATTTAGAGAACAACAATACGTTCAGTAATTAATATATAGCCTACTTTCTCCTTAATGTATGAGTAATGTTATAACTCTTTGTCCTTCTCAATGAGTATAATTGAATGTTCGTCGCAGTAACTCATTGACTTTAGGTTTTCAAAATTACTTAAAAGTAAATTTTACTCGATGGGCATCGACTGGCGCTAGCGTTGAAAATGTGTGGTTAAATTTCAAAAATATTATTCATACGGGCCAATCGCTATACGTTACAAAATATAGAGTGAAGGGAAACCAGGATCCAGAATACTACAATTCACGTGTTAGAATTCTTAAGAGAAAAGCTAGAAAAATACACAACAGACTAAAATCAAATAGGAACTATTACAGACAATACCAACTAATTATCAAGGAATTGAACACAGAAAAACGTAAAGCACACGATTCTTATATGAAGACTATACTAAAACCGGGAAATACAAATACTTTTTATAATTATCTTAGGAGACGGAAAAAGAACAGAGATGACATTAAGTCTCTGAGGGACTCAGAAGGAAATCTTGTCACAGGAAACCCACAAAAAAGCTGAAGTGCTTAATGAGTGGTATTGTAGCGTTTTTACTGCGAAAGCTAGCATGTCCGTTTCTTCAAAATTAAAGGAAAATACATTTAAACCATTCACTATTCATAACAGGGAGGTTAGAAAAAAACATGAAGAAAATCAATAAATTCAAGTCAGTAGGACTCGATGAGGTGTCTGGCGACATTCTCAAGATAGGCGGAGAACAAATAATTCCCTTCCTTAGGGTATTGTTCACAGTCTCTCTGAACAATAGGTCTGTCCCGTCCGACTGGACGAAAACTATTGTAGTTCCAATTTATAAAGGAGGGGACAGAACCATGCCGGGTAACTATAGACCAGTGAGTCTGACAGCAGTAGTTTGTAAACAAATGGAACAAAAAATTGCAGATTATATAAGGGAATTTTTGGAGAAAAATAACTGTTTGTATGATAGACAATACGAATTCAGGAAAGGATATTCATGTGAATCACAGGTGGTGGGTTTTTGTCAAGATGTAGCATAAGTCATGGACACAGGAGGCCAGGTGGACAGTGTAATCATTGACTTAGCTAAGGCTTTTGACATGGTTCCACATGCCCGCCTGTTACATAAGCTTGCAAATTTGGGTCTTGATGAAAGAGTGGTATTCTGGATCCGGGACTTTCTCCAAAACAGAACCCAAACAGTCAAAGTTGGGGGAGTATTTTCGAAAGAGACAAAAGTCACCTCTGGAATTCCACAAGGAAGTGTAGTTGGGCCATTGTTGTTTCTTCTACATATAAACGACCTGGCAGAATATGTTAAATCGTACGTCAGACTATTCGCTGACGACTGTGTAATATATAGAAAAATCTAAAATCAAGTTGACACTGCGCTCCCCCAACAAGACTTGGAACGTATAGAATGCTGGGTTATCCGAAATAACATGAGGATAAGTGCAGAAAAAGTAAATGCATGTCTTTTACTAACAGCAGAAAAGGGGCAATAGCTGATTATAAATTAGGAAACAAAATTATTCCTCGAGTGGAGTCCTGCAGCTATCTCGGGATTGCCATAAATAAAAGGTTACACTGGTGTAAGCACGTTGAGAGCGTTGCTAATAAGGCACAAAAGTCATTATACTTCGTTATGAGAAACATGAAGGGTAGCAGTATTCAGGCCAAAGAATTGGCTTACAAATGTCTAGTGAGACCAATTTTGGAATACGCCACGAGTGTGTGGGAGCCCTACCAATCAACTCTAACGAACAAATTGGAGATGGTGCAAAGGAAAGCTGCAAGATTCGTACTTGGCAAATTCTCCCAAACTGATAGTGTCTGTGACATGTTCAAGTAATTGGGTTGGGAATCCCTACACAGCAGAAGACATAAAAGAAGACTCCAGGAGATGTACAAAGCATACACAGGGGAGCCGGCCTGGAATGAGTTGCGAAACAGAATGCATGATCCAGATTATATGGGTAGGAGAGATCACGAACACAAAATTAGGCCCATCATTCAAAAAACAAACTTAGCTAAGTATTCTTTTATAAACAGGGGTATTCAAACATGGAATGAGTTACCTGAAGAAGTCTTAGAACCTTTTCCTAACAGTTTAAAGGCTTTCAAGAAGAAATTAAATGTTGCATTCAGGGAACCCAGAGACATTATGGAGAGAAATTGAGTTACAAGCAGCATGTAAATAACTTGTTACCACCAGGTTTTGCCTAACTGTAACAGTACCTATTAATAAATAAATAAAGTACAACGTGGTGTATTGTATGTTATATTATGCTAATGATTTCCTTATTTCCACTCATTACGGTATTAACTGGGCCTATTACCGTCTGCGTAACTCAATGTGGCACTTTGGTCGAGTGTTTCAGGAGCTTGACTCCCGTACAGCGGGGATCCCATACTGGCTTAGAACTAACCCCTGGAGGAGTGAATGGTGGCATCTTCTTCTAAGCAACAATGATGGTTATGCTGATATAACGTAAAATACACCACGTATTTCAACAAGCTACTACAAAAAATGCATCCAATTAAGTTCCTTGATAAGGACAAAGAATTATAACTTTACCCATACAATTATCAGCAAGTACGATATCATTTGCTGCCAGTAATGATCCATCTAAACAACAACAAGGGAACTTCGCGAACTTGTGCTTCCTAATTCCTCTCAAACGTTGAAAACATGTCGTTCAGACCACCAGGAAACCATGTGTGACGGTATTGTTCACTTGAGCCCTATCAAGAGACGAAGAAATTGCACGCATTCAAGTACACACATGGGACTTGGCGGGATTGCCGAGTTCTCATAATTGTCCCCTGCAGCCGATCGAATTACATCAATCATTCCCTCAGTAGACGGTCTACATCGAGAAAGCCTTCGGTACATGTTGGAGACAGTGCTGTAGCAGTACGATTGGACACAGTCTCCCCTGGTTATTGGCGCTACTTAAAGCCGCACACTGGCAGCAAGTATTATAGGAGCGTTTTCAGATGGTCTTTTATGGTCAGAGGCCAGATATCGAGATATGGAGCAAGAAGATTGGAAAGCGCCCTGTGGCTGCCAGCATTGTGCCATTGTCTGTGAAGAAGCGGCAGTAAAAGTTGATTACGCGGCCAGGTGATGATGGTGATGAAACCAAGATTATTTCTGCAAGTTTTATGCCTGCGACGTGTTACGGTGTTTCGCTTTAACGTCTCATTTAACTGGTTTGGTTTTAAAGAACCCCGTGGCGTAGCCTGTCGTGTTAAAACACTCACCACCACCGCGTCAGGGGGAACTGCATCAAGTCTGATGATCTGTGGTTCTAATCCCGCCGCTGACAACAGCTATCCTAAGTTAGGTTTTTTCCCCTCAGATTTTTACACTCCTTCAAGTTAAATGCCGGAATATTACCCTACGTCAAGTCACAGATCACCTACCCCATCCCTTAACCTAATAACTACAGCTACACACACAACTAAAGATACCACAGAAGCACAGGTTTCCAGACAAAAACTCACACAACCAAGTACATAGGCCTGATGACCAAAGATGCCCCAAGCCGCTAATATGAATTTACAACAACAACAGGTTTCGCAGACATCTAGAAGCCAGAATTTCTCCCTCTTGGGAGATAAGAGTTTCTCGCATTTAAATGCCCCCCGGGGGCTCACATATAAAGGGTTGGCGACCACGGGACCCCAGCTGAGTCTGTCATTGCTATCACTTACTTGTGTCAGGATCCTCTCCGTCTTCTTTTCTGTCGACCTCTCTTGGTCCTCTCTTGTTCTCTTCTGATCCCGACGGTATTAGGGTATCCGAGGCCTAGGGAGTCTCTTCTTTTCCCGCCTTAATTGGCCCTTCTCTCATCTTTTCTGATCCCTCATTCTTCGAGGGATCAGCCTTCTTTATCTTTTCTTTATATTTCCTTTTCTCTTTAAGATTCCCGCACTGTTTTTGTGAATTGGCTCCCCGTGTAGGCTATCTAAATTCCATTTTGTGAATATTTTGACTCTACACTACATTTTGCAGGTATTTTCAATCTAAGTTGCATTGTGTAAGTATTTTCAATCTAAATTGCATTTTGCGAGTATTTTCAACCGCAATTGCATTTTGTAAGGATTGACAATCTAAATTGCTTTTTAGTAAGTCTTTGAATGTAGGGGTACCATTTATCTGAGTTTTCAGAATATCAATTGCATTTTGTAAGTATTTTCAACCTAAACCGCAGTTTGCAAGTATTTTTTATCTAAATGGCATTTTTGAGGATGGGCATTTTGTCAGCATTTTGATTCTCAATTGCGTTTTGTATTTTGAATCTAAATTACATTTTGTAAGTATTTTCAGTCTAAATTGCATTTTATAAGTATTGTCTACCCAAATGAGTGTTTGAATCTAAATTACACTTTGTAAGCATTTTCAATTTCAATTGCATTCTGTGAGTATTTTGAATCTGGTGCGGAATTTTCAATCTAAAATGCATTGTGTATTTTCAATTTCAATAGCATTTTGTACGTATTTTGAATCTCCATTGCATTTTGTACGTATTTTGAATTTTAATTGCATTTTGTAAGTATTTAGAATTTCAACTGCATTTTGTGAGTATTTCGAATCTACATTGCATTTTGGAAGTATCCTATACTACATTTTGCGCGTATTTTTCAATCTATTCCTTTTGAGAGTATTTTTCTTCGAAATTACCCTTTTTAAGTACTTCCACTCTACATTTTGTGAGTCGTTTCAATCTGAGTTCCATTTTGTAAGTATTTTCAGTCTAACTTAATTTTCGTTATGGTTTCCATTTCAATGTCATTTTCGCTATCACCCAGACCATTAGGGGCCGATAACCCAGATGTTAGGCCCTTTAAAATAACAATTTGCAGGTTCGTATCCTGGCGCAGTCAGCTAGCATTTGAGGGTGCGCAAATGTGAGGGGGCCGTGTCAGTAGATTTACTGGCACGTTAAAGATCCCCTTCGGGGCAAAATTCTGGCACCTTCGCGTCTCTAAAAGCCGGATTAGTTAAAAGGGACGTAAAACCAATAACATTATTATTATTATTATTATATAAAATAACAATTATCAATATCATCATTAAAATGCCATAGAGGTGAGGAGGGATTGGACGTTCGATGTTGTATTATAATCAACTGCGCTAATCAGCCCAATTACTTCGTGTGTGAAAAAAAGAAAATATTTTCGCTTTGGTTCAATTCTTATTTACAAATTCCTGGTACACCTTCATATTGTTTTTGTTAATTCATTTTAGGGACTTGGAAAATCTTTGGTCATCAGCACCGTGTAGTTTTTGTGTGTGTTGAACTTGTTTTGATAACCTGTATTTATGTGATGACTAAAGTAGTGTGTGTAACTGTATTAGGGACAGGGATGGGGTAGGTGCCCCGGGACTTGAGGTAAGGTACTTTCCCGGCATTTTCCTGGAGGGAGTGTGGTAAACCAGGTTAAAACCACACTCAAGAAAGCCGTTGACAGTGCAGTGAATAGATTCTCCGATCTCCGTACCTCCCTACAGCTGATATCATGGCTGGGGAGATGCATCCTAAATAAGCCTTCATAACGGCATTGGTTCAAGGCTAACTTCTGATAAGGCATTGGGATGGCATCGTTTAGTCACATGAAAGGCGTATGAGAAAGAATAATACAATTGAGTAGTCGAGTTGCAAAACACTTTTAATCCACTTGTGAATAAGAATCATGACGTAACGTTATTTATTTAATTATTTTATTTTATTTTATTTAACTTTATTTTATTTTTTGTTTAATTTTATTTTGTTTTGTTATTTTGATTTTGTTTTGTTTATTTTGTTTTATTTTATTTTGTTTTGTTTTATTTTGATTTTCCAGAAAACAAACTCAAAACAAAAAACACGAAGCAAAAAGCAAACTTCAAAAAGAAATGCAAAAGCAGAAAACAAATAACAAGAAACACAAAGCAAAAAGCAAAATTCAAAAAAATCAAAAACAGAAAACAAACACAAAACCAAGAAAGAAAAGCAAAAAGTAAAATTCAAAAGAAAGGCACAAAGCAAACACAAGACCAAAAACCAAAAACACAAAGCAAAAAGTGGAAAACAACAAATACAAAAGATACGTGAGGCGAAGTCCAGAGAAACGATTCTCATGAAAATTATTCTTATTCACAAGTGGATTAAACGAGTTTTGCAACTGGACGACTCAATTGGTGTGTACTGTGTTGTATTTCCCAATATACCGTACGTTTGGGGTGACAGTCATCCTTTTCACCTTGGTGTCCCGGGCTCAATCCGCGACTTTGTCAGAAAGCTAAAAGGATGGAAGCTTGTAGTTTTACGTGTTCGTTAATCTTGTGATCATGAGCCACAGGACCTCATTTTTTCGTGGGATCCAAACCACAGGACATGGCATTTCACTTCGAAAAGCTCACATGCATTGACCGGGAATTGATCCCGGTCCACCTTGGTGAGAGGCGAATACCTTGAACTCTGCGCCACCATGCCCCCCTGACTCGGTCAGAGTTTTGAAATCTAGTGTAATGACTGGAAAGAGATTCACCCAACCTCGTTTGACGTTGAGACAAGTCTGAAATTTATGTATTTCATGCTTTATCTCGCTTATGCCATATTAGCGTAGATTTGTTTTAAATCATCGGGAACAGCTACATTTCCTACCTCACACGATAAACAGGAAGAATAAGTTGCAACTGAAATATACATTCAACATCTCAACATACTCTGTTTGTGTTGCACTCTTGACTGTCGTCCCAGAGGTCCGGCTTCGATTCCTGGCTCAGTCAAGAAATGTAATTCTGGTCTGAGGGCTGGAACGGGGTACACTCAGTCTCGTGAGGTATAACTGAGAAGAGTGGGATTCATTGCCACGTCAACCTTCCTGGATGTGGTATTCCGTAGTTTCCCTCTTCTACTCTTCTCATATACTGGGACGGTTCCCAACTCAAGACCATGGCGGCCTCCTTCCCAATCCTCACACTTTTATAGACACCACAATAACACAGGTTATCATAAATTTTTATATACGGGGTGGTCATATTTGCTTGTCAAGGACATTCTCGCTCACGCGCTCCGTCCGTGACGGCTCGGTTGCCAGTTGCCACGTACGCATATGTACGGCAGAGTTCGGTGCTTAAAATCAGTATCATGCATTTTTACTCACCATGTTTATAATAATCATATATTGCAGCTAATAGCCATGCCAAGATACAAAACTAATACCGATAACTCTTATCTTATCCATCAAAGTGTCTATATACAAAGTGTCTGGCTGGTTCTGTTTGCTATATACTGTAGTTATTCACAGCAGAAGCGTGTTAGCGATACTTTCCTCTGGGCGCAGGAAATGCCGTGATATCTGCCACAAGCACTACCACACAGAGAGCAGGTGAATTGGGGGCCTGGGTCATGAAATCCTCTTCTTGAGCATATCTTAAAATGGAAACCATGGACTGCAAAACGGGTGATTGTATGCCGTAGTTCAAAGTTGGCATTCATCCAGTCCGTCGACATAAGAGCTTCAGTGGAATAGAAATCAGGCCATATGTCGTTACGCTTGACGTTTAGTTCTTGGATTAGCCTTCTGTATTGCAGTGTGGATGCTAGGGAGTTCTCCAAACGCAGGTCTTCTATGAAGAAAGTCTCCCTAGCTAGTACGTACGTTAGACGAGATGGCGTGTACTTTGATAAGTGCAGAATTTTCTTTAGAAAAGTAGACTTAACTCTTTCTATCTCTCGAAGGTTATTTTGTGTCAAATGATCCCAAGTTATTTGAATGCCGTATATCGCTATTGGAGTTATTTACGTTCTGAATAACTTCATTGCGGTTTGTATAGATTGATTTCCCAGTTGCATTATGTCTTGCATTACTTTTATGGCGGATGTTGTTATATCCCTGACATGTCGCGTGAATACGTTCCCTTGAATTTGCATTACTACTCCTAGATATTTGAAATGATCTACGTTCACTACGGGTTCTCCATCTAGCAGTATATGCTCATCTGCGGATAGTTTCCCTCCTTAACGGAATGCCAGCATAACTGTCTTGGTGCAGTTTATCGTCATATCGTTTTGTTGAGCCCATGTGGTAAGTTTATCAATGGACGATTGTAAGTTTTCCTTTGATGTCGATGCCACAACCATATCACCCGCGTAGATGTAAACCTTCGCTCCCTCAAGGTAAAGACCCTCAATGACATCGGCTGTAGCGATGTTGAATAGTAACGAGCTCAAAGGGTCACACTGAAGTACACCATTTGTTTGATCTATTTGTTCTGATTGAACTATACTGTCGTCTATTTGTTGGCTGTTTTTGTATTGTTCTTTTCCGATCATATTTTCAAGTTTCCTGAGGAAAGTGTTTCTACTCACTAGATCAAATGCCTTGGTGTAGTCGACGAATACTGCATACAACTTTTATGAGTACATTCGTTAAAAGACAGTTAATGGCTTGTAGTGTATTCCTTCCTTTCCGGAAGCCAAACTGTTCTTCAGGGATCTTGATGTCAACTAAATCTGTGAGTTTTCTAGTGAGTATTTTCGTAACGATCTTAAAGATTGTGTTTTCCAAAGCGATACCACGGTAGGAATTCGGGTCTCCTGTATTACCTTTTCCTTTATATAGCATCTTCAAAATCGAAGTTCTCCAGTTTGACGGCATGTGACCTTGAAGTAAACATTCGTTCATGAGCTCTGCCCATAGCCCTTTTAACAGCGGTGCTGTCATCTTCAGGTGCTCGTAGTGAATAGTATCTGGACCACATGCTTTTTTTCCTGCGCAGTTGTTTATCTCAATTAGGGCGCCTTTTGCCTTGATGGGCAGGGTTGCTAACCGGAATAGGTCTGGTGTCCCGCGCTTGCAGGGTTGCGGTAATATGCTGAATCACCGTTGTCATAGGAATGTCGGTTGGGAATTTAGGTCTTCTGGGATTTAGGGCTGAGAAAGGGTTTGTTTCAGCCTCCTGTATTAGTTGAGCTTCCCTCAATTGTTGATAGCTTTCCTTTGCTCTTTTAACTACCTCCTTATAATATGTTCTATTCTCGACAAACTATTGCAGTGATGTATGTGTACTTGCCTTTTTTGCACCATGTTTATAGTAGATGTCGAAAATGTTTTCCATCCGCTGCCAAACATATCGGCAACTCCTTATGAAGTTTCCGGTTAATCCAGTTAATTTAGCTTCAATAAGGAAATAATGACATTTACGTCTATTTTTATTGTTTACTGTACGTTTGTATCTCCTAGCCAGTTGTTTTATTGTGATTGTGTATAGTGCTTTAATGCCTTAAGATAAATATTCGTTACGTGAACGTGTATATCTGCACAATACGTACATAAAGTGCAGAAAATCGTGCGCTAGAACAAGATAAAAGTTTCGGGTGAAATCTCCAGGGAAACCCAGTCCTATAAATCGGACTCAGTCTCGTGGGGCATAACTGAGAAGAGTGGGTTTCATTGCCACCTCAACCTTCCTGGAGGAGCATGCATTAAACGCCTAAACCATGAGGCACAAGAAGAGACGTCGACTGGGGAATACCTGTGAAGCTGAGCCCAGGCTATGATTGAAGGATTAATCCCATAACCCACGACGGCAGTATGTGAGTCAGAATAGCACATTTTGTATGGTAGAGTTTGTTGGTGGATTAGTCGTAGAACATGACCACACTTGAAATACGCAACTGACAGGCAAGCACACCTTTTGTAGCATTAGTTATGGCAATATTTGGAGCTTATATTTGACAGCATTTAGGTATAATAATTGGCATAATCGCAAACATAACATTGGTATAACCCTTGCAGCATTGGGAGAAAAATGGAGAGTTGTAAATATTCAGTGTATCGTTTAACATCATCTGGTCTAGCGATGTGTTTTATCTACTGTTTCACTATGCTTTGGAATATCATAACGATAAGGAGAAGGGCTAAAGTAAGCCGTACGAGTGTATTTATAAATATTAAATATCTACGTATCATTTGCGAGACCTTGTTGTAGGAAACATGTGTCATGTATTCACGTTACTACTGTTTGAAATATTCTGTGAATTTGATAAGCTCCGGACTCGTAACACAACATGGCTTGAATGTTAGATTTATGCTGTGTTAAAACGATGGTAAACAAATAGTTCCGTGAAGAACTATATAGCCTATTTTAATATATCCTAATCATATTAATTGCGTCTATCAACATAAAAAATGCAGTTTAATTGTTGCAATAGATTCGAAGATACAGAGAACCGTCTAAATATATCGGATGTTCGCCAATTTGGATTGATATATGTATAGGCCATAGGGCTATGTACCATTAAAGGAATATTATTTCGTAGCTTCATTATTCAAACTTTCACTTCGATCGCATGATTACGACACAAGAAATAAAATCTTAATTTTAATATATCTCACAGCCGCCATCTTGAGATTATGTAAATAGGCTAATTGAACTAAATTAGATGCCAGTGCATTCCAATATGTATAATAATTTACTGTACCACACTTCACTGCGCTCAGATGGTTAAAACGCGAGAAAAGTCTATTAAAATGTTTCAAATTCGCTTGGCCGCCATGTTCGTTTTGTACTTTACAGGTTTTTGAAAGTTACATAGATGAACTTGTAGCAGTCCCCTTTATCACCGTACAATATTTCAGGGAGATATCGGTAATAGTTTCGGATATATAGAATGCCAGTGAAATATTTCGCACAGCCGCCATTTTGTGGTTATGTAAACAATTGAACTAAATTAGATGCCAGTGTATTACAATATGTATAAACATTTGCTGTACCAATTTTCATTACGTTTGGAAGTTAAATCGCGAGAAAAGTCTAATTAAAAGTCTCAACTTCGCTTTGCCGCAATGTTGGTTTTGTAGTTACCAGGTTTTTGAAAGTCTCGTGGATGAGCCTTTAGTAGTGCCCTTTATCACCGTACAAAATTTCAGGGTGATATCTCTAATAGTTTCGGAGATATTGAATGCTGGTGAAATATTTCGCACAACCATCATGTTGGATTGGTGAGACGTAATAAAATTTGAAGGGTACGGTCGGAGTAGGCTGAAATGTTGCTATGGCCTTACAGAGTTTCGTTGAAATCGCTCCATCCGTTTAGAATTTAATAGGGACACACACACACACACACCATACACACACACATACGCACACACATACACACACCCAGTTTCAAATAACTATATTTTGATAGATGCCTCTCGCCAATATGTAACGTCAGGTAGGACCAGCTGGAAAATCTTTAACGTTAAAATAAATTATGGAAGTGACACCGTCATATCATAGCTATGTGTATTGGTGCTTTTAAATGTAAATGACACATTTTTCGATTGTCATCGTTTAACTTGATTTGTTTTGCCGTAGGTTCAGAGTGTAACTATTAGTCTACTATTCTTCATTGCTTAGGGACTTATTTCGTGTCACATTCTTAACTTGCTTGTTACTTAAATATTTTGTATCAGGAGTTCGCAAGGGCTTAACATCAATCCAGGTTAGGAATATAATTGTTATTTTATTTAACTTTGCGGACTAGCCGATATTTTTACCCTCGGAAGCAGGCTAGGGATTTGTGATTTTTATAATAAATTCCACGAAAGATATTTTAAGCCTGGACTTTTTTCTTTTAGCTTTGTTGTTTCTTTTGGGGGTGTGCTTCTTGGGCTAGTTCATAACATTTCTGCTCTCTACTAACACCGCTACGACCCGAGATATTAGTCCCGTGCGGGATGGTCTGAGAACACATCCCATCCTCTCAGCGGTATGGGTTTGACAGATGGGAGTTGTGGTCAGCAGTCCCTCGATCTTCCCGTCTGACGGGCTGGGTTAAATTTAGAAAAAACATAATGAAACATAAATTTGGTAAATAACTGCTACCAAAGATGCCAGAAAGAAAGTGGACGTACGAACTTAAGAAAGAACATAGTGCACGAATTAAGAGGATTTGGGAAGAACATCGCCGCAAGACAGGGTTGTCTTGAAAATTGTTCAATTTCACACGCTCTCTTAAAAGAGAATGTACCATAGTAATAGTAATAATACACAAATATGTACATACTGGTATCAAAAGTTAAACCAACAAACTGCTATTTTTCCGTCCTGTGGCTCACTCACGATATAATCAGACAAAATGTCAACAAAATGTCAGTACAATCTTTTTCTGCACGGAAGATTGCATTCCTGTCATCCTACAACCTTGCCAATGATGACGTCAGCGCACCTATCAAATGGGGGGTGTTTACTGGGTAGGTACACATCAAAACTCACTGTGTACACATGCACAGAAGGTGCAGCATGGTACCAAGAAGACCCTCTGCGGTGGAGCGCCATAGGAAGAATGGAAGCAAGACAGTCGCAAAGTGATGTGGCCCGATATCTTAATGTGAATCGTTCTGTTGTTTCTCGGATGTGAGGACAGTATTTAAAGACCGTAAATATATCCCGAAGACCAGGACCGGGCCGACCACGTGTGACATCAGAACGAGAGCATCATTATTTGGCTGTAAGGGTACGACCATACCGCCGTAGTACCCACAGCATCCACTGGAACAGTTGTTTCGTGGCAAACAGAGTACAGAAGGCTTCGGCAGGGTGACCTTTATTGTCGGAGACTTGCCTTATGTGTACCCCTGACGCGTCTGCACAGAAAGGAACGTCTAGAGTGGAGTCGTCAACATGCCAACAAGACAATCGAACAGTGGGACAATGATCTTTTCACAGATGAGTCCCGATTTGGTCTGGAGAGTGATCCACGATGGGTTCGCATCTGGAGAGAACCTGGAACACGATTTCAGGACCCAAACATTGTGGAAAGAGACCGATATCGAGGAGGATCCCTAATGGTGTGGGCAGGGATTATGTTCACTACTCGAACACCTCTTCAGGAAATTTACGGGTAAATCGATGAGGTTTAATTGCTGTCAGATATCGTGACGAGATCTTGGGACCTGTTGTTGCGAGGTGCTGTGGGCCCAAACTTCGTAGTGATAGATGATAATGCTCGACCTCATAGAGCACAGTTGGTTGATGTTTTCTTGGAAACGGAAGATAATTGCATGCATGGTGTGGCCTACTCGCTCTCCCGATTTGAATCCCATAGGGCATGTCTGAGACGCACTGGAGAGTCGAGTTGCATCACGTCAGCATCCACCAACCAATCTTCAAGGCTTTCGAGCTACTCTGCAGGAAGAATGGGCGTTATTGCCTCAACAAGAGATTGATGACCTCATTCGTAACATCACTCACCGTTGTCAGGCCTGTATTACTGCCAGAGGTGGTCACACCCTGTATTGAGCACATTAACCAGTTGTCGGAATGTGTGTGCAAATCCATGAAGTTGGAAAAAACAAAGAACATTTTTGTCTACTGTTACGCATGTTGCAGTTGTTCACGTTCTGTGTTTTTTACAATGTTGCTACTTTACTATCACCTGTTTATACTGATTTGTACCAAAATAAACAAAACCTTGCAACATTTCCGTGTGTGACTTTAATTCTGGACACCTTAGTACACGGGGAAAAATGACCAGGATGTCCAAGCCTCTCAAATAGAACAACAAACAAACAAAAACATACTTTTAGCCCTGGCGATACTAACCTAACTGGAAAATTCGCCTGGTATCATCAATAAGTGTGTTTGACCGGCTGCGTGGCTCAGCGGCAACGTTCTCGCCTGCTGTACCCAAGGTTTCAGGATCAAACCCTGGCATAATCAGCTGGGATTTGAGGGTGCGCATATGCGAGGAAGCCGTGTCAGTAGATTTACTGACACGTTACAGATCACCTACCGGCCTAAATTCCGGCACTCCGGCTTCTCTAATTGCCACAGTAGTTAAAAGGGACGTAAAACCAATGGCATTAGTATCATTATTCAACAATTGTTACCCTACTCTTTATTGATATGATTACTGTATTACTTTATAATCAATAATTAGCAGACTACGTGAATGAAAGATCCCAGTGTGCGCATCGACTTGGGCGGCTCAATGTCTTACGTATGTCGATGATCGTAGGCTTTCATTCCCTGTGGAAGTCGACAATGTGAATGTGGAATTGGTCACGGAATACTAGGACATATGTTGTTCCTATGATATGGTCGTCATTGTGCAGTGAATCAGTGAGATATGGAGATCATCATTCACATTGCTCCATTTTTAGACCGAGTTTTATTTGAAGCAAATACCACTTCAAAAAGAATAAAACTAAAGTACGCACACATGATTAATGAAATATGATCGTCAATTGTTTTATCTCCCCTCTATGAAAGCCCCGTACATAATTTCAACTTGTTAGAGATAGATGGTGGTGATAATGCTTTGAGTGACATGCTTTAATGTAAAATACATTGGTATTTGATACAACCAACGGAAGGGAGTAGAAACATTTATTTCCCATTGGGTCATATTACAAATCCTGTTAACGAGATGGAACGAAAATCTGGACCACTCATCAGTTAGAGTATCTCCCAATGGATGTTAAAAAGCGCGGTAATATCATTGGAGCTCAACCGGAAATTCAGGCGAAATCAAGCTGCATGTTTCATTAATATTTCACTGCTTGTGAAGAGGGAATGCACAGTCTGTGGAGAAGCCTTGCAACACATCTCTCCAAACCAACTCCCTCCCCCAATTACAGTCCCACCTATCATTTCATGTCCCGTACAACTTTTAAGAGAAATATATATTGTTAATGTTACTTCATATAGGGGCTTAGGATAGCTTGGTAATCAGACCCATGTACCTGGTCATCTATTTGATTTGCCCGATAACTTGTGTTTCTTGTGTTCCTACATTACTGTGTATAGTAGTAGGCTATGTTGCTGATGATTTATTTAGGAGCTTTGCGTCATAATGATCATGATGCCCCGTGTACTTTGGTTAGTGTGGATTTTGTCCGATAACCTGTCTTATTGTGATGGCTGTTTTAATGTTAGGAGACTGTCGTGGCCTTAAATCAGGAACCGTCCCGGCATTTGCCACCTCTTCTCAGTTTGGCCTCATTAAGTCGAGTGAATCCCGATCTAGCTCTCAGACCAGAATTGAATTTCTTGACAGTGCCGGGCGGGGATACCAAGAGCCCGCTGATGAGCCAGCTTGGTGTCCTATGCGAAACCCCACACAGGACACGGCTCAAACGTAGAAAAATTGCTGAGTTTTATCATATTGTTATTGATAAATGAAGGCATAAGGCTAACATACAGTTTTGGAATTAATCTGTCTATGTTTATTTACCAGTAGGCAACTAAAGTCGTTCAGGATGCATCAACAGACGTTCACTCAACTTATTGCACGTCTTTGCCCCTTCTAGCATGGTAAATGATTTTGTAGTGCAAGGAAGCACGTGGTGTATGGTTTCATGTAGGCCCTACCGTAGGAAAAGAAACTACATGACGCCGAGCACAGAAGCATTCTAGAGAATATCGTCATCTACAAATGATTTATTGCCGATAGTGTTAGGGCCTCAGTGGCAAACAATAATGCGCTCTCTTTTTCCTTCTGTGACGTGAATCGTCACCGTTTATTACAGTATACTTGTATTGTCTTCACACTTTAGGAAGGCTTCAAATGACAACCCTGAACAAGGATTACAACGTATAGTAGTGCATCGAGGAACAGTAGCCTATACTAGAGTATTTACTGGTTATACACACTTCTGATGAGATTGAAAAACATTTTTCCATTGTAGTGCTGTGTATAATTTGTGCATCTTAACCACATATAATAGGTCACCAATTTAAATAGGAACGGGTGATTTAGAACATAATTACCAAAATAGTCTAGACATCATTTCTGAATCTGATCACAATAATTCAATAGAACACAGGTTAACATATTTAAAATTCATCAACATGACGTAACAACCATAGTAGTGAACAATAACACCTGTAAATAAGATTGACGCGTTACACAAGTTTTTACGAACTTATGTATAGGGCTCGGATTTTTAGGTGCTAAAAATCTGGAAAATATTTATTTTTTATGTATTAAAAATACCAGAAATATGTGACAAAAAAGTAAAAATATTCAATTATAATTTAGTTTATTAATGTGAATATAAACAATATGCAGTGCCCACGAATGCAATTTATGCTATGCCTCACTAACTGCTGAAGAATTACAATACACACCTTCAGGTTGTCCATCACAAATGACCCAATGATTATCGCGAAACTGCGCCAATATGCTTCTTGCCCTTGAGGTGTTGCGTAACTTGAGATCGCTGTTCAGCCCTGATTGCTTTCCCACATGGATGGCAGAACAGAACAGAACGCCTCCATCAGAAGTAAAATTATCTTTAAATTCTGCAAGAGACGATAACTCGTAGTTATTTTACTTTAGGTATCGTAGAACTACCTTACACTTCACAGTGCCAGAAATGAACTGCCTGGTTCCAGCTAGCTGGGGGAGGGGGAGGTCTAGCACGTGGTGCAATATGGCCATGGACAAGGCTATCCACGGCTTCCACAGTGAGTGGCACGGGGCAACAAGTTAAGAATAACACAGTTGCAAGCTGTCATACGCTCTGCATGAAGATTAGATAGCTCATAGGTTCTTCCTCGTTGAAGTAACGCAGAACAAAAATGCAATGAACAGAAAGATCTAGCATACTGATTTTAAAACGTAAGTAAAAAAAGGAAGCTTGTAGTTTAACGTGACCGTTAATCTCGCGATCATGAGCCACGGGACCTCCTTTTTACGTGGAATCCGAACCACAGGACATGGCATTAAAAATGTAAATATGTCTTATTATGTGCTAATAAGAATTTATGTATTTATGGAAAAAATGCTTAAAATACGTATTTACATAAAAAATATTTATTTACCTAAAAATCCGAGCCCTACTTATGTAATCTGAACATTGTACAGGGTCTTTCATATCAAGTAAGAACGGCGAGCGGTGGATTTGTTATCCGCTGCTGCAGTGGCCTTGGCTGAGCTTGAGGCGTGCCACGGCCCCTGCTGTAGTATTGAGAGCGTGCGCATAGTATATACTTTACTCTGACCTTATAATTTACGTGCAAGGTGTTCAGTCGCCAGTCTGAACCTCAGATGTTAACATGAGGCAGTTATCATTACAACATCGTATTATTGTATGTAAAGCTTATTTTAAATACGAGTCGGCACGGCGCGTACGTGATGCATTTGTTCAGCAATGTTCTGATGAAGTGCCACCTTCACTAGCACAGATTCACGTAATTGTAAATAAGTTTGACACTACCGACTCAGTGCTCAATAAAAAGCATAAAATAATACATCAGAAACATTTAAGTGGCAGAACTCACTCGCGTCAGCCAGAATGTGGTTACCAGATACAATGCCTGCATAACCCAGGAAGGACGACACTTCCAGAATCTTTTATAAGGTAACTAGCAACCCGACCCGGCTTCGCCCGGGAACAGTTATGAATGCATTACCTATATCCGTTTTCCGGCTCGGCATGATGGGTTAAATCACTGAGAGGACTATTATTTATATTATCATGGAGATGCATGTGCAACAAATTCTTGTCAGACGTAATTTAAGAATGGCGAGGTGCATGAAACACAAATCCCCCTTCTGTCCAATCTTAACTTGACTGTGAATTTTGCGGGACGAAAAGTTCACAGACGAAATGAAGAAAAGCCGAGTTGCACTTCCAGGGAAAATCCAAACACAACCACTCTTCTCTAACGTTTTTAACTCATCACGACTCGACAGTTTGCTGCTGGCTGTATCTGGGGCAATAAGCTCGTCCGCTAGTTAAGCTGTAACTGGGGTGAGAGACTCGTCCCTAGCTAGCTCGTAAACTGCCGCCTCAGTAATTGAATGGAGATTTTTGGATGAAGTGAAAACGTATGTATTGAAGATAGAGATATGCTCTACCGGGCTTTTTTTGTAAAACATGTCATGCTGAACAATTCTTACACCCATAGTATAGAGATATTTTTAACGGTTTGCCCAGCGTAAGCTTAAAAAGCGCACGGACGCCAGTGTTTTTTCGAGCTTTTCTCTGAAATCGTTAGTGCTTGACTTCCTTTGGTCATAAATAAATTATATTCTACAGAAACCTTCCTCGAGATATCCTTTACAGATTGGTGAAAACCGCATCAAAATCCATTCAGTGGTTCTTGAGATTACCCATGACATCCAAGAATCGGGGACTTTGATTTATACTAAGTAGAGATTATACGCCAATCAGTATAATTTAATATAATATAATCTCCCTTCCGTCCAATCTTAAATTGACTGAATATTTTGCGGAACTAAAAGTTCACAGGCGAAATGAGAGTTGTACTTCCAAGGAATGGCGAGGTGAATGAAACTCAAATTCCTCTTCCGTCCAGTCTTAACTTGACTGTGTTTCACAGGCGAAATGAAGGAAACCTGAGTCGGACGTCCAGGGAAACTCCAAACACAACCACCCTTCTCGGAAGTCTTAACTCAACACGACTCAACGGTTTGCTGCTGGCTGTACTGGAGCAATAGGTTCGCCCGCTAGCTAGGGTGTAACAGGGATGATAGACTCGCCCTTAGCTAACTCGTAAACTGTCGCCTCAGTAGTTGAATGGACATGGTTGGAAGAAATTTAAACGTAAAAACACTTAAGTGGGCGATGTATTGAAGATAGACATATGCTCTCGCGGACTTTTTTTTTGTAGAACATTTCATGCTGATCAATTCTTACACTCATAGTATTTAGATATTTTTAATGGTTTGCCTAGCGTAAGCTTACAAAACGCTCGGACGCCAGGTGTTTTTTCGACTTTTCCACTGAAATCGTTACTGCTCGGCTTCCTTTGATCACAAATAAATTATTTTCTACAGAAATCATCCTCGAGATATCCTTTACAGAATGGTGAAAACCGCATCAAAATCCATCCAGTGGTTCTCGAGTTTATCCGTAACATCCAAGAATCGGGGACTTTGTTTTATACTAAGTAGAGATATTTCATACAGGATTGTACACACGCTTTATGCAGGGGGCCGTGGCGCGCCACAAGCTCAGCCAAGGCCACCACAGCAGCGAATAACAAAAGTGCCGCTTGCCGTTCTTACTTTATATGAAGGTCCCTGTATATAAAGGTATATTTGGTCATAGTGTAATTCTTAGACATCGTAGTTAATTAAGCCTAAGTGAGCATGATCTGAGGATGAACGCTTAACGTTCGAAACATGTCATCCGTTATAAGTACCCCCATTTCTTCACATCATAGCGTGTCATTTTGTGATAAATATCTTATGTAGTGTTTTTGATGTTAGGGCATATTAATACTCGTTTCCCTGCCCAATGTAATTGGGCACAAAAATTTGAGTTGACTGACTGAAAAACTTTCATTATAATTTTTTGAGCTTTAATTAAGTTCATCTGCACCACGAAGACACTTCTTAGAGACTTGTTCAAAGTGTATTGTTTGAAACGGGCAACGTGATTTGGTGTTGTTAAAAATGAGTTGAGTTGACTTATTACAATACTGGGTTGGATTAGATTTCATCCGAAAAGTTTATGCCAACGTGCACTGATGGTAAAATGAAGGAAAGAAGAAGGGAAAGAAGGAAGGAATGAAGGAAGAAAGCAAAGAAGGAAGGCAAAAAGGAAGGAAGCAAGGAAGCAGGGAAAAAGGAAGAGAGCAAAGACAAAGGAAGCAAGAAAGGAAGAAATGAAGGAGAGAGAAAATAAGAGAAAAGAAATGAAAAGAGAAGAAGGAGAGGAAAGGAAGCTTGCAGTTTTACGTGACCGTAATCTCACGATCATTACCTACTGTAGGCCTACCTCATTTTACGTGACCGTAATCTCACGATCATTACCTACTGTAGGCCTACCTCATTTTACGTGACCGTAATCTCACGATCATTACCTACTGTAGGCCTACCTCATTTTACGTGACCGTAATCTCACGATCATTACCTACTGTAGGCCTACCTCATTTTACGTGACCGTAATCTCACGATCATTACCTACTGTAGGCCTACCTCATTTTACGTGACCGTAATCTCACGATCATTACCAAATGTAGGCCTACCTCATTTTACGTGACCGTAATCTCACGATCATTACCTACTGTAGGCCTACCTCATTTTACGTGACCGTAATCTCACGATCATTACCTACTGTAGGCCTACCTCATTTTACGTGACCGTAATCTCACGATCATTACCTACTGTAGGCCTACCTCATTTTACGTGACCGTAATCTCACGATCATTACCTACTGTAGGCCTACCTCATTTTACGTGACCGTAATCTCACGATCATTACCTACTGTAGGCCTACCTCATTTTACGTGACCGTAATCTCACGATCATTACCTACTGTAGGCCTACCTCATTTTACGTGACCGTAATCTCACGATCATTACCTACTGTAGGCCTACCTCATTTTTTCGTTGAATCTGAACCATAAGACGGCACTAATCACCTCGAAAATTTTACAAGTGTTAACCTTGAACCAAGCCCAATCCGCCATGCTGAAATTCTAGTTGCTTGAATCACTCCACCATCATGCCACATCACTGATGGTAGTCATTGTTACTCTATCTAATATGTGATCAGTTACTATGTTATCCAGTGCTGAAGTAAGGAGTAATCCTTGTTGTAAGCCTAATTTTAGTTTTGTTTCCATTATCACCTGTTAAACAGATTTTCCGCTATCGATTATTTTCTGAATTCCCTATAGAACTAAGCTTTATCCGTAGGGGTTTAAAACGAGCACAGTTTTGAATGAAATAATCGTTACACAACAAAACTCAAAAGTGAGGAAAAGCAATTTAGAGAAATTCATGCAACCAGACATATTGTATGGCAACCCACTTCAATTTGAAAGCATGAGTTTAAAGCCGAACACAGAAATGCAACACATAGGAAGAAAATATTTCAGTATAACGCACATCAACTTCTCTCCGCGCTCCGAGAAAGTGAGAACGCTGCTGGAGCGTGGCCCACTCGCTCGATTCATGAAAGCTTACGAGCACCAGTGCGAATATAATCCGAGCCTCAGTTATGGAGACAATATCTTGGGCCAAGCGGTTTCGTGGCTTTTCCTATACAAAGACTTATCCCGACCTCAAAGGCCGGTGGGAGCTCGAAAGTAGTTTAGGAGAGTGGAGATACACACGAATGCTTTTCTATTTTCAAAGAAACTCACCTACCTCTGCTAAAGTGTAATTTGTAAAGCAGGCAGTACAGTTTGTTAGTGTGGACAGCCGGAATAATGAAACGGCTCTTATTTATATTGCAAGCTCCCTGCACTCGTGGTTCGTTCCACCACTGCTGTTATACAAACAGGAATCTTCGAACATTATCTGCCAATTATGTGAACTAAGCCTGAACCATTTGCGCATACACATATACGTTACTACACAGTTTTTAGAGGAGTAAACACTGTAGTTGGTTTAAGAGCTTGGACCATCTTAGTCATCAGGCCCGCGTACTTGGATGTGTGTCCAGTTTGTCTGATAACCTGTGATTCTCTCGTGACTGTGTGTAAGTGTAATAATTAAGGTAAGGATCAGGGTAGATACTCCGGGATTTGCAATAAAGCATATTTGCATGGAAGGAGTTTGGAGGACCAGATAGAGAACTACACTCAACCGCTGTTAGCAACGCGCTTCTTTCTTTACAATGTACAGTCTCCTTTGAATCCCATACCTTCAGGAAAGAAACCAAAGTACTCTTCCACCTTGGAGATTGTTACTTATAGTAGCTCATTTACTGATTTCATATATTTATTAAATCAATTATTAATTTGTTTAATGTTGGTTGTGTTAGCCTACTTCAGCATTAAATTCCAGGTCTGTCTGCTAAGCTCAGCTGCACCAGAGCTTGATACGCGATCTGGGGTGGTTACTAATCGGGACCCCTACCCTCACTAACGAGCTCTCAAGACGGCTGGCCAACAATCGAACTGAGCCACGTTCCTCGTTACGGTGAGACGAATCCCAGGCAAACCTAATCTGCATACGCCACAAGTCGTTTGGACGTATTCGAGATGGTGGAGAATAGGTCATTCCATACCGTGGGGTACATAAAGTATTATTATTAGGACCTTACATTCGTGATCATCTTGTGAATAAATCAGCTCTCCTCTAGATGTACTGTAGTTCATAATTTTATTTAGACCTACATTGTAAAATATCAGAGGCTGTTCACTCGGCTCCTGTATATTATGGGACAGTACTAAGGTAAGAATGATGAATCTTACGATAAACGTTAATGTAATTTACTATTTGTCTCACTATGACAATTTTAAAGGAGTGATCATGAAACTAGATGTGTACATCTAATCTAAGAATGGCACTGAAACATCTCCTCAGCAATTCTAAGCTTGTAGGTATTCATGGGCCAACGAATCTCTTGCGAGATACAGTACGTAGCAGCCGTTTTGCACACTATTATCGGCTTCTGAACTCAAATCGTAGTATATGTAATATATTTGAATAAAACCAGCTGGAGTAAGGGTGGGGTATCCTGGGTTATTGAGCTGCCTCTACTCTCCACATGCCTTTAGGGAGGATCAAAACAACATAGCATGGACGTAGCTGTAGTACTGTCTCATTTCATTTCCCTAATCTGTCACCCTCACCCTGCCTTCAATTCGCTCTCCCTCTCTTTAATCATTCCAACAAGTGTATTTTCATTCTTCATGTGACCATCTTACATGAAAATTGAACTTGGTGAATTTCCAACAGTTTGAAAATATTCATGAGTGTACCTGATGGTGAATTTCGAGGAATCAATATAATTGAGCATGATGTATGTATTTTCATCTTACCCGAACATTTTGCTATGCCATAGCGTTGATGCGTGCAACAAATTAATAATGTCGTATAACCATTATCCCGTCCTAGTTTAGTACTGTCAATAACCCCGGTGATAAGTAATAAGTTATAGGTTCCTAGACATCACGATCACTGGTATGGAATATTACTCCTATAAAGCTTACGATCCCATTAACAAAACCAAACTGAAGTGTGCAGTTAAGAAGGTTACTTTAATAATCAGACACTTTCTGTAGGAATATTAGCATTCTTGGCTGACAGCCGTGTGTTCAGTGTTTGATTCGCGGCTATGTCAGTATATAATTCAGGTATTACGATTGGAACCAGCTACACTTAACCTCATCAAGGAAAACTAAGAAGAGATTAATTCCCTCTCTAGCCATCCTGGAAGTATTTTTCCGTGGTTACCTAGTTCCACTCCAGAACAATGCACGGAAGGCCCTAACATACAGTCACGGCCGTTTTCTTGCCAGTCCTAGCCCCAGTAACAAATGCACACACACCCACACACACACCACGCGATGTCCAAGGTCCTACAATTATACAACAACAACAGAATCTACCACCTTTTATATTTAGACACAAGCTCATTAAATTGCAGCACATCAAAGTAATACCCCAATTTGAATTTGAAACAATACAGGGGGTAACAAAAATGTACGGCCCAAAATGCAGGACACATTACTCACACGTAGACGAAGAAATTATGTTATCTGAACATAGGTCCGGAAACGCATTGTTTCCATGTTACACCTCATTGTCTCCAACTCATTAGGCATGGGAATCACAAAAGAACAGAACGTTAGAATCTTGAAAAACATGTACTCTTGGTTACGTCTGGTTACATTATCATTACCGTAGGTGCACCGCCAGTGTTTTGTTTTACATGGCGCTGATGCCATGCGACTTAGCAGAAGTGCCTTTAGCTGTGCGTCAAAACATTACTTCATGCATGATGGAACACCTCTTCATTTTAGTGTTAATGTCGGTCTGCTTCTAAATAATAGATTTGGTGACAGATGGATGGGTATAGGTGGACCAATTGCCTGGCCTCCACTCTCCCCGGACCTAAAATCACTGGACTTAAATTTGTGAGGACATTTGAAACCTCTTGTGTATGGAAACCCAGTACAAGATGGTCAAAGTCTCCGTGCCCGTATTATGGAAGGCTGCGAAACCATACGCATTACTCCAGGGATACATCAACGCATCAGAGATTCACTACGACGGTGGGTTGATGCATGTATCAATGCGCACGGAGGACATATTGAACATCTCCTGTGAGAAAGAGTTGCATGTGGTATGCTGGTACGTTATTTTTTTGTGTGTTCCCCATGAATGATTAATGAGTTAGAAACAATGAGGTATAACATGGATACAAAGCGTTTCCGAACCCATGTTCATATAACATAATTTCTTCGTCTACGTGTGAGGAATGTGTCGTGGATTTTGTCCTGTACACTTTTCTTACACCCTGTATATTACACAACATACTGAATTCCTTTGATATACAGTGCATTTTATTATGTACTTACATCTATTGTACCCGTTTACCCAGAAGGGCACATGCGCGGGCGGTGTGGTAGCCCATTCCCATATGCGCCTTGTCTCGGGGGTATCGGGTAAAGACATCAGGAAAGTGGGATGAGTCCCAGTTCAGAGTATAAATTACTGGTAACCAAGCAAATAAAAATGAGAAAACTGGCCAAAAATAACAAAAAATTGCATCAGGATTTATTTGCAAAAGTCAAAGCAAAAATTCAAAAGAAAATCTAGCAGTTAAATTAAAATAAAATCCATGTTTCGAAAAACTAATCACATGATCCCTATCCTACTCCCGTGTAAATGGAAATTAAACGAAAATTCAATGCAAAAAAATCTAGCTAATAATATACTTCCTTTAAGATAAAATCCTACTCGTACGTCCTATGAAGCCCTAAGAGAAGTCCTATCAAAACAGAAGTATGCAAACTAGGTTAGTGGCGAAAGAAAACAGTTTGCATCAAAGGCACACAACGAGACCAATGAATCCTACTAATAACAAAAGAACCCTACTATAATTACAATTTGGCAATAACTCGACAATACATATTGATACCTAATCACACATCAGTCGGAGCATGATCCATTAAGTTGACTGAAGAACAATTGGATCCAATAAAAATAATGAAGAATACCCTTAATCATTAAATTATGAACTATGGCAGTACAACATGTAAGGTTAAATCGAACTAGAGTAGATCCTATACTAAACTGTTGAACATCATTCGTGTGACAAATAGAAGAAGGCTTAATTCATAATATTTACAGTCTTAAACAATATTCTATTTAAAGTAAGATGTCTCTTGATGCGACTGCAAATTCAGATCTCTGTCAAAACGTCATAATGAAATGAAACAAAAACAACAAGCATTAAACTTACTGTACTTACCGGTATTTAATATTTTGTGTTTGCGTTTATTGCTCAAACATCAGCAAATTTATATACACATGTTTTCCAAACGATTGTGTAAAAGCTAAAAATATAACAAAGCTTAACCCATCGTTGAGTGCTAACTTGTTGTCTGATAAACGTAACTATGAATCAATGCCATCAAAGAAATAATTTAATATATCAAGTGAATCATTTGCTTACTTTTCGTGGAACACCTGCATGTGACATATAATTTGCACTCTTATTTACACAATTTTCATTTAGACAGGTTTGTGAGACATATTGCTGTTTGAATCTCGACAAATCAATTTAAAAATGCTTATCTGAGTTCACTTAGTAAGCTTAAGCGTATACGCAATGTAACAGGCTTGAAAAATGAGACTTACAATTTGTGTTCACCAGTCTAGACGTATCTGGTGTAGGAGCATACTAAACACAAAATAACGCTCGAAGAATTTCCGAAAATTAAGTTTGACAATAAGTCAGAGGTGCCACCAGTATTTATCAAATGGTGGTTTCTTAGATGACACATCAATAATCATATTATTGTAATATGCAAATATAACTAATGCGGCTAATACAGAACTGTTCTGAAAACATGCTCGACGTTATTATTAATATTGTTTATGTGTCAACTTGAAGCCTCCGTGGCTTAGGCGGCAGCACGCCGGCCTCTCACCGCTGGATCCGTGGTTCAAATCCCGGTCACTCCATGTGAGATCTGTGCTGGACAAAACGGAGGCAGACAGGTTTTTCTCCGGGTACTCCGGTTTTCCCTGTCAACATTTCATTCCAGCAACACTCTCCACTATCATTTCATTTCATCTGTCATTCATTTAATCATTGCCCCAGAGGAGTGCGTCAGGCCTCGGCAGCCGGCACAGTTAATATCCTCGCCGCTAGATGGGGGCTTCATTCATTCCATTCCTGACCCGGTCGGAGACTGGAAGCAGGCTGTGGATTTTCATGTGTCAACTTCCTGTTGGATTCTAATCCTCAATGCTCGGTGTTTATTGCACAATTACATAAACAGGATGTTGTCAACCGATGTATCAATCAGACCTAAGCTTCCTGCAGAGACGTGCTGACATACATTATTTGACCACTTAATCGTTAGCAGCTGGTGGAGTATCCCAGAACCGTCAATCTCTCAATTATTCGAGGAGCTCTTGGCCTAATTAGTGCATAATCATGAACCAGTAAATTACCACCCATAAAGGGCAAGATCACGATAGTTCAAAGTAGTTAAGGAGGGGCATCAATACAGCAATACTTGCGTCGATTTATATGGAAGTGCAGTATACAGTAACCTTATTCTCACATACTCATACGATGAAGGGTACATTTACTCACTGATTACAAAATGCAACGCTATACATTTAAATATATATATTTGGATTCTCAGCAGGGTCTCTCATGCGGTGGGCTAAACGATCACTTACTTAAAGCTAAACTGAAAATATTTTCATCTACTGTATAAGTAAATTCTGTTACCATTATACCTACAGATCGGCTTATGTCTATTATATAATACTTCAAGGTGAAGCATTCCTAACTTTGGAAATCGATTACTATGTGTTCTATACTCTACATGATCGAAACAAACACCAATTATTTCCGCATACGACTAATATAATAGTTTTGTAGAAACAAACTAGGTGCGACTAATACAGAACTGTTCTGATAACACGCTCGGCGTTATTATTGATACTGTTTATGTGGTTAAATATAAACATACTACGATTTGTTAACTTCGACTGTAGTAAGCTTCTGATATGATTGCTGTCAACACATTTAGTTAATGTCCGTTTCTATTTAATGTTGCTATTTAATTGGTTAGCTGGATTGTTTACCTTAGCTAAATGGAATTCTATGGCTTCTTTTATATCAAGTTCCCTACCTTTTGTTTCGTAATGTATGATTTTTCGGTCTGTTTCTATATTAGTGAAGATATAGCTTAGGGAACGCTGAAAATTACTTCAAATTCTTCATTATATTCCAATTACCCTGAAAACTTCTGAAAATGTAGAGTCTCTTACAAAATTCTTCACTGTATTTGGCTGTAGAACTATTGAAGAAAGAAGTGTCAAGGCTTTATACAGTTAAAGTGTGTTGTGCAACTCCAGTTGCCATTTTTAATGAGTTGCAGAAATAAAGAAAAACACAAGACAACATCAGTTTTCTACCCGAGTTATTGGGCCATTGCTTGTGGGCTTTAGTACTTGTAAAACCAGTCAAGCATACAAGAAAACTATTCGTCAAATTAGGCCTATCTATTAATTACGTGTATTTTTAGCCAATATTTACTGAGAGGCGACTATACATAAACACACTATTAACATGACAGTCACTCAATTGTTACAAAACTGTAAGAATTTGACGGGGCATATTAACAATGGCAGGGCTTTACCTATCTAAAATATTGCTTGTATACTGAATCTTTATTTAAATTTTCATTATGTTCATGATCTTAAAAACTTTAAAAGCTATACCATATAACTTACTGTAATTATTTTAAAAATATAAAAGTGAAACTGGGCTTAAGTATTTCGAAATTTGTTATTGCTAGTTTTAAACCACCATTGGGCATTTCCTACTTGAACACACCTAGGTTTGGCCATATTTACACGTCCATAGTGCGAAGAATGTAATATTTTGGGGCTCTTCAATATACGATAAATAAATAAGTAAATGAATGACCAATGGCCGTTTTCGAAGTTTGCTTCTGACATATTCTTTTGAATAGTCTTCGGTATTGAGCGGCAGTGCTTTATTGTTTTCACGGCTACACTTTCCTCATTATGTTTTCTTGACAACGTCCATTTAAGAGTTCTCATCTTCTCGCCCAGCTAATGCGATGGTAAAACTTGGTTATGTTGGAAAATAATTCGTTATTGGAGAAGCGACTCTGAAAATGGCAGTTACAAATTGAATTGTGCAGCATGAATGAATGGTGGAATATGATTACTTTGATCAACATAGACAGTTCACTCTATATATATTACGAATGACATGATAATATTCATTAACGAACTGCATATAATCACATTCTGGTATGCTATATCAATGAATAATCAAAAGTGATGATCATTGTTGACATTTCACATGACCTAGGGAAATAAACACGTCAATTTTAATTTGATTTGCAGATGAAGCCATGTGAGATTACTATGATTAATATAGGCAGATAGTATTGCTAAGCAAATGACTTTTTCTTCATGCATGTAATTATTTGCTATATGTATATTTCTAGGTACCTACAACATAGAAACAAACACTTGGACATATCTTGGTGAGGAGATTAACAAATGTTTAGTCAGGTGTCTGTAACGTTCACCATTCAATGTACAGTCGTATTGTTTCAGGCGTTTAAATGGAAATGCCGTTGCTTCACTAACTACTTCAGAATGGCCTGCAAGAAATTCGAAATCTGTTGTGGCAGGCAAAGCCAAGCACACGTATCCAATGTAAACAATATGATATCGCTACGGCTGCCAAGGTACTGTGCCCGATACTCTGGCTTCAGATTGGGTGGCACGACACGACACGACACGCCAATCCTCACCAAGAATTCGGTACAAATCGAAATGCTTTAAAAAAACTGAATGTTCGAATCAATTTCGGCCACAAAAAATGTCGGGTGACGAGATTCAAATAATCGCAGGGTCTTAACTAGGATAGGGTTCAACTGGGGTAAATCTCAAAATTGATCCGATGAACACCCAAGTATAGCAACAAAACAAGAATGATATAGATCTCCGCTGTTAAGATAAAACTCATCCACCAATTTATTATAAAACCACACCAAGAAATAGACAAAATAAAACACAGAAATCTGCCTTCACTCGGAGATTCTTCGAAATTAATCTTGATGTGCAAATAAAATATTAACGCCAAAGCAAAATTCAAATTGATAGGGACAAAAATCTCCGGGCGTCCTAACTTTCGATATAATACAACTTACGGAGATCTGAGCTAAATCACATTACTATTACGATCGTTACTTCAATTATCATATCATAAAGTCTATATGTGAGCAGGTGTATAATTATACAAAAAATATCCAAAGGAAAATGTATATTGTCTCATTTGATCTCCTTGTAACTAATTGCTACTGTCTAGAAATATGGATGTCTCTAGCGTCATACAACTTATTGGCAAATTTGACTCATGGATTAAATGCCTTCATTATCATTTTAACTGGTTTCCGTTCAATTATACCTCATTTAGAAATAAACTGGTTGTTGGTTGTTACATTCATTACAAATCTTTATGAAATATTACGATGATATACCACTCTTATTTTTCATTTCTATGAATTTACGTTCACATCTTTGAATTTGCATAATTTCAGATTTTTAGTTGATCACCGCGTGATCTTTACACATTCACAAATACACTAGAAACATTTAAATAGATGGGCATTAGCCTATTTGTATTATTCTCAGCTGACAGTGATCTCCTTTACTAACTACGTCACATTAATCATAATCATTTACTTTTTTCAACCACGTCATAGCGAGAATATTTAGCTTCATTATATCTTTATTTTCAACAGCCATTCTGTTTCACAAACACTATTTCATTTCAATACAACCTTGAATAACCTCGCTACAAAATGCTTCTGCTCATCTTAACGTGTCAAAAAAGACTTCATGTGGTGTGAGAGTGTTCTGTATAGATACCATGATGTGCACAAAAACTGTGACCCCTTAAGTGTGAATGTTACTCCCTGTAGGTTTAGAATGCTCAAACAATGAATCGGCATCATGGTTGAACCATTTCAAAGAACGTTGCGACGTAACACGCCGACTAATCCATATACTTATACCATATTTCAAAACATCCATTTATCTCATTTTAAACCCTAATAATAACAATAATAATCGCTCAAAAGAAAACTTAAATTTTCTGTCCCTAATAATCTTATCATTTTATCGCATGTTATTTCGATTATACGCCCATATGCACATTTTTCAGTAACCACTACCCAGACAGATTTATTTATGAATTAACATGGTTTCTGTACCTTCCTGCCGCCGTGGTCCTGGTCCCGTCAACGCATTTCCTGGGGGTTTTGGTTCCACGTCCTCCCAATGAACATATTCTACTCTCGTCCTGGATCCAGCTTGCGACCGCTGGGTCTCCATCGTCCATGGCTCGCTTTGATCGTCACGTCATCGTAACAGCCCCCACGTACATCGCCTAGCCGGTCATCTTGCCGTCACGACAATTCATAACGCGTAACTTGCACTGACGCACACTGATATCCATATTGTCCATTCTGTGATTCGCTTCACTGTTCATGGTTAAGTGCCAAGAAATATAGATTCGTAGTCGTGCTGTTATTTCACTGACAACGCAAGTTAGTTTATATAATGCGACACTAGCTTGCCCCGTAATAAGCAGTCTTCGCCCTTGACCTTCGCCGCGCCATATATGGTCATTGGCCTACATCCTCTTTTATTGAGAGCTCGCTGACCCTGCTACTTTCACCTGTGAACTATTCAAACAAATGCCTGGCGCTACACACTCTTGTTTCGTGCGTGAAAAAACATTGCGGCTAATCTCGAACCTTCTCACACTCCGTGAAAGCCTTTTAATGCCCACGTGCCTTTGTTTATACTGCGTTTTAAGTTTATTTGAATATCGCACCGTGCCTCCATACTGAAGACGTAGTAATATTGTTCTATTTCACTTGATTTCATTGTCTATTAAATGTGCGTCTGCTCACGTACGTGATGATACCGTATTTTCTGGCTATGTCCAGCATTTCTCAATTTCGCATGAATACCCCACACGGGTAAAATAAATCAATCCGGCACGTCCATCTCGCGCAGTTTACTCATGATAAACACTGTCACTTTGCACAGGATTATAGTGTAACTTTCCTGGAGCATGATGCTACCGAAGTGAACTGATAGTTCCCCGGCGCATGACGATACAGAAGTGAACTGCCTCTCAGACTTGACCTTCCCACGTAGACTTCGCCCGGGGATACATCAGCGCCCTTTACGCTTTGGGAACATTCTTCGAGCCAAGCTGTCGACTAAATTCGTGACGTGCCCTTGACAACCTCAGGTTACATCCGCTCACGCATTTTCGGCGCTCAATTCATTCCTTAGCCTCCTCACTTTCTTCTCCCTCTCATGCAATGTTGCCAGAGCTCTCAGAGCCATCCGATATCGGTGACAGTAAATCCTTGCTTCCTTTATTTCCCACTTCTTCTTTACTCTCCTCGATCTTTTCCCTTCCTTACAAAGCCGCTAGTCTGGTTTCCCAGCATGTGGTTCTTCCCGTATTTATGATTGTATACGTTGATAAACAGAAATATCATTATCCAGGTAGAATTATGTCTATCATTTTGTCTTTAATACTTTTGAGAGGCTTGGGACATCTTTATAATCAGACCCATATAGTTGTGTGTGTGTTGAACGTTTCTAATAACCTGTATTCTTATGATGACTGTATCAGTGTACGAAACTGTATCAGGGACAGGTCTGGGGTAAGCGCCCCAGGACTGGCAGTAAGGTACTATCCCGGCACTTTCCCGGAGGGAGTGTTGAAAAATCCGGGGAAACACCACACTCAGGATAGCCACTGTCCATACCAGAATTCGACCCTACGATCTCCGCATTGCTGAAGCTGCCCTCGCGGCCGTCGCGCACTATCTACTAGCTAGCTACGCCGTGGGATGAATATTCCAAACTATTTGTACAGACATGCACCACGCGTTGGAAACCATGAATGCGGAAAATCTCAGCAAACATGGGATATACTATTTCCTTTACGAATCAAATAGGAGGGTCCTGCGTAACTATTGTCACCAGTATGCTCTCTTGCGAACAGTCTGAGAAGTAAGTCTTTAGCGAAAATGACGTATTACCCTTGGTTTTCCACTCCTGCCGCCAGTGCCGTGTCTGAGTAATTGATGTGTAGTACGGTGTGGTATCACACAATCTAGATCAGGCTGTTCCAGCCGAGCAACTCGTCCGTGAGCAGCGGAGTACTCGCCACCTTACGTGAGTAAACCTGCAACATGCAATACAGCTCTGCTGTGGGGGGCTGCCGTCACTTCGCGGTGGATACATCAAGACTGGCTGGAAGTGCATGGACTTGTACTATGACCTTCGTCCAGTGACGCATTAGCTATCACCCCCAGTCCCTCTGTAGCCGTGCTCCGAGCATCAAGGCTGAATACTCGCGTGTACTCATACTCAAACTCGTGGATTTGGAACAGTCTGATCTAGATAGTTCTTACAGTGTTTGGTGATTAGTGTTGAACCCACATTGCCCTATCCATTGCAATGCTGGCTTGATTGGAACTCACCATTTCAATCAGGCTCACCATAGCCATATCCAACTTAATCCCGGAGGATGTCTCAGAGCAAGTCATGAATTATACTCATGACACAAATATTATTATTATCATCATCATTGCCATCTCCCGTGGCTCATGATCTCAAGATTAACGGTCACGTTAAACTACAAGCTTCCTTCCTTTTTTCATTGCCATCACTCCAATGTTCTATTCTGTCCGTCTTGCTGGATGCGTGGCTCAGCGGCAACATTCTCGCTTGATGTGCTCAAGGTTGCAGGACCGAATCCTTGCGCAGAGTGCGCAAATGCGACGGAACCGTGTCAGTAGTTTTACTGGCACGTTAAATATCACCTTCGGTGAAAAATTTCGGCATTCCGGCGTCTCCAAATGAAGCAGATGTTAAAAGGGACGTAAAACAAATAACATTATTATTATATCGATTCTGTCTCTGGATGACATCTACTGGATGTAAACACAATACGTATTTTATGGCAAAAATATGTTTAAAGCTGTATCCTACTTTCCTTAATGCAAAACCTCTATTGTTAATAGTCATGAAGGTAGATTTGACCAGTGAATCATTACGTAAGTACCTACAGAATTGTATTAGTAAATATACTTACATATTACGTCGTGTTTGCTTTCCTTGTCAATTCTGCCCAACGACTTCAGTTCATTATCTGCTGATCGTCGTGCATTACGCTATTAGGCTACTTGCATGATTAAATATTAACTCAATTCTGAACAACGAGAGGAGTGTTCCATTTTTGAAATGGTCGTTCGAATGTTTCAAAATCTTGCTACTAAACCGATTGCGTATAGCAAGGGAATATATTTCTTTTAATTGTTGGTACGGGTAAAGTAGGACCCCATTTAATGGCAATTCGTTACTTTATCTTAAGGGACGTGATTATTACTTTCCCTGTTGCACGAGGTGATTCATTAATTTGATTATTTATTCAGTGTGGGTTGAACGTATTAATGAATTGAATTGTGTAAGCGAAGATGACTATTTAATTATTTAGAATTATGTATAAGGAATTATTAAGGTATTAAGGTAATTATTTTAGCACAACACAAACACCCACATCCAAGGCTAGATTGCAACAAATGCAACGGTCAGTTCTTGAGTCACATACACTGAACCTGAGGTACGCCTGCGAGTTAAAATAAACACATTTAAATGTTGACATTACTAGTTTAGTTGTACTGTAAGTAGCCTAATTTATTGGGGGAAGTAGACTACTATCGTTTGCCTACAAGAATTCATTCAATGCGGCTTCGGATTTATCAAACAGTATTACAGTAAATCTAAGCCTCCGTGGCTTAGGCGGCAGCACGCCGGCCTCTCACCGCTGGGTCCGTGGTTCAAATCCCGGTCACTCCATGTGAGATCTGTGCTGGACAAAACGGAGGCAGACAGGTTTTTCTCCGGGTACTCCAGTTTTTCCTGCCAACATTTCATTCCAGCAACACTCTCCACTATCATTTCATTTCATCTGTCATTCATTTAATCATTGCCCCAGAGGTGTGCGTCAGGCCTCGGCAGCCGGCACAGTTCATATCCTCGCCGCTAGATGGGGGCTTCATTCATTCCATTCCTGACCCGGTCGGAGACTGGAAGCAGGCTGTGGATTTTCATTTCATTACAGTAAATCTGTTGAGTACGTAAGAATAATTCAATAGTCGCATCGTTTTATCAACTGGACTCGAAACTTAATCTTCGGTTTTTCATGACATTTCACAATGTTGAGCTCCGTATTTGGGATCTAACTTTAAGCCTTCCTCGAACAGCCAACTCCTGCCGAGTATCATGAGATTGCTAGCGTATTTTGCAATGGTCTTTGCTTTGAGACATTTGCAGTTCTGGGCTAAATATTTTCCTTTGTAGCATCTCTGTACAGGTCTGGTCTCAAATAGATTAAAGTTAAATGGAAGCAGAAGTGAGAAGTGTGGCATTCGATTCCCATCTCATCCATCCTGCAAGTTTTTTCCGTGTTTTTCCATTCTTCTCCAGGCAAATGTTGCAATGGTTTTTAACTTAAGGTCATGACCACCTCCTCCCAATTTTAGCTTCAATTTCAAATACACATACTACTACAAACACCACAATAACACAGGTTGCCAGACAGATTCTGCACTCACCGAAATAAACGCGCCTAAATGACCGCAACGTTGCAGACCTCTAAATGAATCAACAATAACAACAACATATTTTAAGATGGCCATTAGCGTGAAAAACGGGATGCGGGGTTGATGTCACTCACGTTATAATTATTCAGCTGTCATTGCGGAGACTCATGTTATCGTGGTGTGTGTTTTGGGGCACCCTGAGAGCCCTAGGAGATGCGTCTGTCTTGAGTCCGTGTCTCAATGAGTGGGAGTCAGCTGCTAAAGGGCTTCCTGTGTATCCTAGTGGTTTCAAATCTGTAAGTGGCGAACCACGAATCGCAAAGCTGCAGACAGGTTTTTGGATATCTATATCCACGCGTTGCTGTTCGTTCATGAATGTATCACTTTATCACTCACGAATACATTAGTACACTACGTCAGCCAATTCACTAGCCAACTCTATACATGACAATGGCGATGATGATGATGATGATGATGATGATAATTGTCGTTTAAAGGGGCCTTCCATGTAGGTTAACGGCCCCACACCAATACAACATGCGTCCAGATATGCGCTGTTAAATCGTGATATTCTACGTGCGTTGTTTTCGTAAGCTACCCGTACGACAGAGGCCTGTGTCGAACGGATAGAGAACTGCATGGCAAACAGGCCCGGTGGCATGCTTGCCGTAACTGCGGAATGCACGTGGCATGAAGCAGCTAACCACGCAATAGAGGCATAATAGAATGGAAGTGGACTAGTACAGGAAATAGGACAAAGCAGGTCGGGAAAGGTGAGGCGAAGGGCTTGTACGAGAAGGATAACACTCTATTATCTGAGCTACACAGCCTCGCTATCATTAAATGGTTGTTATTGTTTTATACAGTACATATAACACATTGCTAGTACATCACAACATAACAATACGGGCTTCAGGGAACCAAAGTATTGTTACTGAAACAGTCACTTCTAAGCTGGAAAGTCGAAATCGCTACCCATGAACTTCCAGACGATTCGGAGTGTTGAGAGAACTACTGCCTTCTGCATTAAGTTGTACAGGTGAGTATCCAGATCCAATTCTTTAAGGTCTTGGAGCAAGGTACTTGGGATCACGCCCGTACTTGAGACAATGATATGTATCGCCTTTACCCGTTCTACATGCCATTGCCTTTTGATAGGGTCGACCAACTCGCTATATTTGCTTTATTGTTGTTATTATTATTATTATTATTATTATTATGTACTCTACATGTGGTACCGTACCAGTATTAAATCTTGGAAGTAGTTTTCCATGGTTTACCACTTCTTCCTCAGGCAAATGCCGGGATGGTTCCTAACTTATGGCCACGGCCGCCTTCTTCCCAATCCTCACCTGAATTACAAATACGGATATTATTACAGAAACCATAAAAACACAGGTTATCAGACAAATTCTATCCACACCCAACTACAATGGGCTAAATGACCAAAATCGCCAATCCTCTCAAACAAAACATCAAGCATTTTACTTCCGTCTTAAATGCTAGTCCTTAACAGACGACGGGATGTCGGAATTGTGTCCCACTGTATTTCATTAACGTGCTGGTTGCCAATGACACACCAGGGCTGATTATCGAAATTATTTTATCCTCTACACGTACATCAATCAATGAGTTCCACACTTACAAAGTAGGCTACACAATACTACCGATCCTAACGTCCCAAGTCATTGCGTGCAATTTTAACAACACCAATAACAACAGCAACAAAAAATTTTTACGAGACGAGTACCACTATCCTCATAATAGCTGATACCACCCCTCAACCAGTAAGGTAAATGCTCCGATTACGTAACAACTTCCCCTCCGCGCGTCGTCCCACCTCGCCCTGCCTGGTTTACCCCAGACTGCTGCCCCACCTTATGCTTGAAAAGTTTCTGAAAAACCTACAAACATTGACTTTTTATTGCTTAATTTTCAATATAAAGATAGGTGACATATTTTTCACCTAGGAGGCTTAGAATATCCTCTTCTACCTCCAATGTAAAGGACGTCATTTATATCAATTACACCCTGTATACATATTTCCACAAGAACATTCGCCCGGCATCTTAAGAGACCATAAAAATCCTGAAAAACATATAGGTACATAGTTGGCTTTATGTATACATTACGATACACCATATAAATGAATATGTAGCATGTGGATTGAGGCTCTCAATATGCTAAAGCAGATTCTTTTAAGATATTTTTCAATGTTGCCAAATTCTTTAATGTTGTTCACGACGAACTTGGGGGTTGTTTCCCGAACTCCGAAAAGAAGGCCTTTTAAATTCCATGCCTTTTAGAGAAGATTATATCTCTCACTCAGGTGAGAGGTATGCAAGGTCGGTAAATAGCCTCTTTCCCCTCGCTGTCTGGTACTGCATGTTGAATATCCACTTCCATTCGTACCGTGGGGCCCAGTATCAAACCACTTTTTATCATTTTAAATGGTCTTGTCATTATGCTGGGGTCTGGCGTTACATTACGGTGACGGGACGAAATGTACCCAGATGCACTGAGGTGTGTGACGTCATAGTACCGCTTGGTGCATGTGTTCCCCGACAATCTCTACTTCGATAGTAAAAGACAAAAATCCCCGATTCTTTGATGTCACGGGTAATCTCCAGAACCACTGGATGGATTTTGATGCGGTTTTCATCAATCTGTAAAGGATATCTCGAGGAAAGATTCTGTAGAAAATAATTTATGTATGGTCAAAGGAAGCCAAGCAGTAACGATTTCAGTGAAAAAGTCGAAAACAAACTTTGCGTCCGTGCGCTTCTTAAGCTTACGCTGGGCAAACCGTTACAAATATCAATATACTACGAGCGTAAGAATTGGTCAGCAAGAAAAGTTCTACAAAAATGTCCGCGAGAGCATATCTCTATCTTCAATATATTGCTCACTATAAGTGGTTTTTTTTTACTGGATGGAAGGGGCAGGTCCCCGCGCGCTCTGGTGAGCGTGCGGCATACCGCGCGCTTGACCTTGCCTTGCCCTTGGTTTGCACTTGCCGTTCGCGAGTAATTTGAAACAAGATAAGCAAGATAAGTATTATACAGATAATTTTCTAGCATGTCAAGAGTCTTTGGCTTCAAGCGAAGCGAGAAACCTCCAGCCTTTCTAGCATTTTTCAGCATTTGTAGCATTTAAATTGATACAAAGTCTAGTCTTTCTGACTGACTGTCACATTTTTTTTCCCTGTCAATGGCAACGATACTTTAATGAGACGATTCAAAATAAATTCCTGTGTCTGTTTTTGGATGAAATCAGTTTCCGATTTAATTGATATGATGATGATAGGTTTTGTTTTATGGGCCTAACATCAAGGTTATCAGCCCACGGTATTCGAAGTCAAACAATTCTTTGTCACATTTTCCTGAATGACATTATGAACAAACAATCGTTAATTATGCCGTAAGTAGAATCAAATCGTCCATGCATAGTGGTATATGACCATCATATCGATGATAGATGAGTTTGAAATCATCTGCGCACTAGTCTTCAATTGTTTGCACAAATATCCACATTTACAGCCAACCTGCCTTGATTCCAAATTATTCATTTGTGATCAACGCAATATTCATTATTGAATGATCTTTAATAACAGCAATGCAGTGCTTTCATATTCCCCCCAATAATATGTCGCGTCGTTACTTATCATGCTCTAGATCACCGTGCTAGCATCGCAACCCCATCCTAGGCTCGCTCATGTAGAGAAAAGTTCTCTTCGTATCCTCGTCCTATCTGACATTGTTCGTCCGCTAGCACAGGAACACTTCCTTTGTAACTATTGGAATGTATTCTGAGCTCAAACCTCAAGAATGAGTTTCGCGTAGATAACGTAAAAATGCTTACACAGTACTTGGAAATATTCTGCGGAAGTCTCGTATTATGCCCTGTGATGCACGATGCCACTCCTTATTGTAAAGCGGACAATAGAACCATCACAATATTTGTGAAACTACTACTGCCTTTAGGGTGGTGCATAAAAGATAATAATTTCATTCCTTTGAGTATACTTGTTACATTACTCTCATGATTTGGGATTTCATGGTTTTGAATATTGTGCACTTGAATGTAGAATTATATTTTTGATTTTATTTCGATGTAGTGGTTAGTGGCGGTCGTGCCGGAGGTCCGAAGACGATTCCTGGCTCTACCAACAAACGTAATTTTATTATGGTCTGAGGGATGAAACTGGGTACACTCAGCCATGTGAGGCACAACTGAGGGGGAATGGGTTCGATACCCACCTCATCCATCCTGGATGTGACTTTCCGTGGTTTCCCACTTCCACTCCAGGGAAATGACTGGTTCCTTACTTAAAACCACGGCCGCCTCCTTCCCAATCCTCATTTGAAATACAAATCCACGCACTAATGCAGCCATCACAATAGCACATTTCATCAGACAACGATCCTTACACACGAGCTCAAATCACCACGATGGCCATGGTTCTCTAACGAAGCAACAACAACAACTTGGTTTTATGGGTCGTTACAGATAATATTTTAAAATGAGTGCCCCTAAAACGAAGAAACTTTAAGCAAATATATAATTTCTGTGGCACAACAATAGCAACTCCAACAATGATTTTCATTGTCGAAATAGCAATTTCTTATAACGCTAGTAGTTTCTCCACAAACTAGCCTAGAGACTTGAATGTGTATCTAGAAAACTCAACATGAGCATGAAATTAATATATCACAGTATTTTATTCCTTGAACAATAATCACGCTGGAAAGAGTGCGAGGATTCTAAAAGTTGCAATGCAACAACTAAATTATTTTATCACAGAAAATAATTATTTTGAGTTCTAGCATAGCATGTCTAGTAGTGCAAGGTTTCACAGTAAATAGTCAGGTCAGTATGATGAAGAGCAACTTCAAGGGCTTTGTTTGAATCTTGTTAACATGTGTAAAACTATAAGAAATACCTGTTCCTTGAAAGGCCTTTAGGTTTCGACGACCATGAACTGTCAGATTCACATATTCGTAGTGTATTAATCTTGATCTGTATATTAATAAATTTTTAGCTATGGTACTGTACCCGTTCGTCCTGGGGATGCGATGACCCATCTGCTATTACATCGCATTCCTGGAGTTCCAGGACAGAGCGGAGTTAAATGAACCTCTAGTCAAATAAGGAATGTGTCGGAAATTCAGCTGAGTTATCGATAAAGCAGTGGGTAACACGAGACAAAGTATCTCTAGGGTCGTTACGGGCTTAAGTTTAATAAAAAAAATGCAAATATAAATGGGCGCCATCAACTGAATTCCTAGCAAACCACATCCTTTCCGGTTAAGCCTTAATCAAGACAAGGAAAGAAAAAGGAAAATCACACCATCATCAGATCACAACTAAGATAAAAAACAAATTTATTTCACTTTGATAGTCAGACAGACATTTTAAATATTCATCCTACCTGAGAGTATGGTCGAATGCCAACGTTAAATTGTCATTGTCCAAAAATCGAACCATCTCTTTTCTAATCAAAAATATTTCATCCACATAAATTGTGAAAATCTCTAAAGTTCTCTTGGGTTCTCAGGATCACTGTAGCACTATGTCTTTCGTCACTGACATTTGTGATACCTGAGACCTAATTTCTCTTTAATTTAACATCATGGATGTGGATTTGAAAAAATTATTAATCTGTCTAAACATACACATATTATAATCACATATTTTAAACATCACGTAATTTATGGCTTGCATGGCATAATTCAAATGTTAAATACGTTAGTAAAATGCTCCTAAACATCGAATAATTAATTTACACTATTTACATTGTCATTACAAATTGCTTGTTCGTGAATTACAGAAAATCCACGGCTCATTGGTCATCATCATCATCATCATCAAAATTAAATATTTCTCTCATTAATTCTCATCTCAAAATTCAACATATTCCTGTCAGAATCATTAACTCATCACCATTAAATCATTTAAATGAAAATTATTATCATTACTTCATTATACCTTCTAAGCCTCCGTGGCTTAGGCGGCAGCACGCCGGCCTCTCACCGCTGGGTCCGTGGTTCAAATCCCGGTCACTCCATGTGAGATCTGTGCTGGACAAAACGGAGGCAGACAGGTTTTTCTCCGGGTACTCCGGTTTTCCCTGTCAAAATTTCATTCCAGCAACACTCTCCACTATCATTTCATTTCATCTGTCATTCATTTAATCATTGCCCCAGAGGAGTGCGTCAGGCCTCGGCAGCCGGCACAATTACTATCCTCGCCGCTATTTGGGGGCTTCATTCATTCCATTCCTGACCCGGTCGGAGACTGGAAGCAGGCTGTGGATTTTCACTTCATTATACCTTCTAATTATTCACACACTCTTATTTTATCATCTACTTCAGATTAAATCATCTTAAACCATCAATACAAATTGTTTAATTCCTCAACTCAAGTTGCAATTTCTCAAATTATATCTCAATTAAATTTATTTAAATCCATATAAATTCATTAATCATCAGCTTCTTTAATTAGTTATCACCTTCTAATTCAGTTATTCATCATCTATCCAATCATCTATTAATTTATTTAAATCAGTTTATTTATCCAATCTTTAATTCATCCATCTATTTAATTCATTGATTTATTCCAAAATTTAATTTATCAATTTATTTAAACTTCATTCTTCTGGTTATTTAGATTTTTATTATTTCATCTAGTCATTCTGATTTTTATTTCATTAGGTCAGATCATTAATATGCTTAGTTTTCAGATTATTATTTCATTAATTATTATTCTCAGAAAATCTTGTATTATCAACTTTATTTATTTGTTTAATTTCCTAACAAATTGTTTAATATGGGTTATAGAACGTTGTCTTACAGTTTTATCACTTCCAAGTTATATCTCGTATTTAATTATCATGCCAAAAAATATTATTGCCTTCACGACATCACGTTGGATCTGACTATCCACAACGACATTATACATCCTTACTTCTTCAAATATCACATTTGAATACCACAATTATTCCACAAAACTCCATAAATATTCAGCATACAGCCTGAATCTCAACAATTACGCTAGACTGGGTTCGACAACCTCATGTCTGCCTCAAAATACATTAGCAACATTGCAACTATCACTTGGCAACTTCCACAAAATGCCTATCACAAACTTCACTTAACTATGTTGCATGATCTACAAAAAATATATAACTGGCTTCAAATTATCAACGCACACAATCTCCAATAACTGTAATTACTCTGATCACATCTAGACAACTTCGTAAACAATTGGAAAAAATATTACCTTAGTAATTCAAGATCTGCTTTCAAATAGCATAAATTCTCTTACAAATCTCATAATTCACATCACAGAAAAACACCAATGTGCTATAATCTCTCATATCAAAATCTGCAATACTGATCTGCCTTAAAATAAATCTGACCATTAATGATTCATCTTACAAGATTCAATTACTTTAAATCCTTCTCAAAGGTATCAAACACAATTATAAAAATCATCAAAAGCATCAGCTGTACCAGCTGTTAAACTGAAAGTACTCTCAAAAGAGTATAGCAACAAAATATTGGATTGGCAAACAAGAATTACAAAATGTAACCCTGCTAACATTTATCTGTACTTTGTTTGTTTAACAAAATTTCGACTGATATGTGACTAGTAGTTCCTTGTTTGATTCTCTTACAATCTCATGTACACTCGGATGATAAAAATGAGTCCCTCAATGGCCCCGTCGACTAACATGATAGTGCCCTGAACGATGGGTAAGATGAGTAACCACCATACAATCGTATAAATACGAAAGACCCCATCTCGAAGACTGAATTGAGTGAATGTACCAGATAGGAATCAACAAGTCTCTAGTTGTCATATAAAAGCGATATTCATTCACTAAAGTGAATAACATCTTAATATCTCCAAACAATCCAATGGAAAAAATCCCTACTGATGAATAATACACACTCGCTATTATGCAATGAACTGACGAAGTAATTTAGATAATCAATTGCAGATCACGAGTTCGAAATACTCGTCACACAAAAAAACTATTCATGAAAACTATCCTTGCTGGAAAAATGTCTAAAAGACCAAACATCTGCTTAATAAAGCCAACCAATGGTGAGAATTTCGTATAATGATGCCTGCCATATCATATGGTCACGCCATATTCTAGCAAAATTTCGAAGGATATAAAGTCAAAGCCATGTCTAAACAATCGTATCACTTCTATTAGAAAAATATACATGTGTGCCCAGTATTCATGAAAATAATCGTATCAGGAAGTTATAACTCTTACAGTACCTTCTCATAATCAGCTGTTATTAAATTTCAAAGATCGTCGATTTTCCTTATGTAATGAATTTCTCGAAAGATCGGCGTGAATATCATTCCACCCACGCAATGACGATTGCCTTCGAATCCCAAGTGAATCAGCTGGTGGACCTCCTCTCCTTCAGGAATCGAATCCATCGCTCTGTGGTGCCATCGCGTCTCTGTCTGCGTTTACTCCGTCATGATAATCTTCTGGTTATCCATAGCGGATACTCTCCAAATCTTCACGAAAAAAATCATAGAAACAGCGGACCCCCTATTCCTCTTCTACGTTACGCCACTGTTCCATACAATGTTCGGTTTGAGTGTTGAAAGTTCAATTTCCACAGCGGTTTAGTCTCACTTGTAGAAAATAAAATTGTTTTATCAGAGTGTCTAAGTTTATGAAACACCCTGTAGCTGTGTTCGTACTCGGTAATTTATAACACTGCATAAGAAAGAATTGCATTAATGCACGAGCTAATGTTCTTAGGTGCATATGCTTATAACATTTCATTTGCCTATAATCGTTAATGTTACTTGGAATGCGTTATGAAATGCATAGTCGTAATGTCATTAAGAAAAACTATGTTCAGTTGAAGTTCACAGTTGCAGTATCTCGTAACCATCTGCCTGTACAATTCAAATGCTGAATAAACGTTCCAACTCAATGTTGTAATGAAGTTCAGCTTCTGCCATAATGCTATAATAATCTCCGCCTAAAGCTGGCCTCGCCATGTCGCTCTACTATGCTGTTCTGCGTTGAAATGCAGCTTGGAATAAAGTTCTCCAACTACTCGCAATGCTGTTCTAAAACTCCGGCCTTCTCATGCTTGCTTGGCTCGTACAGCTGGTTCTATAACCGGTCTTCATGCTGCCTACTGCGGATGTCCGCCCGGCTCACTGACCTACTTTTCGTTCGCTGCTCGGTGAAGTTAAAACTGTCGCTTTCACTTTCCGTGACAAAACTTGTTCGCTGCGCGACCTTTACCATACGCTTGGCATGTCCTACTCAGCTCGCTGTCTGACCTCGACTGCGTTGCTCGCTGTACTGGACTCTCTTGCTAACAGATCTCGACTGCTTGGCTCACTGAGCTCGACTGACTGTCTCTGGACTGCCTTGACCCTTACCTGCCTGGCGCAGTCAGGTGACGTCCTCCCCACCTCCGTGGTCTTGCGTCACAAATATAATCTCGAACCCCGATCATCTCGGCTATTAAGTTATAAAATAACTTAAGGGTTATCTGACTTCCTTTAAATTATTACCATATATAATGCATGTTATATCTCCTCTTCTGAGATGTTTAAATACCATGTTCCATATAGATCTTAATAAAGCTTCATATTTCTATCCATAATTCCATCTGCTTGACTGCGGTCAGCGCCTTCTTAATCCTAGACCTACTACGTCATCTTGACATTCCTCTTGACTCGATCTGAGCGCTATCTTTTCTTAACTCTTCCTAACATCTCAACTACGGCTTAATGTCTGCTGGCGTAGCCGATAGCCTCAACTAGGTATCGGGTACAGTACTAAAATAAATATTACTGTGCCAAGATAGCTCAATCGTTGGCAGTTATTGGAAGCTTTTATATACGAAGGCGCAGACAAGATATCCACCAATAAAAGTTAGACTCCAGCCACACTCCCCTTTCCCCTGATGTTCTACAGAAAATTATAGGCTTAGAGCTGGTTGGAAATATTAGTAAGTATCATGTGTTATGTCTCCAAGATTTCTGGAATCGTATATTGTGGCCGCCTGTTCCCTACAAATTTTAAAAAGAATCATATTATATTGTTTGTAAAGACTGGCCACAGCTATAAAATGAATTACAACATATTTACGCTGCTATAAATACAATATTTGTTCCCTAAACCACCCACAGTATTTGGGTTTCCGTTTTCTTAAATACCTTTCAGTGCAAAAGTATGTCAATTTTTTTTCATCCAATGGTAGAAGGAGAATCAATGATATGTGAGTGAGGACTTTTCTAAGAGAGAACTTAATGTTATCCTACAGTGTTACCAACGGAAATTTGTTGATTTGGATTTGGTTTATGTGGGTAAACATGCATGATTGTCATTGGTGTGTATAACAGCGTGCTAATACTGCAGAGCATATAGCCCTGTAATGATCAAAGTTTGAATTGTCCCGCGTTACTATGTGTGTTGATTCATTTAGGGATTTTGAGACAAAGTGTATTTGGGTGAGTGTGGAATCTATTATTATTGTAGGTTTCAGTCGGTGAAAAAAAAATAAATTTCGAATATGTGAAAAAAACTGCAAACAAAATTACGTGTGATTAAGATTTATATACAGTACACCGTCATGGACTACGTCTTCAATAGTCCGTAACACTATACAGGGTGAACAAAAAATGCCACACTTGGAGGTCGGCAATTGCGCAAGACAAAAAGTTTCAATAGCAAAATCGGATCGGGTGCTGTTTGAAAACAAAAGTAAGAAAACGAGAAGCTGGCAACATTGTCACATCCTGCAGTGCATCGGAATGTACAGAGAAAGCTCCGGCAAAGCGACGAGTTCCTGCGACCTGCTTTTGGCCACGCTGCATGCAGTTACAGCGTTGCCAGAGCCTCGTTTCTTAACACGCATTTCTGTTAAACCTATTGGCGGGACTAGGTTTTGCAACATAAACTTTTGTCGTGAATTTCGACGAGGAACCGTATGCTGACCTCCAAGAGCAGCATTTTTTGTTCATCCTGTATATAAACTTTAAACGCATGAAATTTTATTTCAGGTTTTTTCACACATTCCAGTAATTGGAATTATTGTGCATATTGACTGACTGAAAGCTACAATATTAATTGTTAATAAGACCCAAAGCTATCTTTAGTGTGTAATCTGCCATTGTGTCCCTGTGCTGGCTGAAAAAGTGTGTGTATTTGTAATTGAGACTATTTCGGGAGAAGGCGGTCATGGCTAGTTAGGAACCATCCTGGCATACGTCTGACGTAGAAATGAGAAACCAAACAAGCTGAGTTGGGAATCAAATCCTTCACTTTTCAGTTTTGCGTCACGAGGCTGAGTGAAATCCGATCCAAACCACAGACCAGAATATATTATTTTGGTAGAGCCAGGAATCTAACATTTGGATCCCGGATCTCAACACATATCCTGAGACGCAGAGGGCGCCTAGTTACCTGTGCCAGCCCAACTGAAAATTAAAGTGAAATTGATCTACATAAAAGTAAATTAGCAGTGACGATGTAGAACTTTCTGCGCGTTGCATTCGTCAGCAGACGATCGGCACGTAACTAACGAAGCTAGGAGCTATCTTGGCACTGTTTTGCTAATTATGGAGGTGGCAATAATGATAAAATATTAATTCCTCACGGCCACGTAACAAATTGTTGTAACGGCTTTCTCTTTGTCTAATATTTGAACTTCTATTATAAAAGGTGTCTTGTTTATTATTCCACCTGTAGTTTACATCTACTTGTACATAAATCACCAACAACTTCATCCAGTCCCTCACCCCCTTCCACATCCCCTGTGAATAGATCAATCACTGCTCAACTGCGTCTTTTGTGACTTCTTCTTGGCTGTTCCGTATAGTCAGAGCTCTTTTCATTGATGATGTCTTTAGTTGATAGTTCAGGATGTGTTTTCCTTTTGGACTTGTAAAGTTTATTCTACTCATATTTATTTTGTTGCTAGTTGTTTTCTTAGTTCTACGCGAAAAGTTATTTAAACAATATCATCACTGGGTGATAAATGAACACACTCTCGATCTGTACCCAAATGATACATATGCTTAGAAAGATTCTACTCACACCCAAGTGCAGGAGACAGTTAATATATACCTAGATCCTAAAAAAATCGCTTCTCCTAATGCGCAATTCAGGCCAGAGACCACACTTCTTGAGCACTGCTTCAGTCAACAGCACTCCGTAAATCGTAGAAATCTGAAGAAGAACTCTTTTCATTGTATGTGGAAAATTAGGGGTGGAAGAAACAGCTGTCTTAGAGAAATGACGTCAAGCAGCAACTAAATTAAATTTGTTGTTTATAAATAATAGTTGTGTGTATAATTGCATAATGTCACTATGCTAGCCAGGCCTGAGAGTTCTACCATTGGCATGCAGCCTCTGATGGCTGACTTTGAATCCCCTGATCTAGGGAAACCTTTGGGTACAGTACAGGTCTGTGGAGGGTTGTGCCATTTCAAGCTTCCCTAGTGATATCTTTGTCATTACAGTACAATTCAGTTTACATTTGCGACCGGAACTAATGCTTTCTGTAGTAGAACAGTGCTTGCCACCGTTTATTAAATGACTCCCTCCAGAGAATATTGCAGCAATTTTTTTCCTTTGGATAAATTACTACGCTTCAACGTACAATTTAGTACTGTGCCCGTATTTGATCCAGCAACATTGCTGCATAGGCTGAATTTAATGTATACGTGGATTGTTAGCAACGTCACGCAGCGCGAGTATGGAAAGAATGAGGCGCGAAGCCCAGACCAACCAGCAGGCCATTTGGAATAGAGTAAGTTATGCATAACTGTCGGCCGACAGAAGCAAATACTCTAGAAAGGAAAAATAAATAATAGATGGCATCAGGAATACATGATTCAAATTTGGAGAATATTCATAATGCGGGAGATGAGGTATTTAAATTTATGCTGAGATTGATTGAAAAAGGCTGGATACAGTGCCGTCTGAGGTGTGACGTGATGCTCGGATTCAGAATAAAAGGGAGAGCCCAGACGCTAGTATCTGCTGTCGACCAGAATTTTATATGAGGACCTGAGTTCGCAACGGACCCCATAATCATATGCTAAACTTGGCAAAACTATCCAGAAAGGCTCTGATTTATTATAAACAACCATTTCTCACGAGAAGATCAAGTAGTGTTAGTATACGCGAGCGTGTTACGAAGTTATTACGAGTCGAGTGGATTCGTTCCTACGTGTTGAACTGAGTTGGAAGGTGTTGATCAGACGCAACCCACACAGCACATCGGCATTGAAAGACAGCCTATGACAGGGGCTCAAGTGAGTTGCGAGTGTTGAACCATTTAGATTTAGAAGTACGCTATTTGTCATGTGAGACTTTAACGAGTGTATTGAAGTGCAGTTCATGTACCAGTGAAACGTTTAAATTGACATAAATGTGGACTGTATTCTGTGAATGACCGTATTTTACTGTATTCTGTGAATGACCGTATTGACTGGGTTAGTAATATCATTGTTTTACGACCAATAAGTGGCTTTATTAGCAACAATTTTAGAAAGATATGTCTATGTGGAGCATCCAGAAGACTGACATAGAATTCGTGATATGAAGCCTTATGTTGATGATCGTGTGGCCTCCGGAGAGGCCGAGTGCAGGTATTTCTAGTTGACGCCCGTGGGTGACCTGCGCGTCGTAATGAGGATATAGTGATAATGAACACGAACCACGGGAAGTAATCCCAGGAGATAAAAATCCCTGATGGCTCGGCCAGGAATCGAACCCGGGGCACTTCGGGCCAAAGTCTAGCGCGCTAAGCATGTAGCCACGGAGCCGGACAACCCTTATGATGAGAATGCAGGATTAGTACGGTGGGCCGACGGGACTCCAAATGGAGCCGATGGACACGTGGGAACGGTACCATTCTAAGCACATGCTGGGATGGATACCGACCTTACTGGATCCTATGGTGAAATATGGATCAGCTCCATAACAGCAGGACTAACACGATGATGATTTACATCAAGGTAGAGTTATTACACCGTCTTACACCTGCGGAAAAAAATATCCCAACACAATGAAATAAGGAATGTAGAGTACGGAAATTTTGGCAAAATATTTGATGAGGTAACATATTTAATTGGTTAAAGGTACAAGACAACGGGTTAACTCCCGCGCGAGAAAAACCATCGCAAATGTGCCATGCTGGTCTATTAATGACCGGTATAATCTCCAGACTGTTGAATGTGGGCATGCAAACTTGCATGCATTGTATCGTACAGGTGCTGGATATCAGCTTGTGGGATGGAGTTCCATGCCTGTTGCACTTGTTCGGTCAATACAGGGACGGTTAATGCCGGTTGTGGATGACGCTGTAGTTGTCGTCCAACGATGTCCCATATGAGCTCGATTGGGGACAGACCGGGGATCGAGCAGGCCAAGGCAGCATTTCGACATTCTGTAAAGCACGTTGGGTTACAACAGCGGGATGGGGGTGTGCGTTATCCTGTTGGAAAACACCCCCGGGATTTTTGATCATGAATGGCAGCAGAACAGGTCAAATCACCAGACGGACGAACACATCAGCTGTTAGGGTACGTGGGATAACCACGAGGGTGCTCCTGCTCTCATAGGAAAATGTTCCCTAGACCAGAACGCCCGGTGTAGTTCCAGTGTGTCGACGAGGCAGACAGGTGGAATGCAGGCGCTTTCCTGGCCTCCTTCTAACCAACACATGGCCATCACTGGCAGCAAGGCAGAACCGGTTTTCATCGGAAAACACAACGGACCTCCACTCCATCCTCCAATGAGCTCTCGCTTGACAAAACTGAAGTCGCAGATAGCGGTGGTTTGGGGTAAGTCGAATGCATGCAGCTGGGCGTCTGGCTCGGAGCTGTCCTTCAAGTAACCGATTTCGAAAAGTCCATTGCGACACTGTAATACCAACTGCCACTCGAATTGCTGATGCAGACGCTATCCAATGTACCAAAGCCATACGCCGAATATGGCGGTCCTCCCTCTCGGTGGTGCCACGGGGACGTCCGGAGTCTGATCATCTTGTGACCGTACCTCCTCGTAACCACTGCTGCCAGCACGCATGCACAGTGGAGACATTCCTGCCTAGTCGTTCTGCAATTGCTCGGAAGGAAAATCCACCATCACGTAGCCCTATTACATGGCCTGTTGAAACGCAGTGAGCTGTTGATACTGGCCTCTTCGTCGTCGTAAAGGCATTCTTGACCCACTCACAGTCACTCCGTCCAATCTCACAGGTAACTAACGCTCTTGAACATTACAGCCCCTATTTAAAGGAAACCTGATGTGCAACGTCATGGGGCCACTTCTAGCGCCACGCTAATGTGATTTGCGGGAATTTGAATCAAACGCATCTTTCAAATGTATAAATACGCCTATTAACGTTCGTTAATCTTGTACAACCTCTTCTTGGTGTTGAGATATTTTTTTCCGCCATTGCATTTTGTATTGTAGATAGTCATGGATTTGATAAATTAGATTAGACAACTCAACAAATGAGAGAGGTAGACACATGCCAGTAGTTGATTATTCTTCGTTAATAATAATTTTACGACAACGATGTCACATTATTAGTTCATAATATTCTGCAGTGACATGTTACATTTTCTCTAGTTATTGGTGCACTAGTTTTGCATGAAAGGCATGTTCATGGAGAACAGCAGCTGAGTGGTAGGATCATACCATATAACGAGACAACTGGCCGTTGAAGCTAACTTAACTTTACGAAATAATAATAATAATAATATTAATAATATCAATAATAATGATTCATCTTCAGATCAAAGGAAGTCCGATGGAATCTGACAGAACTGTTATATTGGAACACAAGCTCAAAAAATTAATTTATTAAACAGACATGTAAAATTAAAGAATAGTGATGCATTTGAGAATGATACCAATTTAATGTGGATTTTAAAAGAATGCTTATTTTAGGTCATTAGCTGTTTATTTGCTGAATTATTGGTATTATAAGACGTGAAGCATTGCAATTGCATATGGAAATGCTGTAATGGGTGCAGAATTAGAAGGCTTCGTTTCCTGATTTGAGAGTTATTAGCCTGAATTGTTAGCCCAGATGAGAGTGTGATAGGTCACATATCTTCGAATATGTATTGTAGGAAGTAGTATAAGGTATTATGATTATACAAGCTTCATAATGGTTGCTATTAAATATTAGGCTATACAAATAACACACCGGTAATATGTGTATGAAAAATGTTGAATCCACAATCCTTATTGCAGAGTTTGCATTTAAGCGAACCCAATCTCAGATAATGTCAATCGAAAGTAAGAGTGTATTGATGAGTGGATTTATAGTGTTAAAGTAATTGAAGTCGGTAATTTCCAGCACCCTAAACAGATTTTTAGTGAGTTTATGACATTAAAATATTTTTAAGGTGAAAGTTTAGTAGTCACCATGGGCATGTGATGCATTGGAAAACTTTCGTTGAGTAATGGAGCAGAATTTGCTGTTGAATAGCTGCTCTAATGAGTAGCCACTTTATCACACTCAGAATGTTTTTGAATACATTTAAAATTATGCAAAATTATTTTTGGGAAATATGTTGATAGCTCAGTCTTATTGGAAAATGTTGAAACATGGTTAAACTTCTATATTATGGATAATGCACACTTGAGGAAACGACAGAGAGATGCCACTAAAAGTTTTCGAGAATTATTTATTGTAAATAGAAAATGGAAAAATAGAATCAAGTGACAATTTGAATAATTTTGATACATGGATACTTAATCAACTATGGTGTTAACTGACAATCAAATCACATTGAACTAATTTCGTTTTGTGGGTGGAAATAATAGTCTAGGGGCATGAACTACTATTGAACTTGGAAAAATTCACTGTGGACTATACCATTTATATTATTTGGTTCAGAATAGGAAACTTGGGACTTCTGAGAGATTCAGATCAGAATACTCTTTTATTCTAGGAGTGCTATTAGATTAGATTAGAGAAAATCAATCCAAAATAAAAATTGGCTACGACTTTATCTTAACACCTGGTCTCGTGTATTTTGTTTATTAATTTTCCTTCATGTGTGACGTGAGGACAGGGCATACAATCGATATGCACTAGGTTAATTTACCCTGAACACCCCGAGATCCAATCTCATTGTGGTCCATTGGTACGAGGTGGTTCGCCACCAATTGCTGGTGATCTGAAGGGGGCAGTATAAACGCACACATATTGAGGAAGTGGAGGAAACTCGGGAACAAATGCTAGTTACCAATATAGTGGTTCAAAATTTTACAATCGGGAGGGATGCAATGGAAATTGTGAGATCAAGCAATGAATTTGAAGGAACAATTATTGATAGATGCAGATCATGGGATAATTGCAAGGTATCTTCCTCTCCCTCCCTCACACTTGTCTGTGCCCGATATATATGTAGTGCGCGTTAGCATGAGACAGATACAGTTTCCCGATATCCACGCTGCGTGTGGTTGCCCTAGCATTAGGGCCGGGTTATTGCTTTTAATTATACTAATATAATGAAGCTGAAGAGTTTGTGTGTTTGTTTTTGTGTTTAATCGCGCTAATCTCTGGAACTACCAGTCGGATTCGAAAAATGCTTTATTTAAATGATAGCCAGTTTCAAGGGGAATAGTTAAGGCTATGTTAAATTTCGGACAGACCACTCCATTCCCTGTATTTAGGCCCTTTGTCAAAAATCTACACCGTTTCACGGATCTGAACCAAAATATGGATACCTACCCTTTGGAACCCTGCGAGTAACACTGTCTGCATAAAATTTATGACAGACCACACCATTCCCTGCATTTAGGCCCTTTGGCGCAAATCTACACCTTTTCGCCGATCTGAACCAAAACTTTTATACCTACCCTTTGGAACCCTGCGAGTAACACAGTCTGCATGAAATTTCGGACAGAGCACTCCATTCCCTGCATTTAGGCCCTTTGGCACAAATCTACACCGTTTCACCGATCTGAACCAAAAGTTGTATACACACCCTTTGGAACACTGCGGGTAACACTGTCTACATGAAATTGCGGAAAGACCACTCCATTCCCTGCATTTAGGCCCTTTAACACAAATCTACACCGTTTCACCGATCTGGACCAAAATTTGTATACTTACCCTTTGGAACCCTGCGAGTAACACTGTCAGCATGAAATTTCGGACAGACCACTCCATTCCCTGAATTTAGGCCCATTGGCACAAATCTACACCGTTTCACCGATCTGAACCAAATTTCACATACTTACACTTCGGAACCCGACGAGTAACACTGTCTGCTTGAAATTTCGGACAGACCACTCCATTCCCTGCATTTAGATCCATTAACACAAATCAACACCATTTCACCGATCTGAACCATATTTTGTACACTTACCCTTTGGAACCCTGCGGGTGACATTGTCCACTTTAAATTTAGGACAGACCACTCCATTTCTTGCATTTAGGCCCTTTATCACAAATCTACACCGTTACTCCTAATTGCACCAAATTATAAACACGCTTGAAACCACAGATTACCTACTACTACAGATAGCCGACAGCCATGCTAATTCTTGGCACCTAAGACTTCAGCGCTGTCTGGTGTATGACCGCGGTACTAGTTGATCACGGCCGTGCGGGTAGCCTACCCCACCCCTTCCCCTCGTTCCGCTAAATATTCTCGTCCTAACTGCTCTGCCCACTTCAATGTTCCGAAAATCACAATCTTCCCAATACTTATAGCACACATTTCTAAGTGTGCAGATAATAATATGATCTACACGAGATAAATCACATTCAAAATAGCAATAACAGTTTTTTGTATAATGCCAAAGTGGGAAATTGTGAATTCCGGAACTCTGAAATGAGCAATCACAGCATTTAGGACATGACCTCATCAATAATTTACATGTTTACATCTCTTTCAGTTGCAATTGGAGCATATTGCATTGACAAGAATTAGGCTACTATAAGGTCTGCAGCATATTATTACTCAATTTAAAAAAAATGGTCCCTTCCAATTAACCACTGTAGGCCCAATTATAACCGATTAGTTCCGAGACTCAGGCTCTTCTTGAGACTTAGACTAAGGCTCATATTTGGACACAGACTCAGGCTCTTCTTGGGATTTGGTCTCGGACTACTCTTCCTACTTAGACATAGACTCCACATGGGACTTCGACTCAGGCTCCTCTTAGGCCTTAAACTCTCAGACCACTCTTGGGACTTATACTCAGACACCTCCTGGGCCTTAGACCAAGTCTGTTCTTGGGCCTTAGAATCAGGCTCTTCTTGAGACATAGACACAGGCTCCTCTTGTGACCTAGAATCAGTCTCCTCTTGGGACTTAGACTCCTCTTGGGAGGTAGACTCACGCTCCTGTTGGTACCTAGAGTCAGTCTCCTCTTGGTACATAGACTCAGACTACTTCGGGGACTTAGACTCAGGCTATTCTTGGGACTTACACTGAGACTCCCCTTGGGACATAGACTCAGGCTCCACTTGGGACAGACTCAGGCTCCTCTTGGGACATATACTCAGAGTCCCTTTGGGACTTACACTCAGGTTCCTCTTGGGATTTAGACTCAGGTTCCTCCTGGAACTTAGATTCAGGCTCCTCCTAGGCCTAAGACTCCGGCTCCTCTTGGGACCTAGGCTCAGGCTCCTCTTGGGAATTAGATTTAGGCTCTTCTTGGGCCTAGACCCAGTCTCCTTTTGGGCCTTAGACTCAGGCTCCTCTTGGGACTTAGACTCAGGCTCCTCTTGGGACACAGACAGACTCCTCCTGGCACTTAGACTCAGGATCGACTTGGGACTTAGAAAATCGCTCCTCCTGGGCCTTAGACTTTGGCTCAACTTAGGCCTTAGACTCAGGCTCCTCTCGGAAATTAGACTCAGGTTCGTCCTGGGAATTAGGCCCAGTCTTCTCTTGGGACACAGACCCAGGCTCCTCCTGGGCCATGGACTCAGGCTCCACCTGGGACTTAGACTCAGAATCCTGTTGGGACATAGACTGAGGGTCCTCTTGGGACTTAGACTCAGAATCCTCTTAGGACATAGACTCAGACACCTTTTGGAACTTAGACACATGCTCCTCTTGGGACGAAGACTCAGGCTCCTCTTTTGACACATCTTCAGTCTCCTCTTGGGACTAAGACTCTCACACCTCTTGGGACTTATACTCTGGGTCCTCTTGGGACGCAGACTCAGGCTCCTCCTGGGACTTAAACTCAGGCTCATCTTGGGACAATGACTCAGGCTCCTCTTGGGACTTAGACTCATGCTCCTCTTGGGCCTCTACTCAGACTCCGCTTGGGACTTTACTTTAGCTCCTCTTGGGACACAGTCACAGGCTCCTGCTGGACCTTAGACTCAGGCTCCTCTTGGGACTTTGACTCAGACTCTCCTTGGGACTTACACTCAGGCTCCTCTTGGGATTTAGACTCAGGCTCCTCCTGGGAATTAGACTCAGGCTCCTCCTAGAAAGTAAAAGTACTGGAAGGGAGAATATTCATATCTTAAAATGCTTGATGCTGTTCGCAATAACAGGAAAATTTTAAGAGAGAATACTAAGGAAATAGGTGGTGTAACCTGATCCTCATCACACTAAAATTGTTAGTGTAATTAATGCCAAATTCATTAGTTTCAGAAAAATAATTGGATATCACAAAATGTATATACAGTAGTTCATTTGATATTCCCTTTAAAATATATCCAGTCCACCAATTTTGAAGGGTGAAATACAGTAAGTACATGTACATAAACAAATTTCATGACACACTGTACCCGATACCTAGTTTAGGCTATCGGCTACGCCAGCAGACATTAAGCTGTAGTTGAGGTTTTGGAAAGAGCTCTTAAAAGATAGCGCACCGATCGCGTCAAGAAGAATGCCAAGGTGACGTAGGAGGTCTAGAATCAAGGAGGCACTGACGTCTGTGAGAAGATGGAATTATGGATAAAGATGTGAAGCTTTATTGAAATATTTATGGAATTATAGCAATTAAACATCTTAGAAGAGGATATATAACATGCATTATATGTGGAAATAATTTTATGGAAGTCAGATAACCCTTAAGTTATTTTATAACGGAATAGCCGAGATGATCTGGGTTCGAGACTATGACCGTGACGTGAGAGCACAGTGGTGGGGGAATACACCACGTGCCTGCGCCAAACACATAAGCAAGAAGACAGTGTCAGCACAATCAGTTGAGCTCAGTTAGACGAGCAGGTAGGAGCAGCTCTATAGCGCAAGCGAGACGCACCGTGAAGGTTACGTAACATACCGAAACTGTCACGGCAAGAGTGTAGGCGACAGTTCCTGCATCGCCGAGCAGCGAAGGCCGAGCGGGTCATTGATCCAGGCGGGCTGGCAGAGGAAGCAATTACGGACGGCCGGGATATGTCAGAACCGCACTGCAAGTAGTTGAAGACTTTATTACAAGCGACATTTCAACGCAGTTTGAACATAGCTTTTATGAATAGCTTTATGACTATGCTGTTCTATAACACATTCAAAGCTACTTTAACTATTTCAAGTAAACGGAATGTTGTTAGCATAGGCACCGATGAACATTAGATCGTGCATTACTAAGATTTATTTCTTGTGCAGTTTCATGAATTACCTAATGCAGACAACTACAGGGTGTTTCGTAAACTTGAACACTCTCAAGTAAAATTTTATTTTACGAAAGTGGGACTTAGCAGTCATTTGAGATTGAACTTGCAATACTCAAACTGAACATTTAACGGAACAGTGGCGTATCTTAGAAGAGGAGTAGGGGGTCCGCTGTTTCCATGAACTTTTTCGAGAAGGAGTTGGACAATATCCGCTATGGGTAATTCGAAGTTCAACATGTCCGAGTAGACGCTGATAGAGACAAGATGGCACCGCAGAGCGATGGATTCGATTCCTGACGAGAGGAGTCCACCAGCTGATTCACTTGGGATTTCGAATGCAATCGTCATTTCATGGATGAAATGATATTCACGCCGATCTTTCGAGAAATTCTTTATGTAGGGAAAATCGACAATCTTGGAAATTTAATTACAGCCGATTATGAAAGGTACTGTAAGAGTTATGTCTACCTAATACGATTATTTTCGTGAATACTGGGCACACATGTATATTTTTCTAATAGGAGTGATTCGATTATTAAGACATGGTTTGACTTTTTATACTTCGAATTTGCTAGAGTATGGAGTGACCATATGATATGGCAGGCATCATTATACGAAATTCTCACCATTGGTTGACTTTATTAAGCAGATGTTTGGTCTTTTAGACATTTTTCCAGCTAGGATATTTTTTTCATGAATAGTTTTTTTTGGGTAACGAGTATTTCGAACTCGTGATCTGCAATTGATTATCAAAAATTACTTCGTCAGTTCATTGCATACTAGCGAGTGTGTATTATTCATCAGTAGGGATTTTTTCCATTGGATTGTTTGGAGATATTAAGAAGTTATTCACTTTAGTGAATGAACATCGCTTTTATATGACAATTAGAAACTTGTTGATTCCTATCTGGTACATTCACTCATATAGACTACGAGATGGGGTCTTTCGTATTTATACGATTGTATGGTGGCTACTCATCTTACCCATCGTTCAGGGAACTATCATCCAAGTCGACGGGGCGAGGTCTTTCGTATTTATACGACTGTACAGTGGTTACACATCTTACTCGCCATTGAGGGACTCATTTTATCATCCGAATGTACACGAGATGTAAGTGAATTAAACAAGGAACTACTAGTCACATATCAGTCGAAATTTTGTTAAATAAAGTAAAGATAAATGTCAACAGGATTGCATTTAGTAATTCTTGTTTGCCAATCCAATATTTTGTTGCTATACTCTTTTGAGAGTAATTTCAGTTTAACAGCTGTTACAGCTCATGTTTTGATGATTTTTATAATTGTGTTTGATACCTTTGAGAAGGATTTAAAGTAATTGAATCTTGTAAGATTAATCATTAATGGTCAGATTTACTTCAAGGCAGATCAGTATTGCAGATTTTGATATGAGATTATAGCACATTGGTGTTTTTCTGCGATGTGAATTATGAAAATTGTAAGAGAATTTATGCTATTTGAAAGCAGATATTAAATTACTGAAGTAATATTTTTCCAATTGTTTAAGAAGTTGTCTAGATGTGATCAGATTAATTACAGTTATTGGAGATTATGTGCGTTGATAATTTGAAGCCAGTTATATATTTTTTGTAGATCATGCAACATGGTTAAGTGGAGTTTATGATAGGCATTTTGTGGAAGTTGCCATGTGATAGTTGCAACGTTGATAATGTATTTTGAGGCAGACATGAGGTCGTCGTACCCAGTCTAGCGTATTTGTTGAGATTCATGCTGTATGTGCTGAATATTTATGGAGTTTTGTGGAGTAATTGTTGTATTCAAATGTGATATTTGAAGTATTGAAGAAATGTAATGTCGTTGTGGATAGTTAGATCCAACGTGATGTCGTGGAGGCAATAATATTTTTTGGCATGATAAATTAAATATGAGATATAACTTGGAAGTGATAAAACTGTAAGACAACGTTCTATAAACCATATTAAACAATTTGTTAGGAAATTAAACAAATAAATGAAGTTGATAATACAAGATTTTCTGAAAATAATAATTAACGAAATAATAATCTGAGATTTAAGCATATTAACGATCTGACCTAATGAAATAAAAATCAGAATGACTAGATGAAATAATGAAAAACTAAATAACCAGATGATTGAAATTTAAATAAGTTGATAAATTAAATTTTGGAATAAATCGATGAATTAAATAAATGGATGAATTAAAGATTGGATAAATAAACTGATTTAGATAAATTAATAGACGATTGTAATGATGATGAATAACTGAATTAGAAGGTGATAATTAACTAAAGAAGCTGATGATTAGTGAATTTATATGGAGTTAAATAAATTTAATTGAGAGATAATGTGAAGGAATTGCAACCTGAGTTGAGCATTTAAATGATGTAATGGTGATGAATTAATGATTCTGACAGGAACATGTAGAATTTTGAAAGTGAGAATTAATGTGAGAAATATTTAATTTTGATGATGACGACAATGATGACCAACGAGAATTTGAATTTTCTGTAATTCACAGATAAGAGATTATGAATGACGATGTAAATAGTGTAAATTAATTATTCGATGTTTAGGAGCATTTGATTAACATGTTCAACATTCAAATTATGCCATGCAAACCATAATTTACGTGATATTTAATATGTGTGATTATTATATGTGTATGTTTAGACAGATTAATAACAATTTTAAATCCACATTGATGTTAAATTAAAGAGAAATTAGGTCTCAGGTTTCACAAATGTCAGTGACGAAAGACATAGTGCTACAGTGATCCTGAGAACCCAAGAGAACTTTATAAATTTTTCTTGTTATGTGGATAAAAATAATTTTGGATTAGAAAAGAGATGGTTCGATTTTTGGACAATGACAATTTAACTTTGGCATTCGACCATACTCTTAGGTAGGAGTTATATTTAAAATGTCTGTCTGACTATCAAAGTAAAATAAATTTGTTTTTATCTTAGTTGTGATCTGATGATGCTGTGATGTTCCTTTTTCTTTCCTTGTCTTGAGTAAGGCTTATCCGGAAAGGAAGTGGTTTGCTAGGAATTCAGTTGATGGCGCCCATTTATATTTGCATTATTTTTATTAAACTTAAGCCCGTAACGACCCTAGAGATACTTTGTCTCGTGATACCCACTGCTTTTTCGATAACTCAGCTGAATTTCCGACACATTCCTTATTTGACTAGAGGTTCATTTAACTCCGCTCTGTCCCGGAACTCCAGGAATGCGATGTTATAGCAGATGGGTCATCGCATCCCCAGGACGAACGGGTACAGAGAGAGAGGGAGAATTGGCTTTATCCAACTAGTGGGGCTTTTCGATTTTGTTTATTCTATGGAATCACATCAGATTTAGATTACTGAGAGATTGATCTCAAGTTCATTTAAGTGTGTTACAAAATTTATTAAACTTAGTCAGACAATGTACTTGTGTGCCCAATCCAGTGTTCATGTTAATCGTATTAGTAATATCATGTTTGTTATAAGACTTTTTTCCTATACCCAAGTGAATGCAGGAATTGAGACATTGTGATGTGTTGTTGTCTAACGTCTCTATATAAAACCCTATATTGAAAATATAATTATGTTGCCGGAAGATTTAGCTAAGGTGTTAGGAGAGTTACAGACGGGTATGTCTGGTATTGCAGAAACTATTTCTAAGATGGAAACGGAAGTTAAAGAACAAATTAATAATTCAGAAGCTAGATTAGAAGCTAAATGTAAAGAGAATGTACAAGCATTACAAACTAGTAATGAAGAAAATTTAAAATTATTGCAGACTAGTACTGAAGAAAATTTAAAGTCATTACAGGCTAGTAACGAAGGCAATCTGAACGACAGTTTAAAGTCATTAGAGACTAGGCTACAGTCTAGTACTGAAGAAAATTTAAAATTATTGCAGTCAACTAATGAAGATAATTTAAAATCATTAGAGACTAGGTTACAGTCAATTAGCAAAGATGAGTTGATGTTATTAGAAACAAGGCTACAGTCAAATAGTGAAGACAATTTTAAGTCATTGGAAGAAAAATTACAGTCAAATAGTGAGGACAATTTTAAGTCATGGGAAAAGAAATAAAGACACTTGTAGACACAGGGGCTATGGTGAGCTTGATATCCATAGGTTGCCTGGATGAATTGAAATTATTAGGAGGAATTACAATGTTGCCAACTGTTGTTAGCAAAATTCAAGGGGTGATCCCAGACAGGAGTATGAAATGTAAAAGTCAGGTACTTTTAGATGTTGGGATTGGAACCAGAAGTTTTGAACAGATGTTCCTAGTAGTGGGTCAACTACATTTTGACATGATCCTAGGAGTGGATTTCTTAAGTGAGAGTGGCCTGATCATAGATATGCAGAGTAGGCGCATGTACTTTCAAGAAGGGGTCATGGAAAATCAGGAATCGGAAATGACATTCTTTAGAGAGGATATATTGGATGAAATTGTATGCAGCGTTGAAAGGTCTATAGAAGATAAAATTGGCATGACAAGTACAATAAATCCAGAAATTAAGGGGCAGTTTGATCAAGTAATTTCAGAATATGAGGACATATTCAATGACAAACCAGGTCTCATAGAAAATTTTACCTACAGCATCAAGTTGATGGATGACAAACCATACCAAAAAAATTTATATCCCATTCCGGATAAATGGAAGGAGGAAGTTAGCATAATGATAAGCGATATGGAGAAAGATGGAATAATTAAGAAAATGCCAACTGCTTATTTGAATCCTTTAGCTGTTGTCAAGAAACCTAACGGTAAGCTGAGGATATGTCTAGATGCTAGAGCCCTTAATGAAAGAGTTCTTCCTGAACATGACAGACCACCTGTTATTCGTGAATTGTTACGCAGATTCAGAGGAAAGAGTGTCTTCTCGACAATCGATCTGACTAGTTCTTATTATCATGTTGAGCTAGCAGAAGACTGCAAACAATACACAGGGTTCTTGTTTGACCATAAAACATATGTATTCAATAGGTTACCTTTTGGAGTGAAAAATAGTGGTCCGGTGATGATCCGAGCACTAGATGAAAATTTGTCAGATGCAGTTAAGGAGCATGTGGTAAGCTATATTGATGACCTGATTATAGCGTCTGAGACAGCGGAAGAACATATCAGGCACCTTCAAATGCTTTTTGAAGATCTAAGGAGAACGAACTTCAAGGTGAATTTCAATAAATGTCAGTTCTTTCGTGAAGAAATTGAATTTCTTGGACATAGAATCGATGGAGATGGTTATAGGCCCAATCCAAAGAAGATCATGGCAATTTCAGAGTTTCCAACACCACGAAAAATTAAAGAGGTACGGCAGTTTTTAGGCATGTGTCAGTTCTTTTCAACACATTGTCCTGAATATACTGAGACAATGGCACCTCTGCAGGATTTATTAAAGAAGGGAAATCGATGGAAATGGGACGATAGATGCAATCAAGCGTTTTTAGCGGCCAAGAAAATGCTGATCCAAAATATCAAGCTTGAGTATTCTGATTTTACAAGAAGATTTTTTTGTAGAGACAGACGCATCCAAAATAGGTATCAGTGGGATCCTATATCAGTTGGATGATGAAAAGAAACATAGGTATTTAGCTTTCACCAGTCGTAAGCTTAGGAATTGTGAGAAGAATTACTATGCAACTGAGTTAGAGGCATTAGCAGTGGTTCATGCTCTTAAAACGTGGAAGAAGGTGTTGTTTGGACATGACATAACAGTGATCACAGATCATAAAGCCCTCCAATTTATCATGAAGACAGACTTAGCGAGTGACCGCATCACCAGATGGGCTCTGTTCTTACAGCAATTTAACCCAACTGTTATACATAGACCTGGGAAGTTAAATCTGTTAGCAGATGTGCTGAGCAGAAACCCTTGTGAGGAAGTAATTGTCAACCATATAAATTTGATTCAAGAGGATAATGGTACTCTAGAAAAGTTGAAGTTGTTAGCGCAAACTCAGAAGAGATATGCACCTTTGCGAAGAATTTACCGTTTTTTAACACGCAGAATGGATAACGCTGATCCGGATTTTCAAAGAACTGAGATAGAGGCTAGAAAATATCATATTATGGGAGGTGTTATATGCCAATATATCGACCAGGATCATACTAAACTTAGAGTAGTGATCCCACCCAAGCTTGTCAAACCAGTTATTTGGATGATACACCGAACTGCAGCTCATGTAGGTGTAGACAAGACTTTGGCTCTCGCTCAAGAAACTTTCGTTTGGAGACAAATGGGACAAACGATTCGCGACGTCATAAAGACCTGTGACAGTTGTCAGCGAAGTAAATACTCATCTAAGTTAATGAAAGAAGTTCCTAGATCAATATTACCCAGCAAGCCAAGAGAACTTTTCGCGACGGACATTTTCGGTCCGATTCCTCGTTCGACGAAAGGCAATCAGTTCGTTTTGGTAACGGTTGACGTATTTTCGAAATACGTATCTCTATGCCCTATACAGAAAGCTACATCCAAGTACGTGATAAACAGACTTGAGAAAACAGTTATTCCGAGCATGGGGAAACCTGAAGTTTTGTTGAGTGACCATGGATCGCAATTTACTAGTATGGAATTTTCTACTGCTATGGAACGTTTAGGAATAAGGCACGTGTTTAATTCTGTACGGTATCCAGAGGGAAATCCCGCCGAAAGAATTATGCCGGAGATAAGTAAGATGTGTCGCTTATATGTGTCAAGGCAACACCATAGATGGATGGAAGTGATACCCATCATTAGCCAATGCTTGAATTCCACAGTACATGAAAGCACAGGACAGATTCCGTCCATGCTTCATCATGGATTGAAACCGGATAGACCATGGGACCGAGTCGTGAGGGCACCAGTAGATCCTCAACCCACACAAGAAAGAAGAGTCGAGATGGCAGGAGAGAGGCTCAGAAGACAGGCGGAGAAGAGAGCCAGGAGACAGGCAGGAAGGAGGTTCCACGAGCCATTTCAAGAAAATGATGAGGTGCTGATTAGGAAGCCAGTCACTTCGAACCTTCAGCTGAAGATCTACCATAAATTCGCTCCATTGTACGCTGGTCCGTTCCGTATTGAACAAACATACCAGAATAATAGCTATAAGATTGTCAGAATGGATACTGATGAAGTTGTAGGAACTTTTAATGCAGCTAGCATCAGGAAATACCATCATGCTGAGTAAGGGAATTGTAGAGCTATCGTGTACATGTATTATATATAGAATGCCTGAGAGTGTATTTTTTTCTCAATCCTGATAAAAAAAGGAGATGTACGGGAGACATGTACCCGATACCTAGTTTAGGCTATCGGCTACGCCAGCAGACATTAAGCTGTAGTTGAGGTTTTGGAAAGAGCTCTTAAAAGATAGCGCACCGATCGCGTCAAGAAGAATGCCAAGATGACGTAGGAGGTCTAGAATCAAGGAGGCACTGACGTCTGTGAGAAGATGGAATTATGGATAAAGATGTGAAGCTTTATTGAAATATTTATGGAATTATAGCAATTAAACATCTTAGAAGAGGATATATAACATGCATTATATGTGGAAATAATTTTATGGAAGTCAGATAACCCTTAAGTTATTTTATAACGGAATAGCCGAGATGATCTGGGTTCGAGACTATGACCGTGACGTGAGAGCACAGTGGTGGGGGAATACACCACGTGCCTGCGCCAAACACATAAGCAAGAAGACAGTGTCAGCACAATCAGTTGAGCTCAGTTAGAGGAGCAGGTAGGAGCAGCTTTATAGCGCAAGCGAGACGCACCGTGAAGGTTACGTAACATACCGAAACTGTCACGGCAAGAGTGTAGGCGACAGTTCCTGCATCGCCGAGCAGCGAAGGCCGAGCGGGTCATTGATCCAGGCGGGCTGGCCGAGGAAGCAATTACGGACGGCCGGGATATGTCAGAACCGCACTGCAAGTAGTTGAAGACTTTATTACAAGCGACATTTCAACGCAGTTTGAACATAGCTTTTATGAATAGCTTTATGACTATGCTGTTCTATAACACATTCAAAGCTACTTTAACTATTTCAAGTAAACGGAATGTTGTTAGCATAGGCACCGATGAACATTAGATCGTGCATTACTAAGATTTATTTCTTGTGCAGTTTCATGAATTACCTAATGCAGACAACTACAGGGTGTTTCGTAAACTTGAACACTCTCAAGTAAAATTTTATTTTACGAAAGTGGGACTTAGCAGTCATTTGAGATTGAACTTGCAATACTCAAACTGAACATTTATCGGAACAGTGGCGTATCTTAGAAGAGGAGTAGGGGGTCCGCTGTTTCCATGAACTTTTTCGAGAAGGAGTTGGACAATATCCGCTATGGGTAATTCGAAGTTCAACATGTCCGAGTAGACGCTGATAGAGACAAGCTGGCACCGCAGAGCGATGGATTCGATTCCTGACGAGAGGAGTCCACCAGCTGATTCACTTGGGATTTCGAATGCAATCGTCATTTCATGGATGAAATGATATTCACGCCGATCTTTCGAGAAATTCTTTATGTAGGGAAAATCGACGATCTTGGAAATTTAATTACAGCTGATTATGAAAGTTACTGTAAGAGTTATGTCTACCTAATACGATTATTTTCATGAATACTGGGCACACATGTATATTTTTCTAATAGGAGTGATTCGATTATTAAGACATGGTTTGACTTTTTATACTTCGAATTTGCTAGAGTATGGAGTGACCATATGATATGGCAGGCATCATTATACGAAATTCTCACCATTGGTTGACTTTATTAAGCAGATGTTTGGTCTTTTAGACATCTTTCCAGCTAGGATATTTTTTTCATGAATAGTTTTTTTTGGGTAACGAGTATTTCGAACTCGTGATCTGCAATTGATTATCAAAAATTACTTCGTCAGTTCATTGCATACTAGCGAGTGTGTATTATTCATCAGTAGGGATTTTTTCCATTGGATTGTTTGGAGATATTAAGAAGTTATTCACTTTAGTGAATGAACATCGCTTTTATATGACAATTAGAAACTTGTTGATTCCTATCTGGTACATTCACTCATATAGACTACGAGATGGGGTCTTTCGTATTTATACGATTGTATGGTGGCTACTCATCTTACCCATCGTTCAGGGAACTATCATCCAAGTCGACGGGGCGAGGTCTTTCGTATTTATACGACTGTACGGTGGTTACACATCTTACTCGCCATTGAGGGACTCATTTTATCATCCGAATGTACACGAGATGTAAGTGAATTAAACAAGGAACTACTAGTCACATATCAGTCGAAATTTTGTTAAATAAAGTAACGATAAATGTCAACAGGATTGCATTTAGTAATTCTTGTTTGCCAATCCAATATTTTGTTGCTATACTCTTTTGAGAGTAATTTCAGTTTAACAGCTGTTACAGCTCATGTTTTGATGATTTTTATAATTGTGTTTGATACCTTTGAGAAGGATTTAAAGTAATTGAATCTTGTAAGATTAATCATTAATGGTCAGATTTACTTCAAGGCAGATCAGTATTGCAGATTTTGATATGAGATTATAGCACATTGGTGTTTTTCTGCGATGTGAATTATGAAAATTGTAAGAGAATTTATGCTATTTGAAAGCAGATATTAAATTACTGATGTAATATTTTTCCAATTGTTTAAGAAGTTGTCTAGATGTGATCAGATTAATTACAGTTATTGGAGATTATGTGCGTTGATAATTTGAAGCCAGTTATATATTTTTTGTAGATCATGCAACATGGTTAAGTGGAGTTTATGATAGGCATTTTGTGGAAGTTGCCATGTGATAGTTGCAACGTTGATAATGTATTTTGAGGCAGACATGAGGTCGTCGTACCCAGTCTAGCGTATTTGTTGAGATTCATGCTGTATGTGCTGAATATTTATGGAGTTTTGTGGAGTAATTGTTGTATTCAAATGTGATATTTGAAGTATTGAAGAAATGTAATGTCGTTGTGGATAGTTAGATCCAACGTGATGTCGTGGAGGCAATAATATTTTTTGGCATGATAAATTAAATATGAGATATAACTTGGAAGTGATAAAACTGTAAGACAACGTTCTATAAACCATATTAAACAATTTGTTAGGAAATTAAACAAATAAATGAAGTTGATAATACAAGATTTTCTGAAAATAATAATTAACGAAATAATAATCTGAGATTTAAGCATATTAACGATCTGACCTAATGAAATAAAAATCAGAATGACTAGATGAAATAATGAAAAACTAAATAACCAGATGATTGAAATTTAAATAAGTTGATAAATTAAATTTTGGAATAAATCGATGAATTAAATAAATGGATGAATTAAAGATTGGATAAATAAACTGATTTAGATAAATTAATAGACGATTGTAATGATGATGAATAACTGAATTAGAAGGTGATAATTAACTAAAGAAGCTGATGATTAGTGAATTTATATGGAGTTAAATAAATTTAATTGAGAGATAATGTGAAGGAATTGCAACTTGAGTTGAGCATTTAAATGATGTAATGGTGATGAATTAATGATTCTGACAGGAACATGTAGAATTTTGAAAGTGAGAATTAATGTGAGAAATATTTAATTTTGATGATGACGACAATGATGACCAACGAGAATTTGAATTTTCTGTAATTCACAGATAAGAGATTATGAATGACGATGTAAATAGTGTAAATTAATTATTCGATGTTTAGGAGCATTTGATTAACATGTTCAACATTCAAATTATGCCATGCAAACCATAATTTACGTGATATTTAATATGTGTGATTATTATATGTGTATGTTTAGACAGATTAATAACAATTTTAAATCCACATTGATGTTAAATTAAAGAGAAATTAGGTCTCAGGTTTCACAAATGTCAGTGACGAAAGACATAGTGCTACAGTGATCCTGAGAACCCAAGAGAACTTTATAAATTTTTCTTGTTATGTGGATAAAAATAATTTTGGATTAGAAAAGAGATGGTTCGATTTTTGGACAATGACAATTTAACTTTGGCATTCGACCATACTCTTAGGTAGGAGTTATATTTAAAATGTCTGTCTGACTATCAAAGTAAAATAAATTTGTTTTTATCTTAGTTGTGATCTGATGATGCTGTGATGTTCCTTTTTCTTTCCTTGTCTTGAGTAAGGCTTATCCGGAAAGGAAGTGGTTTGCTAGGAATTCAGTTGATGGCGCCCATTTATATTTGCATTATTTTTATTAAACTTAAGCCCGTAACGACCCTAGAGATACTTTGTCTCGTGATACCCACTGCTTTTTCGATAACTCAGCTGAATTTCCGACACATTCCTTATTTGACTAGAGGTTCATTTAACTCCGCTCTGTCCCGGAACTCCAGGAATGCGATGTTATAGCAGATGGGTCATCGCATCCCCAGGACGAACGGGTACAACACTAATACAGTAAATTCTATGACATGCTGTGAAGGGGAAAGAAGAAATAGGACTTTCAATGAAAAACAAGAAACACACTCAATACTGCTAGAAATCATCGTTTTATTTAAAAAGTTTGTCAACGAAGAAAAAATAACAGAGAGAGACAAAATCAAACTTAGCAAAAATACAGTAATCAAATCTGGTCCTTTTAAAAGTATGTGTTGAGGCATGTTCTTCTTTCTTGCCAAGGTATAACGGTAGGCTACAGCACATGATAATGGACCTATTACCTCCTTGACGCCATGGCTGACACCGATGAACCGCAAATTCCTACAACACATGCAAGTTTGTATGTTGAAACAGTTAACTTAATAAATGTGTAATGCTTGAAATGGAGAACTTGAATTTGCTGTTATGTGTATGTTTGCACCTACTATAACTATATTTTAAAAGAATCTCTTATTGTAGAATCATTGTGTTTTTGATATTAATTTTAGGGCTTTTGATAACATATTCATTTAGCCCCATATATTTGGAAGTGTATAGGATTTATATGATAATCTCTGTTATTGTGGTATCTGTAGTAGTGTGTAGGCTATACTTTCTGTAATTCAGATGAGGACTGGAAAGGTGGCAGCCATAGTTAGGGACATTTATTTTTAAGAATTTTTAATAATATGTACTAAAATGAAATTAAAATACCAACAGGAACAGTTACAAATTCCCTGTCCACTCAGCCAAGATATTCTGCAGATCTCTCCTGTGGGCCTCAACATTATTTTATTTTATTCCTTTCCTGATGGAAATCCGGTAGTACCTTATTTCAACTCCTGGGACACCTCCCCAAGCCTGTCCCTTATAAAGCTACACACACTACTACAGTCATCACATTATCGGAGCAATTCTACCCACACCCAACTGCATGGGGCTGATGAACAAGATGTCCCAAGCCCATAAAATGAATTAACAGCAGACAAAATCAAGTCATTATGTTATTTTGTGTTGTGTTGGATTCTGACACATGTATGCGTTTGACAGAGTGCCATTTAAGCTCATGAATAGGAATGAATGAATACGACTACCCTACTTGTTTCACGACAGCCTAGAATAAATACACACGAGACACGACAATAGAGCACTTTAGAACAGTAACGAGAGCGAACTTTCAGTGGAGATGTTGGCAACCATGTGAATACAAACAATTTATGACCAGAACGTAAAACTATGCCAGCGCTCAGAGCATGTTAAAACAATTGGGATCAGTTCAGTCGTTTGCAAACGACTTGTTTATGTTATGGTGAGTAGTCGTTGAATTCATTCGACTGTTTTCTAAAAGCAGTCAAACAAGTCGATGGTTTTAACTTTTGTCAGTCGACTGCTGATGCCCATCTCTACAAACCAATTGACAACCAGAATCAATTTGAGCGTACACACCCTCCGACTTGCTAAAATGCTATTAATATTGGATCCCAATATAAAATATTTTCTGATTTAATTTTCCTGGAAAATCTATTCTATGTTTGCATCGATCATTACCATCACGCTATGGGGAGAATTTCATAATAATTTTCTTGTAATTCATTTATCACGCGGTAGAATAAATGAATGAAATTCAATCATAAAATAAATAGAACTCTAAGCCATAATTGGTAAGCCCATGTTCAAGTTGTGTAATAATTCAAGAATGCACCCAATTCTCATTAAAAGTGTATAGACTGTGTTAAGGAGTTCCAATGAAATGACATACATATATATTTGGACAACTGGACGTAGGCTATTTCTTTGAAAGAATCTACGAACAAGAAACTGTATAAAACTATAGGCACCTACAGCCGACAAGCTGTCCTCACAGTACCCGCTGGAGATTTACATCACCACTCTATCTGTACGGTACCTCGAGATAAGCCTAAGTGCGCCAACTGTGAGGAAACACATAAACTCTTCCATCCCTGCCCTCATGTCTTTGCCACTAACCCCCCCTCCCACACAGCACGCCACTGCTCTGACACAGTTGTTAGGCCTGCTACAACAACTCTCAGCCATAACCCTGTAAACTACAGCTAAACCAAACCCAGAACCCCCTAATACACTTCATTTGCAGAGCAATAAAATCCATAAAACAACTCCGCAACGAGCTTCACAAAACCTAAATTATAAACGAAAAGACTACTCCACAAACACCAAAATCAGTAAACCTCCCTCATTTCAGCCACACTACACCTTAAACAGACATAGAAAGCATAGTCATGACCCCTTCATCGAGTAGGCTATTGTCTAAACACGATCATGTCTCCTTCAACTTTACTGAAGACTTCATTAAATTCTATTAAAAATTCATAAACTCATTCCACAAATCTTAAAATCAGTATACATCCCTCATTTCAGTTACTCTATTCAATAAACAAACATAGAAGGCGTAGCCATGACCCCTTCATGGAGTAGGCTATTGTCTAAATCTGACCACGCATACTACAACCTTACTCTAATTCAAAATTACAGCCAAATGATCCATCTGACTGGGAGGCTTGCCTGGGATGATGGGCCAGAAAACCGGGAGTTCAAGCATAACCTAAATATTGAATGCTTAACATTTCCAATAACTTGGACAACTGGATTTAGGCTATTTCATTGAAAGAATCAACGAACTGTATAAAACTATAGGCACCTACAGGTATACTTAACTTATTAATTAAAGCTCTACAATAAACATACAGCACAATGAATTGTAGCATGAAGTTATCCTGAAGAAGTCGTTTGATTAGAACGACTACTTAAATTCGAATGATTCCATTCGCTTGGAATTAGTCGTTTGCCAACGACTTGTTTCATTCCAATGATTTCCAACGATTGCTTTGGGATCAGTCGTTTACAACGACTACTTCAATTCGAATGATTCCATTCGCTTGGAATTAGTCGTTTGCCAACGACTTGTTTCATTCCAATGACTTCCAACGATTGTTTTGAGATCAGTCGTTTGCAAACGACTTGTTTATGATACGATGAGTAGTCGTTGAATTCATTCGACTGTTTTTTAAAAGCAGTTGTTTTAACTATCGACTAATTCGACTGTTTTCAGTCGACTGCTGCCCATCTCTACACACAACTAATTTTCTACACCAGCCGCTACTGAGCACGAGCTGTGACTGGCTTAGACATTAGCATCCTACGTGTTGAAAAATATTGTAAGTAACGTGTAGGAATAAAATACTACCTATAGGTATGTCAACCATTACATTGGCATAGGCTATAATAAATGAATTATATTTATCTTGTATCTATCTATCCCACGATATAACATAATACAAGGTGAAGAGTCCTTTAAAACAAATTGTTTACTGTGATACTGGAAGAAACAATACAACACAGTGGTAATAGTTCTAGCCTGCACCTATTTGTTAATAAAATTTCATGTGATTTCACTCAGATCTCTGTTGTAGTGGCTTATTATATGTGCACCTTGTAACTTAATAGTACATTATGCAACGAGCCTATAATGACAATAATTAAGACACAAGTTTTATAATTTCCATACGAGTGTCTTAATTACAATTATAGACGAGTTGCATACGACTGTTTATGTTCGACGATAATTATAACTATTTTATGTTCGAACATAAATATTCATAAATATTTGTTGAGATTTCACCAGTTTTATATACTGAACAGAGCGCATGGGATGCAGAGAATACCTTGTATTTGACCATGGCCTCCTGGAATACCTCACTATGACACTCGCCACGCAGTGAAATTTAAAATAGGGGGCCATGGAAGTGAGCGCAGGTACGATGCTATCCTCACCTAATTGGTCACACAACTGTTTCTTGAGCTCTGATTGGTGGGAGAAACTGTATCATAATGAAAACTTGTACTATAATGAGCCTCATTATACAGTTTTCTGGCATAATATTTACATTTCGCCAGTGTCGAACATAAACATATTAACCAATCTTCTTTACACTGTTTTATGAGTTAACACCACATCAAAACTGATGAGGATTTATTTTAGTTGGACACAGAAGCTTATTTATTAATGTAATAGACATCTATGATTGATGAAGATTGCCTCTCGCACCTTTCAGAAAATAACTAAAATTTTAATTCTGCGATTAATGTAACTAATCCACGTGTGTTTCTATTACACAACAATTAAGGGTAACTCCAGCATATCTTCTAGATTTTTGATGTGTCTGGTGAGTGGTTTTGTTACTGCTTCTGCAGGTATCACCCTTCTGAAAGAAGTCTCATCGTTTCTAATTCTATTCTTAATCCTCTGCCAGAGGAGAAATAGTTTTGCAACGCATGAATACAGTGCTGTAGCTGCTGAATTTTCTAAAAATAATTATGGAATGATGGGAAGAAAAATAAACATAGCCTATTCTAAAATAACATACGCATAAAATGAAACCATTCTGATGAACTTAATATGCTTCAAATTCAGAGTACAAATGCGTTCACTATTTGGTGCTTCGTTCATTTGTATATTTGGATCAAAATGTAGACCTCTGAAATAAATTTTAATGTTGGACTTTGCTCCACAGAACAAGAGCACACAGCCACCCATAGGACCAGTGTGTGTTAAGATTTTAGAACCTGTAATTACAGTTCTACATCAGTAATGGCATTACTACACATTCGACCAACTGAATACTTGCCACTGCACCAGTAACTAACATGTGCAAGAACTGATCTCCTCAAGAACTTGAGTACACATATGCAATAGGCTCATGATACTGTATGCATCTCTGCAAGATGTATCAAGTTGAAAACATTACGGTAACATAGACTCTTACCTGGTCATTTCTCAGGAGAGTAGGCCAAATTGCCACATTCATCTGCTATTTCGAGAACAGCAATTTACGATTTGTTTGTTCACAGAATTTGGTAGGCCTACCTGTGGAATAAATAATAGTGAAAGTTAATTAATATGTCAAGTAGAATATCACCTGTACACTGCGTCTAATATCAATTCAAAACTAGGCTACCGGTACGATATATTTTTCACAGCCACTACAGAAACAAGTTTTCACTTAAACTCTTAAAATAAGCGTACTTACTTGGCGTAGCAGAAGAAGAACTGTTCTCTTCTCATTGCCAAGAAGACGATTTGATGAAAGAAAGATGAGAAAGAACACAACATTAGCTTATTATAAAATATTAATATACGGCCAATATTGTTTACACCAAACACGACATAAACAGAGCGTCCATGTTGGTCAATGCCGCCAACCCAGTAGAAATAATGTTTATTTAATGATAAGTGACGTAATTATCGTCGGTGAGCAAGATAATTGCAAGGAAATGTCAATTAGGAATTATGTGTATATTTATTGACTAAATATAGGGATATATTTGCAATTCAATTAAAACGTGTATCATGCATATGTTGGCAAGACGATATACAGCGCTTAATCCGCTCCTTACGTCTGGCCGCGCTACTACACCGATGGTACCAAATAATCCCTATCTGGTTGACACCCCCTGCTTGAAACCCTGCTGGTAACACTGTCCACTTTATATTTTGAACAACGCTCTCCATTCCCTACATTTAGAATAACAAACAAACTGAATTTGAAAACCATGTATTAAGGCCCTAGAATCATTCATGTCCGTAGTAGTGTAACTGAAAAGGGTATTTTAATAAGTTTATTGTTGACTGGCAATTCAGTCTGCATCACGTCGCCCCTACCAGTGTTCTGGTGCAGAATTGAGAAAATAGTTAAATCTTGCGCTGCTTATACATTGCAATCACGGGGAGTAATTCGTGCAAAAAGATTTCTTTTGCCCCTTAAAACAGTTATCATCATGAACATACTATGCATCTGTATAAGTGCAATGGTGTTGGTGCAATACATTGACGTTATCAGCTGCAATAAACGTTGGTGCATTCAAATGTACCTTAATTTATTCCAAAACTTATCGTTGAGCGCTCGGTGGCGATAAATTATACTATTGTTACCTCAGGAGCTCGGGACAGCCGAAGTTTTCCAAAGTGTTCTGATTATTTTCCTACGGCGCTATGCGACAAAAGAAGACACTATTGGTCTCTACATTTCTAACAGACAATGAGATATAGGCCCTAGGCAGTGTCTTTTATTTAACTTACTCCTCTTTCTAATCATTTTTAGAAACTTGTTTGTAAATTGCATGAGTCAGTGCTGTAGTTAGTAAACAGCCGTTTCCCTATTCATTATTATCATTAGGGGAAAATTACCTAAATGTGACGTCCATTATACTGTACTGCTCATCACCCTCACTACAACCACCACCACCACCACCACCACCACCACAAAAAATTATATATATATATATATATATATATATTTCTGTTAGTTTAAATATCATGTGCCAGTTCTGTAGTAGTAATCATTATCATCCATAAAACGAATAAATCCACCGGGCGAAGCCGGGCACTACTGCTAGTCGGATGATATGGCTCTCTAAGGTCTTGTTCTCTCCCCTACAAGCAGGAAGCCAGAGGTATCTCGCATGATTTAGGCGAGTCAGTAGCCCAGAAAGAAGCTAATCTAACTCCTTGCAGAGAAAACATTCTCTGTTCCATTCTAATGCGTATCAACTGTGTGTGTGCACATACGGTAGAAGGCATGCTTCATATCAGTAGAGAATGAACTAATGGCATCATAAGTATGGACATTTACAGTCTTAAAATAACTTCATAACACATTCCATACTGAGGAGTCGCCTTCATATATACGCATAGCGGTACATTGGTTGGTATTTTTCAGTACAGTTTCGGAAGCCGGGGCTTAACATGTAATTTTCGTTTGAAGTACTTAAACAGTACGGTTGACATGCAATTCACCAATGCAGTATAAATTCCGAAGACATGCGTCAGGCTGTTGTGATCAAGCGAGTTCATATAACCTACAGGTAGCACAAATAGATATAATATTGTAACGTTTTTAGGGTTCGTAAAAATAGGTCAGGCTATAATGCACTAAATCTTTATTTACAATAATGTTATTTACACTAGTTAACACTAAATCGAATTCGGCCTACTTACTCTCACTCACACACACACACACACAGAATCTCACTTTATACAGCTACTAGTCACTATTTATGTACACTGATCTCTACAAGTCAGTTTCTCTTGCAGTCACTATTTATCTTCCACAGTCACTATTTACATTATTTATTTCAACATTTATCTTCACACCCCGTCTTCACTATTTACAGTCCTCCATTATATATTTTCACTCATCGCGCTAGGCACGGCAAACTGCTTCAACTAACACTGACTCCGATCTCACACTCGCTCGCTCCCACGCAGAACTACCTGCTCACCTCAGCTTGCTCGTATATATGCAGTCAGCCCTCTGGTCTCGAAAGTTCTAGTTATTGCTCCTTCCAGTAGCGTCGAGTATGCCCTCGTGGTTGGCTTCCAGAATTATCCAGCCCCTCCCACCAAGTTTCGGGAACTTCTTGTCACACCCAGTAGTCTCCAGAAGCAGAAGAGTCTGGAAGCCTTGCGTCAATAGTCTACCTGATTCGTAGCGCTATTGTATTGGTGGTGGCCTTGGGGAGGGACTACCCTAATTAGCCTTGGCCTAATTGGCTGCCCAGCGTTCTCCATACACCCCGCCCACCAACACTGCGAGACACATGGCGAATTCTGGACAATTGCAGGAATCTTGCAGACCCGGTGCACGTTACAATCTATACCTTTGGGAACAACGTGGGTATTAGTAGACATCCAATGCGTCGAATTTCGATTACTAAAGCAACACTGAAAATGGCTTCAAACACTATACACCCAATTAGTGAAAGAGATATTACCTGAGATTAAACAACTATAAACATTAGACATTCTTCTGTTTTGTTTTGTTTTTGCAATAAAAGAACCAATAATAAATGTCTTGAAAGTGTGGGACACAACTCAACTAATTCTTCCGATACACGAAGATTATTTATACTGTATGCCTTCCTATGGCTCTTGCATATGGAATTAGCGCGGTGCGAGCACTGAACATTCATCACAAGAAATATAAAATATAATAATTTAGAATGTGGAACTTTAAACTATTTTTTTAATAATACCATACGTCTCAGAAGCCTCCGTGGCTTAGGCGGCTGCACGCCGGCCTCTCACCGCTGGGTCTGTGGTTCAAATCTCTGTCACTCCATGTGAGATCTGTGCCGGACAAAACGGAGGCAGACAGGTTTTTCTCCGCGTGCTCCGGTTTTCCCTGTCAAAAATTTCATTCCAGCAACACTTTCCACTATCATTTCATTTCATCTGTCATTCATTTAATCATTGCCCCAGAGGAGTGCGTCAGGCCTCGGCAGCCGGCACAGTCCATATCCTCGCCGCTAGGTGGGGGCTTCATTCATTCCATTCCTGACCCAGTCGGAGACTGGAAGCAGGCTGTGGATTTTCATTTTTTCACCATACGTCTCAATACAGATTCACTCCATTACGTTTCACTGGTCTCGGACAATTGAGTCTCCAAAAAAATGTTCATTTTTTTTTCAGTAATGCTTATCACTTTTTCATAGGTGTAATTCGTAAATTAACTGTATTATAGCTTACTATTTGAGGTACATGTTTGCATATACAGGCGGGACCACGTAAGTTGAGACTGTACAATATGACAAAAACTAAGCGTTGTATAAAGAACTGTTTGGAATAAAAGTTGCGTGATATTAAGGGGAAAATAACATGATGTATGCCGTGATTTATTTGGAGAACTCTTGGATGATAATTTGATGGGCACGTGACTCTTTTAAAATTGGAACCAACATTTTTTTTATTGTGTTTCCTTATTCCTCATACAAACCTTAACAACGTTTGAATAAAGCACTTTGCACTTGTTCGTACACCAACGTACATATTAACGTCAAGTTTGAAGGAATTACATGAATTTCCTACTCGGGATGTTTTACATAACAATTACCATGATCTTTACCGACAGTAGTGGCTATGCCGGCTAAAGCGCAGCATTAGGCCATGGGGCCAAGCTCTCTGCTGACTCGGTAGACGCGTGGGTTCGAGCCCCACCGTCGGCCGTCCTTGAAATGGTTTTCCATGGTTTCCCATTTTCAACATCAGGCAAATGCTGGGACGGTACCTTCTGACAGGCCACGGCCGCTTCCTTCCACAGTTTCATTCATTCATCTTCATCCATTCCATCTCTCATCCCGACGCGCAGGTCGCCCACGGGCGTCGACTAGAAAGACCTGCACTCGGCCTCTCAGGAGGTCACACGACAAAAAAAAAAAAAAAAAAAAAACATGATCTTTGGATTGATCCCGTTAATTGACTTTACACCCCTGGACTTTTTCTTATGGGATTACCTGAAAGATCGAGTGTATTGCGAAAAACCAACGACTCCGTACAACATGAAGGCACGGATACGAAATGCTTGTTCCAGTATTGACAGAGACGTTATTTTAAGGACACATCAATCGTTCGTTCACAGAGTTGGAAAATGCATTGAGGTGGAAGGCCATGATTTTGAACATTTATTAGGCTAAGGTCCGATGCGTAAGCAATAACTGGTATTATGCTGTGTACCTACCTGTCATCAATGTTGCATTGTCTATACCACGGATGGAACCATGTACTTATAAAATTGGTGTTTAGTTTTGTATCAGGAATAAGGAAACAAAATAAAAAATGTTGGTTCTCATTTAAAAAACGTCACGTGACATTCAAATTACCATCCAAACGTTTTCCAAGTAAACTACGACATATAGCATATTCCTTCCCCCTCAATATCACGCAACTTTTATTCCTGACAATTCTTTATACAACGCATAGTTTTTAAGATATTTTACAATCTCAACTTACGTGGTCCACCTGGTACAAATCCAGGTCGTTGAATACTGGTGAAATATATTTCAGGGCTGCCATTTTTGATCGGCAATACTAATCAAAATAGATATACTGCCCTGGAAAGGAGTGGAAGAAAGTCCACACCAAATTTCATTTTAATCGCACGTGACAGTAACATTTAATTAGACACACATACTTCGAAAAGAGAAGGAATTCATAAGCCTATATGTTTAGCGTATTTTCATTTATGAAAAAAAATAGGCTTATGTCTATGACGTTTGTCCGTGTGTGTGTATGTGTGCCCCCTAATAAAATCTAAACAGTTGAAGCGATTTCAATGAAACTCAGTAAGTACATTACGACCTCGTCCGTGCCTTTCAAATTATAATACGTTTTACCAATTCAACATGGTGTCCGTGCGAAATATTTCATTGGCAATCTATGTCTCAGCAACAGTAACAGAAATCTACTTCAAATTTTGCACGGTGATAAAGGGTACTACTAAAAGGTCATCTATGAAACTTTCATAAACCTGTGAAGTACAAAACGAACATGGCAGCCAAGTGAAGTTGAAACTTTTTAAATAGAATATTTTAAATAAAATCGAGATGGCTGAACTACATTTGTATATAATGTTTTTATTTTTTGTGTCCTAATCATGCGATCAAAGTGAAAGTTTGAATAATGAACCTACGCAATAACCTTCATCCAATGGTGCATAATTCTATGGCCTACATATATAACAATCCAACATGCCGACCATCCGAAATATTTAGACGGATCTCTACATCTACGAATTGTATTGAAGCAATATTAAATAAATTTTGTATACTGATCGAAGCTATTAACTTAAGTTTGCTTTTTGATGTGTAACATCTTTCCGCTCGGTTGCTGGATAGTTTTGTGGGAGTGATTTTGAAAATTGGGGACGGAAGTGGATCGGAACGATCGAGCTGGCAGTGGTGGATCGAACGGAAGTATGCACTGCCCGCTTGATCGATCGAACGGAAGTGTACTAGCTGGCAGTGGTGGAAAACAGAAGTATGCACTGCCCGCTCGATCGATCGATCCAGCGAGCAGTGGTAAGGCCCAGCTGGCAGTGGTACGAGAAACAATGAGCGCGCGATGTCGGAAATTGATACCATGACTTACTCTCGGCCATGTGGAATGTATATGACATACTGAACGGAAAACGCTCATGCGAAATCTGGTGTCAAGTGATTGAAACAAATGACATGGTACATGTTCGAATTCTTCGTATCAGTATTTAAATGTTAATATGCCTTAATATCAAACATTGTAAGTAGTCGGCATTGCATTGGCATAAGGCATTTTAAACTCAATGTCACTCAGGAACATTATCGAAACAAGCAAAATATAAATGAAACTTAATTCCGTAATGCAGTATTATTGGAACGTGGAAATAAGTCACCATCTTGTGCACCAAATTTGCGTAGGCGAAATAGCCGTGTGGTTAGTGCTTATGACTTTGAATCTAGAGATCTTGGGTTCGAATCCCGGTCGGGGTAGATATTTTTGCTACCAGATTATCATTTTAAACGATATGTATCATATCAATATGACTCATTTTAACAGAATTCATATGAAATTACGTGTTGGTCTGTGAATGAAGAGGACCTATTTATAAGGAATTTAGGGTTATGAGCGGTGTCGCGTCTATTAATCTAGTTGATCCACATCGTATTCTTTATTTTGGCTAGTGCTGGTGGAAGCTACAAATCATCTAATAAAATGAGTTCCGTATTATAAACTACAATATCTGTAAAACACTCCCTTTTACAATAGATTAATATTTGTGCCAATAATAGTATAAAATACCGGTGTATCAACAATAATTTCATGTGAGGTTTCTTCTATGTCAGAAGTTACACATCATATGCGACTGCTGTAAGGCTCGTAATTTTTTTTATTCTTTTTTAAGTTCACCTGTGTGATGTTTAATCACCTGGTGATCACAAAACAAACATGGCGGCCAAGCGAAGATTAAACATATAAATGGATTCTTCTCGCGACTTTTCATCCGAGCGCTGTAAAACTTGGCACGGTACATATTCATACAAGCCTTAATATACTGACTTCTAAATCAATGGAATGTTATGACAATTTAAGAATTGGCGGCTGTGCAATTTTTAGCCTACTTTTCACATTTTGAAAAAATGAGGAAAAAGTAGACTTATGAGATCGGGCAAATGTGTGTCTGTCTGTCTGTCTGTCCTTCTGTCTGTCTGTCTGTCTGTCTGTCTGTCTGTGTGTGTGTCCCCCCTATCAACTCCTAAACGGCTGAAGCAATTGAAACAAAACTTGGTAGGATTAAAGATCTATACCTGAATATCTCACGGCCATATTTGAAAATGATGTCAGTGCTACCAACTGCTGAAAAATCGCAATTGATATTTGAGCTCCATGTTGGATATCACGGAAGGTATGAATGGGAGCTCTTTCAAAATTGGCACACATATAGATAATAATATTGCAGTTTAATTTCCAGGAGGCCATACATGGCAGTGTTGCCAAAATGATTATAAGCCTGCTGATAGGTCCAAATTTTAAATGCATATAACTTCTACACTATCAATTGGATTTCAACCAAATTTTGTATGTGCTATTTGTACATAAACAGATATGCCTGAGCGTATTCTTAAGAGCCACCAGGACTGCCAACTGTAAATAAATGCTCTCAATTTGTTTAAATCCAAATACCCATATATCAGAAAGTATGCAAGCCGACAGCTTTAAACTATGCACACGTATAGTACCTGCCATTCTATATTGATTTGGAGTAACATATATACGTCAGTGCTACCAACATGATTCTAAGCCTGCTGAGAGGTCCAACTTTAAATGCATGTAACTTCTATACTACCATTTGGATTACAACCAAATTTCGTGTGTGCTATGTGCACCATAACAGATATGACTATGCCGATTATTAAGAATAACCAGGGCTGCCAACTGTTAATAAATACTGTCTCTATTTTTGTTACCCTAATATCAATATATCAGAAAGTATGCAAGCCAATAGCTCTAAACTTTGCGCACGTATAGTACCAGACTTTCTAGATTAATTTGGAGTAACTAATATAGGCCTATGCCAGTGCTGCCAACAAGATTCTAAGCCTGCTGATAGGTCCAATTTTAAAATGCATGTAACTTCTATACTAACTAATGGATTTCATTGAAAATTGATACTACAATAGATCATATTATTTCAGATTATTTCTGACCAATACATGTATGTCATTGTTGCCAACATGATTTTACGCGTGCTGTTAGATCCAATGTTTAACTGCATATAACGTCCATGCTATCCATTGGACGTCAGCCAAATTTTGTATTCTGTACCTTAAGAGATGGAACTAAGAATATATTCAGTCACCAGGGCTGCCAACTGTGGTTCTCTATTAGGCTACAATATGCCAGGTATACAGTATTTGGAACTAATTAGAAATTTCGATATTACCAACTTATTTTCGTAATTATTCTAGATAGATTCATATAGATTAATAATTGAATGAATCTTTTATTTTAAGAAAAGTAGGCTCTTTAGTTCGTCACGGAACTTCTTGTTTTAAATTTCGTTTGCCTTTCTCGTGTCCTAATGAGACCAGTATGTTATATGAAAATAGGCTATTTAGTTCTTGTCGGAACTGCTTGTTTCATTTGATATGCCTATACTAATGAATAGGTCTATGCAAACTAATGCACCTTTGTAGGTGGTGCTTTGATGCTTTCTGACATATTCACGAGTAACATTGGTTCGTTTTTCAGCCTCGATCAGTCGCTGGTGGTCTATAACATTGAGGGCTGATTGTGTGTTGACACTCGATTCAATACCAAACAGCTTCAACATTGGCTTCTTGCCAGATATTCCTTCATTGAATAACAAAACTGCATCATACACACCAAATTTCATTGTTATCAATCTCACATAGACAGTGTTTGATAACTTTTCCCATATTATAGAATTCAATCATTCATTTGGATTCTGTGTGACAGCATGTAAGCATTTTCTAGGAGATTGGGCGTGTTTAGTTGCCTGTATATAGGCTTCATGGCCTCCATTACTGGACCAGGTAAGGAATGTTTATGGTCATAAGTCCTTCCTTTATTTTTACTGGTTCTCTCCTTCAGATCAGTGTATAATTATGAAGTTTAGCTATTTCTTGGAAGCACTTGGTTTGTCTTGGAAGTTATGTTCACCTTTGCACTTACTGTTCTTATTTTTATTATAGTTCCTTTAGACTCACGACACGTACTTTCGTTAGAGGTGTACTTAATACCTTTAAATTTAGTTTTGGGGAAAATGGCTTTATCCTAGACATTGTAGGTTATTTTCTACAGAATTAAACACATTCACAAAAATTACAAAAAGTTCAAAACTGATATGTATTCCCCCTCAAATTCTCTATTACTTACTGAGATTAAACAAGCAAACTGCATAAACAGTACTGCCAATAAACTTAGTTAAATATTACCTTTATGAGAATTTTGCTTCTGTGACGCAACTTTACAGAGATCTATGGGTTTTAGTTTCGACATGTAAAATGTCGACATGTATAATGAGGGCGTGATATCCCTTGTGCACTATGGCACAAACTAATTTATATTTCAAAAACTAGCAGTCCGATTTTTCATGAAACAAACTTAGATTTATTCAGAAATGTGTGGGTAATTAAGCTAAATAATAAAGAACAAGATGTTCCGTAAAGAACATATAGCGTACTTTCTCCTAAATGCACGGGTATATTTATAACTCTTTGTCCTTTCCAAGTAGTATAATTGAACGTTGGTTATAGTAACTTGTTGAAATACAACGTGCTATGCGGATATAAAACGTTGATTGATTGAATCCTCACCTAAATTAAATATACACTAATACAGCCATCACAATAACACAGGTTATCAGACAAAATTCAACACTCACCCAAGTACGTGGGGCTAAATACCCATGATGTTCATGCTTCTCGAATGAAAAAACATCAACAACAACGACAACAACAGCTTCCTACCCAAATCCTTCCTCGTATAAAAGTACACACACTAGTAAACCTACAGACACCACAGTGACATAGGTTATCAGACAACTTCTACACACACCCAAGTAAACGGGACTACAAGACCATCATGCCGCAAAATCCCTAAAGAATCAACAACAAACACAACTACAATAATAGTCTCTACCGCGGAACAAGGTAAACGAATATTAATCGCTGTATTCGAGTGTTGAAATATGTGGTGTTATAAGTATATATATATAATTTTCTATTGCAAATACGCACTATATATGCTTAATATTATAACGTGTGAGTAGTTATAAATCAATAGATACCAAAAAGACGAATTAAAAAATTTGAACCTGCAGGGATTTGATCCACGAACCCTCAGTCTATAAGCCCAAGTCACTATCATTATGCCACGGATGTGCTACGATAATACTTGATTCAAAAACTTGTTTAGTATAATTGTATCATATTTAGTGTTGAAATCAAAGATTTCATTAGCGTTTCCTGGCGTTTTTATAAACCATTTGATACTAAATATGTATTATTTTGTTCAGTGCATTCCTTAAAGGATGTAAACTTAGGACGTTACGGAAATATATGTACACACATCAAAAAAAGTTTTGCATCACCTCGGTTCCAAGAGTTCCGGAACCGTTAAATACAAAGGGAATAGAGATCAACACAAACAACATTTCAGCTCGTTTTATTGCTCATGAGACCCACACATTGCATGTTGTACCATCATACAGCTAGACTTTCAGCATTTGTGGTCCAGATTGCAGTACACACCACTACCTCTAATACCCAGTAGCACGTCCTCTTGCATTGATGCATGCCTGTATTCGCCGTGGCATACTATCCACAAGTTCATCAAGACACTGTTGGTCCAAATTGTCCCACTCCTCAACGACAATTCGGCGTAAATCTCTCAGAGTGGTTGGTGGGTCAAGACGTCCATAAACAGCCCTTTTCAACATATCCCAGGCATGTTCGATAGGGTTCATGTCTGGCGAACATGCTGGCCACTGTAGTCGAGCGATGTTGTTATCTTGAAGGAACGCATTCACAAGATGTGCACGATGAGGTCGAGAATTGTCGTCCATGAAGACAAATGCCTCTCCAATATTCTGCCGATATGGTTGCACTATGGGTCGGAGGATGTCATTCAGGTATCGTAAAGCCGTTTCGGAGCCTTCCATGACCACCAGTGGCGTACGTCGGCCCCACATAATGCCACCCCAAAACATCAGGGAACCACCACCTTGCTGCACTCGCTGGACAGTGTGTCTAAGACGTTCAGCCTGACCAGGGTGCCTCCAAACACGTCTCCGACGATTGTCTGGTTGAAGGCATATGCGACACTCATCGGTGAAGAGAACGTGATGCCAATTCCGTGGGGTCCATTCAGCATGTTGTTGGGCCCATCTGTACCGCGCTGCATGGTGTCGGGGTTGCAAAGCTGGACCTCGCCATGGACGTCGGGAGTGAAGTTGCGCATCATGCAGCCTATTGCGCACAGTTTGAGTTGAAACACGACGTCCTGTGGCTGAACGAAACGCATTATTCAACATGGTGGCATTGCTGTCAGGGTTCCTCCGAGCGGCAATCCGTAAGTAGCGGTCATCCACTACAGTAGTAGCCCTTGGGCGGCCTGAGCGAGGCCTGTCATCGACAGTTCCTGTATCTCTGTACCTCCTCCATGTCCGAACAACATCGCTTTGGTTCACTCTGAGACGCCTGGAAACTTCCCTTGTTGAGAGCCCTTCTTGACACAAAGTAACAATGCGGACGCGATCGAACTGCGGTATTGACCTTCTAGGCATGGTAGAACTACAGACAACATGAGCAGCGTACCTTCGTCCTGGTGGAATGACTGGAACTGATCGGCTGTCGTACCCCCTCCGTCTAATAGGCCCTGCTCATGCATGGTTGTTTACATCTTTGAGCCGTTTTAGTGACATCTATGAACAGTCAAAGGGACTGTATCTTGGATACAATATACACAGTCAACGTCTATATGCCGGAGATCTGGGAACCGAGGTGATGCAAAATTTTTTTGATGTGTGTATTTACGAGCAGAAATGGCGGCCATTTTGACAATGGGACGGCACGGGCCCACAATGATATGGCACGGTAAGCCTGACCTGTTTGTCACTTCAACGGTTACATTTTCTATTATAATATGCTACTATCGTACCGGTCACCTCTTTGAGGACAGATTAAACATCCCTGTGTACGATAAGCTGAATTGTTGGGAGCAGGCATTGTTGAAACGGTTACGGTATAACACTTGTATGTTTCATACATCCACCATCATGAAACTATTTGGTTGATGACCTTTTGGTTAGGGTAAAAGACGCTTCCCGCATTATGGTATATTGTTGGAAAATTTGGTAGAGATCGGATGATAAGGTTAGTCGTAATTTGATTTAAGCTTTGAACATTTGGGTGGCCGCCATTATGTTTCCGTCAATATGGTGGTGATATGAAACATGACAGTGAGGTGCCCTTTGCTATTGCTACCTCTGTACCAAATTTCGTTCAATTCGGTGTCGCCGTGTTTGTATTTATACGGGGAATCGATTTGCACACATACATGGCCGCCATCTGCAAACTATTGGACTGATGACCTTGTAGTATGGTAAAATGAATGCTTCCCACATAAATGTACTGTATGTTGTTGCAAAATTTGGTAGAGATCAGATGATTAGGTTAGTCGTAATTTGAATTAAGCTTTGAAAATTTGTGTGGCTGCCATAACGTTTCCGTCAAGATGGCGGCGATATAAAACATGACAATGAGGTGCCATTTGCTAGTGCTACCCTTGTACCAAATGTTGTTCAATTCGGTTTCACCGTGTTTGAATTGATAGAGGGGGGGTGGGGGCAGACATGCAGAGTATACACACACACTCACAGACAAACAGACAGACACACAATTTATGGCCCTGTGCTGATCTCATATGTATACTTTCACTTTTTGCAAAAATTGAGAGGAGGCTAATATTCACTAATTTGACCACTTTAGGCTATAAGGTCCCCTTAATATCTGTTTTTACCTAGACGCGACACTCAAAATGGAAGTCTCAGAAGCGTGTCACTCATATTTTGAACCAGGCTATGCCCCAGTTGTGCATCCCTACTCCACTCGGCATGTAGAATACCCTCTCTAAATAATTACAATTCATTATCATTACTTCAACATTAATTATACTACGTAATTTGTAACTCTCTCCTGACTTAAGATTACAATTTTGCTAACAGTGATTTCTGTCAAAAAAATATTTATTTAGTAAAATTATCCTTAGTTCACTTTCTCTTTGCATTTCTCTGAATGCTGATTTGTAATGAAATTTTAATAAATCACCTACAGAGAATTCCACCCATGGAATGGAATTCATCTCTCATCGAAATATACGCACTGTCTCTGTGAAACATACAATTTGCACAAATGGTGTGTCTGGTTTCTAACGAAATTTCCCAAAACTGAAATGTTCAACTGAGCTAGTGCTTGCAGTCTACATTCGTCTTGTTGTGTCTATAATATTGTAAATCTAGTCAATAATGGATGACAACTTCCTATCGGAAGATAGTAAATCTATGGATCTTCATTAAGCTTCAATAACAGCAACAACTTTACCAACACTTTAATAGCTTAACCACTATATAAATAAATCAGACCGCCTCGTGGTGTAGCGGCTAACAATCTTGGCTGTCGCATAATTTTTCACCAGGTTATTTGAATACGATATATGGTATGAGGTACGTGTTTTTGGATTTCTATTCAGAATTCGTAAATAGAAGACACTTTCAAAACTTGGCTGTCATTCTTGAGGTCTTGGTTTGATTCCTGGCTCTCTCAAGAAATGTAAGTCTGGTCTGAGGGTTTGAACGGGGTATACTCAGCCTCATGTGGCAAAACTGAGAAGAGATGAATCTGATTCCCACATCATCCATCTTAAGAGTGGTTTTCTATTGTTTCCCACTTCTACCCAGGCAATGCCAGGAATGTGGTCACGGCCGCCTCCTTCTAAATCGTAGCCTCAGTTCCTAATACACACACTACTTCAATCAACACAATAACACAAGTTATTAGTCAGACTCCACATAGTTAAAAACACACACCCAAGTGCACCTGGCTTCATGACCTAGATGTTGCAAATCCCTGAGATAATCAACAACAACGATACCATGAATAATAACAATAAAATGTGGCTTGTTATGACTGTAAATTTCATGAAGGCGAACCAATGATAAGACATTATAACCTCACCTTCGGGGCCGATAACCTCGATGTTAGGCCCCTTAAAACAACAATTATCATCATCATCATCATCGGAACTTGCCACTAGTTCTGATTGTGCGGTAGGAAGCAATGTATATTATTTATACATGATCCAGTTAATGGTATGCCCGTGGCGCTTGGCGGTACCTTAAGATGGAAGATAGAGTGACCTTGGCACAATTTCACGTTCGGGAAATATTCAAACTTCTGAGGTAAATGCTATGATACTGTATGTGAATATTCGTGGAATGGAATTCATATCAAGATGGAAGACTTCATTTTGAAAGCAAGCGACTATTCCTCCAGTTGTCTTGTGTTGAGTTTCATCTTCGAAGGTGCCTCTGTTAACCTATTTTACCATCCTGGCGTTTAATTTACACTTTCAGTGCGGCGAAGTAGTGAGAATGTGGTCTTGGAGACAATTCTTACAGACATAGCCGTAGAATATCATCGACGTGCCAGTCCAGAGAGAGTTGGAGAAGAAAGAGAGCTTCATACAGTGCGCTCCACAAAGACGACTGAGAATTATGTGCCACGATCCTTTAACAGAAAATCTCCTCCGAGAGGAACATTATTATAGGCAGAGCTTATAAAGGGCACGAGGTGGACAAAGACGAGCTAGCAGCACTCTGCACCAGGGATGAGGGGGAAGAACCAGAGCAACCACTGAAATTCATTAAAACTACTTACTTTGGAAATAGCCCTGTACAAGTTATACAGGTTTGTAGGCCGTGGTCAAGGCAGGACGTTTGCTCCCGACGTATCAAGGGCCTACTAGCCCGGATACCTTGTATATACCTGTGAATGCCAGACGTTGAAGCCTAAGTTGTTATCGGCCTCTCAGGAGGCCACACGACAAAAAAAATGGGAAATATTTAGATTCTAAGAAAATAATGTAATATATGTATTGTTATTTCGTGCAAGCCTCCGTGGCTTAGGCGGCAGCACGCCGGCCTCTCACCGCTGGGTCCGTGGTTCAAATCCCGGTCACTCCATGTGAGATCTGTGCTGGGCAAAACGGAGGCAGACAGGTTTTTCTCCGGGTACTCCGGTTTTCCCTGTCAAAATTTCATTCCAGCAACACTTCATCTTTCATTCATTTAATCATTGCCCCAGAGGAGTGCGTCAGGCCTCGGCAGCCGGCACAGTCCATATCCTCGCCGCTAGATGGGGGCTTCATTCATTCCATTCCTGACCCAGTCGGAGACTGGAAGCAGGCTGTGGATTTTCATTCATTCATTCATGTATTGTTATTTTGTACAGTTACATTGGTTATGGACTATATTTTCATACACTGAGTTTATTACAATTATATTATACTTCGTAGACGTGGCACCTAGACGAATGAGACTTGAGTTTCAATAACCACAGTTAACTACTTCAGTAATGTTCACTTCAAGAGTAGGCCTAATGATGGCTTCGCTAGGCCTAAGGTAGGGTCACAGAAATATTTTCTCGCCATAAACATTGCGATGAAACTCTTGCTCGCTTTAAGTAAATATCTAAGGTACAGTACGTACTTGCTTCAACATCAAAGGAATGTTCAACAATCATGTACAAGACTATATGAATATTATTTCCTAATTTCAGAGACTTGTTTTTGCAACTGTAACAACTGGATATTTAAAAATTAGCAACTATACCTAATTGATAAATTGTTGACATACCGTATATCACCTAACAAAAGTTGAATGATGCGGTGTTGTGACCACTAGTGTGTCTGGAGTTCCCATGATCCCACCTCTCTAGTCTCTCCATAGTCTGATATACTAAATGTGGAACATTCCAGCCCCCACGGAAGTTTTGTTGACTGACTGCCAGCGACTGTTGTTGTTGACTCGTATTGCCATGTCGCCATGTCCAGCACTGTTGTTCTTGAGCTCCCGAGTAAACTCCTCATGTTTGCTGCAAGTCGGCACGGTTCCAATTCCCGTGCTTGGGCTGCCACACTCTACCCGCCCTCTCAATAAACCGATAGGCATAATAAACACATAACACAGACACGGAGCCTTCTCCGATCTACCTATATACTATAGAGTAAAATATTCAGTAAGAAAAGAATGCTTTGTCTCAGGTTGACTATCGAGTAATATGTGTTATTTTTATAATGATGAATTCGTCATAGACTTTCGTAAGAAATAGGTTAACGAATATAATAATGCTTCAAAAGGTTAGAGTTCAAAATAAGACCGCCATTAAGATACAAACCTGAACCCCTGCAGGATGGTAGGATAGATTAGCTGAGGCAACTTTGAAGATTAAACTCAACACAAGACAACTGGAGGGATATTCGTTTGCGCGATTATATTACACCACAAATCTTCCATATCTGAGAGAGCTCATTTGATGTAATGCTGAATCTATGAAATCGATGACAGTAATAAAACCGTATTTTCGGACTCTAATTGTCACCGAACAATTCATATTCCTATTTCAGTAAAGCACTGATAGAACCATGGTCACCTCATATTACTTTAAATCTCCTCACAAAACCCGTATGGTTTAAACTGAATGTACAAAACATGGACACAAGAAAATACTCCTCAATATCGGGAAGTCATTTTTTTCTTTAATGCACTTCCATGTGCAGGTAAGTAATAAATTGTGCCAGTTAAGTGTTACTGATTAATTGGACATACTTTTCAACTCCGTTGTCATCTACCCTTTCAAAAATCCGTGGTACTATTGTGCCAGCGATCGTTAATTAGCAACTTCCACTCTCTTCCCCCACTTTGCAGACAACCCAGATCATACTGTTTTTAAAATTTGTTGCCACCTGTCATCATGTTGACTGGTGCAGGAAATGACTCTTTGCTTGATCCTCCTAGAGGTGTCAATTAGTACAATGCTCTGTATATGATCTAGCAATTAGGATATGATAACCACCTGTGAGAAAGAATTTACCCAATAAAGACGGTACGTCCTCAACCGTCTCACAAATATAGACGTACATGAGATAATTTTCAATAAACTGGCAGCCAACAGGCGCAGCTTAGAGCCAGAGTGCTAGTCTCTAGGACTTAGCAATATGTCTGCTGTCAGTTCGAATTTGACCTCTTTCTTGATTATTCTTCTATTCATTTCTTTAATAAAACAGTTTATTTACTAAACAGAAAAAAAGCAATATTATATTATTGTTAAGTTTGTGATCATACTTTCCCGATAATGGAATTTGCCTTTCCATAAGAACTTTCGAAATCATGTTGGTTAAGTTTTAATAAACTCTCGCAGGATAGGAAAGTCCCTGTCAAACGCAATATAAGTTTCCTTATCCTCAGGCTATTAATTAAATCTTAATAAATTATGTACATTAACCAAAGTCGACTTTGTGAGGTATTTCATTTGTCATGTTTATTGTAATCCCCATGAATACCTAGTCCTGATCGCAGCCTTGTTTTCAAAGTTTAAAAGTATTTGTCTTGACTACAAGGAGCATGTGGTAACCCCGCAGCATAGCCGTGCTCGTTGCGTACCACAACTGTAAGGGAAACTGGAAGTCCGGAGATTTATGTTTCAAGTCCCTGCACTGAAAGTGGACACCTGCAGTGTGGTTTTCCCATACTTCCTCGATGTAAATCCCGGGATAGTGGCCTACCTTGTTTCAAATCTTGGGTTACCTACCCCAATTCTAGATCAAAATGCTTACCGTTACACAGTCACGATAGAAACACAGAATATCAGAAAAAAATCACTATGCACCCATTACACTCAACTGCTGACCAAGATTTCTGTCGCCCGTAAATCAAATCAACAAAAAGAACAACTGATTAGTACGCTAATAATAAATATAATGTTATTGGTTTTACGTCCCTTTAAACTCCCTTGGATTTTAGAGACGTCAGGGTATCGGAATTTGGACCCAAAGGGTGATCCTTAAAGTGTCAGTAAATCTACTGACAGGGCTCCCACGCATAGGCTCACCCACAAATGCCAACTGAATGCGCCGGGATTCGATCCTGAAACCTTGCAACTAATTACTGGTAGCAGGTATGTTTGCATTACGTGATTGCATATTCAAAGAACAACAAGGAATGGTACAAGCGCTGCCGTCAGAAAGTAATGATTAATAAGTTTCAATAGAATACAAACATTTTGTTCTGCGGGATACGCTGCACCTACCATTTTATAAGTATCAAAAGTAGCGCAATTAATGAAAAATGAAAATCCACAGCCTGCTTCCAGTCTCCGACCGGGTCAGGAATAAAATGAATGAAGCCCCCAATTAATATGCGCAATTAATATGTACTTATAATTTGATAGCAATAATAACATATATTAATTTGGCCTGATTATGGAACAAGCTTGAGGCCTATCCTTTAAGATGATGTTCAGTAAAGAACATGTAACCTAACTGTATGGTAACAGTTATAAAACTTTTTCTTAATCAAGCAGTAGAATTGAATGCTCTTGTAGTGAACGGTAAGAGTTGTACCCTGTATAAGACTTCCCGTTCACCAAGTTTCGTTGTAATTCTGCATTTGCATCCAGGGAAATTGATTGGGACATTACAGAAGTACGTCCATCCACCATCTTGAATGTATGGAATCGTTGATCTTCTGCCCTCTACACAGCATGCGTCTTATATGAGATTATATAGTTCCTGCGTTTCGTCATTCTAACAGCAATGAATAGTGAATTGTCGATATTAAAGCCATGTATAAGGTGCGTTCAAAAAGTAACGAGCCAGAGGCTGTAATGCGCAAACCGGTGACGACATCGGCTAATCGTCGCGTGTGTAACGAGGTGTGGTTCCGACCCGAGCGTGGAAGGTCACAGCCCGTCGCTAGAGGGCACGCGTGCATGTCACGTGACGATATAAAGCGAGCAGCAGCATGCATCAATCGTCCAACGCTGCCAGTCGCATTGCAAACAGTGACATGGAGGCGTCAAACGAGGAGAAAAGAGGTGTTGTTTGGTTTCTGACACCGAAAGGAGTAGGGGGAACGGACATTCATCGCTGAATGTCACAAGTGTACGGCCAACACTGCATGTCCCTTGCAATGGTCAAGGCGTGGCACAAGCGCTTCAGGGAAGGACGGGTGTCGTTAGCCGATGATGCCCGGTCTGGGGCACCCCTCTGCATTACCGATGACAACGTCCAGCTGGTTCATGCACTCATTACCCAGGACCGCCGAGTGACAGTGAACGCCATAGCCGCCGTGGTCGGATTGAGCGTCGGAAGTGTGCACATCATCACGAAGGAACGACTGCACTTGCGCAAAGTGTGTGCCCAATGGGTGCCCTACAGTCTTCAACCACACCAGGAAGCATGTCGAATGGCCTACTGTCTTGGTCTTGGTTGGACGATTGATGTATGCTGCTACACACTTTGTGTCGTCCCGTGACTTGCATGAGTGCCCTCTAGTGACGGGCTGTGACCTTCCACGCTCTGGTCGGAACCACACCTCGTTACACACGCCACAATTAGCCGATGTCGTCACCGGTTTGCGCATTCCAGCCTCCGGCTCGTTACTTTTTGAACGCACCTTATATATTCAAGATGACGGCTGCGTTCTATAAACAGGGTGAGGCAACTAAAACTTGCACCGCAAATATTTCGGAAGTGGGAAATGCTATTGTTGTGTGGTTTTCACAGACTGGCTTGGTAGTCAGGTGCTCGTATTCCTTACCTATAAACATCATCATCATCATCATTTTCATCGGCTTATCCCAATTAATTGGGGTCGCCGGGGCCAACCTGGCTCATATTGGTTTTGGCCGGGGATTTAAGACCGGATGCCCTTCCTGACGCCACGTGATTTTTCAGGTGAAAATTTCGCCCAGCTGTCACCGGGATTCGAACCCTGGCCGTCCGGGTGAAAGACGAGCAGCTAAGCCACTGCGCCATCACGCTCCCCGCCTTACCTATAAACAGATTAAAATAATATTTTGAACGTGTATTGTTTGATCAAACATACACTTTTAAAATGGAACAATGCCTATTGACATTAACAAAATAAAAGTAGGGTAAATTATAATGTCAATGGTGTTTGTTGTAGGATTCTTGTGCAAGTGGTTTGCGAGAGATTGTATATTGAAAAGGTTCCACACCGACACTTGTACATATTTGTGGTAGTACAAACTTAAGATAAACAACTGTGAATACACTCCTTCTGAGGGTTGTGACAAGTAAAAGCTTCCTTACAAACCATCTTCCCCAGACTAGGGGGAACCTATGGTACCAACATGATGGCTGTCTAGCCAATAGTGCACGAATTACTACAGCTTGTCTTCACCGATTGTTTCCAAATCGTTGTATTGGAAGAGGACGACCTGTACCTTGGCTGACCCATTCACCGGATTTGACCCCTTTAGACTTTTTTCTGTAGCGAAAGCTGAAAGACACTGTCTACAAGGACATACCAACTACAACGGATGATACGAAACGACGTATTACTGCTGCCTGCTCTGACATTTCCGCTTATTATTTATTTATTTATTTATTTATTTATTTATTCATCGTATGGCCTTTAGTGCCGGGAGTGTCCGAGGACATGTTCGGCTCGCCAGAGGCTGTAGCTGCTTCAAGCGGACACTCATAGGGTGAGCTACAAGTTCCGTTTAATTTCAAGTAGTTCCAACTTTCGCTACCAGATGTCACTGATACCTAGTGGTGAACGTTGGTACTTTGATAGAGCATTCCAACGAAATATAACCTAGAAATTTAGCTTCACACAAGTTTAGTCTGTGGAAGGATCTTTTACATGCCATAAATCTATGACATGGGACCGCCGGCTTTACTTCCCCTCCGAAGGAAGGCATACTGAAGGATTTTAACACTCTTAAAAAATCCTACGACCTCAGCCGGGTTTGAACCCGCTATCTTGGGCACAGCAGTTCAGCATGCTACCAACTACGCCACCGAAATCGCTTAATATTATGATAATACAATATCAAACCATATAACAATTCAGCCACTTACTCTCTCTCTCTCTCTCTCTCTCTCTCTACCTCCATTTATAATATTTTAATATTGTTACTACAAAGTTTAGAGCCTCCGTGGCTTAGGCGGCAGCACGCCGGCCTCTCACCGCTGAGTCCGTGGTTCAAATCCCGGTCACTCCATGTGAGATCTGTGCTGGACAGAACGGAGGCAGACAGGTTTTTCTCCGGGTACTCCGGTTTTCCCTGTCAAAATTTCATTCCAGAAACACTCTCCACTATCATTTCATTTCATCTGTCATTCATTTAATCATTGCTCCAGAGGAGTGCGTCAGGCCTCGGCAGCCGGCACAGTTCATATCCTCGCCGCTAGATAGGGGCTTCATTCATTCCATTCCTGACCCGGTCGGAGACCGGAAGCAGGCTGTGGATTTTCATTTTTTCACTATAAAGTTTGAGGTGGAAGTTCAAATATTAGATCGGTTCACGCTTAACTTAAGTTGACTCTTTAGTTCTCCATCTGACAGAAAAATTCGTCTCGTTTATGATTTGATGTTATATTAATGTTACTTTAAGGACTACCAGCAGTGGCATTAATTGTTCCATTGGATCGGGACAATACTGATGGTCTATCATTGATTATCCCCCAGGGCCTCACGTATATTGGAACGTGGGTTGGCGACCACGGAACCCCAGCTGAGTCCGGCAATGCTTCCACTTACTTGTGCCGGGCCCCTCTACGTCTTCTTTCCTGTCGACCTCCCGTGTTCAACTACTGTTCTTTTCCGACCCCGACGGTATTAGGGTATCCGAGGCCTAGGGAGTCTTTCACTTTCCCGCCTTAATTGGCCCTTGTCTCATCTTTCCTGATCCCTCCTTCTTCGAGGGGTCAGACCTCTTGTATTCTTTTCATTATATTTCCTTTTCTCTATACGATTCCCGCACTGTTTTAGTTAATTGGCTCCCCGTGTATCTAAATTCCCTTTAGCGATTTGTTTTTGCATCCACACTCCATTTTGTATGTATTTTAATCTACGTTGCATTTTGTAAGTTCTTTCGATCGAAATTGCATTTCGTGAGTGTTTTCAACCTCAATTGCATTTTGTTAATTTGTCAATCTAAATTGCTGTTTAGTAAGTCTTTCAATGTAAGAGCAGGACATTTTAGTGAGCATTTCGAATTTCAATTGCATTTTGTAAGTATTTTGAATTTCAATTGCACTTTGTGAGTATTTTGAATCTAAACCAGCCTTTTTCAATCAAAATTGCATTGTGTATTTTCAATTGCATTTTGTAAGTATTTTGAACCTCAATTGCATTTTCGATCTCATTTGCATTTTGTAAGTATTTTGAATTTAACTTGCATTTTGTAAGTATTTCGACCCTACATTGCATTGTGTACGTATTTTGAACCTAGCCTACATTTTGTGCGTATTTTTCAATCTATTCCTTTGTGAGTATTTTCGTTCCAATTCCCTTTTGTAAGTATTTCCGCTCTCCATTTTGTGAGTAGTTTCAATCTGCGTTCCTTTTTGTAAGTATTTTCCGTCTCACTTATTTTCGTTCTGGTTTCCATTTCATTGTCATTTTCACTATCACCCAGACCATTAGGGGCCGATCACTTAGATGTTAGGCTCCTTAAAACAACAATTATCATCATCATCATCATCATCAATCATTGATTCGCCTATGCGAGAAATAAACAAGGGTAAGATTGTCCCTTGGATATAGGATGGCCCATTGTAATGCTCAGTAATGCAAAGGAGTTTAACATCACTTGTGATAATGACCACTTATGTTTCATCTGATATCCCAGAGATCACGTTTTACTTTCAGTACCTCTTATTAGAATGGCTGTGTACTGTACTTTTGAACACTCGATGTATTACATGCTACATTCATTCAGATTTGCTCTTCGTGTTTTACTAAACCTACATCAGCTGTCTCGTGTTATCGTTCCTGGCGGTGCAGTGTTTGTGTCGGCCGTGAAAATATTTGTTCTATCGGGTCAAGGAATGTCGATGTTTCATTTGAATCATCCCAGAGCACCCGTGTCACTCTAGCTAGGGCTCATGATCTCGATTAATCGTTTGAAACCGTCTCATAGAATAAGTCTTTTAATTTAAATGTTTTTGAACAAGCGTTTGAAGGTTTAGAAATTATTTCTAATCTTAGCCCTCTGAAATTATTTTCTGACGACTGACATTTTGACTCTGAGGAAAGATTTGCGAAGGTTTTTCAGTTCACAACTCTAGTGCGAGGAAGAAATGCACATTGGAGCGGTAGACTGGTATTTTGGAGTATTTAAGACCGCCATCAATACGTGAAATACCGGTATAGGCTACCGCTAAGTCTTAAAATCTGATAAAAATAAATTTGTTTCTTTTACCGACAATAATACCCGACAAACACGAAATACCAATACGGTTTGTTCATTGAATTAAGGAAACGGTAATGGAACACACAAAGGTAAGTGAAAACCGGTGTAAAAATTGATTTATCATTGAAATCATTTAACTAGAAAACAATATGTTAAATAATGTTTGGTCATTTTTATACTAAAAACGTGTAAACGTTCCTCAAGAAAGCGTTAATTTTATTAAACGTTTTATTGAACGTGATTTAAACATTCAATAGGGCTGTACAAACTACACAGAGTCGCTGACCTACCCATCTAACCTGTGGCTATAAGGACACCGCGCTGTATATTACATTTTTGGTGATGTAGACAACGTATTAACACTACTGTATTCTACAATCATGGTCTGAAGTTCGAATTTTATCCTAGACTGTTGTAATTAACTACAACGATTAAACAGAAGTTTTTTTTAACGATTTTTAGCCTATTTTCATTATTGGAAAAATAGGCTTATTAGATCACCTTTTTCTTCGTGTGCGTGTGTGTAGCCTATGTGTGTATTTGTGTGTGTGCGTCGTAAGTGCCCCTCCCTCCTAATAACTTCTAAACGGCTGGAGCGATTTCAATAAAACTCCGTAAGGTCATAGTATTATTTTGGCCAATCTCGGCCGTGCCCTTCAAATTTTATTACGTCACACCAATCCAACATGGCGGCTGTGCGAAATATTTCACCAGCATTCTATATCTCCGAAACTATTACTCATATCGCCCTAAAAGTTTGTATGGTGATAAAGGGTACTACTAGACATCCACCTATGTAACGTTCGAAAACCTGTTAACTACAAAACAAACATGGCGGCCAAGTGAATTTGAAACGTTTTAATAGGCTTTTCTCGCGATTTAACCATCCGAATGCAGTGAAACTTGGTACAGCAAATGACTATACAAATTTCAATGCACTGACATCTAATTTAGTTAAATTGTTTTCTTAACCTCAAGATGGCGGCTGTGTGAAATTACATAATTAAATTTCTATCTCTTGTGTTCTAATCATGCGATCGAAATCAACGTTTGAATAATGAACGTACACACTAATCCTCAATATCTATTGATCTACGGCAGTAATCAAACTGAAATCCATGGCCTACATATATTAAAATCCAAAATGGTGACCATCCAATATTTTTAGACGATCCTCTTTATCTATATATTAATCTACGGCAGTAATCAAACTGAAATTTTGTATGTGTATTGTGCCCTTGCAGCAAGAAATATGCAAATCACAGTATGCCAGCATTGCTCAATTCGGGATTTTTCGGGGCTGCGGTAAGTTCTCCCACTCTGTGACTTACATATTTTGGATTAAATAGAGGATACACTTGCAAAAATAACAACAAAATCAACTCCTATTTTAACACATTTAATTAATCAAAAATTATGGCGCTACAAACAAATAAACACATAACCTACTGACCAATATCATTCTACTTGTCCAAAGTGAACAAGGAATATCATAAAAATAAAACAAATATTAGATTAAAACACATGGTTTTCTTTAAAACCAACAATTCACGATTATTTTCACTTCCATAAAGTACTTATCTTAAAGTTCCAAATAACTACGAGCTTCTTTGGCTCGATACTTTCCCATAATAATGGTGTCATATTTTTTGTACACCTCAAGAATTATTTTTATCTTTTCTTATCATCAAAACAAATATATAATTACATTTAAAATTACATGTTAATTATTCACTTCAATATTTGGGCATATCACATGTTCTCCGTATTTACTATCTCTCTCAAGCTTTGCAAATTCACTACGGTGATCGGGAAAATTATTTGTGTACTCCAGAGTTATAAAGATTACTTGACAAAGTCAAAAACTATGATCACTCCCGAAACCTAGTTATCTTCACAAAACTCATGGATTCCTTTTTTTTCATACAATATTACAATAGGGATTTTATTTAATTCATTTGTCTTATAAGACCATTATCACATAAGAAAACTACGATCTGAATTGGCAAGCGATAATATCAATCTACAAGGACCTCGGTTCAACGCCCGGGTCATTAACAACTTTAAACACTCACGGTGTATTTAACACATCTTACAAGACGGTTTTTACCCACCCTCGCTCTATGAGGGTCAGGCCATTATACTCGGGCGTGATTTATGACAAGGAAAGCGACTCGCTGCCTAACCTACGGTGGCAGCTCTCTTCAATGCTTTAAAACAAACCTTCACATTATTCTCAGTTCTGTGGAGAGACCTGGCTTTTACTCGCTTATTTTCATTCAACAATATTCTTTGGCTCATAAACCACTTTCGTAACCTTGGCATTTATTAATTATGAGAGGGTCCTCATTGATTGGGAAGATTAATACACATTCTACGACGAATAATTAGGGGCTTTAACAACAAAAGGATTCTAGGTTCGAATCTCTTAACATGCCTCGGGAACATTTCCACATCAGAGGACTTATACAAAACGCGATTTAGGGTCAAGCCGTAGCTTACAGGACCTACGCTTAATAATACCATACATTAGCTCCCTTTTAAATAATACACACATGGCCTCGTGATCTACGTCACAATTTAGAGGACTTACAACATATCTCAATTCACTGCAATCAACTACCCTCCATAAGTAACTTACCAAGTACTTTAACTTTTACGCGTTCCTAGCGTGACTTTTTATTTAATTGCGTTCCATTACGCTACACATTCACTTACGGCCGAATGTCTTCCAAAGAACTGATAAATTTCATAGTAACAATTGATACATATCTTAATTCTTATATTAATCTTTTCCGTTGACAATAAATCGCTCCCTTTTTAAGAACATGCATTTACATCATGTCTTATACATTTGTTAAGGCTTCAACGCTCTATATTTTTATATCATTCAATTTAATCTTTATTTAGATTTCTTTACCTTGTTATTCACATCATGTTTTCATTCCTTACAAAAGCTCAAAAGCTATTTCTTTCATATAATTCAAATTTACCTTTATGTAAATATCTTTGTTATAATTATTATTATCACGCTTGCTTTTATAACATTCATTAAATACTGACATTTTATTCCATGCATTTCCTCTACAGGATTTATTATTTCACATAATTATTTATTATTTCTTAAAACCTTATTTTCGTTCAGATCGCGTTCTTATTTAGTTATTATCCATTTAAAAACATCCCTTCTACTCAAAACTCCGGTGGAATTGTACACAAAATTTCTCCCGACACCAAAACATAATGAAAATCTTTACTTACATGTTTAAGGTCGCTTTCTGACCTTTATTCTCGTTTGATGTGACATTTTGGCCCACCTTCTTGACCTACTCCATATTGTACAATCTCATCTTCTGTACAGAAATTTCTTGACACATATTCACTATATTTAACACTGACAACATTTTTTTTATACACTGGTGTATCCGTTTTGAACACACATTAAAACACTAAAAAATATTACTCTGGTACATATTATAACACATATCACTGTGCATAAAACGCTTTCACTTTACCTAAAACACTTAAAATGATACTCTTATTTCTTTTCTTACAATATTTACACTTCACTCCTATCACACGGGTGTATCTCAATGATTTTGACAATTTCTGTCGGCTGTTGATGATCCCTGATGTGAATCCTATCGACCTGCATTGGACGTGTGATTTTACTCGTTCAAAGTTTCTCTCTCCTACAATGGAAACTACTGGTTTCAGTCTCTCAAAACCGCTTCTATTGTCTATTACTCGGCTTTACTTTATCTGCTTTAACTAGGCGATAAATATCTTTACTTTGCCGTCACCTCTATTTATATATGGTGGTCTATCGCCCCCTATAGTTTCTATATCTTGGCCTCCCTTCGAGGACCGTATACTGTCTATCGTACCGTTTAGTTTCTATATCTTGGCCTCCCTTCGAGGACCGTATACTGTCTATCGTATATTTTTGACGTTTTCTCACTAGAGTACGTTTCCCTCTGGTTTCGAACCTAAGTTCCTAAGTTCCTTTCGCTTGAACTTCTATCTTTCGCGATCGTAATTACTGTTTAGTTCCTTTACAGGACTTAATGTCTTTAACAATGTCTTTACTAGACGTAACGCCATTTATTTGTTGGGGTTCTTATAACTTCGTAACTGTGTTGAACTAGTATTCTTCTGGAACTCGAAGTTCCCTACTAATCGCTGTGTCTTACTTTGGCGATATTGCTTTAAAGTCCGTATATTTAATGTTCTTTATATTTTAGGACTCTTCAAAGTCTCGAACTGCTAACCCTCAGCGTAGCGTACTTATATCGTAACTGGTCTACACTCGGTGAACTTGTAGCATAGCCTCCCACAGGCTCTGGATCGATGTCTGATACAGCTTAACGTCCCCCTCACGGGCTCTTGAATACTGCGTATACGATGTGGTGCGGCACTTCCGCTCACGGAATGCTCGTAGACTGATGATTATGATGCTCCAGCGTAACGTCCCCCTGGACGGACTAATACTGCATGTACTGATACAGCGTGACGTTCCCCTCACGGGCTCTCGTAGACTGCATGATTGGCTTGGTGAGGCCAGAAGTTTTATACCTTTCAGTCACAAAAAGATAAAATCCTAGTCCTTTTCGTGACCAACTTCTGAACTAATTGTCGCACAATTATAAAAAATATATATCCAGAAAGCTCGTCTTCCAAACGTAAAATAATCTTCCTGTGCATGGAAATCGATCGTGCATTTCCGAGATATTAATTAATTTCTCGTCCTCAACTGTGTGGGTGGTGCTATTCTTTTTTTATTCTCCCACTCCTTGGGTCTCGGTGAACCCCCAATGACGTCTACTTGCGTTTGCAGTTTTCTCCTGTGCAATTTTTACAAGGTTTATCTTTACACAAAAATCTCTAATCCAAAATGATTCACCGTACTGTATCTGTTTACTTATTTTTATACTCGTAAACGGGTTAAATTTAATTATTCCTGTTCTGACTCAGCAGCGAGTTTGCCATATTCCTGCAACGTAAGAGCAATTTCCGAGTCCAGCTTCTTCGTCTTACAGTCAAAACTTTCCACTCGTTCTAATAATATCCATGACTGGCTCCTTATAAATGTCAAGAGGCATGAGCTCATCTAAGGAACACCTGGCCCTAGCGCTTGCACAATGTTAGGCTATAATCCTGGCTTGAAATCTCTCTCCGTTCCCTTAGAGACTGTATGATTCTTTCATTCTTTTCTCAAAGTACATGGATTCGACTCTCTTTGAGGCCATGGTACATGGCTTCATCTCACCCCTCCTTAGGTTAATAAATTTTCGAAAAATTTTGAGGAAATTTATTTCAATTATTTATAAAAATCTTATTTTTCCTTTAATAGTCGAAGCCATTATAACGTTCTCCGTCCTTTTTGTTTCTTTATTCCTAAAAAATCCCACGATAATTTGATTTCTTTCATCTTTTTAAGTCATATCCGGTAATTGTGTCGGTTGGGTACGCTCTGTCCCTACCCTTTCTTTCTCCTTTTTATTTGTCTGGATATCAGGTTTCCAGAACCTCATTCTTCTTTACGGGTGTGGTCTATTCCTACCCGTTCCCTTATTTCATCATTCTCCTTCCTTAAATTGAAATTTTCTTCTTCAATAAAATCAATTATTTCTTTAAAGTTCCCTTCCTCTCTGGTTTGTATTTGGATCTTTCTTAAAGGTCCCATTCATTCATTCATTCCCCTAGTGGACGTCTACACTTCAGGGTCATAAATTTCTTGTCACGTTCGGGTGTTTTGTTAGTCTTCCTCTAGTCTGGTGTATTCTCCAAACTTGACTCAAACAGTTTGTTTCTTTTCTTCTTTTATTAGACGGACTTCTTGTCGGTCTGTTTCTCTTTCCTCATTACATATTGTCAACTTAATGACCTTCTTTTAACGCATTACGGGTGCAACTGGCTTTACCCGTAACATCATCATTATTATTGTCAGACTCCTCAAGTTTGTAAAATTTCATTTTAATTCTTAAGAGCTCGGTCTAACCTCACCTGACTCTTTTCGGTTTTCTACCACCTTCCTCATCTCTTTTTGAGATGGTATTTCAGACAAAATTAATTTTATTCCTTTTATTCTTCAACGGTTGCATCTGGCTTAACCCGTTGGTTCCAATGGAATAATTCTTTTCTTCATCTCGCATCGAGATGGCATTTCGAAAGAGTATTTCTTTTTTCGACTTTTCCAATTCTTTAGATCCTTCAGATCTCCCGTCTTTCTCTTCTTTTTATCCTTCCCTTTCTTTTTACGAAGTTTCCAACTGAAATATGCCTGAGCGTCCTCTTCCTCCAAGGCATTGTACATTGTCTCTCCTCCTTTCCTAGTTTCCATGGGGTATCTGTTTTCCTGTAAACCGACTACCAATTGCGGTTTTCCTCTTTCCTGATTTTCTTCAAAGGCATCTCCTTCCTTCTTTTCATTATCTCCAGCAATCTCATCTTTTCCTTTGAGGTTTTCTTGGCTCGTGTCTGGACCTCTTTCCATTTCTCTTTCCTTTTGTTGATATTTTTGATATTTCCTCATTAACTCAAGAATCTGTGTTTTCAACTGTGCCTTTTCTTTGTTGATTTGTATCTTATTTTCCTTATCCTCAGGAATTTCTTCTAGTTGTATCTCATCTTTCTTCACCTCCTGAATTTCTTCGGAGTTTTCTTCTTCAATTTCCATGACATCTTGAACCTCTGTTTCTATCGGTGCTTCGACAATAGTTTCTATCATGGTTTCATTTCCTTTCTCCATTTCTTCAGGAATTATTATTTCCATCTCTTCAACTTCCGCTTCTTTCATTATTTCCTGTTCGGAGATTATTTCTGGCTTTTCCAGCTCAACCTTTTTATCAAAATGATTCTCTTCACTCCGCAGCTCGTTTCCACTTTGGCTATCCTCCTGGTCTGGACTTACTACTTCCTCTATCTTGATGACCATGACCTGTTCTGTTATAATTTCTGGTTTAACGTCACCTCTGGTATCTAGGTCTTCTCGTATTTCCTTTATCTTTTTCTCCATCTCTCTTTGTCCTTTGACCATATTTACTTTAATTCCTTCCAGTTTTTCCTCAGTTTTCCCTTGACTCTTATATAATATCATCAAGTCATTTTGGATCTGGCCTACTTCCATATGAGTTTTTCCTACTTCGACCTTTAATGTTCCGATGGTTCCCTGAACATCATTAATACCCTGACTTATTTCATCTATCTTATGGTTACTTTCCTTATTTTCGTCCTCTCGTTGTTTTCTTTCACTCTGGAGATGCCCCTCGTATATACCTAATCTTCGATTTATTTCACCCTCATACTTCTTTAAGTTATCATCTACCTGCCCGGTAAACAGCTCAAATTGACTTTTCATATCCCGCGCATCCTTTTGATTTTGATTTTTCATCTCAGTTACTTCGGTCTGAACTACACCAATTTTGTTCTCGAGGGTTCCTACTTTCTCCTCAACCTTTCCAAATCGGGTTCCTAGCTCATTCACACTTTGTTTTATTTCATCCCGGGATGTTTTACAGATATCGCTGTTAGATTTTATCTGATCTTCTAACTTTTTCTGCACACCTTGAATCTGGGTTACAAGTTTCTTTTCGCACTCATCACCCTTCTTTTCCATGTTACTTAATTTAGTTTCCATGGAAATCAAACTTTTATTTAAATTTCCAAAATTTTCTTGACATTTAGTTTGGGACTCTCCCATACTTTCGTTCAAAGCCTGTATTTGGGCTTGCAATCCTGAATGAAATTCTTTATTTTCCTCTTTAATCTCACTTGCGATTTCCCCTTTTAACTCATTTAACTTGTCCCCAAACTTAGTGTCAAAATCTTGAAATTTGGTATTCATTGTTTCTTCTAAAACCTCTCTGAGTCCAGTTGACCCCCTTTTTATTCCCTCAATTTCAGCCTTCACTTCATCGTTCATTTTTATACAGTTAACCTCGATAGCTTCTAATTTAGTTCCCATGTTATCACTATTTGTTTCGATGGCTTCTAATTTAGTTCCCATATTATCACTATTAGTTTCGATGGCTTCTAATTTAGTTCCCATATTATCACTATTAGTTTTTAGTGACTCTAAACTTTGATTCATGGATCCTAACTTTTGGTTATTTTCTTCCTGTTGGCTGTCCAACTTATTCAAACTCTCATTTATGGATTCTAAATCCCTTTTATTTTCACTCTGTTGGCTATCCAATTGATTCAAACTCTTATTTATGGATTCGAACTCTTTTTTATTTTCATCCTTTTGGAGGCCCAATGTATTGTCTATTGTTCCCAATTTATTGTTTATGGCCTCCAAGAGCCGTTGCATCTCTTCACTCAATGCCATCTTATTAGAATATAGTGGGCTACCCATGCCACATCGCTAGAACATGCTTGAGAGATAGTAATCTGAACCATTGTGTCCCAATTTCTTTAAAAATTTTACTTTGGTACGGGTGTTTACTACACCGTACCCTTTTGATACTCTGCTTCAAACTCAAAGATCTTTATGGAAGTATTTAAAATTCAAAATTTCGAAAAACCTTCTTTTTTCAAAAAAATGAAAATATTGATTTTTCGAGAAAACTCGGGTTTTCCCTAGGAAAACTCATCCCTGCGTACTGGGCGCCATGAAAGAGATATGTTTTGCTAGCAGCCCCACGTTGAAGCCACTAGACAAATTAAAACTTCTCCGGTTCCAAATGAACACGGAGTCCAAAAAAATTAAACACAAATGTTATTTAAATATGTGGGTTTCTTTACACCCACAACTCACGATTATTTTCACTTCCATAAAGTACTTATCTTTAAGTTCCAAATAACTAGAGCTTCTTTGGCTCGATACTTTCCCATAATAATGGTGTCATATTTTTTGTACACCTCAAGAATTATTTTTATCTTTTCTTATCATCAAAACAAATATATAATTACATTTAAAATTACATGTTAATTATTCACTTCAATATTTGGGCATATCACATGTTCTCCGTATTTACTATCTCTCTCAAGTTTTGCAAATTCACTACGGTGATCGGGAAAACTATTTGTGTACTCCAGAGTTATAAAGATTACTTGACAAAGTCAAAAACTATGATCACTCCCGAAACCTAGTTAACTTCACAAAACTCGTGGATTCCTTTTTTTTCATACAATATTACAATAGGGATTTTATTTAATTCATTTGTCTTATAAGACCATTATCACATAAGAAAACTACGATCTGAATTGGCAAGCGATAATATCAATCTACAAGGACCTCGGTTCAACGCCCGGGTCATTAACAACTTTAAACACTCACGGTGTATTTAACACATCTTACAAGACGGTTTTTACCCACCCTCGCTCTATGAGGGTCAGGCCATTATACTCGGGCGTGATTTATGACAAGGAAAGCGACTCTCTGCCTAACCTACGGTGGCAGCTCTCTTCAATGCTTTAAAACAAACCTTCACATTATTCTCAGTTCTGTGGAGAGACCTGGCTTTTACTCGCTTATTTTCATTCAACAATATTCTTTGGCTCATAAACCACTTTCGTAACCTTGGCATTTATTAATTATGAGAGGGTCCTCATTGATTGGGAAGATTAATACACATTCTACGACGAATAATTAGGGGCTTTAACAACAAAAGGATTCTAGGTTCGAATCTCTTAACATGCCTCGGGAACATTTCCACATCAGAGGACTTATACAAAACGCGATTTAGGGTCAAGCCGTAGCTTACAGGACCTACGCTTAATAATACCATACATTAGCTCCCTTTTAAATAATACACACATGGCCTCGTGATCTACGTCACAATTTAGAGGACTTACAACATATCTCAATTCACTGCAATCAACTACCCTCCATAAGTAACTTACCAAGTACTTTAACTTTTACGCGTTCCTAGCGTGACTTTTTATTTAATTGCGTTCCATTACGCTACACATTCACTTACGGCCGAATGTCTTCCAAAGAACTGATAAATTTCATAGTAACAATTGATACATATCTTAATTCTTATATTAATCTTTTCCGTTGACAATAAATCGCTCCCTTTTTAAGAACATGCATTTACATCATGTCTTATACATTTGTTAAGGCTTCAACGCTCTATATTTTTATATCATTCAATTTAATCTTTATATAGATTTCTTTACCTAGTTATTCACATCATGTTTTCATTCCTTACAAAAGCTCAAAAGCTATTTCTTTCATATAATTCAAATTTACCTTTATGTAAATATCTTTGTTATAATTATTATTATCACGCTTGCTTTTATAACATTCATTAAATACTGACATTTTATTCCATGCATTTCCTCTACAGGATTTATTTTTTCACATAATTATATATTATTTCTTAAAACCTTATTTTCGTTCAGATCGCGTTCTTATTTAGTTATTATCCATTTAAAAACATCCCTTCTACTCAAAACTCCGGTGTAATTGTACACAAAATTTCTCCCGACACCAAAACATAATGAAAATCTTTACTTACATGTTTAAGGTCGCTTTCTGACCTTTATTCTCGTTTGATGTGACATTTTGGCCCACCTTCTTGACCTACTCCATATTGTACAATCTCATCTTCTGTACAGAAATTTCTTGACACATATTCACTATATTTAACACTGACAACATTTTTTTATACACTGGTGTATCCGTTTTGAACACACATTAAAACACTAAAAAATATTACTCTGGTACATATTATAACACATATCACTGTGCATAAAACGCTTTCACTTTACCTAAAACACTTAAAATGATACTCTTATTTCTTTTCTTACAATATTTACACTTCACTCCTATCACACGGGTGTATCTCAATGATTTTGACAATTTCTGTCGGCTGTTGATGATCCCTGATGTGAATCCTATCGACCTGCATTGGACGTGTGATTTTACTCGTTCAAAGTTTCTCTCTCCTACAATGGAAACTACTGGTTTCAGTCTCTCAAAACCGCTTCTATTGTCTATTACTCGGCTTTACTTTATCTGCTTTAACTAGGCGATAAATATCTTTACTTTGCCGTCACCTCTATTTATATATGGTGGTATATCTCCCCCTATAGTTTCTATATCTTGGCCTCCCTTCGAGGACCGTATACTGTCTATCGTACCGTTTAGTTTCTATATCTTGGCCTCCCTTCGAGGACCGTATACTGTCTATCGTATATTTTTGACGTTTTCTCACTAGAGTACGTTTCCCTCTGGTTACGAACCTAAGTTCCTAAGTTCCTTTCGCTTGAACTTCTATCTTTCGCGATCGTAATTACTGTTTAGTTCCTTTACAGGACTTAATGTCTTTAACAATGTCTTTACTAGACGTAACGCCATTTATTTGTTGGAGTTCTTATAACTTCGTAACTGTGTTGAACTAGTATTCTTCTGGAACTCGAAGTTCCCTACTAATCGCTGTGTCTTACTTTGGCGATATTGCTTTAAAGTCCGTATATTTAATGTTCTTTATATTTTAGGACTCTTCAAAGTCTCGAACTGCTAACCCTCAGCGTAGCGTACTTATATCGTAACTGGTCTACACTCGGTGAACTTGTAGCATAGCCTCCCACAGGCTCTGGATCGATGTCTGATACAGCTTAACGTCCCCCTCACGGGCTCTTGAATACTGCGTATACGATGTGGTGCGGCACTTCCGCTCACGGAATGCTCGTAGACTGATGATTATGATGCTCCAGCGTAAAGCCCCCCTGGACGGACTAATTCTGCATGTACTGATACAGCGTGACGTTCCCCTCACGGGCTCTCGTAGACTGCATGATTGGCTTGGTGAGGCCAGGAGTTTTATACCTTTCAGTCACAAAAAGATAAAATCCTAGTCCTTTTCGTGACCAACTTCTGAACTAATTGTCGCACAATTATAAAAATTATATATCCAGAAAGCTCGTCTTCCAAACGTAAAATAATCTTCCTGTGCATGGAAATCGATCGTGCATTTCCGAGATATTAATTAATTTCTCGTCCTCAACTGTGTGGGTGGTGCTGTTCTTTTTTTATTCTCCCACTCCTTGGGTCTCGGTGAACCCCCAATGACGTCTACTTGCGTTTGCAGTTTTCTCCTGTGCAATTTTTACAAGGTTTATCTTTACACAAAAATCTCTAATCCAAAATGATTCACCGTACTGTATCTGTTTACTTATTTTTATACTCGTAAACGGGTTAAATTTAATTATTCCTGTTCTGACTCAGCAGCGAGGTTGCCATATTCCTGCAACGTAAGAGCAATTTCCGAGTCCAGCTTCTTCGTCTTACAGTCAAAACTTTCCACTCGTTCTAATAATATCCATGACTGGCTCCTTATAAATGTCAAGAGGCATGAGCTCATCTAAGGAACACCTGGCCCTAGCGCTTGCACAATGTTAGGCTATAATCCTGGCTTGAAATCTCTCTCCGTTCCCTTAGAGACTGTATGATTCTTTCATTCTTTTCTCAAAGTACATGGATTCGACTCTCTTTGAGGCCATGGTACATGGGTTCAGTATAGAGGCTATAAACATAAGTTTACCTATGGGACGTTCAATAACCTGGTGAGTACAAATCCAACATGGTGGCGACGCGAAATTTAAATATTCAAATGAACTTTTCTCGCGATTTAACCATCCAAACAAAATGAAACTTGGTACGGTATATGCTTATATACATTTTAATCCACTGGCATCTAATTCATTTACATTTACATTTACCACAAGATGGCGGCTGAGCAAAATTTTAAAATCTCATTCTTCTTGTGTCCCAATCATGCAATTGAAGTTTGAATAAAACACCTACACAATACTCTTCATGTAATAGTACATAACTCTGAGGCCTATATATAAAATCCAACATGGTGACCATCCGAAATATTTAGGCGTTTCTCAATATCTACGAATCTATTACAGCAATCAAACTGAAAAATTGTATGTTGATAGATACAATTTATATAAGTAGTATATATGAAAATAGACTCTTTTGTTCCACGGAACTACTTGTTTTAAATGAAATGATACACAGTATGTACAATGTACAGACGCCGACACAGTAAATGCACGTCACTTGGAAATTATCATCGAAACACGTACATTCTACACACATCAAAAAAAGTTTTGCATCACCTCGGTTCCAAGAGTTCCGGAACCGTTAAATACAAAGGGAATAGAGATCAACACAAACAACATTTCAGCTCGTTTTATTGCTCATGAGACCCACACATTGCATGTTGTACCATCATACAGCTAGACTTTCAGCATTTGTGGTCCAGATTGCAGTACACACCACTACCTCTAATACCCAGTAGCACGTCCTCTTGCATTGATGCATGCCTGTATTCGCCGTGGCATACTATCCACAAGTTCATCAAGACACTGTTGGTCCAAATTGTCCCACTCCTCAACGACAATTCGGCGTAAATCTCTCAGAGTGGTTGGTGGGTCAAGACGTCCATAAACAGCCCTTTTCAACATATCCCAGGCATGTTCGATAGGGTTCATGTCTGGCGAACATGCTGGCCACTGTAGTCGAGCGATGTCGTTATCTTGAAGGAACGCATTCACAAGATGTGCACGATGAGGTCGAGAATTGTCGTCCATGAAGACAAATGCCTCTCCAATATTCTGCCGATATGGTTGCACTATGGGTCGGAGGATGTCATTCAGGTATCGTAAAGCCGTTTCGGAGCCTTCCATGACCACCAGTGGCGTACGTCGGCCCCACATAATGCCACCCCAAAACATCAGGGAACCACCACCTTGCTGCACTCGCTGGACAGTGTGTCTAAGACGTTCAGCCTGACCAGGGTGCCTCCAAACACGTCTCCGACGATTGTCTGGTTGAAGGCATATGCGACACTCATCGGTGAAGAGAACGTGATGCCAATTCCGTGGGGTCCATTCAGCATGTTGTTGGGCCCATCTGTACCGCGCTGCATGGTGTCGGGGTTGCAAAGCTGGACCTCGCCATGGACGTCGGGAGTGAAGTTGCGCATCATGCAGCCTATTGCGCACAGTTTGAGTTGAAACACGACGTCCTGTGGCTGAACGAAACGCATTATTCAACATGGTGGCATTGCTGTCAGGGTTCCTCCGAGCGGCAATCCGTAAGTAGCGGTCATCCACTACAGTAGTAGCCCTTGGGCGGCCTGAGCGAGGCCTGTCATCGACAGTTCCTGTATCTCTGTACCTCCTCCATGTCCGAACAACATCGCTTTGGTTCACTCTGAGACGCCTGGAAACTTCCCTTGTTGAGAGCCCTTCTTGACACAAAGTAACAATGCGGACGCGATCGAACTGCGGTATTGACCTTCTAGGCATGGTAGAACTACAGACAACATGAGCAGTGTACCTTCGTCCTGGTGGAATGACTGGAACTGATCGGCTGTCGTACCCCCTCCGTCTAATAGACCCTGCTCATGCATGGTTGTTTACATCTTTGAGCAGTTTTAGTGACATCTATGAACAGTCAAAGGGACTGTATCTTGGATACAATATACACAGTCAACGTCTATATGCCGGAGATCTGGGAACCGAGGTGATGCAAAACTTTTTTTGATGTGTGTATTTCGTTGACCTGATACGGCCTGTTGCGTCTCTCAGTATGGAACATAATATACTGTATATTTCCAGTGGCCACATTAGTCGTAATGTATGCACTATATTTTGTACGGTGGTTGTGTTGTAGGTCTAGTTTGGTAAAGTGCCTCCGAGTGTGCTGGCTATGTCCGCCAAGGTGTAGCCGCTTGTGCTAAATCGTGAGTTATCCCACTCTCTTCTAGTGTCAACAGTTAATACTCCATAGAGCAAAAGTATTTTTTGTGTGCTTCTATTCATACCCTGACGCAGATAACGAGTTGTAGTTGTAGTTTATAATACGGAACTCATTTTATTAGATGATTTGTAGCTTCCACCAGCACTAGCCTAAATAAAGCATACGATACGGATCAATTAGGTTAATTGACGCGACACCGCTCATAAACTTAAATTCCTTATAAATAGGCCAACTTGCGAGTAAATGCAATGTACACAGCAGTAGATCATGAAAGGCTTGCCCAGTTCCCGGACCTCTTGATTAACAGACCAACACGTAATTTCATATGGATTCTTTAAAAATGAGTTATATTGATATGATAAATATCGTTTAAAATGATAATATGGTAGCAAAAATATCTATCCCGTCCCGTATTCAAACCCAAGATCTCTAGATTCACAGTCAAAGGCGCTAACACCACGGCTATTTCGACAAAGCAACTACAGTGCACAAGATGGTGACTTATTTTCACGTTCCAATAATACTGCATTACGGAAATAAGTTCCATTGATATTTTGCTTGTTTCGATAATGTTCCTGCGTGAAATTGAGTTTAAAATGCCCTATGTAGGCCTATAGGCCCTCTTGTGAGTAAAGAGACTGTGTTCAGCAATAGTTCACGGAGGCTTGCTGGCCAGTGCAGCGATGCACGATCACGTATGCTGGATTCTTTTTGGGTGCCAAAAGCACGAAACAAGCGTGCCGGCCCATTGTTTGCCGAGGAAAGCGTGATCTCGTCGGAGAACACGACATTCAACCAATGACGTACCTCTTTGTCTTCAGCAACCGTAAGTTGGTACACCGTCTGCTCCTCACTGAGGTTTTGTTTCTTTGCTCGAGTTGCCGGGAAAAGGCGCGGCCTGGCATAGCTGTACTGGATTGATGAAAGTGACCGAACGGGCCTCTGTGATCAAGTAATCGTCCTGTTGCCAATTCAAGATTCATAACGAAACCAAGACAGGACGTCGGCTTATGTCTCCCGATTTAACCAAACCGTTTTCCAACGCGTCGCTATACTATGTTGGATGCCGTAGCGTCATCCAGCCTCTGTTGTGGTTAGATTTCCTTGTCTATCGAGAGCAAGTACCCACTCATGGATATTAGATCCTTGATGTGCCATAGTTGCCAACAAAATGGGCTCCCTGTTTGTTATAAGCGTGGATGGGACATCCTGCAAACTGATCGGTATGCCCGCTGTTGCTGCTGGTGGGGTGGAAAATACCTTCCCTAGCAGATTAGACCCAGACATCTTCACTCTGAGAGTTATCTTTTGTTGTTTTTGTTGTTATTTTATATTCACTTCGGATCTTTGCGTAGTCCCTTGTATTTAGGGCTATTCGGAATATATCGGGTAGCTTGTGCCATTTTGATGGCTGAGGTAATGTGTGTCTTTGCAATTGAGGCCAGGGGGCCTCAAGTTAGGAACATTTCCGGCGTTTGTCCAGATAAAAATTGGGAAACCATGGAAATCCACTTCAAGGATAGCTGGCGTGGGATTCACACCAATGACGACCCGGGCAAGTCCGTGAGAGTGTAGCACTATCCAGGATGCACCATGCATGGCTTCTTTAGGACCTTGTGCAGAAGGCAGGAGATACCATAGAAAAGAAGAGGTCTGACCTTTCATGGGAAAGATGAGATAATGGTTAATTCAGGCGGGGAATGTAAAGACACCATAGACCTCGGTTACCCTAATACTGTCGGGGTCGGAAGTGAACAAGTGTTGACCTAGGGAGATCGACATGAAGGATGAAAGAAAGGATCCCGGCACAAGTAATGCTGGACTCGTCCCACTATCTGCGAGTCCCTGGGGGGTTCTGGAAAATGAGTTCAACGACTAGTCATCATTGATTGTGATGATTGGTAATTTGGCGTTTGGGAACCTGGTGTTGACGTAGAACTTCGTTTCATGGACTTGGATGATCTCATTTCACCTGTAGTGATGAAGGTGGTTTTAATGGATCGTCTTAAAAGAATGCAGGTGGGATTTCTTCACTGGAATAATGCTTGGTGTGAGTAATGAACGTCCTCCAGGTCTTAACCTTTAAAGTGTTAGTGAAAGTTTTTTTTAAATTCTCGTTTTGTAGTGATTTGACGGAATGTATTTAGCGACAAATCGATAGTGTTTTATCATCGTTCAGTTCTTCCCCGACTTGACCTGATAAACTTTAGTGTGAAGGAAGCAAGGAAGCTTATAGTTTTCCATGGCCGTTAATCTTGTGATCACGAGCCACGTTACCTCCGTTTTACGTGAAATCCGAACCACAAGACTTGGCATTTCACATCGAAAATCTCACATGCATACTTTTGTATGAAACGAAGTGCTCGCGTTAAGCCCTTGACGAGTTGCATTTTCCGACAACCCCGAGGGATTCTTGAGCTGTGCCCGTTTTTTTCCTTTTCCATTGCCTCTAGAGCGAGCCCTCTCCTCTTTCCCACTCCTATGTGCCTTTCTGAGTCCCTCAGTCGTCACTTTTCGAGGGTTGAGAGCCATTAATTTCTCCTTACTTTTATTTCCCTTATTCTAATTTCTGTCCTAATCTTTTTCTGGTGAGCAAGTTAGCGCCAAGTCAGTAGTTAGCTTTAGTTATAGCTCATAATTCATCATTTTCATTCTCATCCAAATCATTAGGGGCCGATATCCTAGCAGTTAGGCCCCTTAAAACAATTATTGTCATCACCATCATCGCCTTTTCCAGAAAAACATCAAAGTTAAAGACGAACCGAAATAGGTCCAAAACACGTTCCAACTCTCTTGCATGTCATCTTCCAATGTCATCATCCAATGCAGCTCTGGAGAATAACCCTAACTTAACGTCTGTGACCTGGCTGAGGCCCTTTCAGCTTAACGATCTGAAAACGAAAGAGTGTTCATGCTTGCTCCAAAGGAGAACCAACACAGGAAGTCCCCCACTACGCGGTGGAGAGAAAAGCATCCAGATGCAAGGACAGAAGGGATGGCGAAAGGACGGGATTATTAAATGGTAATTTAACGGGTATACAGCACCACCTCCCAAAGGATACAGACTTGTGCCAAAGGGAACAGTATAATGCATTTAACGTACATGAAATGTGATTAAACCATTATTGATTAATTTATCCAATGATTTATGTATGTATTTCCTTATTTATAATAGGCTTATACTTGTACTGCAAAGAAATCTGCTGTGAAAAGTCACTAGTACGGCTCATTTCACTATATTGAACCATTTCTGTTTTAAAATTAATGACAACAAATTGATGCTGATACCTTGCACATTCTTGTTTTCATAAATTCACTACGTCAATGATTAAGATATAAATTGACGAAATGCTGGTGAAAGATGTACCAATTGAGTTTCATTTCACTTAACATTCAAGAGGAGTTAACATTCATAAGGAAGACATTGGAATTCTCTTGTCTTGTGGTGTAACAATCTACGAGTATAAACCTTTGTTTTCCTTAAGTTATTTTTCAATTTGTTTATATTGTAGTAATTGTTATTCTTATAATTATTCTCCATGACTGACTGTGGTAGCTATGCATTCTAAGGCACAGGTGATGGAGCCAGGATATCCCCAGACTCGATAGGCGAGTGGGTTCGCACCCCACCATTGGCTGCTCTTGCAATGGCCTTTCGTGGTTTCCTAATCTGATCATAGGCAAATACTGGGACGCTACCTTCTAATAAGCCACGGCCAAATCCTTCCAAACCCTTACTCAGCCGCTTTCATGTTCATTCCGGCTGTTAAAACCATTTGTCGCATTAAAAAAATCATTGTATCTCATTGCCGATTCCGTAGAAGTGGGAATAATCATACGAAATATAGATACATTTCATCTTTTTGTAGTGAAGAAAGTCATTGCAAAGGTTTCAATTTCTAAAGTTAATTATCATACTCAGTGGTTTAAGATTGCGTATTAAAACTCCTGACTTGAAGGCCCTGTATGTGATCCAGACTCTGACAATTTGATGTTTCATTTTAGAGCATGCGACAGCGTGATCAACAGCATCACATATATGACAAAATGCAAGTTTGGGGAATCTCCAATAAATACTGCTTTGTATATTGCTGGCTCTATCAGAGTAAGTACTAATTATTACGCCACTGCCGTTCAGGTAGCTGCAGCAATTCCGGAGATCGTAGGTTCGCATGCCGGCGCCAACAGCGGCTATCCTGAGTGGGGTTTTCCTCGAAAACCACTCCCATCTGGGAAATACCGAGAGAGTATCTTACTACAAGTCCCGTGGCACCAACCCCATCCCTGTCCGAATAGAGATACACACAGTACAACAGTCATCACAGGAATACAGGTTAGTAGTGTGTTTTGGACAGATTAAGGCCCTCCTCACCCTCCTCACAAGATGGTGGCGGCGCGATATCTCTCGAACGCATGGTCGGATTTTGACAAATGAGGTGTCGTTGAACTCGGGCTGACACCCCCTTTCCTATGGACAATATATTTCAACCCCTAAAATGAAACCTACCCCTACAGGGGGTGAAATTGTATTTTTTTTAGAAAATCTCGCTTTCCAATTGCAACATATGAGAGTTTAAATGCCAATATGGAATGAAATGTTGTTCTACACATGAGACATGTGTGCGGTGAAAAGCCACTATGAATTAGCATGCCCACTCATGGCTTTTGAAGAGGGTGGGGGAGCGGTTCCCTGTGGACGGGTCCTTGTTGACAGGTCATTGTTGACAGGTCATTGTGGATGAGTCCTTGTGGACAAGTCCTTGTGGACAAGTCCTTGTTGACGAGTCCTTGTTGACAGGTCCTTATGGACGAGTCCTTGCGGATGAGTCCCTTTGGACTGATCCCTTTGGACCGGTCCCTTTGGCCTGATCCCTATGGACTGACCCATGTATTTATTCAAATTATGCTAAAGGGCCTAACTACATTTATGTGTAAAGCAGTGTGTTGAACTGACGTTGTTAGCCAGCCCTCACTACAACAATCTGATAACGATATGAAAGGAATTGATTAACCAGACATGAGTTAACTACCAACGAAACACTTTGGTGACTGCTTGTTATTGACCAGTGAGTAGGGTTTTAGAAAAACTGTCTGCTATTTTGGGTTATATGCAAAAAAAATGCTTTGACCTACTGAGCGGCTATGTTTGCTAAACAAGACATTATACCAGATACGATTAGGATTCTTATGTAGCTCAGACAAGGAAAGCATTTCTACAGAATCTGTTGACGTTGAAAATAGATTTAGGTATTAGGAAGTCATTTTGAAGGTCTTTGTCAGGAGCGTGACACTTTATGAAAGTAAAACTTAAGACAATTGGTGTAGCAAAAAAGTGGTGAATTGAAGTGTTTGAAATGTGGTGTTACTCGTACAAGAGAATGATGAAGATTAGATGGGTAAATAGGGTTACAAACAAGGAGGCATTAAGACGAGTGGTGGAGAAGAGATGTTTCTGGCGACTGTTAATGAAGAAAAAAGATAGGCTGGTAGGACACATCCTAAGACACCCAGGAATAGCAAACTTAGTTATGGAAGAAAGGTTAGAGGACAAGAACTGTAGGAGTAGACCAAGAATATGTTAAACAGATAGCCTTGAATGTAGGGTGTGGTAGCTTCATAGAGATGAAACTATTAGCTCAGGACAGATAGGCGTTGAGATCTGCATTAAACCAGTCAAAAGACTAAGGACTCATACAACAACATGTAAGTTCACCAAAATAATGTTCTGTAACGATAAATGTTAGTCAACGAACATTAATGCATTACTAAAACCCATGACACGATACCTAAGAGCTTTTCTAAAATGATTTTAAAATGCCTTTAACCCTATATTAAACACCCAGTTCACAATACTCATAACTGCAATGTTATGGTAAAAAAAATCTATATTTCAAAACAAGCAAGTGGTTTAGTCAATGTATACAGGGAAAAGTTTTGTGAACACTCAAGTCCACAATACCAATTAAATTTGTAACTGTCAGGTTGGCCGAGTGGTTAAGGTGTTTGACTTAAGATAAAATTTCCTGTATAAGGAAGCAAGGGTTCGAATCCCTTACCTGACATAACTATTGCCTTAACATGGCTTGGCCACACTGTATTATTATGATACTAGGTACACAAACCATAGATATAGTGTATTGTTTAAGGTCACTCTCTTTCTGAACATAGTCAGAGACTGTTGATGGTTAACAATTGTATTAATAGTGGGACATGGGGATAGCAATTAAGAAAAACAGACAATACCCATACAATATTTTTATTAATTTCATTTTATAATAGTTACACGACGACTTGTTTTAAGAATATTTTTATGATTTTTCCTATGATTTATTTAAATATCCCAAAACGGCAAGGTTACTGAATTGAGTTTTATAAACTAATAATGGGATTTGGACTCATAAGGTGTTCTATAACTTGACATGACGCTTTCTTTATATGGCTTATGAATGTTGCCAAAAAAAGATTGAAAACAACAAGGTCATGGACTTTTGTTTCTCTTAATATATTGCAAACCCATAATGTTAGATGTTTATGGTGAGTGATGAAACATAGCTATGTAGAGAAAGAATTATTGTAGGCTTCACGTATGGTGACTGACAAGTCTTTGACCATTGAAACTTGTTTTTAAACCTGACCGCAGTACATAGGGAGTATAGGTTTCAGGCATGACATGACAAACGGTGTGTACAAAATCCAATTTATTGATTCAAAAATTAAGAGTAGACAATCTTTAATTGATTAGTTAAAGAGGGTAGCTAAGAAAACAAGATGGTGATTACACTGAACCAAACCGAACCAATACAATCCTTTTTGAATGTATAATGTTACTTGCTAACCATTTTGTGCTGCAGCGGCAAGCACTTTTGGCTCTTGCACTAGAGGCCTTAACTCGGTTTAACCTTAAGGCTTAGAACGAACCAAACTAAGAAAGATGGTTATAGTGGTGCAGTGGTTAAGCTGTTATCCTTTGACTAAGGTAGACCAGGGTTTGATTTTAGATTAATACGCATGTCAAAAACATATAAAAGAGCAGGGATAATGTTTTATGACTGATTACACTTGTATATTTTTTCAAATTATTACTTGGATTACCAATACAAAGGAGGACTGGGTTCAATATACAGTTAATGCAAGTAAGATTTTTTATTTGTTTTTTGTTTTAGACTTTAGATTTTAGAATTTACATTTTACATTTTAGATTGTACAAAAAGAACAAACCATAATGTCATGACTTTTAAATTTTTGGTAACTAATTATTAAAGAAAAACATATGAGGATTTGTATTACATGGAATTATGTTTTCTATACTATATTTTATTTTGGTTTTAGATTTTAGAAATTTGATATTGGATTTTAGTTTTTAGGTAGGCTAAAGACCAAACTAATATTGACTATTCATTAGACACTGGTATGTAGATAGAAAGATGATTAGACTATATGTTAAGATGAATTTTTAGGTGTTGACTGGCCTTGCAATAAGAATTGACTAACCAGACATGAGTTAACTACCAACAAAACACTTTGGCGACTATGCTTGTTATTGACCAGTGAGTAGGGATTTAGAAAAACTGTTTGCTATTTTGGGTTATATGCAAGAAATGCGTAGACCTACTGAGCGACTATGTTTGCTAAACAAGACATTATACCAGAGATGATTAGGATTCTTATGTAGCTCAGGCAAGGAAAGCATTTCTACAGAATTTGTTGACATTGAATATAGATTTAGGTATTAGGATGTTATTTTTAAAGACCTTTGTCTGGAGTGTGACGCTCTATGAAAGGGAAACTTGGACTATTGGTGTAGCAGAAAAGTGGAGAGTTGAAGTGTTTGAAATGTGGTGTTACAGGAGAATGATGAAGATTAGATGGGTAAATAGGGTTACAAACAAAGAGGTATTAAGACAAGTGGGAGAGGAGAGGTGTTTTTGGCGATAGCTAATGAAGTAAATCGATAGGTTGGTAGGACACATACACCCAGGAATAGCAAGCTTAGTTATGGAAGAACGGGTTGTGGACAAGAACTGAAGGGGTAGACCAGGGATAGAATATGTTAAACAGATAGCCTTGGATGTAGAGTGTGGTAGCTGTATAGAGATGAAACGATCAGCTCAGGGCAGGGAGTCATGGAGAGCTGTATTAAACCAGTCAAAAGGCTGAAGACTCAAACAACATGTAGAGCTTACCAAAATAATGTTGTGTAATGGTAAATACTAGTCAACAAACATTAATGCATTACTAAAACCCATGACATGATACCTGAGAGCTTTTCTAAAAATTATTTTAAGATGCCTTTAACCCTATATTAAACACCTAGGCTCAAGACTCATAACTACAATGTAATAAAAAAACAACAACAACAACAACAACAAAAACATTTAAAAACCAGCAAGTGGTTGAGTCAATGTACACTGGAAAATTTTGCAAACACTCAAGTGCACAAAACAAATTACATTATTAACTGTCAGGTTGACCGAGTGGTTAAGGCGTTTGACTTATGCTCACATTTTCAATACAAGAAAGCAAGGATTTGAACCCCTTACCTGACATAACTATTGCTTTAACATAGCTTAGCGATACTGTATTATTATGATACTCGATACTCAAACCATAGATAGAGTGTACTGTTTAAGTCCACTCTCACTTTCTAAACATAGCTAGAGACTGTCAATGGTTAACAATTGCATTAATAGTGGGAGGATGTAGTGGTAGTAATTACGAAAAAGCAGACAATAACTATAAAATATTTTTATTAAATTCATTTTATAACAGATACACACTGAATACAACTCTCTCTATTTACCATTGTTTGATACAGATTTTTTAAACACAACGCTTGTTGTAGATCCTTTTATAACTTTCTCCAGGTACTCTTGTTTTTAAAAACTGGGGAAGTCGCAGTGGTTTTATAGACATAAAACCCTCATCCTTTTCTTTTTCATCATCATCATCATCATCTTCATTATGAATATTATCATCAAAATTATGATAGTCATTGTCACCATCATTATCATCATCATCATCATCATCATCATCATCATCCTCAACATCACTAGAACAATCCAATTCCTCTTGTTCCTCTTCCACAGGGACCTCTTTTAAAGTCTGCGTTGCTTTTGATAGTGTTAAGGGTTTCTTAGACGTTGACAACTGTCCTAACATGACTTTTTGAGGACATGATAAGTGATTTTGAACAAACACTGCACTATCTTGAGCAGCAATATTTTTTTCTTGGACTTGCTTTTTTACCTTGGTTAGAGTATTTTGTCCATTTAAATGTGTATTAATTTGAGATTCACATTGATGCTCGTTTGAAGTGAGTACGTTGAAGTCTTTTGTTTTAATCATTCCTTGACACTTTTTAGATCGTTGTTTTGAACATCGCCAAATAACAGTTCCTTTTTTATTGGTTGTTTATACAATATATGTATATCCTTTATAGTAGGCACATGGCTTACCATGGCTGGTTGTTGAGACTTCCATATTAACTAATACACATTAATTTTATTTTAGTAAAGTCACTTTAGTAATAATAACAGTAAAATAAATGAAGTGGATTGATATTTTTTAAAGGTGGAATTTTCAAAGTACTGTCAAGAATAATAATCACATGAACAAATTTTAGACTACAAGTGATTTACACACACACACATTGCTCAATATCAAGATTTATACTGAACACAATTTATAGTGATTATGATTTTTATTGACTGTAATTGATAGTAGCCATGGTTAGTAGAGGCAATGTATACTGGGTGCGTTTTATAGCACGCTCAATTTATAGTAGGTACGATTAGTAGACGCGTTTGATACTGGGCGCGTTTTGTACTGATTATGATTTATACTGAGCGCGATTTTTACTAGAAGCGATTTTTACCAGCTGTAATTGATAGCAGTTCATACTCAACGCAATTGATAGTAGGCGTAATTGATAGTAGGTGCAATTGGTAGTTGGCGCAATTGACAGTAGGCACAATTACTAGTAGGCGCGATTGACAGTAGGCGCGATTGGTAGTGGGCGTAATTGCTAGTAGGCGCTATTGATAGTAGGTGCTATTGACAGTAGGCGCAATTAGTAGTAGGCGTGATTGGTAGTAGGTGCAATTGATAGTAGGTGCAATTAATAGGCGCAATTGATAGTAGGCGCGATTAATAGTAGGCGCAATTGATAGCAGGCGCTATTAGTAGACGTTATTGATAGTTGGCACGATTGGTAGTGGACGTAATTGATAGTAGGCGCTATTGATAGTAGGTTCAATTGACAGTAGGCGCGATTGATAGTAGGCGCGATTAGTAGTAGGCGCGATTGGTAGTAGGCGCGATTACTAGTAGGCGCGATTGGTAGTAGGCGCGATTGATAGTAGGCGCAATTGATAGTAGGCGCGATTGGTAGTGGGTGTAATTGCTAGTAGACGCTATTGATAGTAGGTGCAATTGACAGTAGGCGCAATTAGTAGTAGGCGTGGTTGGTAGTAGGTGCAATTGATAGTAGGTGCAATTAATAGGTGCGATTGATAGTAGGCGCAATTGATAGCAGGCGCTATTAGTAGACGCGATTGATAGTAGGCGCGATTGGTAGTGGACGTAATTGATAGTAGGCGCTATTGATAGTAGGTGCGATTGATAGTAGGTGCGATTGCTAGTAGGCGCGATTGATAGCAGGCGCTATTAGTAGACGCGATTGATAGTAGGCGCGATTGGTAGTGGATATAATTGATAGTAGGCGCGATTGATAGTAGGCGCGATTGGTAGTAGGCGCGATTGATATTAGGCGCAATAAATAGTAGGCGCGATTGATAGTAGGCGTGATTGATAGTAGACGCGATTGATAGTAGGCGTGATTGGTAGACCTTGAGGTGATAACCCTCTTGATTGATCCCTGTTGATTTGTCCCTTTGGACTGGTCCCTGTTGACTAGCCCCTGTTGACCAGCCCCTTTGGACGGGTCCTTTATGAAGGGAGTCATTTTTGACGGGTCCCTGTGAACGGGCCCATGCATTTATCCTAATTATGTCAAAGTCACTTAACCTAACCTTGTCACATGATCTGTTCTACAAGTTTAGACTTGCTTTGAGACTGGCTATGTCGTCACAGATGAATGGCGGTGGGAGGCTGGACATAACTTTTTATTACACAAAAACATTCTCCTTAAAGTGAGAGGAAAAGTGGGTGCAAGAGTGGATGCAAGAATGGGTGCAAAAGAGGGTGCAAAAGTCAGTGTAAAAGTGGGTTCAAAAGTGGGTGCAAGAGAGGGTGCAAAAGTGGGTGCAAAAGTGAATGTAAAAGCGGGTGCAAAAGTGGGTGCAGTTTATAGTAGGCACGATTTTTTACTAGAATGTGATTTGAGTAATTGTAATTTCTAAACCCAAGTAGTGAGTAGTCAGTTGGTTTTGATCTATGCAAGCGTAAACATGTCTCATACACTGATGATGGATACTCAAGGCTTTAAGGTCAACGAAAACAATTACAGTATATATTTAAAGAGGTGGCTATTATTTTTGAAATTTTGACAAAAGGCCTAAGTGCACTTTTGTTAATATCTCGCGAACCAATAAGACTAGGGCATTGTATGAGGTATTGTTGGACCTTTCGCTGAAGACTGCTGGTAAATACCTATGTTCCCACGGCCTTTTTAAAGATGGCAGCTGACCCACGAGGGGTGATTAAAAAGTATTCCAAGCGGCGCTTGTCGATAGGCAAACCAATAATCAAAGAGTGGTATGACAGACCTTGAGGCGATAACCCCTTTTGATTGATCCCTGTTGATTTTCCCCTTTGAACTGGTCCCTGTTGACTAGCCCCTTTGGACGGGTCCTTTTTGAAGGGAGTCATTTTTGACGGGCCCCTGCTGACGGGTCACTGTGGACGGATCCCTGTGGACGGGTCCCTGTTGACAGGTCCTTTTGACTAATCCCTTTGGACCGGTCCCTTTGACATAATTTGGATAAATGCATGGCCAACCCATAGGGATCAGTTATTGTCTGCTTTTTCTTAATTACTATCACTACATCCTCCCACTATTAATGCAATTGTTAACCATTGACAGTCTCTAGCTATGTTTAGAAAGTGAAAGTGGACTTAAACAATACACTCTATCTATGGTTTGTGTATCGAGTATCATAATAATACAGTATCGCTAAGCTATGTTAAAGCAATAGTTATGTCAGGTAAGGGGTTCAAATCCTTGCTTTCTTGTATTGAAAATGTGAGCATAAGTCAAACGCCTTAACCACTCGGTCAACCTGACAGTTAATAATGTAATTTGTTTTGTGCACTTGAGTGTATACAAAATTTTCCAGTGTACATTGACTCAACCACTTGCTCGTTTTTAAATGTTTTTGTTGTTGTTGTTGTTGTTTTTTTTTTTTTTTTTTTTCATTACATTGTAGTTATGAGTCTTGAGAACTAGGTGTTTAATATAGGGTTAAAGGCATCTTAAAATAATTTTTAGAAAAGCTCTCAGGTATCATGTCATGGGTTTTAGTAATGCATTAATGTTTGTTGACTAGTATTTACCATTACACAACATTATTTTGGTAAGCTCTACATGTTGTTTGAGTCTTCAGCCTTTTGACTGGTTTAATACAGCTCTCCATGACTCCCTGCCCTGAGCTGATCGTTTCATCTCTATATAGCTACCACACTCTACACCCAAGGCTATCTGTTTTACATATTCTATCCTTGGTCTACCCCTACAGTTCTTGTCCACAACCCGTTCTTCCATAACTAAGCTTGCTATTCCTGGGTGTATGTGTCCTACCAACCTATCGATTTACTTCATTAGCTATCGCCAGAAACACCTCTCCTCTCCCACTTGTCTTAATACCTCTTTGTTTGTAACCCTATTTACCCATCTAATCTTCATCATTTTCCTGTAACACCACATTTCAAACACTTCAACTATCCACTTTTCTGCTACACCAATAGTCCAAGTTTCCCTTTCATAGAGCGTCACACTCCAGAAAAAGGTCTTCAAAAATGACATTCTAATACCTAAATCTATATTCAATATCAACAAATTCTGTAGAAATGCTTTCCTTGCCTGAGCTACATAAGAATCCTAATCATCTCTGGTATAATGTCTTGTTTAGCAAACATAGTCGCTCAGTAGGTCTACGCATTTCTTGTATATAACCCAAAATAGCAAACAGTTTTTCTAAATCCCTACTCACTGGTCAATAACAAGCATAGTCGCCAAAGTGTTTCGTTGGTAGTTAACTCATGTCTGGTTAGTCAATTCTTATTGCAAGGCCAGTCAACACCTAAAAATTCATCTTAACATATAGTCTAATCATTTTTCTATCTACATACCAGTGTTTAATGAATAGTCAATATTAGTTTGGTCTTTACCTAAAATCTAAAATCCAATATCAAATTTCTAAAATCTAAAACCAAAATAAAATATAGTATAGAAAACATAATTCCAAGAAATACAAATCCTTATATGTTTTTCTTTAATAATTAGTTACCGAAAATTTAAAAGTCATGACATTATGGTTTGGTCTTTTTGTACAATCTAAAATGTAAAATGTAAATTCTAAAATCTAAAGTCTAAAATAAAAAACAAAAACAAAATCTTACTTGCATTAACTGTATATTTAACCCAGTCCTCCTTTGTATTTGTAATCCAAGTAATAATTTGAAAAAATATACAAGTGTAATCAGTTTTAAAACATTATCCCTGCTCTTTTATATGTTTATGACATGCGTATTAATCTAAAATCAAACCCTGGTCTACCTTAGTCAAAGGATAACAGCTTAACCACTGCACCACTATAACCATCTTTCTTAGTTTGGTTCATTCTAAGGCTTAAAGTTAAATCGAGTTAAGGCCTCTAGTGCAAGAGCCAAAAGTGATTGCCACTGCAGCACAAAATGGTTAGCAAGTAACATTATACATTCAAAAAGGATTGTATTGGTTCGGTTTGGTTCAGTGTATTCACCATCTTGTTTTCTTAGCTACCCTCTTTAACTAATCAATTAAAGATTGTCTACTCTTAATTCTTGAATCGATAAATTGGATTTTGTACACACCGTTTGTCATGTCATGCCTGAAACCTATACTCCCTATGTACTGCGGTCAGGTTTAAAAACAAGTTTCAATGGTCAAAGACTTGTCAGTCACCATACGTGAAGCCTACAATAATTCTTTCTCTACATAGCTATGTTTCATCACTCACCATAAACATCTAACATTATGGGTTTGCAATATATTAAGAGAAACAAAAGTCCATGACCTTGTTGTTTTCAATCTTTTTTTGGCAACATTCATAAGCCATATAAAGAAAGCGTCATGTCAAGTTATAGAACACCTTATGAGTCCAAATCCCATTATTAGTTTATAAAACTCAAATCAGTAACCTTGCCGTTTTGGGATATTTAAGTAAATCATAGGAAAAATCATAAAAATATTCTTAAAACAAGTCGTCGTGTAACTATTATGAAATGAAATTAATAAAAATATTGTATGGGTATTGTCTGTTTTTCTTAATTGCTATCCCCATGTCCCACTATTAATACAATTGTTAACCATCAACAGTCTCTGACTATGTTCAGAAAGAGAGTGGCCTTAAACAATACACTATATCTATGGTTTGTGTACCGAGTATCATAATAATACAGTGTGGCCAAGCCATGTTAAGGCAATAGTTATGTCAGGTAAGGGATTCGAACCCTTGCTTCCATATACAGGAAATTTTATCTTAAGTCAAACACCTTAACCACTCGGCCAACCTGACAGTTACAAATTTAATTGGTCTTGTGGACTTGACTGTTTACAAAACTTTTCCCTGTATACATTGACTAAACCACTTGCTTGTTTTGAAATATAGTTTTTTTTACCATAACATTGCAGTTATGAGTATTGTGAACTGGGTGTTTAATATAGGGTTAAAGGCATTTTAAAATCATTTTAGAAAAGCTCTTAGGTATCGTGTCATGGGTTTTAGTAATGCATTAATGTTCGTTGACTAACATTTATCGTTACACAACATTATTTTGGTGAACTTACATGTTGTTGTTTGAGTCTTTAGTCTTTTGACTGGTTTAATGCAGATCTCAACGCCTATCTGTCCTGAGCTAATAGTTTCATCTCTATATAGCTACCACACCCTACATTCAAGGCTATCTGTTTAACATATTCTTGGTCTACTCCTACAGTTCTAGTCCTCTAACCTTTCTTCCATAACTAAGTTTGCTATTCCTGGGTGTCTTACTATGTGTCCTACCAACCTATCTCTTTTCTTCATTAACAGTCGCTAGAAACATCTCTTCTCCACCACTCGTCTTAATGCCTCTTTGTTTGTAACCCTATTTACCCATCTAATCTTCATCATTCTTTTGTACGAGTAACACCACATTTCAAACACTTCAATTCACCACTTTTTTGCTACACCAATTGTCTAAGTTTTACTTTCATAGAGTGTCACGCTCCAGACAAAGACCTTCAAAATGGCTTCCTAATACCTAAATCTATTTTCAACGTCAACAGATTCTGTAGAAATGCTTTCCTTGTCTGAGCTAAATAAGAATCCTAATCGTATCTGGTATAATGGCTTGTTTAGCAAACATAGTCGCTCAGTAGGTCAAAGCATTTTTTGCTTATAACCCAAAATAGCAAACAGTTTTTCTAAAACCCTACTCACTGGTCAATAACAAGCAGAGTCACCAAAGTGTTTCGTTGGTAGTTAACTCATGTCTGGTTAATCAATTCCTTTCATATCGTTATCAGATTGTTGTAGTGAGGGCTGGCTAACAACGTCAGTTCAACACACTGCTTTACACATAAATGTAGTTGGGCCCTTTAGCATAATTTGAATAAATACATGGGTCAGTCCATAGGGATCAGGCCAAAGGGACCGGTCCAAAGGGATCAGTCCAAAGGGACTCATCCGCAAGGACTCGTCCACAAGGACCTGTCAACAAGGACTCGTCAACAAGGACCTGTCCACAAGGACTTGTCCACAAGGACTCATCCACAATGACCTGTCAACAATGACCTGTCAACAAGGACCCGTCCACAGGGAACCGCTCTCCCACCCTCTTCAAAAGCCATGAGTGGGCATGCTAATTCATAGTGGCTTTCCACCGCATACATGTCTCATGTGTAGAACAACGTTTCATTCCATATTGGCATTTAAACTCTCATATGTTGCAATTGGAAAGCGAGATTTTCTAAAAAATACAATTTCACCCCCTAGTAGGGGTAGGTTTTATTTGGGGTTGAAATATGTTGTCCATAGGAAAGGGGGTGTCTGCCCGAGTTCAACGACACCTCATTTGTCAAAATCCGACCATGCGTTCGAGAGATATCGCGCCGTCGCCATCTTGTGAGGAGGGTTAGGAGGGTGAGGAGGACGAGGGCCTTGAACTGTCCAAAACACACTACTCAGGTTATCAGCCAAATTCAACACCCACCAAACTACACGGTGCTGATCATTTTGATTACTTAAGTCCCTGAAATGAATTAACAATAAACGTGTTATTAGAGAGCACCTAGTGGTGTTGCGGCTACCATTTTTGGATGTCGCCCCGGAGGTCCGGGTTCGATTCCCGGCTCTCCCAAGGAAATTAATTCTGGTTTGAGGACTCGAACGGGGTACACTCACCCTCGTGAGGCAGACATGAGTAGAGGTGGGTTTGATTCCCACGTCAGCTATCTTGGAAGTGGTTTTCCGTTAATTCCCAATTCTACTCCAGTCAAATCCCTGGGAGGTTCTTGACTTCAGGCCACAGACGCCTACTTCCCAACCTTGACCTGAATTACAAATACACAAACTAATACAGCCATCACACTAACACAGGTTATCAGACAAAAGGATCCACACATGTTCAAATATACGTGGCTGAATGGCCACGTTGTCCAAGCCCCTCAAGTGGAACAGGAAAAACAACAAACATATTATGGATAGCTTCCTTGATGAGTCAGAGGTAGTGTGTTCGTCTCATGATCTCGGGTTCGATTCCCGGGTTATGTAATTGGACTCTTGAAGAGAGGCAAATGCCAAGCCATTCTGAATCAAACGATGACGGCACCCAGCACATTTGGTGATTACAAGAAAGATATTATTAGACTGAATGTCAGCCACAGGTCACCGAATAGAGTTGTGGTTTTACTGCCAGGTGATAGTGTTTATGATAGGCCGTACTCAATGGCTGCGAATAAATGATGTACACCACGACCAAACGCTTATTATTATTATTATTATTATTATTATTATTATTATTATTATTATTATTATTATTATTATTATTATTATTATTATTATTATTTTGTCAGTAGTAGTAGTAGTAGTAGTAGTAGTAGTAGTAGTAGTAGTATTCCCATAAGAGCTGGTTCGGGGATGAGATGGCGATGAATTTCTATGTAGCGGTTGGGTTTACGGTCGGATGCCCTTTATAACGCTAATCTCATGAGAGGATTAATCAGACAGTGTGAAGGTGAATGAAGCTGGGCAAAGATTTAGAAGGATGCAGTCGTAACCAATTTGAAGTTATCCTCCCTGCATTTGCCTCGAATTTAACATTGTACACCATGAAAAACTGTATCTAGGACGGCTAACGTTGAAATTTAACCCCCCTTGCCTATCAAATCCACAGATGGCTTGGTCCCATGGCCTGGCACTTGGCTTTCATTAGCGTAGCTACCGATGTCGGTGTACCGGTATATCGAACTCAACGTTATTTATTGGTCAGAGCAATAGCTATCTGTCCAGTAAGTATAATTGGCTTTGTGATAAATATCCCCATGCATGCATGCACATGTACTTTCAAATCAAGGCCCAGAGTGCCTCGAAGGACTACCATCGCGCTGCTGTCCTCCACATGTCGTCTTTCTGGACGCCGCATGACGGGAATAGGCGGGCTGAACGACCGGACGGTGTAGGACAGGCTGTTCCAGCCGAGCAACTCGCTCGTGAGCAGCGGAGTACTCGCCGCCTTATGTGAGTAAACCTGCAACATGCAATACAGCTCTGCTGTTGGGGGCTGCCGTCACTTCACGGTGGATACATCAAGACAGGCTGGAAGTACTATGACTTGTACTATGACCTTCGTCCAGTGACGCATTGGCTATCACCCCCAGTCCCTCTCCAACCGTGCTCCGAGCATTACTGCTGAGTACTAGCGAGTACTCATACTCAAACTCGTGGATTTGGAACAGCCTGGTGTAGGATGACCTTGGTGTACCAGCGGGTGGGACGGGAAGAGTCAGACTGAGGAACCGGACACTGTGGGATGACCTTGGTGTAGCAGTGAGTGGGACAAGAAGAGTCAGACTGTTGGACCGGACAGTGTGGGGTGACTAGATGGTGTGGGATGATCTTGGTGTAGCAGTGAGTGGGAAAAGAAGAGTCAGACTGTTGGACCGGACGGTATGGGGTGACTAGATGGTGTGGGATGACCTTCGTGTAGCAGCGGACGGAACGGGAAAGGTCAGACTGTGGAACGGGACGGTGTGGGATGACCTTCGAGTAGAAGTGGGTGGAACGGGAAGGGTCAGGCTGTGGGACTAGACGGTGCGGGATGACCTTGGCGTAGCAGTGGGTGGAACGGGAAGGGTCAGGCTGTGAAACTGGACGGTATGGGATGACCTTGGTGTAGCTGTGGGCGGGATAGGAATGGTCAGGCTGTGAAACTGGGCGGTATGGGATGACCTTGGTGTAGCTGTGAGCGGGATAGGAATGGTTAGGCTGTGAAACTGGGTGGTAGGGGATGACCTTGGTGTAGCTGTGAGCGGGATAGGAATGGCCAGGCTGTGAAACTGGGCGGTAGGGGATGACCTTGGTGTAGCTGTGGGCGGGATAGGAAGGGTCAGCTGTGAAACTGGACGGTATGGGATGGCCTTGGTGTAGCTGTGAGTGGGATAGGAATGGTCAGGCTGTGAAACTGGGCGGTAGGGGATGACCTTGGTGTAGCTGTGAGCGGGATAGGAATGGTCAGGCTGTGAAACTGGACGGTATGGGATGACCTTGGTAATAATAATAATAATAATGTTATTGGTTTTACGTCCCTTTTAACTACACTGGCTTTTAGAGACGCCGGGGTGCCGGAATTTTGCCCCGAAGGGGATCTTTATCGTGCCAGTAAATCTACTGACACGGCTCCCTCTCATTTGCGCACCCTCAAATGCCAGCTGACTGCGCCAGGTTTCGAACCTGCAACCTTGGTCTCAGCAAGCGAGAACGTTACCCCTGAGACACGCAGCCAGACATGGATGACCTTGGTGTAGCTGTGAGCGGGATAGGAATGGTCAGGCTGTGAAACTGGGCGGTAGGGAATGACCTTGGTGTAGCTGTGAGCGGGATAGGAATTGTCAGGCTGTGAAACTGGGCGGTAGGGGATGACCTTGGTGTAGCTGTGGGCGGGATAGGAAGGGTCAGATGTGAAACTGGACGGTATGGGATGACCTTGGTGTAGCTGTGGGCGGGATAGGAAGGGTCAGCCGTGGAACTGGGCGGTAGGGGATGACCTTGGTGTAGCTGTGGGTGGTATAGGAAGGGTCAGCTGTGAAACTGGACGGTATGGGATGACCTTGGTGTAGCTGTGAGCGGGATAGGAATGGTCAGGCTGTGAAACTGGACGGTATGGGATGACCGTGGTGTAGCTGTGGGCGGGATAGCAAGGGTCAGCTGTGTAACTGGACGGTATGGGATGACCTTGGTGTAGCTCTGGGCGGGATAGGAAGGTTCAGCTGTGGAACTGGGCGGTACGGGATGGCCTTGGCGTAGCAGCGGACGGAACTCGAAGGGGCAGGCGTGAAATGAGCCTTGTGTTATAGTGGGCAGGACAGGATGAGTGGTCTTTACTTTAACGCCAAACGAGATGGGACTCTCCGCATAGAAGGGACGGTCGCGGACACGAAAATGGGATGGATATGTAGAGCCTTACTTCAGACACCTTTTGATGAAGCTGATGTACTGTATGACCGGCACTCTCATTCTCCACGCCATGCGAGCTCATGCGACGTGAAATGATTCAAATATGACGAGAAGTACCTTAGATACGTACACCGGTCTCATGCTACGTCCATGCATATGAGCAGGATTACAGTTGCTGCTGTTGTACTTCGATGTATGATTGTGGAGTCGTGTTTGATAACCTGTTTTATTGTGCTACCTGTATAAGTGTGTATATTTTAAGTAAGGTGATGATTAGGAAGGAGGCGTCCGTGGCTGCAAGTTAGGAACCATCCCGGCATTGGCCTTGAGTAGAAGTGGGGAAACCACGGAAAACAACTTCCAAGATAGCTGAGTTTAGAATTGAACTCACCTCTTCCTAGTTTTGTCTCATGAGATTGAGTGTATCCCATTCCAGCCCTCAGACCAGAATTATGTTTCATGGCAGATTCGGAAATCGAATTTGGACTTCTGGGGCAACAGCCAGGAGGAGCAGAATTACAAGTTATTGGTATCCGAATCCAGTGTTCAGTCACAAAATAGCCATGGAGTAGTACAACTCAACTTATTCGTCGGATTATGAGAAGAATCTTGAAAATGCTTCTGCAACTCTAGAGGCCGATTATTTTTTTCTCCTTTCTTTTGTTTTCCCATAGATTGACTCTAATTTACTGGTACCTGTAATTTGGCGACTTTTTATAATAACCGGTGAATCAGCTGCCCCTGATAATACTGTTTTCTGCAGTCCAACTATCGTTGTTATCAGGAAGGTCGATATTTCTCTGCTTACATCCCGTATTGTACTAATGCACTGCTTGCCACGGTGGGTGAGTGGTTATAGTGTCGGACTACCAACCCCAAGATTGCAGGTTCGCCCCTGGCCATGGTAAGTGATTTTTTAAGGCGGCAAAAATCACGATACTCATGTCATACGTTGTTGGCATGTTAAAGAACCCATTTGAATTCAGTAGGCCGTGTTCAATGGCAAAATTAATCTTGGGATTTTCCGCCAACACAAAGTTCCTCCATTCTCTACTTGAAAGCGCTATAGTGTCAAGGAGTTTAAATATTTAACCTCCTTGACTCTCATAGCGTTCAAAGGAACGACGAAATTCGACATGCAAGCTACCCTCTGGGTGTCAATTAACAAAGCTTGCACCAAGCACCCGAGGCCATACGATATTATTATTATTACTGCTAGCATATCCCGCAAACGATACTGAATCCTATAATTTTTCCCTCGATGTGACTACAGACTAATACGAGGGAAAATTAACAGCGCTCAGTATAGTTTGCGGGATATGCTTGCAATGCATTAGTACCATACGGGATGCAAGCAGAGATTATATCAACTTTCCTGACTATACGTGATAGTTGGGCAGCATAAAACAATATTAGAGGCAGCTGATTCACCTGGTATGAAAGTTCCTGTGGCGCACTTCTTCAATCATGGTTTCTTCCAGCGTTGCTGAAAACATAGGTGACAATGTCTGAATAGCGCTCCCAACAGGCGCCACACGCCCACAGGCGTCACAAAATGTGCGCGTCAACCGAAAATTTGAGAGGCGTGTTTGCATAAGCAAAATGGAGCACTACGTAAGCTTACGTGACTTCCGCATAGTGACGGTGGTGTAAACCTGTGCTATTCAAATTTGACGTCAATCTGGTTGCTCTCATTCGACCTGCATGTGTAACTTCACGTGAAGTGAGAATAGTGTGTGCTTGGCTTAACTATCGCCTTGTGCTATAAATAAGCTTTCCCAGAATTGATTTATTTTCGGATATATTCGACTTTAAGAACGCAACCATTCTGATAGCAGACAGTGAAAAGTACGCATCAATTCTTAACTCCGTGCTCTGCTTGCAGTGCATGATTACGTTTCAATATCATCCTGATGGAATCCCCTGTCTGGCCCCACTCATTTTCCCTCTGAGAGTAGAAGAGACCACATGGTTATTCAAAGCAAGATGTGAGTTTTTAACTTCCCGACTCCAAGAAATCACTCGCTATTACACTGGTTGAAGGGAGATTCATGGGAAGCTTCATTTATCAGGTGTATGTTTTTTACCTTGAGAAGAGAGATTTTTATTTTGCGGTTCTCTGTTATTCAATATTTTCTACCAGTTTGCCTAATGCCGTGACTGATGAGGTATGAACACAATTAGCGTCCTGAGCCCAATTAGCCGAAGCTGTCATTAATATGTTGCTGGACAGGTTGATAAATAAATAAAAAATCAAGCCCATTGTTAGCAAACTGGCGTTATTGGAGCAATCAAATTAATTGGCGTGGTTGGGTTTACATTAATAGTGCATGTATAGAATACCCTCCTATTCCAACATGTTCCTCTACTGTTAGTCATGACAGATAACGTTCAAAATAGGGGCCGCCAGGGAATGTTCTCCACAAAGGCTACTTACTGCTGCGAGAATTAGCATCAGCAGTTACGTTGGCAGCACGGCTGGCGCTTGTATCAAAACAAGCCAACAAACAGTAAACGTTGTACTTGCCACAGTCATTCATAACAGATGATGGAAGTGTTCGAAGACAGACATCAACACGTCTACACATATTGTCGAAGACTTTCTTGAGCTAATATTTGCGTTTTGATTTAATTGGACTACGCAACATTATATCGGAGATTTTATCGTTTTTCGTCTGTTAAAGGTGTAGGCCGGCCTGTTCCCGGTACATCGTGAACTGAGCTGGACACACGAAATTTACTTATCAAATCCCGAACGGTATCCGGGGTTGGACACTTCGAATTAGGAAACCGCATCTGAAATTTTAATTTTACAACTTCTGTAAACCGATCGCCTTCGCGAAGAACGTATTCCACCAAAAAAGCTCTCTTTCCGGTAGTAAACATTACCGCCTGTATACTGATGCCCTCTTCCAATAATCTAGTCGAACGCTCGATTACTGCAATACACACTGACGATTTTCACACCTCACAACCCACACGTGGGGCCTTCACTGTACCACCCTGTTAAGGACGCCGTGCTGCCAACTAAACTGCGGATGCTACCCCTGGCAGCAGCACGTAGTCGCTGCGGAGAACATTCCCTGGCGCCCTGTATTATGTAGTATGGTTAGAAAAGGGCGTGATGGGTAAATGTATGAATGTTGGTGTGCCGTCAAATATTCACAATCAGGCTCAAGTAAGACTTGCTGTTTGTCATAACCTAAGTCGTTCATGAACGCCCAACAAGTTGAGTTGCAAATGAACAGAATCATCCGAAATAGGAAGCAAATGCTGGTGGTGGCCTCCAGTGAGATATAGGGCTGTAGTAATCTCATGATCAAAGTTGACAATCTGTTTGAAGCGAATTGAGGTAGGACTTTTAGTTTTCTGAAAGTTCATTATTCGTTCCTAGTTCTCTATAACGGTAACGTTCCATGCAGTTACAAACCTAGCTCCCGGCGCTCTAAGCATTACCTGAAGTGAGGAAATCCACAGGTGCATTGTTGATCCAGATTTCCAAGAACTAATTAGTTGCAAATATTGTGCACATGTTACAGTATCGTGCAAATATTACAGTTGTGTAGACTCTCACAATATTTTGGCTGAAGTAATATTTTCTTACGTTGATAATGTTATGCCTGTTCTGTATCTCCTTCATAGGGTTTCTCTGTAAAATGCACAATTTGCCTGGCTGCGTGGCTCAGGGGTAAAGTTCTCGCTTGCTGAGCCCAAGGTTGCAGGTTCAAATCCTGCCGCAGTCAGCTGGCATTTGAGGTTGCGCAAATGTGAGGGAGCCGTGTCAGTAGATTTACTGGCAAGTTAAAGATCCCCTTCGGGGCAAAATTCCGGCACCCCGGCGTCTCTAAAAGCCAGAGTAGTTAAAAGGGACGTAAAACAAATAACATTATTATAAAATGCATTTGTTTTCCTTTTAACACAGCTCTGTGGATTGTTGCTTTGAATCCTGAGCAGTTTATTTAGTATCCTGTGTTGCCATCATTGCGGGTGACCCTGGGATGAACTTACACCAGAGCTGTGTTAGAAGTTGGTTTGATTCGCACCTCGACCATCTTAGAAATGTTTTCCCCTCATTTACCACTTCTTCTCTAGGTAAATTCCTGCATGGAACCTTACATAAGGCTACGGCCACCTCCTTGCCAATTCTAGCATCAAATACAATTACACAATACTAGAGATATCACAATAATACAGGTTGTCATATAAAGCATATGGGGCTTGATCACATTTGTGATGTTTCCTATGTATGTAATATTTGTTTTAATGGATTGTCCTATTTGTCGCCCAAATGCTTTCGATATATCCGAGACCATCGAAAGATAATATTTGTATTTAATCACATTAATGGTTTATATAGCCGGCCCCATGGTGTTCGGGTAGCGCACTTGCCTCTCACCCGGAGGCCCAGGGTTCGATTCCCAGCTCCGTCAATGACTTTAGAGACTGACGTGAGGGCTGGAACGGGGTGCATTCAGCCTCGTGAGGACAATTGAGTAGCTGTCTGACAGTGAGGCAGCACCCCGGTCACGAAAACTAAGATTAACGGCCGAGGGGATCCGATGCTCTGACCACGCGTCACCCCAATATCTGCAGGCCAAATGCCTGGGCATCGGTCGTTTGGTAGGCCTTAGGCCCTTCATGGGCTCTAGTGCCAGGGGTTAAAATAAATGGTTTATATAACATATTAAACATTAAGTAATCACTTACTATTAGCAAGAAACTAAGATTCTTGCCTTGGCGTGTTATAGGACTTTACTGTTGGATGCAAGACCACACTGGAGGCCTGCGAGGTTCTTCCTCCCTGCCTCGACTGACCAGTGCCGTCACAGCACTTCTGGTTCAGCCAATCATTGCGCTGTCTTTTGGTGACCTGGTCGTCTGGCAGTCTGCTGACACTATTTAAGGACACGCTCAAACCTACTCGAAGTTCTATCGACCGCCGTCTTCTTACTACCGCCGCTGTTCTATCTACCGCCAAAGTTCAGTCTACCGACGTTTTGTCTACCGTCTCATCAACATCAGAAATATTCGGCTGGCGCGGTCAGTTGCTGCTATCCTTCGCCTTCACTACGCATGAGCTGTTTGCTGTGCACACTCGGCACATGGCACTAAGTCAGCATGATATTTCTACAGTGACTTACCTACTCTCTAACCTGGAGAAGATAATCTCGAAACTTCATAAGACACAGTGTGTCAAAAGTCTTCACCGCAGAGATGAACATTACATTTTAGAGAAAATGGACCTCACTCCCGCATCGCGGCCATATTCGAGAAAGCCACGGCCGACTGATTCCGCAAGCAGCTGACGTTCGTTCAGTCGCCACCACCTTCCCAAAAATGGATCGTCCTACCAGTCTACAATAACTCCACTTACCTCTATGTGAGGATTTTTCTTTGAATGTCATCGCCCACACAGTCAATTGAGAAGTCTCATTTCTGCTGTGTGAATTTCATCACCGCAACAAAAGTTAAGTTTGAAACGTGGTTTTACTAGTTACTTTTATCAACAACCTTTTAAATGGATTCTTTTGAGAAGTTTTTTTTAAGAGAAAGTGTTAAGATTTCAAGTGTTTACTTAAATTAGTATTATCTCTCTCAACCAGCAAGAAAGACTTTTAATTCAAACATTATTTATTGCTGTTATCAATTATTTGCTTGAAGAGCATTAAGTGAATTTTAACTACGGTGTTTTTTGAAAGTTCATATAATTGTTTTTGTTCTACATATTAATCAAAGAAAATAAATTCCTTGTTAACGCGCATATGTCTGAATGTGAAAATCCTTTGACCAATTCCCCTATTCATTCAGTCTAATAGCTTTTCTCAAATTAACTATTTCTCCAAGCGTTTTCTTGAAGCTGTTCTCCCTATATGGTGAAACTTGGGGCGCTCCTCACCAAGGGGGCGTGGTGGCGCAGCGGTCAAGCTGTTGGCCTCTCACCAAGGTGGACTGGGTTTGATTCCCGGTCAATGCATGTGAGATTTTCGAAGTGAAATGCCATGTCCTGTGGTTCAGATACCAAGTAGAATGGAGGTCCCGTGGCTCTTTTCACAAGTTTCACGGTCACGTTAAACTACAATCTTCGTTTCCTTGCTACTCACCGGGGCTGATGTCCAGAATGTTGATGTCCCTGAATGAAACAACAAAAGAACAACAGTCTCTCCCTACCAATATTCTCACAAATAAATGTATCAGGAATTCTACGAGCTAATGCATTATATAAAACAGGCTTTTGCTTGGTGGGTCACATTTATGCTTTCCCTGTAAATCAATGCAATTAATAAAAAAATGACATGTATGGATAATCATATTAATTTCTCCAATAATTACAAATTTTAATAATGAAAAGTAAAAAAAAAGAGTTTTAGGTGTTTCCAAACGTGTTCTGCAGCCTCCTAGGTATTGACCAACTTTTACTCAGCTTACACATCTGGGTATACGCCTACCCAGTGTAAGTGAATTGCTGCACCAATAACTTTAAACTCACAAAATCGGAACACAGTAATGTGTGTTTCAATCACTTATCAAACTTAATAAGCTACAATCCAATAACTATCTCTTCTCTGAGGAAATAATAGACTTCATTTCTTTGCTGGAAATTGTCACTACTTCTATTTTCGAATATACGTTGTTTGAACTGTACCAGCACCGTAGATTGCAAAATAGGCGGACAATTTACACACAAAAAGAGGTTCTGCACCACTCACCAAACAAACGTTTTATGGTATTCTATACTATGGTGAACTGTTATTGATAAAGCAATCCATCTTCCGATGTATTGACAAACAAAACTCATCAAATCACTTCTCTTGTAGTCCAACAGAATCTAAAACACGTTCCTTGAGGTAAGCCCATGGTGTAGCAACCTCATTCAATAAAGGGCTGCATGACCCCTTGCATGAATGCCAGCCTGCACCCATATGTTGCATGCTACCTACGAGGTCATTTAACCACTGCTATTCTAATTTATCCCATTCTTCAATGACAATCCATAGATTTCGTGGTGTGTCAGGACGTGCTAGGACAGCTCTTTTTGATTTATCCCAAGCATGTCCAATTGGATTCATATCGGGGGAACATGCAGGCCAATCCAATCGAGCAATACCGGCTTGATTGATGAAATCGTTGACGTTGCCGGCACGATGGACTCAGGAATTGTTGTCCATAAACTGGAATTCTTTCCCAATATGCTGGTGAAACGGTTCAACGATGGGTTTGAGGAAGTTATCTCTGCATTGTGGAGCCTTGACCGTGCCCTGGATGGGGAACAATGGCGTCCGAAATCCCCACATAATTCCCGCCCAGAATATAATTGCTGTACTCGATTGACGGAATGCCTCTGGCGTGCAGTATTACCAGGTTCCCTCCACACACGTTGTCGACGGCCATCTGGTAGCAGACATATGTGGTATTCATCTGTGAAGAGAATTTTTGCGCAAAATTTCCATAGTCCACTCTTAGTGATATTGGGCCCACGTGTACCATGCTGTATGGTGTCTGGGTTTCAGGGCCGGGCCTCTCCATGGCCGTCCAGCATACAGAGAGTTGTTGTGGAGTGTGTCGCGTACAGTCTGGTTTGACACTTGCCTCCCGGTGGCCCTCACAACGTCTCGTCGGGGTTCCTGCGGGCAAGAAGTTGCAGATACTGGTCGTCTGCCGCAGTTGTTACCCTAGGGCGACCAGTACGGGCAAGTCATCAACACTAACTGTAGTTTGCAAACGATTCCAGGTCCTTACCACATCACTCTGGCTCACGACTATTCGCCTTGTAACTTATCATGATGAAAACCCTTGCTGACATAAAGAACAATCCGTGCGCGATCAAACGTTGATATTCGTTTCCTAGCCATCCGAGAACGTCCATACAATGTCTACAAACGGCCTATACTGTTCATACACTGTGTATTGAATGAAGGTATAAACGTTACTGCCTCACATACATTCAACGAAATGGTTATGCTTTCGATAGATGGGGCTATAGACAAGTTTGTTCACAATTTCTGACAGTTCAAAGGACCAAGTTTTGCGCATCATGTTAACGTAGGTCCAGGAGGAATGTGTTTATGGAATACACAGGTGATGCAAAACATGTTTCGTGTGTGTACATGTTTTGTGTGTGTACATGTTTTGTAAAATGACAATAATTTTCTGATTTAGACAAAGTCGATACAATTTTAACAGGAAATTAATTTGACGCAGTAATAATAAGAGCACAAACAATTTAGAGAGAACACCGGAAAAGAATAATTTGGGGTGTGGCTCACGGTCGAAATAAGAATGGCATTTTATTCTGAAGTTCATTGCAAACAACAACTATTTGACCGGTATTAATAGAATTTTGTTGTTGTTTCATTTAAGGGGCTTGGGCATTGTGGTCATTTAGCCCCGTGTACTTGGATGTGAGATAAATTTGTCTGATAACCTGTGTTATTGCGGTATCTCCAGTAGTGTGTATTTGTAATTCACGCAAGGATTGGCAAGGAGATGGCCGTGGCCTTAAGTTAGGAACTATCTCGTAATTTGCCTAGAGTAGACTAGGAATACCAAGGAAAGACCACTTAAAGATGCCTGCAATGAGAATCGAACCCACCTCTTCTCAGTTTTGTCTTACGAGGCTGATTGTACCTCGCTCCAGCCCTCAGACCAGAATTAAATATCTTGGCTGAGCCAGGAATCAAAACGAATCAATTGTGGTGTAGCTCACGGTTGAAATAAAAAAAATCTTTCTTTCTGAAATTCGTTCTAACAGATCTCAATCATGATTGTAACCCTGAGGGCATTAGGCAATTTCAGTTTGGAATATTCGATGTATATTTTGTGCCTTCAAGGAATTTACCACTAGCTTATTTAAGGTTGTACGCAGCCTGTAAGCATGCTGATGAGAGTGGGATTTCCTGGAAGTAATCCGGCTGCCAGGAAATCGCTTGGATCCCCGCACACCAGTTGTAAGCCCCTGGGGTAATCCTCCAGGCTAAATAGCTTCTGTGAACTTGTGGTATGTTGAAGAAAGGATGTTTCATTTAGAACATATTCTCCACTGTAATTAGTAATTTCCTAAGAGAATTCTACGTATGCTGCGAGAACTTTTTATTTTATATCACACAGTCCTCGTTGAGATTTAACACATACCACGATAGAGGGAAAAGTCGGCTGCTGGCAAAACGGAAACTCCTCCTTATGAGCTTGGCAATTTTGCCTCACTTTAATTTTAGGAAACCACTCCTTACAAAGGAATGTTATTGTTAACTTGCTTTAGGGGTATGATCCATGCTGATCATCAGTCCCATGTACTTAGGTGTGTCTTCAAATTGTCGGATATCCTATGTTTCTGTGATGACTCTTGTAACGTGTGTAACTGGAGTTATTATGGTTGGGAATGGGTTAGATGCCTGGGACATAAAATAAGGCACTCTCCCTCCATTTGCCCAGAGGGAGAGTGGTAAATCCCGGGGGAAACCATACTCGGAATAACGGCTGTCAGTGACGGGATTCAAACCTCTAACATCCGGATATGCTGCAGCTCCCCATCGCGGTCGTTGTGAGTGATTTAATACACAAGGTTTATCCGTGGGTTCCTTGCATAAACAACAATGTTTTCCTATATATTAGGATCCACCTCTCGGCGTAGTGACTAGCAATCTTTGCTGAGATCCGAGTTCGATTCCTGGCTCTGCCATGTAATTAAATTTCGGTCCGAGGGCAGAAATGGGGTACACTCAAACTCGTGAGGCCAAACTGAGAAGATATGCATTCGATTCCCATCTCAGCCATTCTGGAAATGGTTTTCCGTGTTTTCCCACTTCTAGTCCAGACAAATGCCGGAATAGTTCCTAACTTAAGGCCACGGCCACCTCCTACCCAATCCTTGCCTGACTTTCTAGTACACACACTACTACAGACACCACAATTGTGTATGTATGTCTACCCCTTATTATTCCCGTTTTTCAACGGGGTCGGGGATGAGATGCGATGGAAGTCTTTGTGGCGATGGTTTTTACGGCCGGATGCCCTTCCTGACGCCAACCTCATGAGAGGAGTTAATGAGAGATGAAATGAATATTCGTGAATGAAACTGGGCAAGGATGTGGAAAGAAGCGGCCGTGGTCTGTCAGAAGGTACCGTCCCAGCATTTGCCTGGTGTTGAAAATGGGAAACCACGGAAAACCATTTCAAGGACGGCCGACGGTGGGGCTCGAACCCACGCGTCTACCGAGTCAGCAGAGAGCTTGGCCCCATGACCTAATGCTGCGCTTGAGCCAGCTTAGCCACTACTGTCGGTACTACAGACACCACAATAATACAGGCTATCTGCCAAATTCTCCTTACACCCCAGTACACTGGGCTAAACAACCACGATGTTCAAGCCCCTCAAATGAAACAACAACAACAGCATGTGATGTACATGTCTTTGTTATAGTGAATATTGCTCCAATTGGCGATCTCAGTAATTTACTGTATGGCGCTTCTGTGTGTGTATCCCGGGTTAGAGGAAACGACCATTGTGCCTCTCACCTCTCCTGGAATAAACATGATTTGCTCAACACAAGAAGTAAAATAAATTACTACATATAAACCACAAAGAGGGGAAAATGTACTGTAGCTTGTTTGGCAAGGAGATCCACAATGCAATATCATTCAAATCTAGAAACTGACCAAAGTCTACAACAAGTTAACCGAAAAGACAGATAGGAATTTGGTGCTTGAAGTCTCAACATGTTTGTGTTTCACGCAAAGAGAGAGTTTGGGTGAACCATTATCCGGTCCATTGATTTTTGAACAGCCTTCAGACTTGCATCGATTTCCCGACGTCAAACCTTGCCGTGATTAGCTACAGAACTTCAAACTACATGACAGCTTCAGGTACAGGCATTCGACATGGTCAATGGAGCGAACGCTTTGATAATTCATGCTACCCTGTTTCCAATCACGTTAGATTATCGAGGTTTTTTTTGTGATCATTTATACTTTATACTTTTAATGAAATACGTCATCCATTCTCTCAAGGACGTATGCACAAAGTGTCACAGAAAGTTGTCTGGTAGATGACCCAATAATAATGATCTCGGGTCATCCTGTTTTGCGTTTATCAGCTCTTTTCAGTTATCTGTAACACTCTCTACCCCCCACCAGAGGATCGCAAATTGTGGGCCGTAAGTTTGATACCACGAGGCCCCAGCGAGTCCAGCATAGCTTTCCTTTACTTGCCCCAAACTCCTCTCCGTCATATTTCCTAACGACCTCCATTGGTCAACTTGTGTTTTCTCCGACCCCGATGGTATTAAGGTGTCCGAGGCCTAGGGTGTTTTCAATTTCCACGCCTGAATTGGGACATAACTCATCTATCCTCATTCTTCGAAAGATCAGACCTCTTCTGTTCATTTTGTGGTATCTCCTGCCTTCTGCCCAGGGCCCTAAAGGCACCCTGGATAGTGCTACATCCTCACGGAATCACGACTGGTGAGCTTGGGAGTTGGCGACCATGAGGGATTCCCGATCTGTGTCCGTTATTCCCTTTTTCCATTGCCTCTAGGGTGGACTTTCTCATCTTTCCAATTCCCCTCTGCCTTTATGGCCCTTCTTCTTTCTAAGTCACTCAGTCATCATACTTCGAGGGTGGAGGGCATACCTGTTCCCTTTATTTTATTTCCCTTATTCATGTTTTGTCACTTTCTTCTTCTAGGCTGAAAGATTACTTGTAGTAAGTATACTAGTTTTCATATTCATGTTCATTCTCGTGCACATTATAAGGGGTCGATAATCCTTAGAAGCAACATACGTCTTAGGGAGCCAAATCAATAACGGTTTTAATATTGTCCTCTGCCTTGTCATAAATCTTGCACAACAACTATATACATTTCCAAGGAAACACACACATATTTTTATTAGAAACAAAGTTTTAAGTTTTCAAAATTCAAATTGTAATTAATTTTATCAATTTTTCTAAATTTGGTCCTTGCTTTGTGTTGATCTTCATCGTTTCCCTCATATATCCCATGTCTATGGGATATTTGGACTTTTCTTTTTTAAAGTGTGTGCTAAACCTTCAGTTACAAAATGAATCTCCCTCATTTCCACATAATTAATTAATTAATTAATTAATTAAGCATTATATTTTCATTCCTATTTTGAGCAAACACAAAAAGTAGTTTTAATGTTTAAAAGAGAGACTAATTACATCCACAGATGTTCAAGTGAGATTCATTTTGTAACTGAAGGATTAACATCCACTTTAAAAAAGAGAAAAGTCCAAGAATGCCCATAAATATGGGAAATATCAGGGAAACGGTTAAGATTAGCACAAAGCCAGGCCCAATTTGGAAAAATAAATTAAAATAGTTGCCATTTGAATTTTGTAAATGTAGAACTTTTCTTCTAATAGCAAGATGTAGGTGTTTATTTGGAAATTTATACAATTGTTGTGCAAGATTTATGACGGGCAGAGTTACAATTTTTAAATCGTTATTGTTTTGGCTCCTTAAGCTGTATGTTTCCCCTTAACCCTTCGTTCGGCGCGCGGTGTTTTGTAACCTCGTTAGTCGCGCTGGTTCCGATGGCCCCACACTATTGTTCCGCATCTTACTGTAGATAAATTTTATTTTTAAAGGCTATATATATTTTTTTTTTATTTAGTCAATTTACCCTCTAGGTTGGTGGCTCCCACGGACTCAGCGAGGGAACTCACAACTACCGCCTCTATGGGCAGTGTCCGGGAGCTTGAAACATCTGGTCGGGTTGGATACAACTGGGGAGGTGTGATCAGCACTTCGCCAAGGCGGCCTCACCTGCAAAGCGAACAGGGGCCTCATGAGGGAGGGGAAGGGATGGAAGATAGGGATGGATAGGCTAGGAAGAGGGAAGTAGGCGGCCGTGGCCTTACAGTAGGTACTGCCCCCGTAATTGAATTATGTAGAGACCACGGTGGCTATATTTGAAATTATAAGGAGAGTTATGGTTGTCATAGTTATGACGTGGGTAGTCATGACGTAAGCACGGATGACGTAAATGTTATGCCAGCAGGTTACTTGAGCTGAGATTCTCAGTGACGTCAGCATTTAGTCGAGAATGTTCCAAGATTTACGACGCAGTCGCAGGAAACGAGGAATTCGGCTGAGGAAGAAACTATGCTATTGGAGGAGAGGCATGAACCAATCAACGATAGTTTAAAGGAAGACGGAGATTGCTGAAACTATGGTATTGTTATTACTTTTGGAATGCAGAATTATGGAAATCCTTTTGCAGTAAAAGCATTGATTTGGAATTTTGGTGAAATTTATTTTCAGTTTTTGAATTTGGAAAATCCGTCATGTATTAACGAAGTTGGAACTGTTAGCGATGACGCAGTATCACGCTTTGGAAGGGATGGAAACGCCCCTCGAGAAGTTAATAAAAGGGCTTGCGCAGAAGAGAGGAGCCTCTTTCTTTCGTTCTCTGATCATTCTGAGATCTCATTCTCAGATCATCGAAGTATATTTGTGAAAGTTCTTTTCTTATACATTCATTATAGTGAGACGTCGAAGTGAACAGCAGTGAAAAGAATCGTCTTTATAACGCGTGGCGAGGCCACTATATTAACGAGATCCAAGTCAAACTAGGTGAAGTTGAAACGGACCTTAGAAAGCTTCTGCAACTTTAGCTTCGAACAGTTAGCGGTCTACGATAAGCTAATTGCATTGTGCAGTGCTTCATAAAGTTATAGAGAAAAGCTGAACAATTTCGACCGATTAGTTCAAAAGATATTAGCAGTTTTATACGACTGAGAAAAGTGATTATCTCGCCACAAGAGAAGCACTTTTGTATAGCCAGAATCAACGCAACGGCTGACGCTGCGAGTGGAATAGAAAGACTTCAGATTGCTTGGTTACAGAACAATACGGTATAATGGAGCAATTGAATACGGCAGTTTGTTCTTCTAACACTACAACCGAAGAGCAGATGGAAGGCTAAGGAGCTTATTGCAATTGGGACATACTTCAACGGAGTAAGATAGCGACATGGAACTTCGCTAATTGCTATTCCACACAAGCGAACATGCGGTGAATACCATCTACACCCATGTTTCGTAATTAAAGGCTGAATACCATCGAACAGCCATAGAAACAATTTCATACTCTGAATATGAATAATTTCTTCGGAAATTTCTACAAAACTTCATGGCGATTGTCTACTGGAACTTCAGGGAATTTTTCAAGAGAGGTCAGGGATGTCCCGACTCACAAAGAAGATTATTGCCGGAAGGATGTCTATTCGTCTTCAAGGAGCAGAGCGATTCCCGGAGAAGGAAGCAGTTCGATTCTCTGAGGGTGCTATTTCCTATTTCGAGGATGGAGCTCAACTTTAACGTGGTGAAATGGATCCATCAGCAGTCTTCTTTGGGGAATTTTCCTCTGGAACGTCAATCGGCAGATAAGGTAGTCGTGAACGTTTATTGTATTTGAGTTTACTAATGATGTTTGAGCAACCATTTTTCCCATATTTTTATCCTCATGTTTTTGCCCTATTTTCTTGTTGAGATTCATATTCTCAGTACACCTTGATGAGTTTTGCATTTTTCGACGATTTATTAAGACATTGTTTCGTCATGGGCATAGTTAATGATTTTGAATCAGTTGAGACTGATATTTAGAATTTTCAGTAATTAATATTTTTGTAGTCACGATTTGACTGTAAGTTAATGATTTTTATGGCAGATTTAAATTCAGACAGCGTGTCATTTTTATTAAAGTAATTCAACCCCAGTTTAATTACTTTGACCAATTTTCTGTCATCATCAAGAAGGAAGAACATTTAATTGATTTTAGAGCGTTAAAATCTCTTACGTTGTCGACGATCTTGGAAATACTAGTCGTTATTTGAATTGATTGCAACACAGACATTTATCGTCAGTTATGAATGAACATTGCATTATAGACACTTTTGTGAAAGAGTAACTTTAATAATGAATTATTGAATGCATTAAAGTCGAGAACTTTTGTTAGGAGTTTTTCTCGATTAGAGATTTATAGAACGATGTTTGCATTCCCCAGTCTAATTGGATTCTATTCGACTACTTTGCATTTTAGTCGCACTTTATTTGATGATAGTATTTTCATACTACAATTTCTTTTAAGATGTTAATCTTAAAATTTGATAGACCAGACAGGCGTATATAAGCGTATTCACTATTAAATTTGTTTGTGATTGGCAAGTTTTGACTTCATTTCGGTTCATGAATGAAATCCACGAAGGTTAAATGGAAAAACAGTTTTGAAACAATTAATGATTATAGAAATTTTTAAGTGGAACTATGAATGTATAATCGCTAGTGCAGCGCGTGTTGAAAGTCGCTGAGATATAATGCCCTTGAATATGAAGGAAGTTCCCATAGGAATAAATGTTAAAGAATTATTTGTGGAAGTTTTGTAAGTTATGTGGAAGTTTAATACCATATAGATTAATATATGATGATTTTGGGCATATTTGTGATGCAGTTTGTGCATTAACTTGTTAGCGAAGGATTTTCCGCTGGAGTAAGATTGTAATAGTTCGTTGAAAATTAATCAAGTGATTTACTGTTAGAATTAACACGAGTTTTGAAAGAATTTGAGATAAGATTTTGAATGAAGGTTGCCGTCACAAATCATTATTAAAACCTTTATTAAACCAGATTGTGACATTAACATGTATAACTAACCTTCATTGGTCGATTATATTAATCACGATTATGAAAATTACCAACCGAATGGACATGTGGTCAATGTATTTCTGAAATTAATAATTTAAACAATTTAAATGTTAATATTGTAAATAATTGCTGTAAATATTTTTGAAAATAATGTGAAACGAGAGTGATGTTAAAGGCGTGCTTATAATATTTTTATTGTCTTTGACAAATATTATAAACAATTTCTAATTGTTATAAATAATTTATGTGATTTTGTTATAAACATTTAAGAGCTAATTATACAATTGGAGTGAACTTAACAAGTTTAAGGAATTAACATAATGATCCAATAGGATGTGAGCAAAGTACTTGAAAGATTTGCGTAAATAATGTGAGTTGTCTTATAGACATTTAAAAGCTTGAGAGAACAAGCTATATTCTTACGTAACATAGCACGTGAGAAGGGAGTGCATTTGACCAATATGCAACAGGTTCGAGGGTAGCTCGCAGCTGGGCCAACATCTGGTTATCAGAGTGAGGTCGTCCACACTCCGGCCTTGCGACTATAAATACCATTCTCATGTTTATTAAAAGGAAACCAAATGCTCTATATATGTCACACCCTGATGTCCTTTTCCAATCCAATAGTGTTATGAATATTACGTTATTTGGAGCTCTTGGGAGCTAAAATGTTTTATATCATGTTGTATGATAATTTTTGCAAGTCCTACTGAGGACGTAGTCAGATTGACTTGGGCTACTGATAGCCACGTTTATTTTGTTGTGTTAGTAAAATCATACCCTTTATTAGAAATAAAGCTTTTGTACAGTTCAAAGTTCTCGTCTTCGTCTTGGCTCATTTTTAAATGTCATGGTGGAGGTTATTGTGTGAACATACTTTAGTGATCATGTTGTCAACTCAAACCCCGAGATAATTAAGAGGTAAGTAACGGTAAGTATGAACCCCCGTCTATTTTGGTGTGTTCCACATTGATTTCCTGTGAACTTCTGTGCTCTTATCTCGATAGTGTCTGTCAGTGCCATTTTCATTGATGTAACTGTGCCGGTGCAATTGATAATTGGCAATCCGATTGAGGGGGCGGATATCTGACAGCCTACTATCCAGGTAAACGGGGACAGAAAGATTGGCGACCCAAGAGCGTGGGGCTGAGTCAACAGAAAGATTGGCGCACCTAAAACGTTGGGGCTCGATTCAACAAAACTGGATTACCAGGTTGAACGCCCGAAAGAGTGGCAAACCTAAAACGTGAGGTTCGATTAGACTCAAATAAAGAGGTTGATTCTTTGTTAGATGTCTAGGCCAATTGTAGAATTTAAGAGTGTGATTATATAGGAATTAAATGTTGTATTGTGTTAGGAAAATTACACTCAGAAAAGATCAGATCTTATACAACTTGAGAAAGGTTAAATGGGCAGGAAACTTAGAAAAATCGCCTATGATCTGGAATCTTATTTTATTTGACCGGCTTATGACATTTCAGTCATATTAAAGATAAAATTAATTATTTGGATTGTAAATGTAAATTATTGGTGTTAGGATATTTTAAAATGAGCCGAAGAAATTTGAACATGTGCTTGAGTTTGTTTCAACTTGAAGTATCTTCGAAGATTAATTATAAGGTAGTTATAAGTTAGATTTAAGACAGAAAATTGATCAAAATTATATATGGTGAAAAGTGTTGCTCAAATGTTGTTATTTTGCTCTTTTGATGTATGTCCCTACAGCAATCCATTTTGAATAATACTGTAATGGCAGATGAAAGTTTGAAGAAAATGTTAGAGGAGATGTCTGCTAACATGAAGCAGATGATGGAGGAAAATGCTAGTAATTTGTCTGCTAATTTGAATGCAAAGATGGAGGAGAATGCTAGTAATATGTCTGCTAATTTGAAAGCAAGCATGACTAGTAGTATGAAGCAGATGCTGAATGAAAGCATGAAGGAGAATAATACTCGAATGGAGGAGAATTTGAAGGGTATCCAAACTAGCGCTGCTAATTTGGAGGATAATATGTCGCGTTTACAGATTAATACCCTAGGAATTGAGAATACTGTAAGTGACATCCGCACAAACGTGTCTGATGTTAAAAATGATGTGTCTAAGGTACAGAAAGACCTTACAATGTTAAATCTAGATGTAGCTAATGTCCGAGGGGATATTTCTTGTGCTAGAGCCGAAGTTGTAGTTGTCAAAAACGATGTAGCGACTGTCCAAGACAAGGTCGAGGAAGTCCAAAAAGAAATTCAAAAAGCTAGAACTGATGTATCTAATGTTCAGGTAGACATTAATAACATTCATGCGGATATAACTGAGGTGCAAAGTGACATAACTAAGATTCAGGTAGAGGTCAACACAGTTTTCGTAGATATTACTAAAGTCCAAACTGATGTAAATAAAGTCAGGGAAGAAATCGAAAACTCAAAAACTCTTTGTACGCGTAATATAACTGCATTAGCGACTAGGTTAGTCGATGAATCAGTTAGAACAACAACGTCTTTAGCAGAGTTGAAGTATGATGTAGAGGTCATGAGAACCCAGGTATTAGACCACAATAGAGTATTAAAAGAGGATATCGAAGTAGACATAGCCGAAATGTTAACAGCAAACGTAGCGGTATGGAAAGACGAGTGGAATAAGTCAAGTGGGGAACATGTAACCCAAATTCAGGAAAGGATTGAAAGAAAACTTGCCAGTACGCAGATAGAAATTAACAATGAAGTAGTACAGATTAGGAAAGATTTAAGCGTCAGGATAAATTCGTTATCCGAAAAACAAGTTGACGATAGAACACAACTAGATCAGGATATGCAAACTTTAAAATCCACATTAGAGGAACAGATGCATAAAGTTGTCTCTGATGTAAATGAAACGACGAGTAAACTGAAAAATTTGAAGTTAGGAGAGGCTAGTTTAATGGAGAACTACAAAGAAGAGATTATCAAGAAAGTCTTAACAGAAATCACCGACAAGGATACAGAAGGCTTAGCTTGTGAATTGAATAGGAATTATACTAGAAGACGTAACCTAGAGCCAGAAGAAAGAGACGTGACTCCTGAAGAACGTGTATCCAGATTCAGAGAGGAGGATGACGAGAGGAATATGGAACCTGAGTGGAACTATCGAGATATTGGGAAAAACTATACGGATTCATATCCGAGGAACGTGACGGTCATTAGGAATTTCGAAGACAAGCCACAAAAATTCAGTAACACTGATAGTTTGACACCTATAGAGTATGTAAGGAATCTCAAAGATTATTTCATCGAAGCTCACATTCCCAGAGAGAGAGAGATGAAGATAGTAGAGAGATATCTGATTGGAGGACTCCTTGAATGGTTTCGCGCATTTAGATACACATTCAGTAACTTTGACGAGTTTGCAGAGGCATTAATCAAGCGATTTTGGTCTATAGAAGCGCAGAATTCGTTAAGAGCGGAGGTGTATTCAAGAAAATACTCAGGTACTCTTCCAACGAGGTACGCTGATTTCTTTACGAGTCAGTTGTCCCGCTTGAGATTTTTGCAACCCCCATTGTCCACGGAGCAACTAATAGATGCGATTTCTCGTATGCTGCCAGTTGAGGTGAGGAGACTTATAATTTCGTCCAACATCAGGGATTTATCCAGCATGGATGAATTACTGAGAAAGTTAGACTACACAAGCCCAATGCCTAACGTAGTCCAGAAAGGTCAAAGGCAGGAGTTTAAGGAAATCAATACGGTATACATGGACCAAGTCCAACAAACTGACAAGCCCGAGCAGGAGAAAAATGACAATGTAGGTCCTCACAGGAATAATCAGTTTAGAAATTACAGATCACAAGGTTACCGACCGTATCAACAGAGAAGAGGTTGGAACTACAACCGAGGAAACTACAATGGAAGAGGCAGATATTACAACAATAATGGGTATAACCGTAACTATAATAGGAATAACCAAAACCAAAATAGAAACCAGAATACTCAAGGTCAGGTTATGACACCTGATCAATATCAGCAAAGAGAGAAGGAAAGCCAGCAATACTTAAAAGAATTAAGGGATAAAGAAGCTGACAATCAAAAGAAAAGGCAGAATGTTGTAATCGATCCTGGACCTTCTACGAGCCAGCAGAACTTTGAAAATAGAAATACTGGTCAGAAGAGGAAGTAGAGAGGAAAGAATACATTAACCACATACAACCCAGAGTAGAAAAAAAAATGATTAAGGAACATAGAGGAAATATCATACTAGAGTAAGCCAGTAATAATTCAATTTCGTGTTCAAGAGAATTGAGATACTTGTAACACTGAGTTTAAAAACAATTTGCAACTGTTTTTAAAACGTGGTGGGAGGAGAATGCCCCCGTAATTGAATTATGTAGAGACCACGGTGGCTATATTTGAAATTATAAGGAGAGTTATGGTTGTCATAGTTATGACGTGGGTAGTCATGACGTAAGCACGGATGACGTAAATGTTATGCCAGCAGGTTACTTGAGCTGAGATTCTCAGTGACGTCAGCATTTAGTCGAGAATGTTCCAAGATTTACGACGCAGTCGCAGGAAACGAGGAATTCGGCTGAGGAAGAAACTATGCTATTGGAGGAGAGGCATGAACCAATCAACGATAGTTTAAAGGAAGACGGAGATTGCTGAAACTATGGTATTGTTATTACTTTTGGAATGCAGAATTATGGAAATCCTTTTGCAGTAAAAGCATTGATTTGGAATTTTGGTGAAATTTATTTTCAGTTTTTGAATTTGGAAAATCCGTCATGTATTAACGAAGTTGGAACTGTTAGCGATGACGCAGTATCACGCTTTGGAAGGGATGGAAACGCCCCTCGAGAAGTTAATAAAAGGGCTTGCGCAGAAGAGAGGAGCCTCTTTCTTTCGTTCTCTGATCATTCTGAGATCTCATTCTCAGATCATCGAAGTATATTTGTGAAAGTTCTTTTCTTATACATTCATTATAGTGAGACGTCGAAGTGAACAGCAGTGAAAAGAATCGTCTTTATAACGCGTGGCGAGGCCACTATATTAACGAGATCCAAGTCAAACTAGGTGAAGTTGAAACGGACCTTAGAAAGCTTCTGCAACTTTAGCTTCGAACAGTTAGCGGTCTACGATAAGCTAATTGCATTGTGCAGTGCTTCATAAAGTTATAGAGAAAAGCTGAACAATTTCGACCGATTAGTTCAAAAGATATTAGCAGTTTTATACGACTGAGAAAAGTGATTATCTCGCCACAAGAGAAGCACTTTTGTATAGCCAGAATCAACGCAACGGCTGACGCTGCGAGTGGAATAGAAAGACTTCAGATTGCTTGGTTACAGAACAATACGGTATAATGGAGCAATTGAATACGGCAGTTTGTTCTTCTAACACTACAACCGAAGAGCAGATGGAAGGCTAAGGAGCTTATTGCAATTGGGACATACTTCAACGGAGTAAGATAGCGACATGGAACTTCGCTAATTGCTATTCCACACAAGCGAACATGCGGTGAATACCATCTACACCCATGTTTCGTAATTAAAGGCTGAATACCATCGAACAGCCATAGAAACAATTTCATACTCTGAATATGAATAATTTCTTCGGAAAATTCTACAAAACTTCATGGCGATTGTCTACTGGAACTTCAGGGAATTTTTCAAGAGAGGTCAGGGATGTCCCGACTCACAAAGAAGATTATTGCCGGAAGGATGTCTATTCGTCTTCAAGGAGCAGAGCGATTCCCGGAGAAGGAAGCAGTTCGATTCTCTGAGGGTGCTATTTCCTATTTCGAGGATGGAGCTCAACTTTAACGTGGTGAAATGGATCCATCAGCAGTCTTCTTTGGGGAATTTTCCTCTGGAACGTCAATCGGCAGATAAGGTAGTCGTGAACGTTTATTGTATTTGAGTTTACTAATGATGTTTGAGCAACCATTTTTCCCATATTTTTATCCTCATGTTTTTGCCCTATTTTCTTGTTGAGATTCATATTCTCAGTACACCTTGATGAGTTTTGCATTTTTCGACGATTTATTAAGACATTGTTTCGTCATGGGCATAGTTAATGATTTTGAATCAGTTGAGACTGATATTTAGAATTTTCAGTAATTAATATTTTTGTAGTCACGATTTGACTGTAAGTTAATGATTTTTATGGCAGATTTAAATTCAGACAGCGTGTCATTTTTATTAAAGTAATTCAACCCCAGTTTAATTACTTTGACCAATTTTCTGTCATCATCAAGAAGGAAGAACATTTAATTGATTTTAGACCGTTAAAATCTCTTACGTTGTCGACGATCTTGGAAATACTAGTCGTTATTTGAATTGATTGCAACACAGACATTTATCGTCAATTATGAATGAACATTGCATTATAGACACTTTTGTGAAAGAGTAACTTTAATAATGAATTATTGAATGCATTAAAGTCGAGAACTTTTGTTAGGAGTTTTTCTCGATTAGAGATTTATAGAACGATGTTTGCATTCCCCAGTCTAATTGGATTCTATTCGACTACTTTGCATTTTAGTCGCACTTTATTTGATGATAGTATTTTCATACTACAATTTCTTTTAAGATGTTAATCTTAAAATTTGATAGACCAGACAGGCGTATATAAGCGTATTCACTATTAAATTTGTTTGTGATTGGCAAGTTTTGACTTCATTTCGGTTCATGAATGAAATCCACGAAGGTTAAATAGAAAAACAGTTTTGAAACAATTAATGATTATAGAAATTTTTAAGTGGAACTATGAATGTATAATCGCTAGTGCAGCGCGTGTTGAAAGTCGCTGAGATATAATGCCCTTGAATATGAAGGAAGTTCCCATAGGAATAAATGTTAAAGAATTATTTGTGGAAGTTTTGTAAGTTATGTGGAAGTTTAATACCATATAGATTAATATATGATGATTTTGGGCATATTTGTGATGCAGTTTGTGCATTAACTTGTTAGCGAAGGATTTTCCGCTGGAGTAAGATTGTAATAGTTCGTTGAAAATTAATCAAGTGATTTACTGTTAGAATTAACACGAGTTTTGAAAGAATTTGAGATAAGATTTTGAATGAAGGTTGCCGTCACAAATCATTATTAAAACCTTTATTAAACCAGATTGTGACATTAACATGTATAACTAACCTTCATTGGTCGATTATATTAATCACGATTATGAAAATTACCAACCGAATGGACATGTGGTCAATGTATTTCTGAAATTAATAATTTAAACAATTTAAATGTTAATATTGTAAATAATTGCTGTAAATATTTTTGAAAATAATGTGAAACGAGAGTGATGTTAAAGGCGTGCTTATAATATTTTTATTGTCTTTGACAAATATTATAAACAATTTCTAATTGTTATAAATAATTTATGTGATTTTGTTATAAACATTTAAGAGCTAATTATACAATTGGAGTGAACTTAACAAGTTTAAGGAATTAACATAATGATCCAATAGGATGTGAGCAAAGTACTTGAAAGATTTGCGTAAATAATGTGAGTTGTCTTATAGACATTTAAAAGCTTGAGAGAACAAGCTATATTCTTACGTAACATAGCACGTGAGAAGGGAGTGCATTTGACCAATATGCAACAGGTTCGAGGGTAGCTCGCAGCTGGGCCAACATCTGGTTATCAGAGTGAGGTCGTCCACACTCCGGCCTTGCGACTATAAATACCATTCTCATGTTTATTAAAAGGAAACCAAATGCTCTATATATGTCACACCCTGATGTCCTTTTCCAATCCAATAGTGTTATGAATATTACGTTATTTGGAGCTCTTGGGAGCTAAAATGTTTTATATCATGTTGTATGATAATTTTTGCAAGTCCTACTGAGGACGTAGTCAGATTGACTTGGGCTACTGATAGCCACGTTTATTTTGTTGTGTTAGTAAAATCATACCCTTTATTAGAAATAAAGCTTTTGTACAGTTCAAAGTTCTCGTCTTCGTCTTGGCTCATTTTTAAATGTCATGGTGGAGGTTATTGTGTGAACATACTTTAGTGATCATGTTGTCAACTCAAACCCCGAGATAATTAAGAGGTAAGTAACGGTAAGTATGAACCCCCGTCTATTTTGGTGTGTTCCACATTGATTTCCTGTGAACTTCTGTGCTCTTATCTCGATAGTGTCTGTCAGTGCCATTTTCATTGATGTAACTGTGCCGGTGCAATTGATAATTGGCAATCCGATTGAGGGGGCGGATATCTGACAGCCTACTATCCAGGTAAACGGGGACAGTACCATCCCGGCATTTGCCCGAAGACGAAGTGGGAAACCACGGAAAACCACTTCGAGGATGGCTGAGGTGGGAATCGAACCCCCTCTACTCATTTGGACCACCAGAGGCTGAGTAGACCCCGTTCCAGTCCTCATACCACTTTTCAAAAATTTTCGTGGCAGAGCCGGGAATCGAACCCAGGGCCTCCGGGGCGGCAGCTAACCATGCTGACCGCTACGCTACGGAGGCGACGGCTATATATTTATTCATATATAACACATGTGTATGAAAATTATTAGAATATACATTACATTACTAGCAACCCGCCCCGGCTTCGCCCGGGATCAGTAAAGAATGCATTACGTGATAAGTGCTTTTCTTTTCGATGACAATGAACTACGACCTACAGTATATCCGTTTTACGTCTCGGCATGATGGGTTAAAATCACTGACTCGACTATTAATTATATTATCATGGAGATAGCATGTGAAAAGAATTCTTGTCCGACGTAATTTAAGAATAGCGAGGAGCATGAATCACAAATCCCCTTCCGTCCCATCTAAAACACTTATAGTGGGAGATGTATTGAAGATCGAGATATGCTCTCGCGGACTTTTTTGTAGAACTTTTCATGCTGAACAATTCTTACACTCATATTATGTTGATATTTTTAACCGTTTGCCCAGCGTAAGCTTAAAAATCGCGCGGACGCCATGTGTTTTTTCGACTTTTTCACTAAAATCGTTACTGCTTGGCTTTCTTTGATCATAAATAAATTATTTTCTACAGAAACTTGCCTCGAGATATCCTTTACAGAATGGTGAAAACCGTATCAATATCCATCCAGTGGTTCTGAGAGATTACCCGTGACATCCGAAAATCGGGGACTTTGTTTTATACTAAGTAGAGTTATTGCAACGCTTATTAGACAACAAGTAAAACAAAATAGAATGACGCAATGTGTACAACATCGAAAAATGCTTTATTAAATGAATGTATGAAAACCATAACGGTATAAGTAACATTTTTTTCATTCAGAGAAAAAGCCATTTAAACATTGTAACACTCATATAAAGCAGGCTATTTGTAGTTATACCACCCATCACTAGAGGGCAGAACAATACTGCAATCACTTGTCCCTCTCTGCTATTCAAAAGATACATCCTTCCTGAGTTACATCTTGCACTTAACTCATTGTTTTTTTATGTCACTTATACCGTTATGATTTTCACCCATTCAAATGTACATCCGTACGGTACTTCAGTAAATTAGAATTGCTAGTTAATTATTCAGTACTGTCCTAGAATAAACATATTTCGAACCTATTTTCGCGTCGTTTCTCAACAATGGTGCGTCTAATGTGTAGGGTATATTGAGGAAAGGTGACTCATGGGGGTCACTGAAATTAATCTAAATACTAGGATAATCTTACGCTGTATTGTGATATAGGAATGGTTATAGAATAGTTTATCATATTGGCTGTAGAGAGAGAGGGCAAAGTAATATCAACTCGAAACCACCCCTCTCGTATTATTTCAAAATATGGCACTGTTGTTCAAATATTCGTACAATACTTGGGGCGTTCATAAATGATTGGCACTACATTTTTTTCGTTGATAGGAACCATTTATTGAACAAACTCAATCAGATTACATTACAGGTATTCCCCGCCAATGTATATGCACTTTGTACATCGTTTTGGCAGCTTCCTTCTATTTTCGAAGCAAACCATTCTTTGGGGGTATCCCGGCGCCACTGTTGGACAACTGCATGGAGTTCGTCGTTGGTGGTGAACTTCTTACCCCGCATTCCCTCTTTCAGTGAGTCGAATTGGGCATAGTCGCTAGGATCCATATCCGGCGAACTTGGAGAATGTGGCAGCACATTCAACCCTAGTTCACGAATGGCTGCAATGGTATGGCGACTGGCATGTGGTCACGCAGATTATTGTTGGATAAGAACACCACGGCCCCATTTGCAGTAGCGGCGTTGTTGAATGCCTCGGTGGAGTTGGTGCAGTGAATTGCAGTACCGCTCACTGTTGGTGGTCGTCTTGGGAGGGAGCCAATCCACCAGAATGATCCCTCCCTGGTCCCAGAACACAGTTGCCATTTGTTTCCGAACGAATAGTCACGGCCGTGACTTCTTGGAACGAGGGCTCCCAGCATGTTTCCACTTCATAGACTGGCGTTTCTTTTCTGGAGACTCGTGGAAAACCCATGTCTCGTCGACGGTGACCAGCTGCTCAAAGAAAGCCTCTGGATCTACACTGTCTTGTTGCAACAACTGCTGGGATATCTCCACACGCTTCTGTTTCTGCTCTCTGGTGAGGGTATGCGGAACCCATTGTGCACACACCTTTTTCATCTGCAAATCTTCATGGATTATGGTGTGGAGGGTTCCCCCTGATAGACCTGTTGACTGCACTAGTTCATCAAACGTGATTCTCCTGTTCTCCATTATTTGGTCATTGACACGCTGGGTGATGTTTGAGTTGGGTGCAGTTCCTGTACGCCCAGTGCTTTTGCGTTTATCAGCACAGTCCCTGCAGTCTTAAGTCGGACACCCAACGAAACACAGATCTGCGACTTGGTGCTGCCTCCCCACATATGGCTCCTCGAGTGGGTGTCTGAAGCAGAGAAACCACACTGTCCACCTTTGCCCGTGCTTGTCGGCCTCCATGTTATTTCATGGATGTTTCTAAGAGTACTCGCACGCTGGAACATTTGCCGCTCCAGTGCGCTACCTATGGGAAGCAGCAACAGCATCTGGTGGGATTTGACAGTACTGTAGTCGATCATCACGCACACATTTTAAACTGCTATTTTGCAGGAGGTATAAGGGGGGGGGGGGGAGTGCCATATTATTGAACGACCTAAATACTTACTTAAAATGCACAACTTATATCCTTGCTGCTGTCCATGAATCGACATGTTTGGCAGCTGTGGCAATGTACATCATGAATTGTCGTGTGGAGTCCAACCTCCCTAAATAGGACATCAGCTGACTTCTGCCATGCTTGAGGAGCTGGTATAAGACTGATCAGATTGTCACTTAAGAAAATTACTGCAAAAGGTAGCATGCAATATGTCTAAAGTCAATAACAATGCAAATTCCTACGTTAGCAAGATATTCGATTTCAGGAATCCCTTGGGTCTGTCAGTCCCAGCGAGAATAACGAAGGGTTAAAACAACAATAATATCATCATTATCACCAAGACTACTTTCTAATGAAATGTTTTTCTCTTTCAGGTAAGTTGTATCAAACGACCGCAGAAGCACAGTTCTACTGATACTGGTAATGTACCCACGTCATTTTCGACCTCTTAAATTTTGTTTTCTCTTAAGGATTGTGGCATCGTAGTCATCAGCCCCATCTAAGTTTGTGTGCATGTGTGCGTGCATGTGGAAGCACCTTATTTAATGTTGTGTCTCTGTTAGTATGTACAGTATACTGTATTGTTCATTTGGGACTTGGATTGGGAAGGGACCAGCCTTGGCCTGAAGTTAGGTGTCATCCCGATACAGGTATACTTGGAAAAGGTGCAGGAAACCACTGAAAACCATATCTAGGATGGCTAAGGTATGTCTCACATGTGCACTTAATTTCGCAGAATTCCGCCCTCGACAGGGATCGTCCAAGAGAATTTGAGGATAAAACACCATCACATGAGATCTTCTAGTGGTCTCACCAGCATTTGGACTAAGTTCCACTCAGATCTGGAGATTCATGTTCCTTTGTAAGTGCTCCCTATTACAGGCATCACAATTTGCATTGCTCTAGGGTTGAATTCGGATTGTCAAGACAAAGAGCGACTACGATGGGAAATAACTCTACAATGGCTTAACCTTTCCCCTTTCCCAGTTCGTATTTCCACTTCCGTGCCTCGGTGCACCACAGAATATCCCGAATTCATTACACTTGCAGTTACACGTGAAAATGTGTAAACAGTACATTAATCAAAATTGAGCTTTGCATCACATTTCGAGTTTTATTTATTCTACAATTCATATATTTTAAGAGCTTTGTAATTTTAGTGCATGAACTGCATAGGTCTATCGATTACAATGATACCGTTTATTGCATCTAGAAGGGTTGCGTAAACAGCTGGTGTCTCCAGACCACCACCTGGCTTATTGTAAACAATTCTTGATTATGTCAACTCTACCATGTGGTATTCTGCTGAACTGTGTGGCCGTTTGCTTCAAATGGCAATGTAGCGGTTTACCGATAGTACTCCACTAACGATCTACGCTGGTCTTTCAATCAGATATTAAATTTACTTTTATATTAATTTTTGTCGTTGTTTCGTTTACAGGCTTGTGACATCGTGTTCTGAGTCCCGTGCATTTGGGTGTGTGTTGTATTTGTCTGATTCAGTGTTATTTTAGTGTCTGAACTAGTGTGTGTATTTGTAATTCATTATTTAATCGGAATAAGGGTCATGTTAGGTATCATTCTGGCATTTGCCTAGGGTAGAAGTGGAAAACCACGGAAAATCCATTACGATATGACTCAGGAGAGAATAAATCTCATCCCATCCGGCCTCACAAGGCAGCGTAGAACCCTTTCTAATCATCAGAATTAAATATCTTGGCAGTCCCAATACATAGCATTAGACCTCGGATGGCGGCTAAGAAATGCCTACTTTTAATGTCACCTTTTTCATTTTCTTAACAATATACTCAAAAGATCGTTGTTGTAGTCGTTGAATACACATTTTAGGGGCTTGGGACACAATGATCATCAGTCTCGTATTTTCAAGTGGGTGCAAAATCCGTCTGATAACCTGTGTCATTTTGCTGTCTCTAGTAGTGTGTGTATTTCTGATTGAGGTTATGACTTGGAAAGAGGTTGCCGATGCCGTAAGCCATCCTTGCACAAGCCTGGAATGGAAATGTGAAACCACTTCTTGGGAATCAAACTCACCTCCTTCCAGTTATTCCCTACGAGGTATCTCTAATTATACCGTTATGTTTGGTATTTTTAACTACTAGGGCATTAAGAGACACCGGAAGTTTCCTGAAGGGGATCTTTAACGCGGAGGTATGAGTGTGTCCCGTTCCAACCCCCACAAGGGGAGGATACGATGCATGGGTCACCGATTCGAACCATCTTTAGTACACGTGTAGGGCATGACTAGGCGTATACCAGGTGCAAGTAGTAAGGTGCGCTTCTCAGCCGATTCCGAGGAATTAATTATAAATTATTGGTAATTGCTGTACGGCGTTCATGTGCGCTCTACGTTAACATGGAGCTAAGGAGCGTGTGGTGCATCGGTAAGAGCCCTGCTTCGTAAGCGTGGGATCACTGGATCGAATCCCACCGGTGAGTTTTTTTTTTGTTAACATAGGCAAATCGTACAACTGTAGGTGTCGTGAAAAATGTTCATTTTGCAGTCAATTGTAATAACGTGTTTTGTGAGCGGGAAAAGGGATTCTGAAATCATCGTATGGGGGTGAACGTTTGTGACATTACATAATGTACAGTCGGGGCATTGCAAATACATTGGTATTATACATGGACAGGAGTATTCTATTATATGTATACGTTTATACACTGAAGGCCCAGTCTGTTCCGTTCATTGCACGTCAGTGAACCATCAGACCATCCCGTAACCCGCAAGTAGTGTACCATGCTATGGGTATTGGTTGGAAAGTGTTCGGACCTGGCGAGGCCACCTGCACACAAACTAACGATAACGGTGGGCAGTTTTACTAACAGCAAATACTGTGAATAAAGGTATTCTTTCATCAATCTCCTGTACGATTCATTCGGACTCCCTTTTCCCGCTCACAAAACACGTTATTACAATTGACTGCAAAATGAACATTATTCACGACACCTACAGTTGTACGAATTGCCTATGTTTACAAAAAGAAAAAAAAGGGCCCACCGGTGGGATTCGATCCAGTGATCCCGCGCTTACGAAGCAGGGCTCTTACCGCTGCACCATGCGCTCCTTGGCTTCATGTTAACGTACAACGCACATGAACGCCGTACAGCAATTACGAATAATTAATAATTAATTTCTCGGAATCGGCTGAGAAGCGCACCTTACTACTTGCACCTGGTATGCGCCTGGTCATGCCCTACTCGTGTACTAAAGATGGTTCGAATCGGTGACCCATGCATCGTATCCTCCCCTTGTCAGACCCGAATCCATACTCTTGACAGTGTTTTGAATTAAACTCAGTTCTTCTGGATTCGGAGTCTCAATACGTACCCAGAAACCACAATCATATGGTGACTTTCGAGGATTGTATTACTGTGTGCAATGAGAATATTGGAAGAGGTTTCGTACTGCTGTGCCGTGGCATTGTAAGGCCAGTATACCTTGTCTAGAGAGGCACACTGTAAACAATCATCCCCAAGAACCCACAGCCCAATTTGGACTGGGCTGTGCTTTGTCAATGTTCAAGGAGCTTTTATTTTCATGAACATCAAAATCCAAAGTATAAAACACAGTATGTATGTCGCAGGTCGGATACCTTTGCTTGTGAAGAGATATTACCCTCCCTCGCCCCCTTTCCCTTACTCTTTGCCACGCACTTAGACTTTGCAGAATATACGACAATGATAGAGCACATGAAAGTTACCAATTGAGGGGAGTGCAAAAGCCATCTCCAAACAAATTCAATCAAACATCTCAACCACTAAACCTCACTGCCCACAATCCATTCATGAATTTAAATTTCACCCCACAAGGGAGACCACTAAACTAATTCGTCCCTCAAGACTTATCTATACGTCCTTTCACAAACCAACCTAACCAATCATTTATGAATCCTAACACATCACAATACAGACCCTTTAAACCACAGAACCAACAACCTTTTAGGACACTTATGAATCGTCCTTACCCGACTCCTAACAATATCGGTGACGTTTCGTACCCAATAATCAGTCCTACCCAAAACTCATGTCCGGTGTTTCCACCATTAGATGAAATGTAAATGTACACGCAGAAGAAGCAGATGATTCTAGTTATGTACCACCTGAATTCTTTCAAGAAGAACATCCACTTGAGAATGAATTTGACTATAACATTGAAACTGGTCCATCCCTTGTTCCAAACGAGTATCAAAATGACGAACAATAACAGGATTTTCGCTTGGCCCAGCCATCTCAGTTGAAGACTTGACCAACATCAGAGATGCCCCGAAATTATCATTTATTACACTATTTGGCTTCAAATGTTAATAGACAGTGGTGCTTGTAATTCAATCATGAATCCGCCAATAGCACATTCATATTTTTTTCAGATTATTTATTTCAAGAACCGTTTTCCATTCTATCCGTGCATTCTGAAGCTATAGGAGAAGACAGTGTGCAATTCCCTTTCTTTTCTGAATACGACATTGACATCCCTGTGAATTTTAGTTATGCAATGGCATGATTAATTCGATGCTTTAATTGGTACTGCTGATTGTGTCAAACTAGGTGCAAAAAATGATCATGCATTGTACCCGAATTCAAGTAATTTCCAACCATTATCCGATGATTTAGAGGATCGCCAAGAACGTTGATCCCCAGCTAGATAAACCAACTGTACTGTACCTTGCTGGCTGGCGATCAATTAACTCGTCGTACACTTGTTTATTAAAATGCGAATGTACTATGTATGAACTAACTACATTGGCTTCACATCTAACTACAAAAGGAGAGTGAGGTTCTTAGAAACTCGAGGTGTGATGGGTGTGGAATGCGATTAGGCTCCTATACAATATTCGTAGTACACTCGTTAATCTCACAATGAAATAATAACTTCGTGGATTCTATAAAAATGGAGCAAGCAAACTAAATAGTGCCTGCTAATTTATTATACTTGGAAGAAATACATAAAAAATAATCCTACTAAAACAGTTGAAATAAAAACGAATAAACTTTTAATAATAATAATAATAATAATAATAATAATAATAATAATTATCGAAAAATAAATAAATTAACTAACCATGAATTTGGTTTATGAAATCCTACTAAGGTGTTTCTATTAAATAAAAACTTTTCCCGATAACTTCTTCTAATCGATATATTATTCATAAGATACTAAATATTAATAACAGCTGATTTTGTTACGCTGCAAATAAAATGGTAATCTCTCATTTTACAATTACGTGTTTTACTCTATACAATAATAACTCTTTGTTCCTATTCTGACTTGTATTAATAATAATTAAGGCTAAACATAATGAAATATTTGTCAATCTATTTACACTTTTTTACATTCTTCGAAGTTAAGCCTTCCTCCAAATAGTCCTTTCTATTTGTTTCTTTGATATCATATCACTCACATTCATATCTGGTATACTTCTTGTCTAATTCAAATAACCTCTGAACTAGCAATAAAGCTAATTCTCGTTAAACATTGTCAAAATTCTGATACATAATTCATAACGATAATGTTTAAAAAACATCCTTTCTTGATCTATTCATGTTAATTCTTACAGTGACATTACTATAACATTAACTTCTTATCAGCTGTTCCTTTCGTACTTCGTCTTGTTATATTCTCAAATTATTAATAATATCAATTCACCTTACATAAGTCTTACCTGACTGTTCTATCAGGCACATATTTCTTTCACTTCAACAATAAACTTCTATTCATCAACCATATAACGTCTTTCAACAATAATGTCCTCGTCGACTCTTAAACATTTAATACACTCGTATAAATTTTCATAAAACCTTTATATATTTCGCCTTACTCTCACCGTGATCAATGGGAGATAAAACCTGGACATTTGTTCCCATACTGGAAGATCAAACTAACAATTCTGTCTACTTAACTCTTTTGCTTTCAACGATTTTATCAAAATTCAACAATCCTTTCATAGCAACTTAAAAATGACGAGCTTTACATTCTTCTCTACTAAAACATATACCTTGATATTAATTAAACAATCGTTAACCCTGTAACTATATCAACATTATATACAATAAAATTACAATCTCGTCTCGCCTCTCTGATCTTTCATAAATGTAGAAGTTACAAACACTTCTTTCTTTACATTATAAATCTTTATTATTAACTCATTTTTAATATTGTTATAACACTAGAATTGACTATATCTTGGATTGTCTCTTTAAAGAATCATATTAACGAATAATACTTCGTCATCGCTCTATTAACCCTTAAGTACTGACGTAAAACTTTACTGCATAGTTACGGACATGAGGTCCCATGGACCCTTCCGTATTAATGGATTAGAAAATGCCACAGCCATAACGGTTTTTTCGTTAATCAATTATTGTATTAAATCACCCCACATAAAACATAAGCAAATAGAATCAAAATCTATGCACAAAAATAATATTATTCTTAATATGGCACTTTGGATTGAACAGAAATAGAGGTATCGAAAATGCTGACAGTCTTTGTAGTCTATGACACATACACATGAAATTGAACGTTGGAAGTATAGTTCACATAATGGACAATACAAAATAACACTTAAAATGTTAACCAGTACAAATTTAAACAAGAAGTTCCGTGACGAACTAAAGAGCCTACTTTTCTTAAAATTTTAAATTGATGCCAATGATTAATCTATATGGATCTATCTAGAATAATGACGAAATTAATTTGGTAATATCGACATTTCTAAATCGTTCGAAATACTGTATACCTGGCATAATGTAGCCTAATAGAGAACTACAGTTGGCAGCCCGGGTGACTGAATATATTCTTAGTTCCATCTCTCAAGGTACAGAACACAAAATTTGGTTGAAGTCCAATGGATAGCATGGACGTTACAAGCAGTTAAACATTGCATCTAACAGCGCGCGTAAAATCATGTTGGCAACAATGACATACATGTATTGGTCAGAAATAATCTGAAATAATATGATCTATTGATGTGTCAATTTTGAATGAAATCCATTAGTTAGTATAGAAGTTACATGCATTTTAAAATTGGACCTATCAGCAGGCTTAGAATCATGTTGGCAGCACTGGCGTAGGCCTATATTAGTTACTCCAAATTAATCTAGAATGCCAGGTACTATACGTGTGCAAAGTTTAGAGCTATTGGCTTGCATACTTTCTGATATATTGATATTACTGTAACAAAAAGAAATACAGTATTTATTAACAGTTGGCAGCCCTGGTTACTCTTAAGAATCGGCATAGGCTAGTCATATCGGTTATGGTACACAGAGCACACACGAAATTTGGTTGAAATCCAAATGATAGTATAGAAGTTACATGTATTAAAAGTTGAACCTCTCAGCAGGCTTAGAATCATGTTGTTAGCACTGACGTATATAAGTTACTCCAAATTAATATAGAATGCCAGGTACTATACGTGTGCATAGTTTAAAGCTGTGGGCTTGCATACTTTCTGATATATGGGTATTTGGATTTTAAAAAATTGAGAGCATTTATTAACAGTTGGCAGCTCTGGTGGCTCTTAAGAATACGCTCAGTCATATATGTTTATGTACACATAGCACATACGAAATTTGGTTGAAATCCAATGAATAGTGTAGAAGTTATATTCATTTAAAATTTGGACCTATCAGCTGGCTTATAACCATTTTGGCAACACTGCCATGTATGGCCTCCTGGAAATTAAACTGCAATATTATTATCTATACGTGTGCCAATTTTGAAATAGCTCCCATTCATAGCTTCCCAGATATCCAACATGGAGCTCAAATTTCAATTGCGATTTTTCAGCAGTTGGTAGCACTGACATAATGTTCAAATATGGCCGTGAGATATTCAGGTATAGATGTTTACTCCTACCAAATTTTGTTTCGATTGCTGCAGCTGTTTAGGAGTTGATTGGGGGGGGGGGGGGGAGACACACACACACAGCCAGACAGACAGACAGAAGGACAGACAGACAGACACACATTTGCCCGATCTCATAAGTCTGCTTTTTCCTCATTTTTGCAAAATGTGAAAAGTAGGCTAAAAATCCTGCAGCACTTTATATCAAGCTATCCCTCTGCGGTGCATTTTAAGCAGACCGCATATTTGCACACATGACACAGGTAACATGTTTGTCTTTTTTTCTTTGCTGGACAGAGGAAACAGGTCTTCCGGGATTCCCTTGTCAACTTCTCATCAGTGGTTTATCCATGATTGGAACGAAGTGATGGTATTTTTACTTTGTTATGAGCTGGAACTCTAACATTTCTTGTTGGCTCGGTTGAAGATCATTTGAAACGATCTCTTCCGTAATAAGAGCCTGAAGACTTATCTTCGTCTTCGGGCAGGTCTTCCTCCATTTCAGCACCACTAATCTGATATATTTGAAGCAGTGTCATGATCACTGTGGATGTAGTCAGTCTTCATATTCCGAAGGTGATAATTCCAACTCATCTTCCGAGATATTTCGTAACATACGAAACACTTTGTCCTCAAACACGGGTCAGATAGTCTAATCTTGGATGGTCCTGGTTCTTCACCCATATTTCAATTCGATAAGAACGTCTGTTCTTCATAAACGGATATTAGCACAACACACTTATAGTCACACAATTACGGACGTGAGGTCCCGGGGACCGTTCAACAACAATAACTAACTCCAGACAACACTGGCAGCTCCTAACACCATGGCAACACTCAGCGGACTGAAAGTTAGGAAGCTAGACAAAGGAACAGGTTTCCAAGGCCCCTGACCCATGCAAGGGGTGGTATGGTAGGAGGGGAGCGGTCCCGTGGACCACACGTCAGCAATTGAGGGTTAAAGTATATCTCTAGATAACAGTTTGGTTCATAGCCAAATCATGATCAAGTCTAATATGACTTCTCAAATCTAAAATCAATCCTATTTAATCCATCTAAGTAGATCTGAATTCGAAGTCGAATAACACTATATCCGAGTAAAAATATGTTAACTTAGTCGATAAAATTTCCCAAAAATTACGAGTCACATCTAATCATTAAACTTATGACGCTAGAATATCCTAAAATACAACTCGTCGATAAAAATAACGTAATTGATCTAATCTGAAAATTCTAAATAGAATAACTTGAAATGGGGGCCTAAGATAAATAGATATTTCCTAGAATATGGTCATGGTCAAATAAATATCCACAAATATCTTCAATTTACTGAAATATAATAAGTCGTTCCTCTACCTTCTGCCTGTTGAAAGTCTGTAGTTCCAAACCTGGTGGAAATTCGTTCAGCTCGAACTGGCATCTTCCTCCTGGGTTGAGAATTGCTTCGGCCTCTTCCTCCTGGGTTTGATGTCATGTAGTCGGTTGACCTGGATCTGCATTTTCCCAATATTGGACGGTACTCGTTCAAAACTCGTCTCGCTTCCGTTCTAGATATAACTGTCGATAACATTCTTCAAAAGTCTGCTTTCTTGAAGTTCTTGTACAATGGAACTCTTTATAGTATTCGTTGGTAAGATGTTTAATTGAATTTCCAAGTTGGTGAAGGAAATCAATTAAATTTATTGTGAGATTCCATTTGTGTGGACCGTGGTGTAGTTTTACGGTTCCACATCTTGCTAGGTGACTCGTCCATATTTAAGTTATATGACTCCCATGATCCTCATCGTATCGTCGGTTAAGTTTCCCTTTCTTGTATTTAGTACTCCATCACGCTCTTCTCTGAAGTTTGAATAAGATATGTCCTCATTGACTTCATGTAATAATTCATATTTGCCATCGTCGTACTATTTGTAGTTATCGAGTGGCTATTTTGGACATAATTTCGATGAATAAATTTGCGTAGATGGTTTTTGAATAACCCTCGTTAATATTTTTGGATTATTTCTCTGCTTCATAATTTTCAACAAATATTGTTGTCATGTTGAATTCCATGGACTAATAATGTAGCTATTCGTTGCGTAGATTTCTCTCGTAGAATTTTCATTCAATACAATTGTAATATACAACGTGTATAAGACAAGAGTTTAGTGCTTTTCAGTCAACGTGTATCTTAATTATACCGACAAGAAATCAGGGATGCTCTGCGTGTTATGTAAAAGACGTTGCCACAATCAGATTGGCGGAGAAAATTTTTCCCTTCGAGAAAATAAGGTTACTCTGTTATTTCCGGGCGCGCGATTCAAATCAACGAACTCGCCATATTTGCCGAGCCAATTTTTTTGTGCTAGTCAACTCACTGGCGAGATTTGTGTCATTTCCACAGCTCTCTAATTTTAACACAATGCTTTGTCTGCGATCGGTATTTCCTCCTCTTTTCATTGAAATGTGTTTCCTTGTCTGGCAAGAAGCAGGTTGCATTATTGCAATAAAGTTGGTTGGCTATAGTTCCCATTAAATCCAAATATAAAATAACATGTAAATGTTCGTTCGACTCCTGGCTTGTGACATGCTACTGAGCTCACAAGATACGGGTTCAGGATCAAACCTAGTCACACTAGCTAACAAAGATATACGCTTTCATTTTCACTCAAGTAATAAACAAATTAATTTATAACCAGCAGTAGATACGCACAACTTTGCGATCCCTGTCGATAATGAACAAGGAGACATATATTCCTAGGTTTGAATATGGAGGGATATATTTCTCAGACGCAATCGTTCATGCAGGTCATGTACCAAACCGAAAGCAGCCAAAACGAGAATTCAACAAACCTGTACTAGTCGAGCCTTTAGAGAACATCACAATACAACCACTAGAAATGAATTCTATCTCAGACGCCGATATTCAATAATATATCTGCACACAGCTCATGAATGATCTAGAGAACAGTGTCATACGAGAAACATGCTCTGAATTCTAGGATGTATTCTACTACCCAGGTTGTAATTTAACATTCACAAATACTGTAAAGCTCTTCATTCGCACTACCAATGAAGACACGGGTATATCAGAGAAATTATCGCCATCCACCTACATTAAAGAAAATACTAAGTGACGGAGTAGAAAAACTCATTAACCAAGGAATAGTCACCCATAGCGAATCTCCTTACTGCAGGCCCGTGTGGATCGTGCCCAAGAAGCTGGATGCTTCTCGACAGAAGAAATGGATCCTAATTATAGATTACAGACAGTTAAACAAATAAACCATTCAAGGCAAATACCCTCTCCCTAGAATAGAGGAAATTCTACAAAACCATGGTCACTGTCAATATTTTTCTACGCTGGACCTGGCCATGGTTTCCATCAAATTGTAAAGGATCACCGGTCCACAAAAATACCGCTTTCACCATTGATAATAGACACCTATTGTTTAAAAAGATGCTATTTGTTTTTAGAAACGCACCTGCCACTCTTCAGTGCGTTATGGACAACGTCCTGCGTCCTTTCCTATTTAAGTTCTATTTCGCGTATATCGATCACATCATCATATTCAGTAAATCTCTGGAACAATAGAAACATGATTTAACCCTTGTAGGGCCTACTGCAAAAACTGAGAGAAGTAAATCTCAAAATACATCTTGACAAGACTGAATTCCTTCACAAAGAAGTAGCCATTCTTGGCCATGTTGTATCACAGGATTGAATAAAACCTAATCCTGAGAAAATTAGAGTAATTAAAGATTATCCGATTCAACAATTTTTAGGATTAGCAGGATTCTACAAAATATTTCTAAAATATTTCGCTAAAAAGCTCAACCAATGAGCCGTTGCTTAAGAAACGGATCAAAAATTGTCACAGAAATTTCTGAGTACAAGTCCGCGTTCGAAACCCTAAATACCCTTCTAATGAACGCTCCTGTCTTTTCATATGCAGATTTTGGAAAACCTTTCACATTAACTACAGATAGCTCAGATTTTGCCATAGGAAGGGTTCTCACACAGAAAGGACATCGTATCGCGTATTGCAATAAATCCCTAAACCCTTCAGAAACACTACAAGATTCCAATTAGCGACTTTATCGTTGTAAGATAAAACTCGGGGAATTCGATTTCGATATAACATACGTAAAAGGAAAAACTAATTATGTAGCAGATGCACTTTCTAGAATACAGATAAATGTAAATAATGAGACAGTTTCTAATGTAGCTATCCCCGGAGATGATGCATACCAGAATTAAAAGGACAATGAAATTGTACATTCAAATCAGGAAGATCCCGTCTTCACCCTAAAATCGTCAGAACGAAATTTTAACCAAAACTGTAATCAAATTATCATAAAATGTGGTAATTCTCCCAAAGTTCTTGATCAAAAATTATTCAAACAAATATGCCACCTGTTTTGGTGACGTAACACTCGAAATCCCATTCATTACAGTATGTCAGAAATTGTTTACGTCAGAATTAATCATTATCACAGCATCTAAATTTTTAGAAGATATTGAATGCTCAGAAACCCAGTAACAATTGATATTGTAATTTCATTCAGTAAATCATAACCGTATCGTATAAACATTCGAACGCCTTCTGACCAAGAACTATTGGCCTTATCTGAAAGAGCAAATCAGAAATGTAATAAACCAATGTAATCCATTTCAAAGGAATAAATAGGAGAGAAATCCTAATGGGGTAACGAACGAATGTCCCATTACACCCGACCACTCATTCGCTCAAATCCACATTGACACTTTCCATTTTTAACCATAACTGTAATCAAATTATCATAAAATATGGTAATTTTCCTAAAGTTCTTGAACGAAAATTATTCTAGAAATATACACGTCACATTTACCATATATTAACCATATCAGACGTATTTTCAAACTACGGACAAGCCTATGTACTGCCTAATGGCACAGCCCTGACCGTATTAAATCAATTGCAGGTATACTTTTCACACCATGGTTACCTCAAAAAGATCACCTATGATCAGGGAGGAGAGTTTGGAAATAGCCTAATTACTGAATATTGTAAGGCCAATAACATTGAATATCACTCTACCACTCCCCTGAATTTGCCTTCTAACTAACCAGTGAAAAGACTAAATTCAACCCTTCTTGAAAAACTAAGGATATCACGAGATCATGGCAAATTCATTCCGCTCTCACAGCTCATAACCTCAACAATCACAAACTATAATTCTTCAATTCATTCTACATCCAAACAACCACCATTCAATGTCCTATATGGTCCATACTATGAAATGCTAGATCATATTTTCTCCCTTTCTCCGAAAATCAATGAATATATTGAGAGACAATGTAATCTAATAAAAATCATGAATGAAAACAAACCTGATCCCAAAATTTCGCCTTACAACATTCATACAAGATAGGTGAAACTGTGTATGTCCTAGATCCTTTAACTAGTAATAAGAAATCCAAAATCCTATACAATGAAGGCACTGTAACAAACGTCGAAGGAAATCGAAAAAATTGCAAAATGAAGAATAGTAAAACACATGTCAGGAACTTTCGTGACATAAAACCTAAAAGAAAAAATCATCCTATTCCAGAGCCCTACCAAGATATGACATCATCCACACTGAACCCGTAAAACTCAAGGATGTTATGCCGACCCTATGGGATCTGTAGTGATAATCAGTAAAGACCATAAATTCTTGTTTCATTTCAATCTTACTAATTTAAAAGATTCTTATAATTATATTGATGTTATTGTCTCCAGCCTTGTATCAAAAAGCAATAACAATTTTCCTTATATGATATATGAATTGATTGAAACAACTCAGGAAACTAAGAACTAAATAAATTGATACCTACCATTCCAAATAAAGTTAAAACAGGTTTTAATAAATGGACTAGGAAACGTAATAGAATTCATCTCGGCTAATTTAGACCAAGAAGATTTTGACAATTTACAGAGTCAAATAGGTAGATAAAAACAAACCCGCAATAATGAAATCTCTTATATAAAAACAAGTGTCCTGACTGACTGACTGACTGACTGACTGACTGACTGACTCATCATCGGCCAGCCAAAACTATTAAAGTTAGAAACATGAAATTTTGGGAATATGTTCGTTGTAAGTCGAAAACGCCCACTAAGGAAGGGTTTTTGGATATTCAGTTTCTAAAGGGGTGTTAAGGGGGTGCACCTGCATTTCATTGAATAACAATATCTCCAGATTGCTTTCATTGGGGGATTTGATACTCGGCATATAAACTCATCATTAAAAATAAGAAGATACGTGTCTGAGGGTTTTTCGATGTGGTGTATATTTTGAGGTGAAAGGGGTGAAAAGTGGGGGTTGAAGGTTTCCTAACCGTGCGTGTATCTCTTAAACGACATAGGCGAGGAGTTTGGGCCTCAGCGGAAAAAAATCAGCATAAAAAATAACAAAATAGGTGTTTGACCGTTTTTTCATAAATCCAATATAAGGGGCCCATGGGGAGGGGTGAAAATATGGGGAGGGGGGAGGAAACGTAATATGTCTGAGTGTAAAGTTATACATGGCCTATGTTGTAGACAATAACACATTACATCTTTTTTGTCTCTTGCTATTTCATCATACGACGAATACTTAGGGAGTTATTAATGATTTTGTACTTTTTGGCCGGAATTTTCTAAGTCCCAGGAATGACATAAAAATTGATTCGAATGAAATTTCGAAAAATAGTTTTTTTAATACTTTTATTATATTTTTCACGTCTTTTAGGGTCCGGAACCAACATGATATTTTGATGTTTTTTTTCGTCCCATGCATTTTTGGTTTCAGGTGATTGAATTATTTTCCACTAGGACCGTTGCTTATCTCTTATATAAAAACAAGTGTCCTGACTGACTGACTGACTGACTGACTCATCATCGGCCAGCCAAAACTATTAAAGTTAGAAACATGAAATTTTGGGAATATGTTCGTTGTAAGTCGAAAACGCCCACTAAGGAAGGGTTTTTGGATATTCAGTTTCTAAAGAAGTGTTAAGGGGGTACACCTGCATTTCATTGAATAACAATATCTCCAGATTGCTTTCATTGGGGGATTTGATACTCGGCATATAAACTCATCATTAAAAATTAGAAGATACGTGTCTGAGGGTTTTTCGATGTGGTGTATATTTTGAGGTGAAAGGGGTGAAAAGTGGGGGTTGAAGGTTTCCTAACCGAGCGTGTATCTCTTAAACGACATAGGCGAGGAGTTTGGACCTCAGCGGAAAAAAATCAGCATAAAAAATAAAAAAAATAGGTGTTTGACCGTTTTTTCATAAATCCAATATAAGGGGCCCATGGGGAGGGGTGAAAATATGGGGAGGGGGGAGGAAACGTAATATGTCTGAGTGTAAAGTTATATATGGCCTATGTTGTAGACAATAACACATTACATCTTTTTTGTCTCTTGCTATTTCATCATACGACGAATACTTAGGGAGTTATTAATGATTTTGTACTTTTTGGCCGGATTTTTTTAAGTCCCAGGAATGACATAAAAATTGATTCGAATGAAATTTCGAAAAATAGTTTTTTTATTGCTTTAATTATATTTTTCACGTCTTTTAGGGTCCGGAACCAACATGATATTTTTATGTTTTTTTTTCGTCCCATGCATTTTTGGTTTCAGGTGATTGAATTATTTTCCACTAGGACCGTTGCTTATCTCTTATATAAAAACAAGTGTCCTGTCTGACTGACTGACTGACTGACTCATCATCGGCCAGCCAAAACTATTAAAGTTAGAAACATGAAATTTTGGGAATATGTTCGTTGTAAGTCGAAAACGCCCACTAAGGAAGGGTTTTTGGATATTCAGTTTCTAAAGGGGTGTTAAGGGGGTACACCTGCATTTCATTGAATAACAATATCTCCAGATTGCTTTCATTGGGGGATTTGATACTCGGCATATAAACTCATCATTAAAAATTAGAAGATACGTGTCTGAGGGTTTTTCGATGTGGTGTATATTTTGAGGTGAAAGGGGTGAAAAGTGGGGGTTGAAGGTTTCCTAACCGAGCGTGTATCTCTTAAACGACATAGGCGAGGAGTTTGGACCTCAGCGGAAAAAAATCAGCATAAAAAATAAAAAAATAGGTGTTTGACCGTTTTTTCATAAATCCAATATAAGGGGCCCATGGGGAGGGGTGAAAATATGGGGAGGGGGGAGGAAACGTAATATGTCTGAGTGTAAAGTTATATATGGCCTATGTTGTAGACAATAACACATTACATCTTTTTTGTCTCTTGCTATTTTAACACATTACATCTTTTTTGTCTCTTGCTATTTCATCATACGACGAATACTTAGGGAGTTATTAATGATTTTGTACTTTTTGGCCGGAATTTTCTAAGTCCCAGGAATGACATAAAAATTGATTCGAATGAAATTTCGAAAAATAGTTTTTTTAATACTTTAATTAAATTTTTCACGTCTTTTAGGGTCCGGAACCAACATGATATTTTTATGTTTTTTTCGTCCCATGCATTTTTGGTTTCAGGTGATTGAATTATTTTCCACTAGGACCGTTGCTTATCTCTTATATAAAAACAAGTGTCCTGACTAACTGACTGACTGACTGACTGACTGACTCATCATCGGCCAGCCAAAACTATTAAAGTTAGAAACATGAAATTTTGGGAATATGTTCGTTGTAAGTCGAAAACGCCCACTAAGGAAGGGTTTTTGGATATTCAGTTTCTAAAGGGGTGTTAAGGGGGTACACCTGCATTTCATTGAATAACAATATCTCCAGATTGCTTTCATTGGGGGATTTGTTACTCGGCATATAAACTCATCATTAAAAATAAGAAGATACGTGTCTGAGGGTTTTTCGATGTGGTGTATATTTTGAGGTGAAAGGGGTGAAAAGTGGGGGTTGAAGGTTTCCTAACCGAGCGTGTATCTCTTAAACGACATAGGCGAGGAGTTTGGACCTCAGCGGAAAAAAATCAGCATAAAAAATAAAAAAATAGGTGTTTGACCGTTTTTTCATAAATCCAATATAAGGGGCCCATGGGGAGGGGTGAAAATATGGGGAGGGGGGAGGAAACGTAATATGTCTGAGTGTAAAGTTATACATGGCCTATGTTGTAGACAATAACACATTACATTACGACGAATACTTAGGGAGTTATTAATGATTTTGTACTTTTTGGCCGGAATTTTTTAAGTCCCAGGAATGACATAAAAATTGATTCGAATGAAATTTCGAAAAATAGTTTTTTTAATACTTTTATTATATTTTTCACGTCTTTTAGGGTCCGGAACCAACATGATATTTTGATGTTTTTTTTCGTCCCTTGCATTTTTGGTTTCAGGTGATTGAATTATTTTCCACTAGGACCGTTGCTTATCTCTTATATAAAAACAAGTGTCCTGACTGACTGACTGACTGACTGACTCATCATCGGCCAGCCAGAACTATTAAAGTTAGAAACATGAAATTTTGGGAATATGTTCGTTGTAAGACGAAAACGCCCACTAAGGAAGGGTTTTTGGATATTCAGTTTCTAAAGGGGTGTTAAGGGGGTACACCTGCATTTCATTGAATAACAATATCTCCAGATTGCTTTCATTGGGGGATTTGATACTCGGCATATAAACTCATCATTAAAAATAAGAAGATACGTGTCTGAGGGTTTTTCGATGTGGTGTATATTTTGAGGTGAAAGGGGTGAAAAGTGGGGGTTGAAGGTTTCCTAACCGAGCGTGTATCTCTTAAACGACATAGGCGAGGAGTTTGGACCTCAGCGGAAAAAAATCAGCATAAAAAATAAAAAAATAGGTGTTTGACCGTTTTTTCATAAATCCAATATAAGGGGCCCATGGGGAGGGGTGAAAATATGGGGAGGGGGGAGGAAACGTAATATGTCTGAGTGTAAAGTTATACATGGCCTATGTTGTAGACAATAACACATTACATCTTTTTTGTCTCTTGCTATTTCATCATACGACGAATACTTAGGGAGTTATTAATGATTTTGTACTTTTTGGCCGGAATTTTTTAAGTCCCAGGAATGACATAAAAATTGATTCGAATGAAATTTCGAAAAATAGTTTTTTTAATACTTTAATTATATTTTTCACGTCTTTTAGGGTCCGGAACCAACATGATATTTTTATGTTTTTTTTCGTCCCATGCATTTTTGGTTTCAGGTGATTGAATTATTTTCCACTAGGACCGTTGCTTATCTCTTATATAAAAACAAGTGTCCTGACTGACTGACTGACTGACTGACTGACTCATCATCGGCCAGCCAAAACTATTAAAGTTAGAAACATGAAATTTTGGGAATATGTTCGTTGTAAGTCGAAAACGCCCACTAAGGAAGGGTTTTTGGATATTCAGTTTCTAAAGAAGTGTTAAGGGGGTACACCTGCATTTCATTGAATAACAATATCTCCAGATTGCTTTCATTGGGGGATTTGATACTCGGCATATAAACTCATCATTAAAAATAAGAAGATACGTGTCTGAGGGTTTTTCGATGTGGTGTATATTTTGAGGTGAAAGGGGTGAAAAGTGGGGGTTGAAGGTTTCCTAACCGAGCGTGTATCTCTTAAACGACATAGGCGAGGAGTTTGGACCTCAGCGGAAAAAAATCAGCATAAAAAATAAAAAAAATAGGTGATTGACCGTTTTTTCATAAATCCAATATAAGGGGCCCATGGGGAGGGGTGAAAATATGGGGAGGGGGGAGGAAACGTAATATGTCTGAGTGTAAAGTTATATATGGCCTATGTTGTAGACAATAACACATTACATCTTTTTTGTCTCTTGCTATTTCATCATACGACGAATACTTAGGGAGTTATTAATGATTTTGTACTTTTTGGCCGGAATTTTCTAAGTCCCAGGAATGACATAAAAATTGATTCGAATGAAATTTCGAAAAATAGTTTTTTTAATACTTTAATTATATTTTTCACGTCTTTTAGGGTCCGGAACCAACATGATATTTTTATGTTTTTTTCGTCCCATGCATTTTTGGTTTCAGGTGATTGAATTATTTTCCACTAGGACCGTTGCTTATCTCTTATATAAAAACAAGTGTCCTGACTAACTGACTGACTGACTGACTGACTGACTCATCATCGGCCAGCCAAAACTATTAAAGTTAGAAACATGAAATTTTGGGAATATGTTCGTTGTAAGTCGAAAACGCCCACTAAGGAAGGGTTTTTGGATATTCAGTTTCTAAAGGGGTGTTAAGGGGGTGCACCTGCATTTCATTGAATAACAATATCTCCAGATTGCTTTCATTGGGGGATTTGATACTCGGCATATAAACTCATCATTAAAAATTAGAAGATACGTGTCTGAGGGTTTTTCGATGTGGTGTATATTTTGAGGTGAAAGGGGTGAAAATTGGGGGTTGAAGGTTTCCTAACCGTGCGTGTATCTCTTAAACGACATAGGCGAGGAGTTTGGGCCTCAGCGGAAAAAAATCAGCATAAAAAATAACAAAATAGGTGTTTGACCGTTTTTTCATAAATCCAATATAAGGGGCCCATGGGGAGGGGTGAAAATATGGGGAGGGGGGAGGAAATGTAATATGTCTGAGTGTAAAGTTATACATGGCCTATGTTGTAGACAATAACACATTACATCTTTTTTGTCTCTTGCTATTTCATCATACGACGAATACTTAGGGAGTTATTAATGATTTTGTACTTTTTGGCCGGAATTTTCTAAGTCCCAGGAATGACATAAAAATTGATTCGAATGAAATTTCGAAAAATAGTTTTTTTAATACTTTTATTATATTTTTCACGTCTTTTAGGGTCCGGAACCAACATGATATTTTGATGTTTTTTTTCGTCCCTTGCATTTTTGGTTTCAGGTGATTGAATTATTTTCCACTAGGACCGTTGCTTATCTCTTATATAAAAACAAGTGTCCTGACTGACTGACTGACTGACTGACTCATCATCGGCCAGCCAGAACTATTAAAGTTAGAAACATGAAATTTTGGGAATATGTTCGTTGTAAGACGAAAACGCCCACTAAGGAAGGGTTTTTGGATATTCAGTTTCTAAAGGGGTGTTAAGGGGGTACACCTGCATTTCATTGAATAACAATATCTCCAGATTGCTTTCATTGGGGGATTTGATACTCGGCATATAAACTCATCATTAAAAATAAGAAGATACGTGTCTGAGGGTTTTTCGATGTGGTGTATATTTTGAGGTGAAAGGGGTGAAAAGTGGGGGTTGAAGGTTTCCTAACCGAGCGTGTATCTCTTAAACGACATAGGCGAGGAGTTTGGACCTCAGCGGAAAAAAATCAGCATAAAAAATAACAAAATAGGTGTTTGACCGTTTTTTCATAAATCCAATATAAGGGGCCCATGGGGAGGGGTGAAAATATGGGGAGGGGGGAGGAAACGTAATATGTCTGAGTGTAAAGTTATACATGGCCTATGTTGTAGACAATAACACATTACATTACGACGAATACTTAGGGAGTTATTAATGATTTTGTACTTTTTGGCCGGAATTTTTTAAGTCCCAGGAATGACATAAAAATTGATTCGAATGAAATTTCGAAAAATAGTTTTTTTAATACTTTAATTATATTTTTCACGTCATTTAGGGTCCGGAACCAACATGATATTTTTATGTTTTTTTTTCGTCCCATGCATTTTTGGTTTCAGGTGATTGAATTATTTCCCACTAGGACCGTTGCTTATCTCTTATATAAAAACAAGTGTCCTGACTGACTGACTGACTGACTGACTCATCATCGGCCAGCCAAAACTATTAAAGTTAGAAACATGAAATTTTGGGAATATGTTCGTTGTAAGTCGAAAACGCCCACTAAGGAAGGGTTTTTGGATATTCAGTTTCTAAAGGGGTGTTAAGGGGGTACACCTGCATTTCATTGAATAACAATATCTCCAGATTGCTTTCATTGGGGGATTTGATACTCGGCATATAAACTCATCATTAAAAATTAGAAGATACGTGTCTGAGGGTTTTTCGATGTGGTGTATATTTTGAGGTGAAAGGGGTGAAAAGTGGGGGTTGAAGGTTTCCTAACTGAGCGTGTATCTCTTAAACGACATTGGCGAGGAGTTTGGGCCTCAGCGGAAAAAAATCAGCATAAAAAATAACTAAATAGGTGTTTGACCGTTTTTTCATAAATCCAATATAAGGGGCCCATGGGGAGGGGTGAAAATATGGGGAGGGGGGAGGAAACGTAATATGTCTGAGTGTAAAGTTATACATGGCCTATGTTGTAGACAATAACACATTACATCTTTTTTGTCTCTTGCTATTTCATCATACGACGAATACTTAGGGAGTTATTAATGATTTTGTACTTTTTGGCCGGAATTTTCTAAGTCCCAGGAATGACATAAAAATTGATTCGAATGAAATTTCGAAAAATAGTTTTTTTAATACTTTAATTATATTTTTCACGTCTTTTAGGGTCCGGAACCAACATGATATTTTTATGTTTTTTTCGTCCCATGCATTTTTGGTTTCAGGTGATTGAATTATTTTCCACTAGGACCGTTGCTTATCTCTTATATAAAAACAAGTGTCCTGACTAACTGACTGACTGACTGACTGACTGACTCATCATCGGCCAGCCAAAACTATTAAAGTTAGAAACATGAAATTTTGGGAATATGTTCGTTGTAAGTCGAAAACGCCCACTAAGGAAGGGTTTTTGGATATTCAGTTTCTAAAGGGGTGTTAAGGGGGTACACCTGCATTTCATTGAATAACAATATCTCCCGATTGCTTTCATTGGGGGATTTGATACTCGGCATATAAACTCATCATTAAAAATAAGAAGATACGTGTCTGAGGGTTTTTCGATGTGGTGTATATTTTGAGGTGAAAGGGGTGAAAAGTGGGGGTTGAAGGTTTCCTAACCGAGCGTGTATCTCTTAAACGACATAGGCGAGGAGTTTGGACCTCAGCGGAAAAAAATCAGCATAAAAAATAAAAAAATAGGTGTTTGACCGTTTTTTCATAAATCCAATATAAGGGGCCCATGGGGAGGGGTGAAAATATGGGGAGGGGGGAGGAAACGTAATATGTCTGAGTGTAAAGTTATACATGGCCTATGTTGTAGACAATAACACATTACATCTTTTTTGTCTCTTGCTATTTCATCATACGACGAATACTTAGGGAGTTATTAATGATTTTGTACTTTTTGGCCGGAATTTTCTAAGTCCCAGGAATGACATAAAAATTGATTCGAATGAAATTTCGAAAAATAGTTTTTTTAATACTTTTATTATATTTTTCACGTCTTTTAGGGTCCGGAACCAACATGATATTTTGATGTTTTTTTTCGTCCCTTGCATTTTTGGTTTCAGGTGATTGAATTATTTTCCACTAGGACCGTTGCTTATCTCTTATATAAAAACAAGTGTCCTGACTGACTGACTGACTGACTGACTCATCATCGGCCAGCCAAAACTATTAAAGTTAGAAACATGAAATTTTGGGAATATGTTCGTTGTAAGACGAAAACGCCCACTAAGGAAGGGTTTTTGGATATTCAGTTTCTAAAGGGGTGTTAAGGGGGTACACCTGCATTTCATTGAATAACAATATCTCCAGATTGCTTTCATTGGGGGATTTGATACTCGGCATATAAACTCATCATTAAAAATAAGAAGATACGTGTCTGAGGGTTTTTCGATGTGGTGTATATTTTGAGGTGAAAGGGGTGAAAAGTGGGGGTTGAAGGTTTCCTAACCGAGCGTGTATCTCTTAAACGACATAGGCGAGGAGTTTGGACCTCAGCGGAAAAAAATCAGCATAAAAAATAACAAAATAGGTGTTTGACCGTTTTTTCATAAATCCAATATAAGGGGCCCATGGGGAGGGGTGAAAATATGGGGAGGGGGGAGGAAACGTAATATGTCTGAGTGTAAAGTTATACATGGCCTATGTTGTAGACAATAACACATTACATTACGACGAATACTTAGGGAGTTATTAATGATTTTGTACTTTTTGGCCGGAATTTTTTAAGTCCCAGGAATGACATAAAAATTGATTCGAATGAAATTTCGAAAAATAGTTTTTTTAATACTTTAATTATATTTTTCACGTCATTTAGGGTCCGGAACCAACATGATATTTTTATGTTTTTTTTTCGTCCCATGCATTTTTGGTTTCAGGTGATTGAATTATTTTCCACTAGGACCGTTGCTTATCTCTTATATAAAAACAAGTGTCCTGACTGACTGACTGACTGACTGACTCATCATCGGCCAGCCAAAACTATTAAAGTTAGAAACATGAAATTTTGGGAATATGTTCGTTGTAAGTCGAAAACGCCCACTAAGGAAGGGTTTTTGGATATTCAGTTTCTAAAGGGGTGTTAAGGGGGTACACCTGCATTTCATTGAATAACAATATCTCCAGATTGCTTTCATTGGGGGATTTGATACTCGGCATATAAACTCATCATTAAAAATTAGAAGATACGTGTCTGAGGGTTTTTCGATGTGGTGTATATTTTGAGGTGAAAGGGGTGAAAAGTGGGGGTTGAAGGTTTCCTAACTGAGCGTGTATCTCTTAAACGACATTGGCGAGGAGTTTGGGCCTCAGCGGAAAAAAATCAGCATAAAAAATAACAAAATAGGTGTTTGACCGTTTTTTCATAAATCCAATATAAGGGGCCCATGGGGAGGGGTGAAAATATGGGGAGGGGGGAGGAAACGTAATATGTCTGAGTGTAAAGTTATACATGGCCTATGTTGTAGACAATAACACATTACATCTTTTTTGTCTCTTGCTATTTCATCATACGACGAATACTTAGGGAGTTATTAATGATTTTGTACTTTTTGGCCGGAATTTTCTAAGTCCCAGGAATGACATAAAAATTGATTCGAATGAAATTTCGAAAAATAGTTTTTTTAATACTTTAATTATATTTTTCACGTCTTTTAGGGTCCGGAACCAACATGATATTTTTATGTTTTTTTCGTCCCATGCATTTTTGGTTTCAGGTGATTGAATTATTTTCCACTAGGACCGTTGCTTATCTCTTATATAAAAACAAGTGTCCTGACTAACTGACTGACTGACTGACTGACTGACTCATCATCGGCCAGCCAAAACTATTAAAGTTAGAAACATGAAATTTTGGGAATATGTTCGTTGTAAGTCGAAAACGCCCACTAAGGAAGGGTTTTTGGATATTCAGTTTCTAAAGGGGTGTTAAGGGGGTACACCTGCATTTCATTGAATAACAATATCTCCCGATTGCTTTCATTGGGGGATTTGATACTCGGCATATAAACTCATCATTAAAAATAAGAAGATACGTGTCTGAGGGTTTTTCGATGTGGTGTATATTTTGAGGTGAAAGGGGTGAAAAGTGGGGGTTGAAGGTTTCCTAACCGAGCGTGTATCTCTTAAACGACATAGGCGAGGAGTTTGGACCTCAGCGGAAAAAAATCAGCATAAAAAATAAAAAAATAGGTGTTTGACCGTTTTTTCATAAATCCAATATAAGGGGCCCATGGGGAGGGGTGAAAATATGGGGAGGGGGGAGGAAACGTAATATGTCTGAGTGTAAAGTTATACATGGCCTATGTTGTAGACAATAACACATTACATCTTTTTTGTCTCTTGCTATTTCATCATACGACGAATACTTAGGGAGTTATTAATGATTTTGTACTTTTTGGCCGGAATTTTCTAAGTCCCAGGAATGACATAAAAATTGATTCGAATGAAATTTCGAAAAATAGTTTTTTTAATACTTTTATTATATTTTTCACGTCTTTTAGGGTCCGGAACCAACATGATATTTTGATGTTTTTTTTCGTCCCTTGCATTTTTGGTTTCAGGTGATTGAATTATTTTCCACTAGGACCGTTGCTTATCTCTTATATAAAAACAAGTGTCCTGACTGACTGACTGACTGACTGACTCATCATCGGCCAGCCAAAACTATTAAAGTTAGAAACATGAAATTTTGGGAATATGTTCGTTGTAAGACGAAAACGCCCACTAAGGAAGGGTTTTTGGATATTCAGTTTCTAAAGGGGTGTTAAGGGGGTACACCTGCATTTCATTGAATAACAATATCTCCAGATTGCTTTCATTGGGGGATTTGATACTCGGCATATAAACTCATCATTAAAAATAAGAAGATACGTGTCTGAGGGTTTTTCGATGTGGTGTATATTTTGAGGTGAAAGGGGTGAAAAGTGGGGGTTGAAGGTTTCCTAACCGAGCGTGTATCTCTTAAACGACATAGGCGAGGAGTTTGGACCTCAACGGAAAAAAATCAGCATAAAAAATAAAAAAATAGGTGTTTGACCGTTTTTTCATAAATCCAATATAAGGGGCCCATGGGGAGGGGTGAAAATATGGGGAGGGGGAGGAAACGTAATATGTCTGAGTGTAAAGTTATACATGGCCTATGTTGTAGACAATAACACATTACATTACGACGAATACTTAGGGAGTTATTAATGATTTTGTACTTTTTGGCCGGAATTTTTTAAGTCCCAGGAATGACATAAAAATTGATTCGAATGAAATTTCGAAAAATAGTTTTTTTAATACTTTAATTATATTTTTCACGTCATTTAGGGTCCGGAACCAACATGATATTTTTATGTTTTTTTTTCGTCCCATGCATTTTTGGTTTCAGGTGATTGAATTATTTTCCACTAGGACCGTTGCTTATCTCTTATATAAAAACAAGTGTCCTGACTGACTGACTGACTGACTGACTCATCATCGGCCAGCCAAAACTATTAAAGTTAGAAACATGAAATTTTGGGAATATGTTCGTTGTAAGTCGAAAACGCCCACTAAGGAAGGGTTTTTGGATATTCAGTTTCTAAAGGGGTGTTAAGGGGGTACACCTGCATTTCATTGAATAACAATATCTCCAGATTGCTTTCATTGGGGGATTTGATACTCGGCATATAAACTCATCATTAAAAATTAGAAGATACGTGTCTGAGGGTTTTTCGATGTGGTGTATATTTTGAGGTGAAAGGGGTGAAAAGTGGGGGTTGAAGGTTTCCTAACTGAGCGTGTATCTCTTAAACGACATTGGCGAGGAGTTTGGGCCTCAGCGGAAAAAAATCAGCATAAAAAATAACAAAATAGGTGTTTGACCGTTTTTTCATAAATCCAATATAAGGGGCCCATGGGGAGGGGTGAAAATATGGGGAGGGGGGAGGAAACGTAATATGTCTGAGTGTAAAGTTATACATGGCCTATGTTGTAGACAATAACACATTACATCTTTTTTGTCTCTTGCTATTTCATCATACGACGAATACTTAGGGAGTTATTAATGATTTTGTACTTTTTGGCCGGAATTTTCTAAGTCCCAGGAATGACATAAAAATTGATTCGAATGAAATTTCGAAAAATAGTTTTTTTAATACTTTAATTATATTTTTCACGTCTTTTAGGGTCCGGAACCAACATGATATTTTTATGTTTTTTTCGTCCCATGCATTTTTGGTTTCAGGTGATTGAATTATTTTCCACTAGGACCGTTGCTTATCTCTTATATAAAAACAAGTGTCCTGACTAACTGACTGACTGACTGACTGACTGACTCATCATCGGCCAGCCAAAACTATTAAAGTTAGAAACATGAAATTTTGGGAATATGTTCGTTGTAAGTCGAAAACGCCCACTAAGGAAGGGTTTTTGGATATTCAGTTTCTAAAGGGGTGTTAAGGGGGTACACCTGCATTTCATTGAATAACAATATCTCCCGATTGCTTTCATTGGGGGATTTGATACTCGGCATATAAACTCATCATTAAAAATAAGAAGATACGTGTCTGAGGGTTTTTCGATGTGGTGTATATTTTGAGGTGAAAGGGGTGAAAAGTGGGGGTTGAAGGTTTCCTAACCGAGCGTGTATCTCTTAAACGACATAGGCGAGGAGTTTGGACCTCAGCGGAAAAAAATCAGCATAAAAAATAAAAAAATAGGTGTTTGACCGTTTTTTCATAAATCCAATATAAGGGGCCCATGGGGAGGGGTGAAAATATGGGGAGGGGGGAGGAAACGTAATATGTCTGAGTGTAAAGTTATACATGGCCTATGTTGTAGACAATAACACATTACATCTTTTTTGTCTCTTGCTATTTCATCATACGACGAATACTTAGGGAGTTATTAATGATTTTGTACTTTTTGGCCGGAATTTTCTAAGTCCCAGGAATGACATAAAAATTGATTCGAATGAAATTTCGAAAAATAGTTTTTTTAATACTTTTATTATATTTTTCACGTCTTTTAGGGTCCGGAACCAACATGATATTTTGATGTTTTTTTTCGTCCCTTGCATTTTTGGTTTCAGGTGATTGAATTATTTTCCACTAGGACCGTTGCTTATCTCTTATATAAAAACAAGTGTCCTGACTGACTGACTGACTGACTGACTCATCATCGGCCAGCCAAAACTATTAAAGTTAGAAACATGAAATTTTGGGAATATGTTCGTTGTAAGACGAAAACGCCCACTAAGGAAGGGTTTTTGGATATTCAGTTTCTAAAGGGGTGTTAAGGGGGTACACCTGCATTTCATTGAATAACAATATCTCCAGATTGCTTTCATTGGGGGATTTGATACTCGGCATATAAACTCATCATTAAAAATAAGAAGATACGTGTCTGAGGGTTTTTCGATGTGGTGTATATTTTGAGGTGAAAGGGGTGAAAAGTGGGGGTTGAAGGTTTCCTAACCGAGCGTGTATCTCTTAAACGACATAGGCGAGGAGTTTGGACCTCAACGGAAAAAAATCAGCATAAAAAATAAAAAAATAGGTGTTTGACCGTTTTTTCATAAATCCAATATAAGGGGCCCATGGGGAGGGGTGAAAATATGGGGAGGGGGAGGAAACGTAATATGTCTGAGTGTAAAGTTATACATGGCCTATGTTGTAGACAATAACACATTACATCTTTTTTGTCTCTTGCTATTTCATCATACGACGAATACTTAGGGAGTTATTAATGATTTTGTACTTTTTGGCCGGAATTTTTTAAGTCCCAGGAATGACATAAAAATTGATTCGAATGAAATTTCGAAAAATAGTTTTTTTAATACTTTTATTATATTGTTCAAGTCTTTTAGGGTCCGGAACCAACATGATATTTTGATGTTTTTTTTCGTCCCATGCATTTTTGGTTTCAGGTGATTGAATTATTTTCCACTAGGACCGTTGCTTATCTCTTATATAAAAACAATTGTCCTGACTGACTGACTGACTGACTGACTGACTGACTGACTCATCATCGGCCAGCCAAAACTATTAAAGTTAGAAACATGAAATTTTGGGAATATGTTCGTTGTAAGTCGAAAACGCCCACTAAGGAAGGGTTTTTGGATATTCAGTTTCTAAAGGGGTGTTAAGGGGGTGCACCTGCATTTCATTGAATAACAATATCTCCAGATTGCTTTCATTGGGGGATTTGATACTCGGCATATAAACTCATCATTAAAAATTAGAAGATACGTGTCTGAGGGTTTTTCGATGTGGTGTATATTTTGAGGTGAAAGGGGTGAAAAGTGGGGGTTGAAGGTTTCCTAACCGAGCGTGTATCTCTTAAACGACATAGGCGAGGAGTTTGGACCTCAGCGGAAAAAAATCAGCATAAAAAATAACAAAATAGGTGTTTGACCGTTTTTTCATAAATCCAATATAAGGGGCCCATGGGGAGGGGTGAAAATATGGGGAGGGGGGAGGAAACGTAATATGTCTGAGTGTAAAGTTATATATGGCCTATGTTGTAGACAATAACACATTACATCTTTTTTGTCTCTTGCTATTTCATCATACGACGAATACTTAGGGAGTTATTAATGATTTTGTACTTTTTGGCCGGAATTTTCCAAGTCCCAGGAATGACATAAAAATTGATTCGAATGAAATTTCGAAAAATAGTTTTTTTAATACTTTTATTATATTTTTCACGTCTTTTAGGGTCCGGAACCAACATGATATTTTGATGTTTTTTTCGTCCCATGCATTTTTGGTTTCAGGTGATTGAATTATTTTCCACTAGGACCGTTGCTTATCTCTTATATAAAAACAAGTGTCCTGACTGACTGACTGACTGACTGACTCATCATCGGCCAGCCAAAACTATTAAAGTTAGAAACATGAAATTTTGGGAATATGTTCGTTGTAAGTCGAAAACGCCCACTAAGGAAGGGTTTTTGGATATTCAGTTTCTAAAGGGGTGTTAAGGGGGTACACCTGCATTTCATTGAATAACAATATCTCCAGATTGCTTTCATTGGGGGATTTGATACTCGGCATATAAACTCATCATTAAAAATAAGAAGATACGTGTCTGAGGGTTTTTCGATGTGGTGTATATTTTGAGGTGAAAGGGGTGAAAAGTGGGGGTTGAAGGTTTCCTAACCGAGCGTGTATCTCTTAAACGACATAGGCGAGGAGTTTGGACCTCAGCGGAAAAAAATCAGCATAAAAAATAAAAAAATAGGTGTTTGACCTTTTTTTCATAAATCCAATATAAGGGGCCCATGGGGAGGGGTGAAAATATGGGGAGGGGGGAGGAAACGTAATATGTCTGAGTGTAAAGTTATACATGGCCTATGTTGTAGACAATAACACATTACATCTTTTTTGTCTCTTGCTATTTCATCATACGACGAATACTTAGGGAGTTATTAATGATTTTGTACTTTTTGGCCGGAATTTTCTAAGTCCCAGGAATGACATAAAAATTGATTCGAATTAAATTTCGAAAAATAGTTTTTTTAATACTTTTATTATATTTTTCACGTCTTTTAGGGTCCGGAACCAACATGATATTTTGATGTTTTTTTCGTCCCATGCATTTTTGGTTTCAGGTGATTGAATTATTTTCCACTAGGACCGTTGCTTATCTCTTATATAAAAACAAGTGTCCTGACTGACTGACTGACTGACTGACTCATCATCGGCCAGCCAAAACTATTAAAGTTAGAAACATGAAATTTTGGGAATATGTTCGTTGTAAGACGAAAACGCCCACTAAGGAAGGGTTTTTGGATATTCAGTTTCTAAAGGGGTGTTAAGGGGGTACACCTGCATTTCATTGAATAACAATATCTCCAGATTGCTTTCATTGGGGGATTTGATACTCGGCATATAAACTCATCATTAAAAATAAGAAGATACGTGTCTGAGGGTTTTTCGATGTGGTGTATATTTTGAGGTGAAAGGGGTGAAAAGTGGGGGTTGAAGGTTTCCTAACCGAGCGTGTATCTCTTAAACGACATAGGCGAGGAGTTTGGACCTCAGCGGAAAAAAATCAGCATAAAAAATAACAAAATAGGTGTTTGACCGTTTTTTCATAAATCCAATATAAGGGGCCCATGGGGAGGGGTGAAAATATGGGGAGGGGGGAGGAAACGTAATATGTCTGAGTGTAAAGTTATACATGGCCTATGTTGTAGACAATAACACATTACATCTTTTTTGTCTCTTGCTATTTCATCATACGACGAATACTTAGGGAGTTATTAATGATTTTGTACTTTTTGGCCGGAATTTTCTAAGTCCCAGGAATGACATAAAAATTGATTCGAATGAAATTTCGAAAAATAGTTTTTTTAATACTTTAATTATATTTTTCACGTCTTTTAGGGTCCGGAACCAACATGATATTTTTATGTTTTTTTCGTCCCATGCATTTTTGGTTTCAGGTGATTGAATTATTTTCCACTAGGACCGTTGCTTATCTCTTATATAAAAACAAGTGTCCTGACTGACTGACTGACTGACTGACTCATCATCGGCCAGCCAAAACTATTAAAGTTAGAAACATGAAATTTTGGGAATATGTTCGTTGTAAGTCGAAAACGCCCACTAAGGAAGGGTTTTTGGATATTCAGTTTCTAAAGGGGTGTTAAGGGGGTACACCTGCATTTCATTGAATAACAATATCTCCAGATTGCTTTCATTGGGGGATTTGATACTCGGCATATAAACTCATCATTAAAAATAAGAAGATACGTGTCTGAGGGTTTTTCGATGTGGTGTATATTTTGAGGTGAAAGGGGTGAAAAGTGGGGGTTGAAGGTTTCCTAACCGAGCGTGTATCTCTTAAACGACATAGGCGAGGAGTTTGGACCTCAGCGGAAAAAAATCAGCATAAAAAATAAAAAAATAGGTGTTTGACCGTTTTTTCATAAATCCAATATAAGGGGCCCATGGGGAGGGGTGAAAATATGGGGAGGGGGGAGGAAACGTAATATGTCTGAGTGTAAAGTTATACATGGCCTATGTTGTAGACAATAACACATTACATCTTTTTTGTCTCTTGCTATTTCATCATACGACGAATACTTAGGGAGTTATTAATGATTTTGTACTTTTTGGCCGGAATTTTCTAAGTCCCAGGAATGACATAAAAATTGATTCGAATGAAATTTCGAAAAATAGTTTTTTTAATACTTTTATTATATTTTTCACGTCTTTTAGGGTCCGGAACCAACATGATATTTTGATGTTTTTTTTCGTCCCTTGCATTTTTGGTTTCAGGTGATTGAATTATTTTCCACTAGGACCGTTGCTTATCTCTTATATAAAAACAAGTGTCCTGACTGACTGACTGACTGACTGACTCATCATCGGCCAGCCAGAACTATTAAAGTTAGAAACATGAAATTTTGGGAATATGTTCGTTGTAAGACGAAAACGCCCACTAAGGAAGGGTTTTTGGATATTCAGTTTCTAAAGGGGTGTTAAGGGGGTACACCTGCATTTCATTGAATAACAATATCTCCAGATTGCTTTCATTGGGGGATTTGATACTCGGCATATAAACTCATCATTAAAAATAAGAAGATACGTGTCTGAGGGTTTTTCGATGTGGTGTATATTTTGAGGTGAAAGGGGTGAAAAGTGGGGGTTGAAGGTTTCCTAACCGAGCGTGTATCTCTTAAACGACATAGGCGAGGAGTTTGGACCTCAGCGGAAAAAAATCAGCATAAAAAATAACAAAATAGGTGTTTGACCGTTTTTTCATAAATCCAATATAAGGGGCCCATGGGGAGGGGTGAAAATATGGGGAGGGGGGAGGAAACGTAATATGTCTGAGTGTAAAGTTATACATGGCCTATGTTGTAGACAATAACACATTACATTACGACGAATACTTAGGGAGTTATTAATGATTTTGTACTTTTTGGCCGGAATTTTTTAAGTCCCAGGAATGACATAAAAATTGATTCGAATGAAATTTCGAAAAATAGTTTTTTTAATACTTTAATTATATTTTTCACGTCATTTAGGGTCCGGAACCAACATGATATTTTTATGTTTTTTTTTCGTCCCATGCATTTTTGGTTTCAGGTGATTGAATTATTTCCCACTAGGACCGTTGCTTATCTCTTATATAAAAACAAGTGTCCTGACTGACTGACTGACTGACTGACTCATCATCGGCCAGCCAAAACTATTAAAGTTAGAAACATGAAATTTTGGGAATATGTTCGTTGTAAGTCGAAAACGCCCACTAAGGAAGGGTTTTTGGATATTCAGTTTCTAAAGGGGTGTTAAGGGGGTACACCTGCATTTCATTGAATAACAATATCTCCAGATTGCTTTCATTGGGGGATTTGATACTCGGCATATAAACTCATCATTAAAAATTAGAAGATACGTGTCTGAGGGTTTTTCGATGTGGTGTATATTTTGAGGTGAAAGGGGTGAAAAGTGGGGGTTGAAGGTTTCCTAACTGAGCGTGTATCTCTTAAACGACATTGGCGAGGAGTTTGGGCCTCAGCGGAAAAAAATCAGCATAAAAAATAACTAAATAGGTGTTTGACCGTTTTTTCATAAATCCAATATAAGGGGCCCATGGGGAGGGGTGAAAATATGGGGAGGGGGGAGGAAACGTAATATGTCTGAGTGTAAAGTTATACATGGCCTATGTTGTAGACAATAACACATTACATCTTTTTTGTCTCTTGCTATTTCATCATACGACGAATACTTAGGGAGTTATTAATGATTTTGTACTTTTTGGCCGGAATTTTCTAAGTCCCAGGAATGACATAAAAATTGATTCGAATGAAATTTCGAAAAATAGTTTTTTTAATACTTTAATTATATTTTTCACGTCTTTTAGGGTCCGGAACCAACATGATATTTTTATGTTTTTTTCGTCCCATGCATTTTTGGTTTCAGGTGATTGAATTATTTTCCACTAGGACCGTTGCTTATCTCTTATATAAAAACAAGTGTCCTGACTAACTGACTGACTGACTGACTGACTGACTCATCATCGGCCAGCCAAAACTATTAAAGTTAGAAACATGAAATTTTGGGAATATGTTCGTTGTAAGTCGAAAACGCCCACTAAGGAAGGGTTTTTGGATATTCAGTTTCTAAAGGGGTGTTAAGGGGGTACACCTGCATTTCATTGAATAACAATATCTCCAGATTGCTTTCATTGGGGGATTTGATACTCGGCATATAAACTCATCATTAAAAATAAGAAGATACGTGTCTGAGGGTTTTTCGATGTGGTGTATATTTTGAGGTGAAAGGGGTGAAAAGTGGGGGTTGAAGGTTTCCTAACCGAGCGTGTATCTCTTAAACGACATAGGCGAGGAGTTTGGACCTCAGCGGAAAAAAATCAGCATAAAAAATAAAAAAATAGGTGTTTGACCGTTTTTTCATAAATCCAATATAAGGGGCCCATGGGGAGGGGTGAAAATATGGGGAGGGGGGAGGAAACGTAATATGTCTGAGTGTAAAGTTATACATGGCCTATGTTGTAGACAATAACACATTACATCTTTTTTGTCTCTTGCTATTTCATCATACGACGAATACTTAGGGAGTTATTAATGATTTTGTACTTTTTGGCCGGAATTTTCTAAGTCCCAGGAATGACATAAAAATTGATTCGAATGAAATTTCGAAAAATAGTTTTTTTAATACTTTTATTATATTTTTCACGTCTTTTAGGGTCCGGAACCAACATGATATTTTGATGTTTTTTTTCGTCCCTTGCATTTTTGGTTTCAGGTGATTGAATTATTTTCCACTAGGACCGTTGCTTATCTCTTATATAAAAACAAGTGTCCTGACTGACTGACTGACTGACTGACTCATCATCGGCCAGCCAAAACTATTAAAGTTAGAAACATGAAATTTTGGGAATATGTTCGTTGTAAGACGAAAACGCCCACTAAGGAAGGGTTTTTGGATATTCAGTTTCTAAAGGGGTGTTAAGGGGGTACACCTGCATTTCATTGAATAACAATATCTCCAGATTGCTTTCATTGGGGGATTTGATACTCGGCATATAAACTCATCATTAAAAATAAGAAGATACGTGTCTGAGGGTTTTTCGATGTGGTGTATATTTTGAGGTGAAAGGGGTGAAAAGTGGGGGTTGAAGGTTTCCTAACCGAGCGTGTATCTCTTAAACGACATAGGCGAGGAGTTTGGACCTCAGCGGAAAAAAATCAGCATAAAAAATAACAAAATAGGTGTTTGACCGTTTTTTCATAAATCCAATATAAGGGGCCCATGGGGAGGGGTGAAAATATGGGGAGGGGGGAGGAAACGTAATATGTCTGAGTGTAAAGTTATACATGGCCTATGTTGTAGACAATAACACATTACATTACGACGAATACTTAGGGAGTTATTAATGATTTTGTACTTTTTGGCCGGAATTTTTTAAGTCCCAGGAATGACATAAAAATTGATTCGAATGAAATTTCGAAAAATAGTTTTTTTAATACTTTAATTATATTTTTCACGTCATTTAGGGTCCGGAACCAACATGATATTTTTATGTTTTTTTTTCGTCCCATGCATTTTTGGTTTCAGGTGATTGAATTATTTTCCACTAGGACCGTTGCTTATCTCTTATATAAAAACAAGTGTCCTGACTGACTGACTGACTGACTGACTCATCATCGGCCAGCCAAAACTATTAAAGTTAGAAACATGAAATTTTGGGAATATGTTCGTTGTAAGTCGAAAACGCCCACTAAGGAAGGGTTTTTGGATATTCAGTTTCTAAAGGGGTGTTAAGGGGGTACACCTGCATTTCATTGAATAACAATATCTCCAGATTGCTTTCATTGGGGGATTTGATACTCGGCATATAAACTCATCATTAAAAATTAGAAGATACGTGTCTGAGGGTTTTTCGATGTGGTGTATATTTTGAGGTGAAAGGGGTGAAAAGTGGGGGTTGAAGGTTTCCTAACTGAGCGTGTATCTCTTAAACGACATTGGCGAGGAGTTTGGGCCTCAGCGGAAAAAAATCAGCATAAAAAATAACAAAATAGGTGTTTGACCGTTTTTTCATAAATCCAATATAAGGGGCCCATGGGGAGGGGTGAAAATATGGGGAGGGGGGAGGAAACGTAATATGTCTGAGTGTAAAGTTATACATGGCCTATGTTGTAGACAATAACACATTACATCTTTTTTGTCTCTTGCTATTTCATCATACGACGAATACTTAGGGAGTTATTAATGATTTTGTACTTTTTGGCCGGAATTTTCTAAGTCCCAGGAATGACATAAAAATTGATTCGAATGAAATTTCGAAAAATAGTTTTTTTAATACTTTAATTATATTTTTCACGTCTTTTAGGGTCCGGAACCAACATGATATTTTTATGTTTTTTTCGTCCCATGCATTTTTGGTTTCAGGTGATTGAATTATTTTCCACTAGGACCGTTGCTTATCTCTTATATAAAAACAAGTGTCCTGACTAACTGACTGACTGACTGACTGACTGACTCATCATCGGCCAGCCAAAACTATTAAAGTTAGAAACATGAAATTTTGGGAATATGTTCGTTGTAAGTCGAAAACGCCCACTAAGGAAGGGTTTTTGGATATTCAGTTTCTAAAGGGGTGTTAAGGGGGTACACCTGCATTTCATTGAATAACAATATCTCCCGATTGCTTTCATTGGGGGATTTGATACTCGGCATATAAACTCATCATTAAAAATAAGAAGATACGTGTCTGAGGGTTTTTCGATGTGGTGTATATTTTGAGGTGAAAGGGGTGAAAAGTGGGGGTTGAAGGTTTCCTAACCGAGCGTGTATCTCTTAAACGACATAGGCGAGGAGTTTGGACCTCAGCGGAAAAAAATCAGCATAAAAAATAAAAAAATAGGTGTTTGACCGTTTTTTCATAAATCCAATATAAGGGGCCCATGGGGAGGGGTGAAAATATGGGGAGGGGGGAGGAAACGTAATATGTCTGAGTGTAAAGTTATACATGGCCTATGTTGTAGACAATAACACATTACATCTTTTTTGTCTCTTGCTATTTCATCATACGACGAATACTTAGGGAGTTATTAATGATTTTGTACTTTTTGGCCGGAATTTTCTAAGTCCCAGGAATGACATAAAAATTGATTCGAATGAAATTTCGAAAAATAGTTTTTTTAATACTTTTATTATATTTTTCACGTCTTTTAGGGTCCGGAACCAACATGATATTTTGATGTTTTTTTTCGTCCCTTGCATTTTTGGTTTCAGGTGATTGAATTATTTTCCACTAGGACCGTTGCTTATCTCTTATATAAAAACAAGTGTCCTGACTGACTGACTGACTGACTGACTCATCATCGGCCAGCCAAAACTATTAAAGTTAGAAACATGAAATTTTGGGAATATGTTCGTTGTAAGACGAAAACGCCCACTAAGGAAGGGTTTTTGGATATTCAGTTTCTAAAGGGGTGTTAAGGGGGTACACCTGCATTTCATTGAATAACAATATCTCCAGATTGCTTTCATTGGGGGATTTGATACTCGGCATATAAACTCATCATTAAAAATAAGAAGATACGTGTCTGAGGGTTTTTCGATGTGGTGTATATTTTGAGGTGAAAGGGGTGAAAAGTGGGGGTTGAAGGTTTCCTAACCGAGCGTGTATCTCTTAAACGACATAGGCGAGGAGTTTGGACCTCAACGGAAAAAAATCAGCATAAAAAATAAAAAAATAGGTGTTTGACCGTTTTTTCATAAATCCAATATAAGGGGCCCATGGGGAGGGGTGAAAATATGGGGAGGGGGAGGAAACGTAATATGTCTGAGTGTAAAGTTATACATGGCCTATGTTGTAGACAATAACACATTACATTACGACGAATACTTAGGGAGTTATTAATGATTTTGTACTTTTTGGCCGGAATTTTTTAAGTCCCAGGAATGACATAAAAATTGATTCGAATGAAATTTCGAAAAATAGTTTTTTTAATACTTTAATTATATTTTTCACGTCATTTAGGGTCCGGAACCAACATGATATTTTTATGTTTTTTTTTCGTCCCATGCATTTTTGGTTTCAGGTGATTGAATTATTTTCCACTAGGACCGTTGCTTATCTCTTATATAAAAACAAGTGTCCTGACTGACTGACTGACTGACTGACTCATCATCGGCCAGCCAAAACTATTAAAGTTAGAAACATGAAATTTTGGGAATATGTTCGTTGTAAGTCGAAAACGCCCACTAAGGAAGGGTTTTTGGATATTCAGTTTCTAAAGGGGTGTTAAGGGGGTACACCTGCATTTCATTGAATAACAATATCTCCAGATTGCTTTCATTGGGGGATTTGATACTCGGCATATAAACTCATCATTAAAAATTAGAAGATACGTGTCTGAGGGTTTTTCGATGTGGTGTATATTTTGAGGTGAAAGGGGTGAAAAGTGGGGGTTGAAGGTTTCCTAACTGAGCGTGTATCTCTTAAACGACATTGGCGAGGAGTTTGGGCCTCAGCGGAAAAAAATCAGCATAAAAAATAACAAAATAGGTGTTTGACCGTTTTTTCATAAATCCAATATAAGGGGCCCATGGGGAGGGGTGAAAATATGGGGAGGGGGGAGGAAACGTAATATGTCTGAGTGTAAAGTTATACATGGCCTATGTTGTAGACAATAACACATTACATCTTTTTTGTCTCTTGCTATTTCATCATACGACGAATACTTAGGGAGTTATTAATGATTTTGTACTTTTTGGCCGGAATTTTCTAAGTCCCAGGAATGACATAAAAATTGATTCGAATGAAATTTCGAAAAATAGTTTTTTTAATACTTTAATTATATTTTTCACGTCTTTTAGGGTCCGGAACCAACATGATATTTTTATGTTTTTTTCGTCCCATGCATTTTTGGTTTCAGGTGATTGAATTATTTTCCACTAGGACCGTTGCTTATCTCTTATATAAAAACAAGTGTCCTGACTAACTGACTGACTGACTGACTGACTGACTCATCATCGGCCAGCCAAAACTATTAAAGTTAGAAACATGAAATTTTGGGAATATGTTCGTTGTAAGTCGAAAACGCCCACTAAGGAAGGGTTTTTGGATATTCAGTTTCTAAAGGGGTGTTAAGGGGGTACACCTGCATTTCATTGAATAACAATATCTCCCGATTGCTTTCATTGGGGGATTTGATACTCGGCATATAAACTCATCATTAAAAATAAGAAGATACGTGTCTGAGGGTTTTTCGATGTGGTGTATATTTTGAGGTGAAAGGGGTGAAAAGTGGGGGTTGAAGGTTTCCTAACCGAGCGTGTATCTCTTAAACGACATAGGCGAGGAGTTTGGACCTCAGCGGAAAAAAATCAGCATAAAAAATAAAAAAATAGGTGTTTGACCGTTTTTTCATAAATCCAATATAAGGGGCCCATGGGGAGGGGTGAAAATATGGGGAGGGGGGAGGAAACGTAATATGTCTGAGTGTAAAGTTATACATGGCCTATGTTGTAGACAATAACACATTACATCTTTTTTGTCTCTTGCTATTTCATCATACGACGAATACTTAGGGAGTTATTAATGATTTTGTACTTTTTGGCCGGAATTTTCTAAGTCCCAGGAATGACATAAAAATTGATTCGAATGAAATTTCGAAAAATAGTTTTTTTAATACTTTTATTATATTTTTCACGTCTTTTAGGGTCCGGAACCAACATGATATTTTGATGTTTTTTTTCGTCCCTTGCATTTTTGGTTTCAGGTGATTGAATTATTTTCCACTAGGACCGTTGCTTATCTCTTATATAAAAACAAGTGTCCTGACTGACTGACTGACTGACTGACTCATCATCGGCCAGCCAAAACTATTAAAGTTAGAAACATGAAATTTTGGGAATATGTTCGTTGTAAGACGAAAACGCCCACTAAGGAAGGGTTTTTGGATATTCAGTTTCTAAAGGGGTGTTAAGGGGGTACACCTGCATTTCATTGAATAACAATATCTCCAGATTGCTTTCATTGGGGGATTTGATACTCGGCATATAAACTCATCATTAAAAATAAGAAGATACGTGTCTGAGGGTTTTTCGATGTGGTGTATATTTTGAGGTGAAAGGGGTGAAAAGTGGGGGTTGAAGGTTTCCTAACCGAGCGTGTATCTCTTAAACGACATAGGCGAGGAGTTTGGACCTCAACGGAAAAAAATCAGCATAAAAAATAAAAAAATAGGTGTTTGACCGTTTTTTCATAAATCCAATATAAGGGGCCCATGGGGAGGGGTGAAAATATGGGGAGGGGGAGGAAACGTAATATGTCTGAGTGTAAAGTTATACATGGCCTATGTTGTAGACAATAACACATTACATCTTTTTTGTCTCTTGCTATTTCATCATACGACGAATACTTAGGGAGTTATTAATGATTTTGTACTTTTTGGCCGGAATTTTTTAAGTCCCAGGAATGACATAAAAATTGATTCGAATGAAATTTCGAAAAATAGTTTTTTTAATACTTTTATTATATTGTTCAAGTCTTTTAGGGTCCGGAACCAACATGATATTTTGATGTTTTTTTTCGTCCCATGCATTTTTGGTTTCAGGTGATTGAATTATTTTCCACTAGGACCGTTGCTTATCTCTTATATAAAAACAATTGTCCTGACTGACTGACTGACTGACTGACTGACTGACTGACTCATCATCGGCCAGCCAAAACTATTAAAGTTAGAAACATGAAATTTTGGGAATATGTTCGTTGTAAGTCGAAAACGCCCACTAAGGAAGGGTTTTTGGATATTCAGTTTCTAAAGGGGTGTTAAGGGGGTGCACCTGCATTTCATTGAATAACAATATCTCCAGATTGCTTTCATTGGGGGATTTGATACTCGGCATATAAACTCATCATTAAAAATTAGAAGATACGTGTCTGAGGGTTTTTCGATGTGGTGTATATTTTGAGGTGAAAGGGGTGAAAAGTGGGGGTTGAAGGTTTCCTAACCGAGCGTGTATCTCTTAAACGACATAGGCGAGGAGTTTGGACCTCAGCGGAAAAAAATCAGCATAAAAAATAACAAAATAGGTGTTTGACCGTTTTTTCATAAATCCAATATAAGGGGCCCATGGGGAGGGGTGAAAATATGGGGAGGGGGGAGGAAACGTAATATGTCTGAGTGTAAAGTTATATATGGCCTATGTTGTAGACAATAACACATTACATCTTTTTTGTCTCTTGCTATTTCATCATACGACGAATACTTAGGGAGTTATTAATGATTTTGTACTTTTTGGCCGGAATTTTCCAAGTCCCAGGAATGACATAAAAATTGATTCGAATGAAATTTCGAAAAATAGTTTTTTTAATACTTTTATTATATTTTTCACGTCTTTTAGGGTCCGGAACCAACATGATATTTTGATGTTTTTTTCGTCCCATGCATTTTTGGTTTCAGGTGATTGAATTATTTTCCACTAGGACCGTTGCTTATCTCTTATATAAAAACAAGTGTCCTGACTGACTGACTGACTGACTGACTCATCATCGGCCAGCCAAAACTATTAAAGTTAGAAACATGAAATTTTGGGAATATGTTCGTTGTAAGTCGAAAACGCCCACTAAGGAAGGGTTTTTGGATATTCAGTTTCTAAAGGGGTGTTAAGGGGGTACACCTGCATTTCATTGAATAACAATATCTCCAGATTGCTTTCATTGGGGGATTTGATACTCGGCATATAAACTCATCATTAAAAATAAGAAGATACGTGTCTGAGGGTTTTTCGATGTGGTGTATATTTTGAGGTGAAAGGGGTGAAAAGTGGGGGTTGAAGGTTTCCTAACCGAGCGTGTATCTCTTAAACGACATAGGCGAGGAGTTTGGACCTCAGCGGAAAAAAATCAGCATAAAAAATAAAAAAATAGGTGTTTGACCTTTTTTTCATAAATCCAATATAAGGGGCCCATGGGGAGGGGTGAAAATATGGGGAGGGGGGAGGAAACGTAATATGTCTGAGTGTAAAGTTATACATGGCCTATGTTGTAGACAATAACACATTACATCTTTTTTGTCTCTTGCTATTTCATCATACGACGAATACTTAGGGAGTTATTAATGATTTTGTACTTTTTGGCCGGAATTTTCTAAGTCCCAGGAATGACATAAAAATTGATTCGAATTAAATTTCGAAAAATAGTTTTTTTAATACTTTTATTATATTTTTCACGTCTTTTAGGGTCCGGAACCAACATGATATTTTGATGTTTTTTTCGTCCCATGCATTTTTGGTTTCAGGTGATTGAATTATTTTCCACTAGGACCGTTGCTTATCTCTTATATAAAAACAAGTGTCCTGACTGACTGACTGACTGACTGACTCATCATCGGCCAGCCAAAACTATTAAAGTTAGAAACATGAAATTTTGGGAATATGTTCGTTGTAAGACGAAAACGCCCACTAAGGAAGGGTTTTTGGATATTCAGTTTCTAAAGGGGTGTTAAGGGGGTACACCTGCATTTCATTGAATAACAATATCTCCAGATTGCTTTCATTGGGGGATTTGATACTCGGCATATAAACTCATCATTAAAAATAAGAAGATACGTGTCTGAGGGTTTTTCGATGTGGTGTATATTTTGAGGTGAAAGGGGTGAAAAGTGGGGGTTGAAGGTTTCCTAACCGAGCGTGTATCTCTTAAACGACATAGGCGAGGAGTTTGGACCTCAGCGGAAAAAAATCAGCATAAAAAATAACAAAATAGGTGTTTGACCGTTTTTTCATAAATCCAATATAAGGGGCCCATGGGGAGGGGTGAAAATATGGGGAGGGGGGAGGAAACGTAATATGTCTGAGTGTAAAGTTATACATGGCCTATGTTGTAGACAATAACACATTACATCTTTTTTGTCTCTTGCTATTTCATCATACGACGAATACTTAGGGAGTTATTAATGATTTTGTACTTTTTGGCCGGAATTTTCTAAGTCCCAGGAATGACATAAAAATTGATTCGAATGAAATTTCGAAAAATAGTTTTTTTAATACTTTAATTATATTTTTCACGTCTTTTAGGGTCCGGAACCAACATGATATTTTTATGTTTTTTTCGTCCCATGCATTTTTGGTTTCAGGTGATTGAATTATTTTCCACTAGGACCGTTGCTTATCTCTTATATAAAAACAAGTGTCCTGACTGACTGACTGACTGACTGACTCATCATCGGCCAGCCAAAACTATTAAAGTTAGAAACATGAAATTTTGGGAATATGTTCGTTGTAAGTCGAAAACGCCCACTAAGGAAGGGTTTTTGGATATTCAGTTTCTAAAGGGGTGTTAAGGGGGTACACCTGCATTTCATTGAATAACAATATCTCCAGATTGCTTTCATTGGGGGATTTGATACTCGGCATATAAACTCATCATTAAAAATAAGAAGATACGTGTCTGAGGGTTTTTCGATGTGGTGTATATTTTGAGGTGAAAGGGGTGAAAAGTGGGGGTTGAAGGTTTCCTAACCGAGCGTGTATCTCTTAAACGACATAGGCGAGGAGTTTGGACCTCAGCGGAAAAAAATCAGCATAAAAAATAAAAAAATAGGTGTTTGACCGTTTTTTCATAAATCCAATATAAGGGGCCCATGGGGAGGGGTGAAAATATGGGGAGGGGGGAGGAAACGTAATATGTCTGAGTGTAAAGTTATACATGGCCTATGTTGTAGACAATAACACATTACATCTTTTTTGTCTCTTGCTATTTCATCATACGACGAATACTTAGGGAGTTATTAATGATTTTGTACTTTTTGGCCGGAATTTTCTAAGTCCCAGGAATGACATTAAATTGATTCGAATGAAATTTCGAAAAATAGTTTTTTTAATACTTTTATTATATTTTTCACGTCTTTTAGGGTCCGGAACCAACATGATATTTTGATGTTTTTTTTCGTCCCTTGCATTTTTGGTTTCAGGTGATTGAATTATTTTCCACTAGGACCGTTGCTTATCTCTTATATAAAAACAAGTGTCCTGACTGACTGACTGACTGACTGACTCATCATCGGCCAGCCAAAACTATTAAAGTTAGAAACATGAAATTTTGGGAATATGTTCGTTGTAAGACGAAAACGCCCACTAAGGAAGGGTTTTTGGATATTCAGTTTCTAAAGGGGTGTTAAGGGGGTACACCTGCATTTCATTGAATAACAATATCTCCAGATTGCTTTCATTGGGGGATTTGATACTCGGCATATAAACTCATCATTAAAAATAAGAAGATACGTGTCTGAGGGTTTTTCGATGTGGTGTATATTTTGAGGTGAAAGGGGTGAAAAGTGGGGGTTGAAGGTTTCCTAACCGAGCGTGTATCTCTTAAACGACATAGGCGAGGAGTTTGGACCTCAGCGGAAAAAAATCAGCATAAAAAATAACAAAATAGGTGTTTGACCGTTTTTTCATAAATCCAATATAAGGGGCCCATGGGGAGGGGTGAAAATATGGGGAGGGGGGAGGAAACGTAATATGTCTGAGTGTAAAGTTATACATGGCCTATGTTGTAGACAATAACACATTACATCTTTTTTGTCTCTTGCTATTTCATCATACGACGAATACTTAGGGAGTTATTAATGATTTTGTACTTTTTGGCCGGAATTTTTTAAGTCCCAGGAATGACATAAAAATTGATTCGAATGAAATTTCGAAAAATAGTTCTTTTAATACTTTTATTATATTTTTCAAGTCTTTTAGGGTCCGGAACCAACATGATATTTTGATGTTTTTTTTCGTCCCATGCATTTTTGGTTTCAGGTGATTGAATTATTTTCCACTAGGACCGTTGCTTATCTCTTATATAAAAACAATTGTCCTGACTGACTGACTGACTGACTGACTGACTGACTGACTCATCATCGGCCAGCCAAAACTATTAAAGTTAGAAACATGAAATTTTGGGAATATGTTCGTTGTAAGTCGAAAACGCCCACTAAGGAAGGGTTTTTGGATATTCAGTTTCTAAAGGGGTGTTAAGGGGGTGCACCTGCATTTCATTGAATAACAATATCTCCAGATTGCTTTCATTGGGGGATTTGATACTCGGCATATAAACTCATCATTAAAAATTAGAAGATACGTGTCTGAGGGTTTTTCGATGTGGTGTATATTTTGAGGTGAAAGGGGTGAAAAGTGGGGGTTGAAGGTTTCCTAACCGAGCGTGTATCTCTTAAACGACATAGGCGAGGAGTTTGGACCTCAGCGGAAAAAAATCAGCATAAAAAATAACAAAATAGGTGTTTGACCGTTTTTTCATAAATCCAATATAAGGGGCCCATGGGGAGGGGTGAAAATATGGGGAGGGGGGAGGAAACGTAATATGTCTGAGTGTAAAGTTATATATGGCCTATGTTGTAGACAATAACACATTACATCTTTTTTGTCTCTTGCTATTTCATCATACGACGAATACTTAGGGAGTTATTAATGATTTTGTACTTTTTGGCCGGAATTTTCCAAGTCCCAGGAATGACATAAAAATTGATTCGAATGAAATTTCGAAAAATAGTTTTTTTAATACTTTTATTATATTTTTCACGTCTTTTAGGGTCCGGAACCAACATGATATTTTGATGTTTTTTTCGTCCCATGCATTTTTGGTTTCAGGTGATTGAATTATTTTCCACTAGGACCGTTGCTTATCTCTTATATAAAAACAAGTGTCCTGACTGACTGACTCATCATCGGCCAGCCAAAACTATTAAAGTTAGAAACATGAAATTTTGGGAATATGTTCGTTGTAAGTCGAAAACGCCCACTAAGGAAGGGTTTTTGGGTATTCAGTTTCTAAAGGGGTGTTAAGGGGGTGCACCTGCATTTCATTGAATAACAATATCTCCAGATTGCTTTCATTGGGGGATTTGATACTCGGCATATAAACTCATCATTAAAAATAAGAAGATACGTGTCTGAGGGTTTTTCGATGTGGTGTATATTTTGAGGTGAAAGGGGTGAAAAGTGGGGGTTGAAGGTTTCCTAACTGAGCGTGTATCTCTTAAACGACATAGACGAGGAGTTTGGGCCTCAGCGGAAAAAAATCAGCATAAAAAATAACAAAATAGGTGTTTGACCGTTTTTTCATAAATCCAATATAAGGGGCCCATGGGGAGGGGTGAAAAAATGGGGAGGGGGGAGGAAACGTAATATGTCTGAGTGTAAAGTTATACATGGCCTATGTTGTAGACAATAACACATTACATCTTTTTTGTCTCTTGCTATTTCATCATACGACGAATACTTAGGGAGTTATTAATGATTTTGTACTTTTTGGCCGGAATTTTCTAAGTCCCAGGAATGACATAAAAATTGATTCGAATGAAATTTCGAAAAATAGTTTTTTTAATACTTTAATTAAATTTTTCACGTCTTTTAGGGTCCGGAACCAACATGATATTTTTATGTTTTTTTCGTCCCATGCATTTTTGGTTTCAGGTGATTGAATTATTTTCCACTAGGACCGTTGCTTATCTCTTATATAAAAACAAGTGTCCTGACTAACTGACTGACTGACTGACTGACTGACTGACTCATCATCGGCCAGCCAAAACTATTAAAGTTAGAAACATGAAATTTTGGGAATATGTTCGTTGTAAGTCGAAAACGCCCACTAAGGAAGGGTTTTTGGATATTCAGTTTCTAAAGGGGTGTTAAGGGGGTACACCTGCATTTCATTGAATAACAATATCTCCAGATTGCTTTCATTGGGGGATTTGTTACTCGGCATATAAACTCATCATTAAAAATAAGAAGATACGTGTCTGAGGGTTTTTCGATGTGGTGTATATTTTGAGGTGAAAGGGGTGAAAAGTGGGGGTTGAAGGTTTCCTAACCGAGCGTGTATCTCTTAAACGACATAGGCGAGGAGTTTGGACCTCAGCGGAAAAAAATCAGCATAAAAAATAAAAAAATAGGTGTTTGACCGTTTTTTCATAAATCCAATATAAGGGGCCCATGGGGAGGGGTGAAAATATGGGGAGGGGGGAGGAAACGTAATATGTCTGAGTGTAAAGTTATACATGGCCTATGTTGTAGACAATAACACATTACATCTTTTTTGTCTCTTGCTATTTCATCATACGACGAATACTTAGGGAGTTATTAATGATTTTGTACTTTTTGGCCGGAATTTTCTAAGTCCCAGGAATGACATAAAAATTGATTCGAATGAAATTTCGAAAAATAGTTTTTTTAATACTTTTATTATATTTTTCACGTCTTTTAGGGTCCGGAACCAACATGATATTTTGATGTTTTTTTTCGTCCCTTGCATTTTTGGTTTCAGGTGATTGAATTATTTTCCACTAGGACCGTTGCTTATCTCTTATATAAAAACAAGTGTCCTGACTGACTGACTGACTGACTGACTCATCATCGGCCAGCCAAAACTATTAAAGTTAGAAACATGAAATTTTGGGAATATGTTCGTTGTAAGACGAAAACGCCCACTAAGGAAGGGTTTTTGGATATTCAGTTTCTAAAGGGGTGTTAAGGGGGTACACCTGCATTTCATTGAATAACAATATCTCCAGATTGCTTTCATTGGGGGATTTGATACTCGGCATATAAACTCATCATTAAAAATAAGAAGATACGTGTCTGAGGGTTTTTCGATGTGGTGTATATTTTGAGGTGAAAGGGGTGAAAAGTGGGGGTTGAAGGTTTCCTAACCGAGCGTGTATCTCTTAAACGACATAGGCGAGGAGTTTGGACCTCAGCGGAAAAAAATCAGCATAAAAAATAAAAAAATAGGTGTTTGACCGTTTTTTCATAAATCCAATATAAGGGGCCCATGGGGAGGGGTGAAAATATGGGGAGGGGGGAGGAAACGTAATATGTCTGAGTGTAAAGTTATACATGGCCTATGTTGTAGACAATAACACATTACATCTTTTTTGTCTCTTGCTATTTCATCATACGACGAATACTTAGGGAGTTATTAATGATTTTGTACTTTTTGGCCGGAATTTTCTAAGTCCCAGGAATGACATAAAAATTGATTCGAATGAAATTTCGAAAAATAGTTTTTTTAATACTTTAATTATATTTTTCACGTCTTTTAGGGTCCGGAACCAACATGATATTTTTATGTTTTTTTCGTCCCATGCATTTTTGGTTTCAGGTGATTGAATTATTTTCCACTAGGACCGTTGCTTATCTCTTATATAAAAACAAGTGTCCTGACTGACTGACTGACTGACTGACTCATCATCGGCCAGCCAAAACTATTAAAGTTAGAAACATGAAATTTTGGGAATATGTTCGTTGTAAGTCGAAAACGCCCACTAAGGAAGGGTTTTTGGATATTCAGTTTCTAAAGGGGTGTTAAGGGGGTACACCTGCATTTCATTGAATAACAATATCTCCAGATTGCTTTCATTGGGGGATTTGATACTCGGCATATAAACTCATCATTAAAAATAAGAAGATACGTGTCTGAGGGTTTTTCGATGTGGTGTATATTTTGAGGTGAAAGGGGTGAAAAGTGGGGGTTGAAGGTTTCCTAACCGAGCGTGTATCTCTTAAACGACATAGGCGAGGAGTTTGGAGCTCAGCGGAAAAAAATCAGCATAAAAAATAAAAAAATAGGTGTTTGACCGTTTTTTTCATAAATCCAATATAAGGGGCCCATGGGGAGGGGTGAAAATATGGGGAGGGGGGAGGAAACGTAATATGTCTGAGTGTAAAGTTATACATGGCCTATGTTGTAGACAATAACACATTACATCTTTTTTGTCTCTTGCTATTTCATCATACGACGAATACTTAGGGAGTTATTAATGATTTTGTACTTTTTGGCCGGAATTTTCTAAGTCCCAGGAATGACATTAAATTGATTCGAATGAAATTTCGAAAAATAGTTTTTTTAATACTTTTATCATATTTTTCACGTCTTTTAGGGTCCGGAACCAACATGATATTTTGATGTTTTTTTTCGTCCCTTGCATTTTTGGTTTCAGGTGATTGAATTATTTTCCACTAGGACCGTTGCTTATCTCTTATATAAAAACAAGTGTCCTGACTGACTGACTGACTGACTGACTCATCATCGGCCAGCCAAAACTATTAAAGTTAGAAACATGAAATTTTGGGAATATGTTCGTTGTAAGACGAAAACGCCCACTAAGGAAGGGTTTTTGGATATTCAGTTTCTAAAGGGGTGTTAAGGGGGTACACCTGCATTTCATTGAATAACAATATCTCCAGATTGCTTTCATTGGGGGATTTGATACTCGGCATATAAACTCATCATTAAAAATAAGAAGATACGTGTCTGAGGGTTTTTCGATGTGGTGTATATTTTGAGGTGAAAGGGGTGAAAAGTGGGGGTTGAAGGTTTCCTAACCGAGCGTGTATCTCTTAAACGACATAGGCGAGGAGTTTGGACCTCAGCGGAAAAAAATCAGCATAAAAAATAACAAAATAGGTGTTTGACCGTTTTTTCATAAATCCAATATAAGGGGCCCATGGGGAGGGGTGAAAATATGGGGAGGGGGGAGGAAACGTAATATGTCTGAGTGTAAAGTTATACATGGCCTATGTTGTAGACAATAACACATTACATCTTTTTTGTCTCTTGCTATTTCATCATACGACGAATACTTAGGGAGTTATTAATGATTTTGTACTTTTTGGCCGGAATTTTTTAAGTCCCAGGAATGACATAAAAATTGATTCGAATGAAATTTCGAAAAATAGTTTTTTTAATACTTTAATTATATTTTTCACGTCTTTTAGGGTCCGGAACCAACATGATATTTTTATGTTTTTTTCGTCCCATGCATTTTTGGTTTCAGGTGATTGAATTATTTTCCACTAGGACCGTTGCTTATCTCTTATATAAAAACAAGTGTCCTGACTGACTGACTGACTGACTGACTCATCATCGGCCAGCCAAAACTATTAAAGTTAGAAACATGAAATTTTGGGAATATGTTCGTTGTAAGTCGAAAACGCCCACTAAGGAAGGGTTTTTGGATATTCAGTTTCTAAAGGGGTGTTAAGGGGGTACACCTGCATTTCATTGAATAACAATATCTCCAGATTGCTTTCATTGGGGGATTTGATACTCGGCATATAAACTCATCATTAAAAATAAGAAGATACGTGTCTGAGGGTTTTTCGATGTGGTGTATATTTTGAGGTGAAAGGGGTGAAAAGTGGGGGTTGAAGGTTTCCTAACCGAGCGTGTATCTCTTAAACGACATAGGCGAGGAGTTTGGACCTCAGCGGAAAAAAATCAGCATAAAAAATAAAAAAATAGGTGTTTGACCGTTTTTTCATAAATCCAATATAAGGGGCCCATGGGGAGGGGTGAAAATATGGGGAGGGGGGAGGAAACGTAATATGTCTGAGTGTAAAGTTATACATGGCCTATGTTGTAGACAATAACACATTACATCTTTTTTGTCTCTTGCTATTTCATCATACGACGAATACTTAGGGAGTTATTAATGATTTTGTACTTTTTGGCCGGAATTTTCTAAGTCCCAGGAATGACATTAAATTGATTCGAATGAAATTTCGAAAAATAGTTTTTTTAATACTTTTATCATATTTTTCACGTCTTTTAGGGTCCGGAACCAACATGATATTTTGATGTTTTTTTTCGTCCCTTGCATTTTTGGTTTCAGGTGATTGAATTATTTTCCACTAGGACCGTTGCTTATCTCTTATATAAAAACAAGTGTCCTGACTGACTGACTGACTGACTGACTCATCATCGGCCAGCCAAAACTATTAAAGTTAGAAACATGAAATTTTGGGAATATGTTCGTTGTAAGACGAAAACGCCCACTAAGGAAGGGTTTTTGGATATTCAGTTTCTAAAGGGGTGTTAAGGGGGTACACCTGCATTTCATTGAATAACAATATCTCCAGATTGCTTTCATTGGGGGATTTGATACTCGGCATATAAACTCATCATTAAAAATAAGAAGATACGTGTCTGAGGGTTTTTCGATGTGGTGTATATTTTGAGGTGAAAGGGGTGAAAAGTGGGGGTTGAAGGTTTCCTAACCGAGCGTGTATCTCTTAAACGACATAGGCGAGGAGTTTGGACCTCAGCGGAAAAAAATCAGCATAAAAAATAACAAAATAGGTGTTTGACCGTTTTTTCATAAATCCAATATAAGGGGCCCATGGGGAGGGGTGAAAATATGGGGAGGGGGGAGGAAACGTAATATGTCTGAGTGTAAAGTTATACATGGCCTATGTTGTAGACAATAACACATTACATCTTTTTTGTCTCTTGCTATTTCATCATACGACGAATACTTAGGGAGTTATTAATGATTTTGTACTTTTTGGCCGGAATTTTTTAAGTCCCAGGAATGACATAAAAATTGATTCGAATGAAATTTCGAAAAATAGTTCTTTTAATACTTTTATTATATTTTTCAAGTCTTTTAGGGTCCGGAACCAACATGATATTTTGATGTTTTTTTTCGTCCCATGCATTTTTGGTTTCAGGTGATTGAATTATTTTCCACTAGGACCGTTGCTTATCTCTTATATAAAAACAATTGTCCTGACTGACTGACTGACTGACTGACTGACTCATCATCGGCCAGCCAAAACTATTAAAGTTAGAAACATGAAATTTTGGGAATATGTTCGTTGTAAGTCGAAAACGCCCACTAAGGAAGGGTTTTTGGATATTCAGTTTCTAAAGGGGTGTTAAGGGGGTGCACCTGCATTTCATTGAATAACAATATCTCCAGATTGCTTTCATTGGGGGATTTGATACTCGGCATATAAACTCATCATTAAAAATTAGAAGATACGTGTCTGAGGGTTTTTCGATGTGGTGTATATTTTGAGGTGAAAGGGGTGAAAAGTGGGGGTTGAAGGTTTCCTAACCGAGCGTGTATCTCTTAAACGACATAGGCGAGGAGTTTGGACCTCAGCGGAAAAAAATCAGCATAAAAAATAACAAAATAGGTGTTTGACCGTTTTTTCATAAATCCAATATAAGGGGCCCATGGGGAGGGGTGAAAATATGGGGAGGGGGGAGGAAACGTAATATGTCTGAGTGTAAAGTTATACATGGCCTATGTTGTAGACAATAACACATTACATCTTTTTTGTCTCTTGCTATTTCATCATACGACGAATACTTAGGGAGTTATTAATGATTTTGTACTTTTTGGCCGGAATTTTCTAAGTCCCAGGAATGACATAAAAATTGATTCGAATGAAATTTCGAAAAATAGTTTTTTTAATACTTTAATTATAATTTTCACGTCTTTTAGGGTCCGGAACCAACATGATATTTTTATGTTTTTTTCGTCCCATGCATTTTTGGTTTCAGGTGATTGAATTATTTTCCACTAGGACCGTTGCTTATCTCTTATATAAAAACAAGTGTCCTGACTGACTGACTGACTGACTGACTCATCATCGGCCAGCCAAAACTATTAAAGTTAGAAACATGAAATTTTGGGAATATGTTCGTTGTAAGTCGAAAACGCCCACTAAGGAAGGGTTTTTGGATATTCAGTTTCTAAAGGGGTGTTAAGGGGGTACACCTGCATTTCATTGAATAACAATATCTCCAGATTGCTTTCATTGGGGGATTTGATACTCGGCATATAAACTCATCATTAAAAATAAGAAGATACGTGTCTGAGGGTTTTTCGATGTGGTGTATATTTTGAGGTGAAAGGGGTGAAAAGTGGGGGTTGAAGGTTTCCTAACCGAGCGTGTATCTCTTAAACGACATAGGCGAGGAGTTTGGACCTCAGCGGAAAAAAATCAGCATAAAAAATAAAAAAATAGGTGTTTGACCGTTTTTTCATAAATCCAATATAAGGGGCCCATGGGGAGGGGTGAAAATATGGGGAGGGGGGAGGAAACGTAATATGTCTGAGTGTAAAGTTATACATGGCCTATGTTGTAGACAATAACACATTACATCTTTTTTGTCTCTTGCTATTTCATCATACGACGAATACTTAGGGAGTTATTAATGATTTTGTACTTTTTGGCCGGAATTTTCTAAGTCCCAGGAATGACATTAAATTGATTCGAATGAAATTTCGAAAAATAGTTTTTTTAATACTTTTATCATATTTTTCACGTCTTTTAGGGTCCGGAACCAACATGATATTTTGATGTTTTTTTTCGTCCCTTGCATTTTTGGTTTCAGGTGATTGAATTATTTTCCACTAGGACCGTTGCTTATCTCTTATATAAAAACAAGTGTCCTGACTGACTGACTGACTGACTGACTCATCATCGGCCAGCCAAAACTATTAAAGTTAGAAACATGAAATTTTGGGAATATGTTCGTTGTAAGACGAAAACGCCCACTAAGGAAGGGTTTTTGGATATTCAGTTTCTAAAGGGGTGTTAAGGGGGTACACCTGCATTTCATTGAATAACAATATCTCCAGATTGCTTTCATTGGGGGATTTGATACTCGGCATATAAACTCATCATTAAAAATAAGAAGATACGTGTCTGAGGGTTTTTCGATGTGGTGTATATTTTGAGGTGAAAGGGGTGAAAAGTGGGGGTTGAAGGTTTCCTAACCGAGCGTGTATCTCTTAAACGACATAGGCGAGGAGTTTGGACCTCAGCGGAAAAAAATCAGCATAAAAAATAACAAAATAGGTGTTTGACCGTTTTTTCATAAATCCAATATAAGGGGCCCATGGGGAGGGGTGAAAATATGGGGAGGGGGGAGGAAACGTAATATGTCTGAGTGTAAAGTTATACATGGCCTATGTTGTAGACAATAACACATTACATCTTTTTTGTCTCTTGCTATTTCATCATACGACGAATACTTAGGGAGTTATTAATGATTTTGTACTTTTTGGCCGGAATTTTTTAAGTCCCAGGAATGACATAAAAATTGATTCGAATGAAATTTCGAAAAATAGTTTTTTTAATACTTTAATTATATTTTTCACGTCTTTTAGGGTCCGGAACCAACATGATATTTTTATGTTTTTTTCGTCCCATGCATTTTTGGTTTCAGGTGATTGAATTATTTTCCACTAGGACCGTTGCTTATCTCTTATATAAAAACAAGTGTCCTGACTGACTGACTGACTGACTGACTCATCATCGGCCAGCCAAAACTATTAAAGTTAGAAACATGAAATTTTGGGAATATGTTCGTTGTAAGTCGAAAACGCCCACTAAGGAAGGGTTTTTGGATATTCAGTTTCTAAAGGGGTGTTAAGGGGGTACACCTGCATTTCATTGAATAACAATATCTCCAGATTGCTTTCATTGGGGGATTTGATACTCGGCATATAAACTCATCATTAAAAATAAGAAGATACGTGTCTGAGGGTTTTTCGATGTGGTGTATATTTTGAGGTGAAAGGGGTGAAAAGTGGGGGTTGAAGGTTTCCTAACCGAGCGTGTATCTCTTAAACGACATAGGCGAGGAGTTTGGACCTCAGCGGAAAAAAATCAGCATAAAAAATAAAAAAATAGGTGTTTGACCGTTTTTTCATAAATCCAATATAAGGGGCCCATGGGGAGGGGTGAAAATATGGGGAGGGGGGAGGAAACGTAATATGTCTGAGTGTAAAGTTATACATGGCCTATGTTGTAGACAATAACACATTACATCTTTTTTGTCTCTTGCTATTTCATCATACGACGAATACTTAGGGAGTTATTAATGATTTTGTACTTTTTGGCCGGAATTTTCTAAGTCCCAGGAATGACATTAAATTGATTCGAATGAAATTTCGAAAAATAGTTTTTTTAATACTTTTATCATATTTTTCACGTCTTTTAGGGTCCGGAACCAACATGATATTTTGATGTTTTTTTTCGTCCCTTGCATTTTTGGTTTCAGGTGATTGAATTATTTTCCACTAGGACCGTTGCTTATCTCTTATATAAAAACAAGTGTCCTGACTGACTGACTGACTGACTGACTCATCATCGGCCAGCCAAAACTATTAAAGTTAGAAACATGAAATTTTGGGAATATGTTCGTTGTAAGTCGAAAACGCCCACTAAGGAAGGGTTTTTGGATATTCAGTTTCTAAAGGGGTGTTAAGGGGGTACACCTGCATTTCATTGAATAACAATATCTCCAGATTGCTTTCATTGGGGGATTTGATACTCGGCATATAAACTCATCATTAAAAATAAGAAGATACGTGTCTGAGGGTTTTTCGATGTGGTGTATATTTTGAGGTGAAAGGGGTGAAAAGTGGGGGTTGAAGGTTTCCTAACCGAGCGTGTATCTCTTAAACGACATAGGCGAGGAGTTTGGACCTCAGCGGAAAAAAATCAGCATAAAAAATAAAAAAATAGGTGTTTGACCGTTTTTTCATAAATCCAATATAAGGGGCCCATGGGGAGGGGTGAAAATATGGGGAGGGGGGAGGAAACGTAATATGTCTGAGTGTAAAGTTATACATGGCCTATGTTGTAGACAATAACACATTACATCTTTTTTGTCTCTTGCTATTTCATCATACGACGAATACTTAGGGAGTTATTAATGATTTTGTACTTTTTGGCCGGAATTTTCTAAGTCCCAGGAATGACATAAAAATTGATTCGAATGAAATTTCGAAAAATAGTTTTTTTAATACTTTTATTATATTTTTCACGTCTTTTAGGGTCCGGAACCAACATGATATTTTGATGTTTTTTTCGTCCCATGCATTTTTGGTTTCAGGTGATTGAATTATTTTCCACTAGGACCGTTGCTTATCTCTTATATAAAAACAAGTGTCCTGACTGACTGACTGACTGACTGACTCATCATCGGCCAGCCAAAACTATTAAAGTTAGAAACATGAAATTTTGGGAATATGTTCGTTGTAAGTCGAAAACGCCCACTAAGGAAGGGTTTTTGGGTATTCAGTTTCTAAAGGGGTGTTAAGGGGGTGCACCTGCATTTCATTGAATAACAATATCTCCAGATTGCTTTCATTGGGGGATTTGATACTCGGCATATAAACTCATCATTAAAAATAAGAAGATACATGTCTGAGGGTTTTTCGATGTGGTGTATATTTTGAGGTGAAAGGGGTGAAAAGTGGGGGTTGAAGGTTTCCTAACCGAGCGTGTATCTCTTAAACGACATAGGCGAGGAGTTTGGACCTCAGCGGAAAAAAATCAGCATAAAAAATAAAAAAATAGGTGTTTGACCGTTTTTTCATAAATCCAATATAAGGGGCCCATGGGGAGGGGTGAAAATATGGGGAGGGGGGAGGAAACGTAATATGTCTGAGTGTAAAGTTATACATGGCCTATGTTGTAGACAATAACACATTACATCTTTTTTGTCTCTTGCTATTTCATCATACGACGAATACTTAGGGAGTTATTAATGATTTTGTACTTTTTGGCCGGAATTTTCTAAGTCCCAGGAATGACATAAAAATTGATTCGAATGAAATTTCGAAAAATGGTTTTTTTAATACTTTTATTATATTTTTCACGTCTTTTAGGGTCCGGAACCAACATGATATTTTGATGTTTTTTTTCGTCCCTTGCATTTTTGGTTTCAGGTGATTGAATTATTTTCCACTAGGACCGTTGCTTATCTCTTATATAAAAACAAGTGTCCTGACTGACTGACTGACTGACTGACTCATCATCGGCCAGCCAAAACTATTAAAGTTAGAAACATGAAATTTTGGGAATATGTTCGTTGTAAGACGAAAACGCCCACTAAGGAAGGGTTTTGGGATATTCAGTTTCTAAAGGGGTGTTAAGGGGGTACACCTGCATTTCATTGAATAACAATATCTCCAGATTGCTTTCATTGGGGGATTTGATACTCGGCATATAAACTCATCATTAAAAATAAGAAGATACGTGTCTGAGGGTTTTTCGATGTGGTGTATATTTTGAGGTGAAAGGGGTGAAAAGTGGGGGTTGAAGGTTTCCTAACCGAGCGTGTATCTCTTAAACGACATAGGCGAGGAGTTTGGACCTCAGCGGAAAAAAATCAGCATAAAAAATAACAAAATAGGTGTTTGACCGTTTTTTCATAAATCCAATATAAGGGGCCCATGGGGAGGGGTGAAAATATGGGGAGGGGGGAGGAAACGTAATATGTCTGAGTGTAAAGTTATACATGGCCTATGTTGTAGACAATAACACATTACATCTTTTTTGTCTCTTGCTATTTCATCATACGACGAATACTTAGGGAGTTATTAATGATTTTGTACTTTTTGGCCGGAATTTTTTAAGTCCCAGGAATGACATTAAATTGATTCGAATGAAATTTCGAAAAATAGTTTTTTTTAATACTTTAATTATATTTTTCACGTCTTTTAGGGTCCGGAACCAACATGATATTTTTATGTTTTTTTCGTCCCATGCATTTTTGGTTTCAGGTGATTGAATTATTTTCCACTAGGACCGTTGCTTATCTCTTATATAAAAACAAGTGTCCTGACTGACTGACTGACTGACTGACTCATCATCGGCCAGCCAAAACTATTAAAGTTAGAAACATGAAATTTTGGGAATATGTTCGTTGTAAGTCGAAAACGCCCACTAAGGAAGGGTTTTTGGATATTCAGTTTCTAAAGGGGTGTTAAGGGGGTACACCTGCATTTCATTGAATAACAATATCTCCAGATTGCTTTCATTGGGGGATTTGATACTCGGCATATAAACTCATCATTAAAAATAAGAAGATACGTGTCTGAGGGTTTTTCGATGTGGTGTATATTTTGAGGTGAAAGGGGTGAAAAGTGGGGGTTGAAGGTTTCCTAACCGAGCGTGTATCTCTTAAACGACATAGGCGAGGAGTTTGGACCTCAGCGGAAAAAAATCAGCATAAAAAATAAAAAAATAGGTGTTTGACCGTTTTTTCATAAATCCAATATAAGGGGCCCATGGGGAGGGGTGAAAATATGGGGAGGGGGGAGGAAACGTAATATGTCTGAGTGTAAAGTTATACATGGCCTATGTTGTAGACAATAACACATTACATCTTTTTTGTCTCTTGCTATTTCATCATACGACGAATACTTAGGGAGTTATTAATGATTTTGTACTTTTTGGCCGGAATTTTCTAAGTCCCAGGAATGACATTAAATTGATTCGAATGAAATTTCGAAAAATAGTTTTTTTAATACTTTTATCATATTTTTCACGTCTTTTAGGGTCCGGAACCAACATGATATTTTGATGTTTTTTTTCGTCCCTTGCATTTTTGGTTTCAGGTGATTGAATTATTTTCCACTAGGACCGTTGCTTATCTCTTATATAAAAACAAGTGTCCTGACTGACTGACTGACTGACTGACTCATCATCGGCCAGCCAAAACTATTAAAGTTAGAAACATGAAATTTTGGGAATATGTTCGTTGTAAGTCGAAAACGCCCACAAAGGAAGGGTTTTTGGATATTCAGTTTCTAAAGGGGTGTTAAGGGGGTACACCTGCATTTCATTGAATAACAATATCTCCAGATTGCTTTCATTGGGGGATTTGATACTCGGCATATAAACTCATCATTAAAAATAAGAAGATACGTGTCTGAGGGTTTTTCGATGTGGTGTATATTTTGAGGTGAAAGGGGTGAAAAGTGGGGGTTGAAGGTTTCCTAACCGAGCGTGTATCTCTTAAACGACATAGGCGAGGAGTTTGGACCTCAGCGGAAAAAAATCAGCATAAAAAATAAAAAAATAGGTGTTTGACCGTTTTTTCATAAATCCAATATAAGGGGCCCATGGGGAGGGGTGAAAATATGGGGAGGGGGGAGGAAACGTAATATGTCTGAGTGTAAAGTTATACATGGCCTATGTTGTAGACAATAACACATTACATCTTTTTTGTCTCTTGCTATTTCATCATACGACGAATACTTAGGGAGTTATTAATGATTTTGTACTTTTTGGCCGGAATTTTCTAAGTCCCAGGAATGACATTAAATTGATTCGAATGAAATTTCGAAAAATAGTTTTTTTAATACTTTTATCATATTTTTCACGTCTTTTAGGGTCCGGAACCAACATGATATTTTGATGTTTTTTTTCGTCCCTTGCATTTTTGGTTTCAGGTGATTGAATTATTTTCCACTAGGACCGTTGCTTATCTCTTATATAAAAACAAGTGTCCTGACTGACTGACTGACTGACTGACTCATCATCGGCCAGCCAAAACTATTAAAGTTAGAAACATGAAATTTTGGGAATATGTTCGTTGTAAGACGAAAACGCCCACTAAGGAAGGGTTTTTGGATATTCAGTTTCTAAAGGGGTGTTAAGGGGGTACACCTGCATTTCATTGAATAACAATATCTCCAGATTGCTTTCATTGGGGGATTTGATACTCGGCATATAAACTCATCATTAAAAATAAGAAGATACGTGTCTGAGGGTTTTTCGATGTGGTGTATATTTTGAGGTGAAAGGGGTGAAAAGTGGGGGTTGAAGGTTTCCTAACCGAGCGTGTATCTCTTAAACGACATAGGCGAGGAGTTTGGACCTCAGCGGAAAAAAATCAGCATAAAAAATAACAAAATAGGTGTTTGACCGTTTTTTCATAAATCCAATATAAGGGGCCCATGGGGAGGGGTGAAAATATGGGGAGGGGGGAGGAAACGTAATATGTCTGAGTGTAAAGTTATACATGGCCTATGTTGTAGACAATAACACATTACATCTTTTTTGTCTCTTGCTATTTCATCATACGACGAATACTTAGGGAGTTATTAATGATTTTGTACTTTTTGGCCGGAATTTTTTAAGTCCCAGGAATGACATAAAAATTGATTCGAATGAAATTTCGAAAAATAGTTCTTTTAATACTTTTATTATATTTTTCAAGTCTTTTAGGGTCCGGAACCAACATGATATTTTGATGTTTTTTTTCGTCCCATGCATTTTTGGTTTCAGGTGATTGAATTATTTTCCACTAGGACCGTTGCTTATCTCTTATATAAAAACAATTGTCCTGACTGACTGACTGACTGACTGACTGACTGACTGACTCATCATCGGCCAGCCAAAACTATTAAAGTTAGAAACATGAAATTTTGGGAATATGTTCGTTGTAAGTCGAAAACGCCCACTAAGGAAGGGTTTTTGGATATTCAGTTTCTAAAGGGGTGTTAAGGGGGTGCACCTGCATTTCATTGAATAACAATATCTCCAGATTGCTTTCATTGGGGGATTTGATACTCGGCATATAAACTCATCATTAAAAATTAGAAGATACGTGTCTGAGGGTTTTTCGATGTGGTGTATATTTTGAGGTGAAAGGGGTGAAAAGTGGGGGTTGAAGGTTTCCTAACCGAGCGTGTATCTCTTAAACGACATAGGCGAGGAGTTTGGACCTCAGCGGAAAAAAATCAGCATAAAAAATAACAAAATAGGTGTTTGACCGTTTTTTCATAAATCCAATATAAGGGGCCCATGGGGAGGGGTGAAAATATGGGGAGGGGGGAGGAAACGTAATATGTCTGAGTGTAAAGTTATATATGGCCTATGTTGTAGACAATAACACATTACATCTTTTTTGTCTCTTGCTATTTCATCATACGACGAATACTTAGGGAGTTATTAATGATTTTGTACTTTTTGGCCGGAATTTTCCAAGTCCCAGGAATGACATAAAAATTGATTCGAATGAAATTTCGAAAAATAGTTTTTTTAATACTTTTATTATATTTTTCACGTCTTTTAGGGTCCGGAACCAACATGATATTTTGATGTTTTTTTCGTCCCATCCATTTTTGGTTTCAGGTGATTGAATTATTTTCCACTAGGACCGTTGCTTATCTCTTATATAAAAACAAGTGTCCTGACTGACTGACTGACTGACTGACTCATCATCGGCCAGCCAAAACTATTAAAGTTAGAAACATGAAATTTTGGGAATATGTTCGTTGTAAGTCGAAAACGCCCACTAAGGAAGGGTTTTTGGGTATTCAGTTTCTAAAGGGGTGTTAAGGGGGTGCACCTGCATTTCATTGAATAACAATATCTCCAGATTGCTTTCATTGGGGGATTTGATACTCGGCATATAAACTCATCATTAAAAATAAGAAGATACGTGTCTGAGGGTTTTTCGATGTGGTGTATATTTTGAGGTGAAAGGGGTGAAAAGTGGGGGTTGAAGGTTTCCTAACTGAGCGTGTATCTCTTAAACGACATAGGCGAGGAGTTTGGGCCTCAGCGGAAAAAAATCAGCATAAAAAATAACAAAATAGGTGTTTGACCGTTTTTTCATAAATCCAATATAAGGGGCCCATGGGGAGGGGTGAAAATATGGGGAGGGGGGAGGAAACGTAATATGTCTGAGTGTAAAGTTATACATGGCCTATGTTGTAGACAATAACACATTACATCTTTTTTGTCTCTTGCTATTTCATCATACGACGAATACTTAGGGAGTTATTAATGATTTTGTACTTTTTGGCCGGAATTTTCTAAGTCCCAGGAATGACATAAAAATTGATTCGAATGAAATTTCGAAAAATAGTTTTTTTAATACTTTAATTATATTTTTCACGTCTTTTAGGGTCCGGAACCAACATGATATTATTATGTTTTTTTCGTCCCATGCATTTTTGGTTTCAGGTGATTGAATTATTTTCCACTAGGACCGTTGCTTATCTCTTATATAAAAACAAGTGTCCTGACTAACTGACTGACTGACTGACTGACTGACTCATCATCGGCCAGCCAAAACTATTAAAGTTAGAAACATGAAATTTTGGGAATATGTTCGTTGTAAGTCGAAAACGCCCACTAAGGAAGGGTTTTTGGATATTCAGTTTCTAAAGGGGTGTTAAGGGGGTACACCTGCATTTCATTGAATAACAATATCTCCAGATTGCTTTCATTGGGGGATTTGATACTCGGCATATAAACTCATCATTAAAAATAAGAAGATACGTGTCTGAGGGTTTTTCGATGTGGTGTATATTTTGAGGTGAAAGGGGTGAAAAGTGGGGGTTGAAGGTTTCCTAACCGAGCGTGTATCTCTTAAACGACATAGGCGAGGAGTTTGGACCTCAGCGGAAAAAAATCAGCATAAAAAATAAAAAAATAGGTGTTTGACCGTTTTTTCATAAATCCAATATAAGGGGCCCATGGGGAGGGGTGAAAATATGGGGAGGGGGGAGGAAACGTAATATGTCTGAGTGTAAAGTTATACATGGCCTATGTTGTAGACAATAACACATTACATCTTTTTTGTCTCTTGCTATTTCATCATACGACGAATACTTAGGGAGTTATTAATGATTTTGTACTTTTTGGCCGGAATTTTCTAAGTCCCAGGAATGACATAAAAATTGATTCGAATGAAATTTCGAAAAATAGTTTTTTTAATACTTTTATTATATTTTTCACGTCTTTTAGGGTCCGGAACCAACATGATATTTTGATGTTTTTTTCGTCCCATGCATTTTTGGTTTCAGGTGATTGAATTATTTTCCACTAGGACCGTTGCTTATCTCTTATATAAAAACAAGTGTCCTGACTGACTGACTGACTGACTGACTCATCATCGGCCAGCCAAAACTATTAAAGTTAGAAACATGAAATTTTGGGAATATGTTCGTTGTAAGTCGAAAACGCCCACTAAGGAAGGGTTTTTGGGTATTCAGTTTCTAAAGGGGTGTTAAGGGGGTGCACCTGCATTTCATTGAATAACAATATCTCCAGATTGCTTTCATTGGGGGATTTGATACTCGGCATATAAACTCATCATTAAAAATAAGAAGATACATGTCTGAGGGTTTTTCGATGTGGTGTATATTTTGAGGTGAAAGGGGTGAAAAGTGGGGGTTGAAGGTTTCCTAACCGAGCGTGTATCTCTTAAACGACATAGGCGAGGAGTTTGGACCTCAGCGGAAAAAAATCAGCATAAAAAATAAAAAAATAGGTGTTTGACCGTTTTTTCATAAATCCAATATAAGGGGCCCATGGGGAGGGGTGAAAATATGGGGAGGGGGGAGGAAACGTAATATGTCTGAGTGTAAAGTTATACATGGCCTATGTTGTAGACAATAACACATTACATCTTTTTTGTCTCTTGCTATTTCATCATACGACGAATACTTAGGGAGTTATTAATGATTTTGTACTTTTTGGCCGGAATTTTCTAAGTCCCAGGAATAACATAAAAATTGATTCGAATGAAATTTCGAAAAATAGTTTTTTTAATACTTTAATTATATTTTTCACGTCTTTTAGGGTCCGGAACCAACATGATATTTTTATGTTTTTTTCGTCCCATGCATTTTTGGTTTCAGGTGATTGAATTATTTTCCACTAGGACCGTTGCTTATCTCTTATATAAAAACAAGTGTCCTGACTAACTGACTGACTGACTGACTGACTGACTCATCATCGGCCAGCCAAAACTATTAAAGTTAGAAACATGAAATTTTGGGAATATGTTCGTTGTAAGTCGAAAACGCCCACTAAGGAAGGGTTTTTGGATATTCAGTTTCTAAAGGGGTGTTAAGGGGGTACACCTGCATTTCATTGAATAACAATATCTCCAGATTGCTTTCATTGGGGGATTTGATACTCGGCATATAAACTCATCATTAAAAATAAGAAGATACGTGTCTGAGGGTTTTTCGATGTGGTGTATATTTTGAGGTGAAAGGGGTGAAAAGTGGGGGTTGAAGGTTTCCTAACCGAGCGTGTATCTCTTAAACGACATAGGCGAGGAGTTTGGACCTCAGCGGAAAAAAATCAGCATAAAAAATAAAAAAATAGGTGTTTGACCGTTTTTTCATAAATCCAATATAAGGGGCCCATGGGGAGGGGTGAAAATATGGGGAGGGGGGAGGAAACGTAATATGTCTGAGTGTAAAGTTATACATGGCCTATGTTGTAGACAATAACACATTACATCTTTTTTGTCTCTTGCTATTTCATCATACGACGAATACTTAGGGAGTTATTAATGATTTTGTACTTTTTGGCCGGAATTTTCTAAGTCCCAGGAATGACATAAAAATTGATTCGAATGAAATTTCGAAAAATAGTTTTTTTAATACTTTTATTATATTTTTCACGTCTTTTAGGGTCCGGAACCAACATGATATTTTGATGTTTTTTTCGTCCCATGCATTTTTGGTTTCAGGTGATTGAATTATTTTCCACTAGGACCGTTGCTTATCTCTTATATAAAAACAAGTGTCCTGACTGACTGACTGACTGACTGACTCATCATCGGCCAGCCAAAACTATTAAAGTTAGAAACATGAAATTTTGGGAATATGTTCGTTGTAAGTCGAAAACGCCCACTAAGGAAGGGTTTTTGGGTATTCAGTTTCTAAAGGGGTGTTAAGGGGGTGCACCTGCATTTCATTGAATAACAATATCTCCAGATTGCTTTCATTGGGGGATTTGATACTCGGCATATAAACTCATCATTAAAAATAAGAAGATACATGTCTGAGGGTTTTTCGATGTGGTGTATATTTTGAGGTGAAAGGGGTGAAAAGTGGGGGTTGAAGGTTTCCTAACCGAGCGTGTATCTCTTAAACGACATAGGCGAGGAGTTTGGACCTCAGCGGAAAAAAATCAGCATAAAAAATAAAAAAATAGGTGTTTGACCGTTTTTTCATAAATCCAATATAAGGGGCCCATGGGGAGGGGTGAAAATATGGGGAGGGGGGAGGAAACGTAATATGTCTGAGTGTAAAGTTATACATGGCCTATGTTGTAGACAATAACACATTACATCTTTTTTGTCTCTTGCTATTTCATCATACGACGAATACTTAGGGAGTTATTAATGATTTTGTACTTTTTGGCCGGAATTTTCTAAGTCCCAGGAATGACATAAAAATTGATTCGAATGAAATTTCGAAAAATAGTTTTTTTAATACTTTTATTATATTTTTCACGTCTTTTAGGGTCCGGAACCAACATGATATTTTGATGTTTTTTTTCGTCCCTTGCATTGTTGGTTTCAGGTGATTGAATTATTTTCCACTAGGACCGTTGCTTATCTCTTATATAAAAACAAGTGTCCTGACTGACTGACTGACTGACTGACTCATCATCGGCCAGCCAAAACTATTAAAGTTAGAAACATGAAATTTTGGGAATATGTTCGTTGTAAGACGAAAACGCCCACTAAGGAAGGGTTTTGGGATATTCAGTTTCTAAAGGGGTGTTAAGGGGGTACACCTGCATTTCATTGAATAACAATATCTCCAGATTGCTTTCATTGGGGGATTTGATACTCGGCATATAAACTCATCATTAAAAATAAGAAGATACGTGTCTGAGGGTTTTTCGATGTGGTGTATATTTTGAGGTGAAAGGGGTGAAAAGTGGGGGTTGAAGGTTTCCTAACCGAGCGTGTATCTCTTAAACGACATAGGCGAGGAGTTTGGACCTCAGCGGAAAAAAATCAGCATAAAAAATAACAAAATAGGTGTTTGACCGTTTTTTCATAAATCCAATATAAGGGGCCCATGGGGAGGGGTGAAAATATGGGGAGGGGGGAGGAAACGTAATATGTCTGAGTGTAAAGTTATATATGGCCTATGTTGTAGACAATAACACATTACATCTTTTTTGTCTCTTGCTATTTCATCATACGACGAATACTTAGGGAGTTATTAATGATTTTGTACTTTTTGGCCGGAATTTTCCAAGTCCCAGGAATGACATAAAAATTGATTCGAATGAAATTTCGAAAAATAGTTTTTTTAATACTTTTATTATATTTTTCACGTCTTTTAGGGTCCGGAACCAACATGATATTTTGATGTTTTTTTCGTCCCATGCATTTTTGGTTTCAGGTGATTGAATTATTTTCCACTAGGACCGTTGCTTATCTCTTATATAAAAACAAGTGTCCTGACTGACTGACTGACTGACTGACTCATCATCGGCCAGCCAAAACTATTAAAGTTAGAAACATGAAATTTTGGGAATATGTTCGTTGTAAGTCGAAAACGCCCACTAAGGAAGGGTTTTTGGGTATTCAGTTTCTAAAGGGGTGTTAAGGGGGTGCACCTGCATTTCATTGAATAACAATATCTCCAGATTGCTTTCATTGGGGGATTTGATACTCGGCATATAAACTCATCATTAAAAATAAGAAGATACGTGTCTGAGGGTTTTTCGATGTGGTGTATATTTTGAGGTGAAAGGGGTGAAAAGTGGGGGTTGAAGGTTTCCTAACTGAGCGTGTATCTCTTAAACGACATAGGCGAGGAGTTTGGGCCTCAGCGGAAAAAAATCAGCATAAAAAATAACAAAATAGGTGTTTGACCGTTTTTTCATAAATCCAATATAAGGGGCCCATGGGGAGGGGTGAAAATATGGGGAGGGGGGAGGAAACGTAATATGTCTGAGTGTAAAGTTATACATGGCCTATGTTGTAGACAATAACACATTACATCTTTTTTGTCTCTTGCTATTTCATCATACGACGAATACTTAGGGAGTTATTAATGATTTTGTACTTTTTGGCCGGAATTTTCTAAGTCCCAGGAATGACATAAAAATTGATTCGAATGAAATTTCGAAAAATAGTTTTTTTAATACTTTAATTATATTTTTCACGTCTTTTAGGGTCCGGAACCAACATGATATTTTTATGTTTTTTTCGTCCCATGCATTTTTGGTTTCAGGTGATTGAATTATTTTCCACTAGGACCGTTGCTTATCTCTTATATAAAAACAAGTGTCCTGACTGACTGACTGACTGACTGACTCATCATCGGCCAGCCAAAACTATTAAAGTTAGAAACATGAAATTTTGGGAATATGTTCGTTGTAATTCGAAAACGCCCACTAAGGAAGGGTTTTTGGATATTCAGTTTCTAAAGGGGTGTTAAGGGGGTACACCTGCATTTCATTGAATAACAATATCTCCAGATTGCTTTCATTGGGGGATTTGATACTCGGCATATAAACTCATCATTAAAAATAAGAAGATACGTGTCTGAGGGTTTTTCGATGTGGTGTATATTTTGAGGTGAAAGGGGTGAAAAGTGGGGGTTGAAGGTTTCCTAACCGAGCGTGTATCTCTTAAACGACATAGGCGAGGAGTTTGGACCTCAGCGGAAAAAAATCAGCATAAAAAATAAAAAAATAGGTGTTTGACCGTTTTTTCATAAATCCAATATAAGGGGCCCATGGGGAGGGGTGAAAATATGGGGAGGGGGGAGGAAACGTAATATGTCTGAGTGTAAAGTTATACATGGCCTATGTTGTAGACAATAACACATTACATCTTTTTTGTCTCTTGCTATTTCATCATACGACGAATACTTAGGGAGTTATTAATGATTTTGTACTTTTTGGCCGGAATTTTCTAAGTCCCAGGAATGACATAAAAATTGATTCGAATGAAATTTCGAAAAATAGTTTTTTTAATACTTTAATTATATTTTTCACGTCTTTTAGGGTCCGGAACCAACATGATATTTTTATGTTTTTTTCGTCCCATGCATTTTTGGTTTCAGGTGATTGAATTATTTTCCACTAGGACCGTTGCTTATCTCTTATATAAAAACAAGTGTCCTGACTAACTGACTGACTGACTGACTGACTGACTCATCATCGGCCAGCCAAAACTATTAAAGTTAGAAACATGAAATTTTGGGAATATGTTCGTTGTAAGTCGAAAACGCCCACTAAGGAAGGGTTTTTGGATATTCAGTTTCTAAAGGGGTGTTAAGGGGGTACACCTGCATTTCATTGAATAACAATATCTCCAGATTGCTTTCATTGGGGGATTTGATACTCGGCATATAAACTCATCATTAAAAATAAGAAGATACGTGTCTGAGGGTTTTTCGATGTGGTGTATATTTTGAGGTGAAAGGGGTGAAAAGTGGGGGTTGAAGGTTTCCTAACCGAGCGTGTATCTCTTAAACGACATAGGCGAGGAGTTTGGACCTCAGCGGAAAAAAATCAGCATAAAAAATAAAAAAATAGGTGTTTGACCGTTTTTTCATAAATCCAATATAAGGGGCCCATGGGGAGGGGTGAAAATATGGGGAGGGGGGAGGAAACGTAATATGTCTGAGTGTAAAGTTATACATGGCCTATGTTGTAGACAATAACACATTACATCTTTTTTGTCTCTTGCTATTTCATCATACGACGAATACTTAGGGAGTTATTAATGATTTTGTACTTTTTGGCCGGAATTTTCTAAGTCCCAGGAATGACATAAAAATTGATTCGAATGAAATTTCGAAAAATAGTTTTTTTAATACTTTTATTATATTTTTCACGTCTTTTAGGGTCCGGAACCAACATGATATTTTGATGTTTTTTTCGTCCCATGCATTTTTGGTTTCAGGTGATTGAATTATTTTCCACTAGGACCGTTGCTTATCTCTTATATAAAAACAAGTGTCCTGACTGACTGACTGACTGACTGACTCATCATCGGCCAGCCAAAACTATTAAAGTTAGAAACATGAAATTTTGGGAATATGTTCGTTGTAAGTCGAAAACGCCCACTAAGGAAGGGTTTTTGGGTATTCAGTTTCTAAAGGGGTGTTAAGGGGGTGCACCTGCATTTCATTGAATAACAATATCTCCAGATTGCTTTCATTGGGGGATTTGATACTCGGCATATAAACTCATCATTAAAAATAAGAAGATACGTGTCTGAGGGTTTTTCGATGTGGTGTATATTTTGAGGTGAAAGGGGTGAAAAGTGGGGGTTGAAGGTTTCCTAACTGAGCGTGTATCTCTTAAACGACATAGGCGAGGAGTTTGGGCCTCAGCGGAAAAAAATCAGCATAAAAAATAACAAAATAGGTGTTTGACCCTTTTTTCATAAATCCAATATAAGGGGCCCATGGGGAGGGGTGAAAATATGGGGAGGGGGGAGGAAACGTAATATGTCTGAGTGTAAAGTTATACATGGCCTATGTTGTAGACAATAACACATTACATCTTTTTTGTCTCTTGCTATTTCATCATACGACGAATACTTAGGGAGTTATTAATGATTTTGTACTTTTTGGCCGGAATTTTCTAAGTCCCAGGAATGACATAAAAATTGATTCGAATGAAATTTCGAAAAATAGTTTTTTTAATACTTTAATTATATTTTTCACGTCTTTTAGGGTCCGGAACCAACATGATATTTTTATGTTTTTTTCGTCCCATGCATTTTTGGTTTCAGGTGATTGAATTATTTTCCACTAGGACCGTTGCTTATCTCTTATATAAAAACAAGTGTCCTGACTAACTGACTGACTGACTGACTGACTGACTCATCATCGGCCAGCCAAAACTATTAAAGTTAGAAACATGAAATTTTGGGAATATGTTCGTTGTAAGTCGAAAACGCCCACTAAGGAAGGGTTTTTGGATATTCAGTTTCTAAAGGGGTGTTAAGGGGGTACACCTGCATTTCATTGAATAACAATATCTCCAGATTGCTTTCATTGGGGGATTTGATACTCGGCATATAAACTCATCATTAAAAATAAGAAGATACGTGTCTGAGGGTTTTTCGATGTGGTGTATATTTTGAGGTGAAAGGGGTGAAAAGTGGGGGTTGAAGGTTTCCTAACCGAGCGTGTATCTCTTAAACGACATAGGCGAGGAGTTTGGACCTCAGCGGAAAAAAATCAGCATAAAAAATAAAAAAATAGGTGTTTGACCGTTTTTTCATAAATCCAATATAAGGGGCCCATGGGGAGGGGTGAAAATATGGGGAGGGGGGAGGAAACGTAATATGTCTGAGTGTAAAGTTATACATGGCCTATGTTGTAGACAATAACACATTACATCTTTTTTGTCTCTTGCTATTTCATCATACGACGAATACTTAGGGAGTTATTAATGATTTTGTACTTTTTGGCCGGAATTTTCTAAGTCCCAGGAATGACATAAAAATTGATTCGAATGAAATTTCGAAAAATAGTTTTTTTAATACTTTTATTATATTTTTCACGTCTTTTAGGGTCCGGAACCAACATGATATTTTGATGTTTTTTTCGTCCCATGCATTTTTGGTTTCAGGTGATTGAATTATTTTCCACTAGGACCGTTGCTTATCTCTTATATAAAAACAAGTGTCCTGACTGACTGACTGACTGACTGACTCATCATCGGCCAGCCAAAACTATTAAAGTTAGAAACATGAAATTTTGGGAATATGTTCGTTGTAAGTCGAAAACGCCCACTAAGGAAGGGTTTTTGGGTATTCAGTTTCTAAAGGGGTGTTAAGGGGGTGCACCTGCATTTCATTGAATAACAATATCTCCAGATTGCTTTCATTGGGGGATTTGATACTCGGCATATAAACTCATCATTAAAAATAAGAAGATACATGTCTGAGGGTTTTTCGATGTGGTGTATATTTTGAGGTGAAAGGGGTGAAAAGTGGGGGTTGAAGGTTTCCTAACCGAGCGTGTATCTCTTAAACGACATAGGCGAGGAGTTTGGACCTCAGCGGAAAAAAATCAGCATAAAAAATAAAAAAATAGGTGTTTGACCGTTTTTTCATAAATCCAATATAAGAGGCCCATGGGGAGGGGTGAAAATATGGGGAGGGGGGAGGAAACGTAATATGTCTGAGTGTAAAGTTATACATGGCCTATGTTGTAGACAATAACACATTACATCTTTTTTGTCTCTTGCTATTTCATCATACGACGAATACTTAGGGAGTTATTAATGATTTTGTACTTTTTGGCCGGAATTTTCTAAGTCCCAGGAATGACATAAAAATTGATTCGAATGAAATTTCGAAAAATAGTTTTTTTAATACTTTTATTATATTTTTCACGTCTTTTAGGGTCCGGAACCAACATGATATTTTGATGTTTTTTTTCGTCCCTTGCATTTTTGGTTTCAGGTGATTGAATTATTTTCCACTAGGACCGTTGCTTATCTCTTATATAAAAACCAAGTGTCCTGACTGACTGACTGACTGACTGACTCATCATCGGCCAGCCAAAACTATTAAAGTTAGAAACATGAAATTTTGGGAATATGTTCGTTGTAAGACGAAAACGCCCACTAAGGAAGGGTTTTTGGATATTCAGTTTCTAAAGGGGTGTTAAGGGGGTACACCTGCATTTCATTGAATAACAATATCTCCAGATTGCTTTCATTGGGGGATTTGATACTCGGCATATAAACTCATCATTAAAAATAAGAAGATACGTGTCTGAGGGTTTTTCGATGTGGTGTATATTTTGAGGTGAAAGGGGTGAAAAGTGGGGGTTGAAGGTTTCCTAACCGAGCGTGTATCTCTTAAACGACATAGGCGAGGAGTTTGGACCTCAGCGGAAAAAAATCAGCATAAAAAATAACAAAATAGGTGTTTGACCGTTTTTTCATAAATCCAATATAAGGGGCCCATGGGGAGGGGTGAAAATATGGGGAGGGGGGAGGAAACGTAATATGTCTGAGTGTAAAGTTATACATGGCCTATGTTGTAGACAATAACACATTACATCTTTTTTGTCTCTTGCTATTTCATCATACGACGAATACTTAGGGAGTTATTAATGATTTTGTACTTTTTGGCCGGAATTTTCTAAGTCCCAGGAATGACATAAAAATTGATTCGAATGAAATTTCGAAAAATAGTTTTTTTAATACTTTAATTATATTTTTCACGTCTTTTAGGGTCCGGAACCAACATGATATTTTTATGTTTTTTTCGTCCCATGCATTTTTGGTTTCAGGTGATTGAATTATTTTCCACTAGGACCGTTGCTTATCTCTTATATAAAAACAAGTGTCCTGACTGACTGACTGACTGACTGACTCATCATCGGCCAGCCAAAACTATTAAAGTTAGAAACATGAAATTTTGGGAATATGTTCGTTGTAAGACGAAAACGCCCACTAAGGAAGGGTTTTTGGATATTCAGTTTCTAAAGGGGTGTTAAGGGGGTACACCTGCATTTCATTGAATAACAATATCTCCAGATTGCTTTCATTGGGGGATTTGATACTCGGCATATAAACTCATCATTAAAAATAAGAAGATACGTGTCTGAGGGTTTTTCGATGTGGTGTATATTTTGAGGTGAAAGGGGTGAAAAGTGGGGGTTGAAGGTTTCCTAACCGAGCGTGTATCTCTTAAACGACATAGGCGAGGAGTTTGGACCTCAGCGGAAAAAAATCAGCATAAAAAATAACAAAATAGGTGTTTGACCGTTTTTTCATAAATCCAATATAAGGGGCCCATGGGGAGGGGTGAAAATATGGGGAGGGGGGAGGAAACGTAATATGTCTGAGTGTAAAGTTATACATGGCCTATGTTGTAGACAATAACACATTACATCTTTTTTGTCTCTTGCTATTTCATCATACGACGAATACTTAGGGAGTTATTAATGATTTTGTACTTTTTGGCCGGAATTTTCTAAGTCCCAGGAATGACATAAAAATTGATTCGCATGAAATTTCGAAAAATAGTTTTTTTAATACTTTAATTATATTTTTCACGTCTTTTAGGGTCCGGAACCAACATGATATTTTTATGTTTTTTTCGTCCCATGCATTTTTGGTTTCAGGTGATTGAATTATTTTCCACTAGGACCGTTGCTTATCTCTTATATAAAAACAAGTGTCCTGACTGACTGACTGACTGACTGACTCATCATCGGCCAGCCAAAACTATTAAAGTTAGAAACATGAAATTTTGGGAATATGTTCGTTGTAATTCGAAAACGCCCACTAAGGAAGGGTTTTTGGATATTCAGTTTCTAAAGGGGTGTTAAGGGGGTACACCTGCATTTCATTGAATAACAATATCTCCAGATTGCTTTCATTGGGGGATTTGATACTCGGCATATAAACTCATCATTAAAAATAAGAAGATACGTGTCTGAGGGTTTTTCGATGTGGTGTATATTTTGAGGTGAAAGGGGTGAAAAGTGGGGGTTGAAGGTTTCCTAACCGAGCGTGTATCTCTTAAACGACATAGGCGAGGAGTTTGGACCTCAGCGGAAAAAAATCAGCATAAAAAATAACAAAATAGGTGTTTGACCGTTTTTTCATAAATCCAATATAAGGGGCCCATGGGGAGGGGTGAAAATATGGGGAGGGGGGAGGAAACGTAATATGTCTGAGTGTAAAGTTATACATGGCCTATGTTGTAGACAATAACACATTACATCTTTTTTGTCTCTTGCTATTTCATCATACGACGAATACTTAGGGAGTTATTAATGATTTTGTACTTTTTGGCCGGAATTTTCTAAGTCCCAGGAATGACATAAAAATTGATTCGCATGAAATTTCGAAAAATAGTTTTTTTAATACTTTAATTATATTTTTCACGTCTTTTAGGGTCCGGAACCAACATGATATTTTTATGTTTTTTTCGTCCCATGCATTTTTGGTTTCAGGTGATTGAATTATTTTCCACTAGGACCGTTGCTTATCTCTTATATAAAAACAAGTGTCCTGACTGACTGACTGACTGACTGACTCATCATCGGCCAGCCAAAACTATTAAAGTTAGAAACATGAAATTTTGGGAATATGTTCGTTGTAATTCGAAAACGCCCACTAAGGAAGGGTTTTTGGATATTCAGTTTCTAAAGGGGTGTTAAGGGGGTACACCTGCATTTCATTGAATAACAATATCTCCAGATTGCTTTCATTGGGGGATTTGATACTCGGCATATAAACTCATCATTAAAAATAAGAAGATACGTGTCTGAGGGTTTTTCGATGTGGTGTATATTTTGAGGTGAAAGGGGTGAAAAGTGGGGGTTGAAGGTTTCCTAACCGAGCGTGTATCTCTTAAACGACATAGGCGAGGAGTTTGGACCTCAGCGGAAAAAAATCAGCATAAAAAATAAAAAAATAGGTGTTTGACCGTTTTTTCATAAATCCAATATAAGGGGCCCATGGGGAGGGGTGAAAATATGGGGAGGGGGGAGGAAACGTAATATGTCTGAGTGTAAAGTTATACATGGCCTATGTTGTAGACAATAACACATTACATCTTTTTTGTCTCTTGCTATTTCATCATACGACGAATACTTAGGGAGTTATTAATGATTTTGTACTTTTTGGCCGGAATTTTCTAAGTCCCAGGAATGACATAAAAATTGATTCGAATGAAATTTCGAAAAATAGTTTTTTTAATACTTTAATTATATTTTTCACGTCTTTTAGGGTCCGGAACCAACATGATATTTTTATGTTTTTTTCGTCCCATGCATTTTTGGTTTCAGGTGATTGAATTATTTTCCACTAGGACCGTTGCTTATCTCTTATATAAAAACAAGTGTCCTGACTAACTGACTGACTGACTGACTGACTGACTCATCATCGGCCAGCCAAAACTATTAAAGTTAGAAACATGAAATTTTGGGAATATGTTCGTTGTAAGTCGAAAACGCCCACTAAGGAAGGGTTTTTGGATATTCAGTTTCTAAAGGGGTGTTAAGGGGGTACACCTGCATTTCATTGAATAACAATATCTCCAGATTGCTTTCATTGGGGGATTTGATACTCGGCATATAAACTCATCATTAAAAATAAGAAGATACGTGTCTGAGGGTTTTTCGATGTGGTGTATATTTTGAGGTGAAAGGGGTGAAAAGTGGGGGTTGAAGGTTTCCTAACCGAGCGTGTATCTCTTAAACGAGATAGGCGAGGAGTTTGGACCTCAGCGGAAAAAAATCAGCATAAAAAATAAAAAAATAGGTGTTTGACCGTTTTTTCATAAATCCAATATAAGGGGCCCATGGGGAGGGGTGAAAATATGGGGAGGGGGGAGGAAACGTAATATGTCTGAGTGTAAAGTTATACATGGCCTATGTTGTAGACAATAACACATTACATCTTTTTTGTCTCTTGCTATTTCATCATACGACGAATACTTAGGGAGTTATTAATGATTTTGTACTTTTTGGCCGGAATTTTCTAAGTCCCAGGAATGACATTAAATTGATTCGAATGAAATTTCGAAAAATAGTTTTTTTAATACTTTTATTATATTTTTCACGTCTTTTAGGGTCCGGAACCAACATGATATTTTGATGTTTTTTTTCGTCCCTTGCATTTTTGGTTTCAGGTGATTGAATTATTTTCCACTAGGACCGTTGCTTATCTCTTATATAAAAACAAGTGTCCTGACTGACTGACTGACTGACTGACTCATCATCGGCCAGCCAAAACTATTAAAGTTAGAAACATGAAATTTTGGGAATATGTTCGTTGTAAGACGAAAACGCCCACTAAGGAAGGGTTTTTGGATATTCAGTTTCTAAAGGGGTGTTAAGGGGGTACACCTGCATTTCATTGAATAACAATATCTCCAGATTGCTTTCATTGGGGGATTTGATACTCGGCATATAAACTCATCATTAAAAATAAGAAGATACGTGTCTGAGGGTTTTTCGATGTGGTGTATATTTTGAGGTGAAAGGGGTGAAAAGTGGGGGTTGAAGGTTTCCTAACCGAGCGTGTATCTCTTAAACGACATAGGCGAGGAGTTTGGACCTCAGCGGAAAAAAATCAGCATAAAAAATAAAAAAATAGGTGTTTGACCGTTTTTTCATAAATCCAAAATAAGGGGCCCATGGGGAGGGGTGAAAATATGGGGAGGGGGGAGGAAACGTAATATGTCTGAGTGTAAAGTTATACATGGCCTATGTTGTAGACAATAACACATTACATCTTTTTTGTCTCTTGCTATTTCATCATACGACGAATACTTAGGGAGTTATTAATGATTTTGTACTTTTTGGCCGGAATTTTCTAAGTCCCAGGAATGACATTAAATTGATTCGAATGAAATTTCGAAAAATAGTTTTTTTAATACTTTTATTATATTTTTCACGTCTTTTAGGGTCCGGAACCAACATGATATTTTGATGTTTTTTTTCGTCCCTTGCATTTTTGGTTTCAGGTGATTGAATTATTTTCCACTAGGACCGTTGCTTATCTCTTATATAAAAACAAGTGTCCTGACTGACTGACTGACTCATCATCGGCCAGCCAAAACTATTAAAGTTAGAAACATGAAATTTTGGGAATATGTTCGTTGTAAGACGAAAACGCCCACTAAGGAAGGGTTTTTGGATATTCAGTTTCTAAAGGGGTGTTAAGGGGGTACACCTGCATTTCATTGAATAACAATATCTCCAGATTGCTTTCATTGGGGGATTTGATACTCGGCATATAAACTCATCATTAAAAATAAGAAGATACGTGTCTGAGGGTTTTTCGATGTGGTGTATATTTTGAGGTGAAAGGGGTGAAAAGTGGGGGTTGAAGGTTTCCTAACCGAGCGTGTATCTCTTAAACGACATAGGCGAGGAGTTTGGACCTCAGCGGAAAAAAATCAGCATAAAAAATAACAAAATAGGTGTTTGACCGTTTTTTCATAAATCCAATATAAGGGGCCCATGGGGAGGGGTGAAAATATGGGGAGGGGGGAGGAAACGTAATATGTCTGAGTGTAAAGTTATACATGGCCTATGTTGTAGACAATAACACATTACATCTTTTTTGTCTCTTGCTATTTCATCATACGACGAATACTTAGGGAGTTATTAATGATTTTGTACTTTTTGGCCGGAATTTTCTAAGTCCCAGGAATGACATAAAAATTGATTCGAATGAAATTTCGAAAAATAGTTTTTTTAATACTTTAATTATATTTTTCACGTCTTTTAGGGTCCGGAACCAACATGATATTTTTATGTTTTTTTCGTCCCATGCATTTTTGGTTTCAGGTGATTGAATTATTTTCCACTAGGACCGTTGCTTATCTCTTATATAAAAACAAGTGTCCTGACTGACTGACTGACTGACTGACTCATCATCGGCCAGCCAAAACTATTAAAGTTAGAAACATGAAATTTTGGGAATATGTTCGTTGTAAGTCGAAAACGCCCACTAAGGAAGGGTTTTTGGATATTCAGTTTCTAAAGGGGTGTTAAGGGGGTACACCTGCATTTCATTGAATAACAATATCTCCAGATTGCTTTCATTGGGGGATTTGATACTCGGCATATAAACTCATCATTAAAAATAAGAAGATACGTGTCTGAGGGTTTTTCGATGTGGTGTATATTTTGAGGTGAAAGGGGTGAAAAGTGGGGGTTGAAGGTTTCCTAACCGAGCGTGTATCTCTTAAACGACATAGGCGAGGAGTTTGGACCTCAGCGGAAAAAAATCAGCATAAAAAATAAAAAAATAGGTGTTTGACCGTTTTTTCATAAATCCAATATAAGGGGCCCATGGGGAGGGGTGAAAATATGGGGAGGGGGGAGGAAACGTAATATGTCTGAGTGTAAAGTTATACATGGCCTATGTTGTAGACAATAACACATTACATCTTTTTTGTCTCTTGCTATTTCATCATACGACGAATACTTAGGGAGTTATTAATGATTTTGTACTTTTTGGCCGGAATTTTCTAAGTCCCAGGAATGACATAAAAATTGATTCGCATGAAATTTCGAAAAATAGTTTTTTTAATACTTTAATTATATTTTTCACGTCTTTTAGGGTCCGGAACCAACATGATATTTTTATGTTTTTTTCGTCCCATGCATTTTTGGTTTCAGGTGATTGAATTATTTTCCACTAGGACCGTTGCTTATCTCTTATATAAAAACAAGTGTCCTGACTGACTGACTGACTGACTGACTCATCATCGGCCAGCCAAAACTATTAAAGTTAGAAACATGAAATTTTGGGAATATGTTCGTTGTAATTCGAAAACGCCCACTAAGGAAGGGTTTTTGGATATTCAGTTTCTAAAGGGGTGTTAAGGGGGTACACCTGCATTTCATTGAATAACAATATCTCCAGATTGCTTTCATTGGGGGATTTGATACTCGGCATATAAACTCATCATTAAAAATAAGAAGATACGTGTCTGAGGGTTTTTCGATGTGGTGTATATTTTGAGGTGAAAGGGGTGAAAAGTGGGGGTTGAAGGTTTCCTAACCGAGCGTGTATCTCTTAAACGACATAGGCGAGGAGTTTGGACCTCAGCGGAAAAAAATCAGCATAAAAAATAAAAAAATAGGTGTTTGACCGTTTTTTCATAAATCCAATATAAGGGGCCCATGGGGAGGGGTGAAAATATGGGGAGGGGGGAGGAAACGTAATATGTCTGAGTGTAAAGTTATACATGGCCTATGTTGTAGACAATAACACATTACATCTTTTTTGTCTCTTGCTATTTCATCATACGACGAATACTTAGGGAGTTATTAATGATTTTGTACTTTTTGGCCGGAATTTTCTAAGTCCCAGGAATGACATAAAAATTGATTCGAATGAAATTTCGAAAAATAGTTTTTTTAATACTTTAATTATATTTTTCACGTCTTTTAGGGTCCGGAACCAACATGATATTTTTATGTTTTTTTCGTCCCATGCATTTTTGGTTTCAGGTGATTGAATTATTTTCCACTAGGACCGTTGCTTATCTCTTATATAAAAACAAGTGTCCTGACTAACTGACTGACTGACTGACTGACTGACTCATCATCGGCCAGCCAAAACTATTAAAGTTAGAAACATGAAATTTTGGGAATATGTTCGTTGTAAGTCGAAAACGCCCACTAAGGAAGGGTTTTTGGATATTCAGTTTCTAAAGGGGTGTTAAGGGGGTACACCTGCATTTCATTGAATAACAATATCTCCAGATTGCTTTCATTGGGGGATTTGATACTCGGCATATAAACTCATCATTAAAAATAAGAAGATACGTGTCTGAGGGTTTTTCGATGTGGTGTATATTTTGAGGTGAAAGGGGTGAAAAGTGGGGGTTGAAGGTTTCCTAACCGAGCGTGTATCTCTTAAACGAGATAGGCGAGGAGTTTGGACCTCAGCGGAAAAAAATCAGCATAAAAAATAAAAAAATAGGTGTTTGACCGTTTTTTCATAAATCCAATATAAGGGGCCCATGGGGAGGGGTGAAAATATGGGGAGGGGGGAGGAAACGTAATATGTCTGAGTGTAAAGTTATACATGGCCTATGTTGTAGACAATAACACATTACATCTTTTTTGTCTCTTGCTATTTCATCATACGACGAATACTTAGGGAGTTATTAATGATTTTGTACTTTTTGGCCGGAATTTTCTAAGTCCCAGGAATGACATTAAATTGATTCGAATGAAATTTCGAAAAATAGTTTTTTTAATACTTTTATTATATTTTTCACGTCTTTTAGGGTCCGGAACCAACATGATATTTTGATGTTTTTTTTCGTCCCTTGCATTTTTGGTTTCAGGTGATTGAATTATTTTCCACTAGGACCGTTGCTTATCTCTTATATAAAAACAAGTGTCCTGACTGACTGACTGACTGACTGACTCATCATCGGCCAGCCAAAACTATTAAAGTTAGAAACATGAAATTTTGGGAATATGTTCGTTGTAAGACGAAAACGCCCACTAAGGAAGGGTTTTTGGATATTCAGTTTCTAAAGGGGTGTTAAGGGGGTACACCTGCATTTCATTGAATAACAATATCTCCAGATTGCTTTCATTGGGGGATTTGATACTCGGCATATAAACTCATCATTAAAAATAAGAAGATACGTGTCTGAGGGTTTTTCGATGTGGTGTATATTTTGAGGTGAAAGGGGTGAAAAGTGGGGGTTGAAGGTTTCCTAACCGAGCGTGTATCTCTTAAACGACATAGGCGAGGAGTTTGGACCTCAGCGGAAAAAAATCAGCATAAAAAATAAAAAAATAGGTGTTTGACCGTTTTTTCATAAATCCAAAATAAGGGGCCCATGGGGAGGGGTGAAAATATGGGGAGGGGGGAGGAAACGTAATATGTCTGAGTGTAAAGTTATACATGGCCTATGTTGTAGACAATAACACATTACATCTTTTTTGTCTCTTGCTATTTCATCATACGACGAATACTTAGGGAGTTATTAATGATTTTGTACTTTTTGGCCGGAATTTTCTAAGTCCCAGGAATGACATTAAATTGATTCGAATGAAATTTCGAAAAATAGTTTTTTTAATACTTTTATTATATTTTTCACGTCTTTTAGGGTCCGGAACCAACATGATATTTTGATGTTTTTTTTCGTCCCTTGCATTTTTGGTTTCAGGTGATTGAATTATTTTCCACTAGGACCGTTGCTTATCTCTTATATAAAAACAAGTGTCCTGACTGACTGACTGACTCATCATCGGCCAGCCAAAACTATTAAAGTTAGAAACATGAAATTTTGGGAATATGTTCGTTGTAAGACGAAAACGCCCACTAAGGAAGGGTTTTTGGATATTCAGTTTCTAAAGGGGTGTTAAGGGGGTACACCTGCATTTCATTGAATAACAATATCTCCAGATTGCTTTCATTGGGGGATTTGATACTCGGCATATAAACTCATCATTAAAAATAAGAAGATACGTGTCTGAGGGTTTTTCGATGTGGTGTATATTTTGAGGTGAAAGGGGTGAAAAGTGGGGGTTGAAGGTTTCCTAACCGAGCGTGTATCTCTTAAACGACATAGGCGAGGAGTTTGGACCTCAGCGGAAAAAAATCAGCATAAAAAATAACAAAATAGGTGTTTGACCGTTTTTTCATAAATCCAATATAAGGGGCCCATGGGGAGGGGTGAAAATATGGGGAGGGGGGAGGAAACGTAATATGTCTGAGTGTAAAGTTATACATGGCCTATGTTGTAGACAATAACACATTACATCTTTTTTGTCTCTTGCTATTTCATCATACGACGAATACTTAGGGAGTTATTAATGATTTTGTACTTTTTGGCCGGAATTTTCTAAGTCCCAGGAATGACATAAAAATTGATTCGAATGAAATTTCGAAAAATAGTTTTTTTAATACTTTAATTATATTTTTCACGTCTTTTAGGGTCCGGAACCAACATGATATTTTTATGTTTTTTTCGTCCCATGCATTTTTGGTTTCAGGTGATTGAATTATTTTCCACTAGGACCGTTGCTTATCTCTTATATAAAAACAAGTGTCCTGACTGACTGACTGACTGACTGACTCATCATCGGCCAGCCAAAACTATTAAAGTTAGAAACATGAAATTTTGGGAATATGTTCGTTGTAAGTCGAAAACGCCCACTAAGGAAGGGTTTTTGGATATTCAGTTTCTAAAGGGGTGTTAAGGGGGTACACCTGCATTTCATTGAATAACAATATCTCCAGATTGCTTTCATTGGGGGATTTGATACTCGGCATATAAACTCATCATTAAAAATAAGAAGATACGTGTCTGAGGGTTTTTCGATGTGGTGTATATTTTGAGGTGAAAGGGGTGAAAAGTGGGGGTTGAAGGTTTCCTAACCGAGCGTGTATCTCTTAAACGACATAGGCGAGGAGTTTGGACCTCAGCGGAAAAAAATCAGCATAAAAAATAAAAAAATAGGTGTTTGACCGTTTTTTCATAAATCCAATATAAGGGGCCCATGGGGAGGGGTGAAAATATGGGGAGGGGGGAGGAAACGTAATATGTCTGAGTGTAAAGTTATACATGGCCTATGTTGTAGACAATAACACATTACATCTTTTTTGTCTCTTGCTATTTCATCATACGACGAATACTTAGGGAGTTATTAATGATTTTGTACTTTTTGGCCGGAATTTTCTAAGTCCCAGGAATGACATTAAATTGATTCGAATGAAATTTCGAAAAATAGTTTTTTTAATACTTTTATTATATTTTTCACGTCTTTTAGGGTCCGGAACCAACATGATATTTTGATGTTTTTTTTCGTCCCTTGCATTTTTGGTTTCAGGTGATTGAATTATTTTCCACTAGGACCGTTGCTTATCTCTTATATAAAAACAAGTGTCCTGACTGACTGACTGACTCATCATCGGCCAGCCAAAACTATTAAAGTTAGAAACATGAAATTTTGGGAATATGTTCGTTGTAAGACGAAAACGCCCACTAAGGAAGGGTTTTTGGATATTCAGTTTCTAAAGGGGTGTTAAGGGGGTACACCTGCATTTCATTGAATAACAATATCTCCAGATTGCTTTCATTGGGGGATTTGATACTCGGCATATAAACTCATCATTAAAAATAAGAAGATACGTGTCTGAGGGTTTTTCGATGTGGTGTATATTTTGAGGTGAAAGGGGTGAAAAGTGGGGGTTGAAGGTTTCCTAACCGAGCGTGTATCTCTTAAACGACATAGGCGAGGAGTTTGGACCTCAGCGGAAAAAAATCAGCATAAAAAATAAAAAAATAGGTGTTTGACCGTTTTTTCATAAATCCAATATAAGGGGCCCATGGGGAGGGGTGAAAATATGGGGAGGGGGGAGGAAACGTAATATGTCTGAGTGTAAAGTTATACATGGCCTATGTTGTAGACAATAACACATTACATCTTTTTTGTCTCTTGCTATTTCATCATACGACGAATACTTAGGGAGTTATTAATGATTTTGTACTTTTTGGCCGGAATTTTCTAAGTCCCAGGAATGACATTAAATTGATTCGAATGAAATTTCGAAAAATAGTTTTTTTAATACTTTTATTATATTTTTCACGTCTTTTAGGGTCCGGAACCAACATGATATTTTGATGTTTTTTTTCGTCCCTTGCATTTTTGGTTTCAGGTGATTGAATTATTTTCCACTAGGACCGTTGCTTATCTCTTATATAAAAACAAGTGTCCTGACTGACTGACTGACTCATCATCGGCCAGCCAAAACTATTAAAGTTAGAAACATGAAATTTTGGGAATATGTTCGTTGTAAGACGAAAACGCCCACTAAGGAAGGGTTTTTGGATATTCAGTTTCTAAAGGGGTGTTAAGGGGGTACACCTGCATTTCATTGAATAACAATATCTCCAGATTGCTTTCATTGGGGGATTTGATACTCGGCATATAAACTCATCATTAAAAATAAGAAGATACGTGTCTGAGGGTTTTTCGATGTGGTGTATATTTTGAGGTGAAAGGGGTGAAAAGTGGGGGTTGAAGGTTTCCTAACCGAGCGTGTATCTCTTAAACGACATAGGCGAGGAGTTTGGACCTCAGCGGAAAAAAATCAGCATAAAAAATAACAAAATAGGTGTTTGTCCGTTTTTTCATAAATCCAATATAAGGGGCCCATGGGGAGGGGTGAAAATATGGGGAGGGGGGAGGAAACGTAATATGTCTGAGTGTAAAGTTATACATGGCCTATGTTGTAGACAATAACACATTACATCTTTTTTGTCTCTTGCTATTTCATCATACGACGAATACTTAGGGAGTTATTAATGATTTTGTACTTTTTGGCCGGAATTTTCTAAGTCCCAGGAATGACATAAAAATTGATTCGAATGAAATTTCGAAAAATAGTTTTTTTAATACTTTAATTATATTTTTCACGTCTTTTAGGGTCCGGAACCAACATGATATTTTTATGTTTTTTACGTCCCATGCATTTTTGGTTTCAGGTGATTGAATTATTTTCCACTAGGACCGTTGCTTATCTCTTATATAAAAACAAGTGTCCTGACTGACTGACTGACTGACTGACTCATCATCGGCCAGCCAAAACTATTAAAGTTAGAAACATGAAATTTTGGGAATATGTTCGTTGTAAGTCGAAAACGCCCACTAAGGAAGGGTTTTTGGATATTCAGTTTCTAAAGGGGTGTTAAGGGGGTACACCTGCATTTCATTGAATAACAATATCTCCAGATTGCTTTCATTGGGGGATTTGATACTCGGCATATAAACTCATCATTAAAAATAAGAAGATACGTGTCTGAGGGTTTTTCGATGTGGTGTATATTTTGAGGTGAAAGGGGTGAAAAGTGGGGGTTGAAGGTTTCCTAACCGAGCGTGTATCTCTTAAACGACATAGGCGAGGAGTTTGGACCTCAGCGGAAAAAAATCAGCATAAAAAATAAAAAAATAGGTGTTTGACCGTTTTTTCATAAATCCAATATAAGGGGCCCATGGGGAGGGGTGAAAATATGGGGAGGGGGGAGGAAACGTAATATGTCTGAGTGTAAAGTTATACATGGCCTATGTTGTAGACAATAACACATTACATCTTTTTTGTCTCTTGCTATTTCATCATACGACGAATACTTAGGGAGTTATTAATGATTTTGTACTTTTTGGCCGGAATTTTCTAAGTCCCAGGAATGACATAAAAATTGATTCGAATGAAATTTCGAAAAATAGTTTTTTTAATACTTTAATTATATTTTTCACGTCTTTTAGGGTCCGGAACCAACATGATATTTTTATGTTTTTTTCGTCCCATGCATTTTTGGTTTCAGGTGATTGAATTATTTTCCACTAGGACCGTTGCTTATCTCTTATATAAAAACAAGTGTCCTGACTAACTGACTGACTGACTGACTGACTGACTCATCATCGGCCAGCCAAAACTATTAAAGTTAGAAACATGAAATTTTGGGAATATGTTCGTTGTAAGTCGAAAACGCCCACTAAGGAAGGGTTTTTGGATATTCAGTTTCTAAAGGGGTGTTAAGGGGGTACACCTGCATTTCATTGAATAACAATATCTCCAGATTGCTTTCATTGGGGGATTTGATACTCGGCATATAAACTCATCATTAAAAATAAGAAGATACGTGTCTGAGGGTTTTTCGATGTGGTGTATATTTTGAGGTGAAAGGGGTGAAAAGTGGGGGTTGAAGGTTTCCTAACCGAGCGTGTATCTCTTAAACGAGATAGGCGAGGAGTTTGGACCTCAGCGGAAAAAAATCAGCATAAAAAATAAAAAAATAGGTGTTTGACCGTTTTTTCATAAATCCAATATAAGGGGCCCATGGGGAGGGGTGAAAATATGGGGAGGGGGGAGGAAACGTAATATGTCTGAGTGTAAAGTTATACATGGCCTATGTTGTAGACAATAACACATTACATCTTTTTTGTCTCTTGCTATTTCATCATACGACGAATACTTAGGGAGTTATTAATGATTTTGTACTTTTTGGCCGGAATTTTCTAAGTCCCAGGAATGACATTAAATTGATTCGAATGAAATTTCGAAAAATAGTTTTTTTAATACTTTTATTATATTTTTCACGTCTTTTAGGGTCCGGAACCAACATGATATTTTGATGTTTTTTTTTCGTCCCTTGCATTTTTGGTTTCAGGTGATTGAATTATTTTCCACTAGGACCGTTGCTTATCTCTTATATAAAAACAAGTGTCCTGACTGACTGACTGACTGACTGACTCATCATCGGCCAGCCAAAACTATTAAAGTTAGAAACATGAAATTTTGGGAATATGTTCGTTGTAAGACGAAAACGCCCACTAAGGAAGGGTTTTTGGATATCCAGTTTCTAAAGGGGTGTTAAGGGGGTACACCTGCATTTCATTGAATAACTATATCTCCAGATTGCTTTCATTGGGGGATTTGATACTCGGCATATAAACTCATCATTAAAAATAAGAAGATACGTGTCTGAGGGTTTTTCGATGTGGTGTATATTTTGAGGTGAAAGGGGTGAAAAGTGGGGGTTGAAGGTTTCCTAACCGAGCGTGTATCTCTTAAACGACATAGGCGAGGAGTTTGGACCTCAGCGGAAAAAAATCAGCATAAAAAATAAAAAAATAGGTGTTTGACCGTTTTTTCATAAATCCAATATAAGGGGCCCATGGGGAGGGGTGAAAATATGGGGAGGGGGGAGGAAACGTAATATGTCTGAGTGTAAAGTTATACATGGCCTATGTTGTAGACAATAACACATTACATCTTTTTTGTCTCTTGCTATTTCATCATACGACGAATACTTAGGGAGTTATTAATGATTTTGTACTTTTTGGCCGGAATTTTCTAAGTCCCAGGAATGACATTAAATTGATTCGAATGAAATTTCGAAAAATAGTTTTTTTAATACTTTTATTATATTTTTCACGTCTTTTAGGGTCCGGAACCAACATGATATTTTGATGTTTTTTTTCGTCCCTTGCATTTTTGGTTTCAGGTGATTGAATTATTTTCCACTAGGACCGTTGCTTATCTCTTATATAAAAACAAGTGTCCTGACTGACTGACTGACTGACTGACTCATCATCGGCCAGCCAAAACTATTAAAGTTAGAAACATGAAATTTTGGGAATATGTTCGTTGTAAGACGAAAACGCCCACTAAGGAAGGGTTTTTGGATATCCAGTTTCTAAAGGGGTGTTAAGGGGGTACACCTGCATTTCATTGAATAACTATATCTCCAGATTGCTTTCATTGGGGGATTTGATACTCGGCATATAAACTCATCATTAAAAATAAGAAGATACGTGTCTGAGGGTTTTTCGATGTGGTGTATATTTTGAGGTGAAAGGGGTGAAAAGTGGGGGTTGAAGGTTTCCTAACCGAGCGTGTATCTCTTAAACGACATAGGCGAGGAGTTTGGACCTCAGCGGAAAAAAATCAGCATAAAAAATAAAAAAATAGGTGTTTGACCGTTTTTTCATAAATCCAATATAAGGGGCCCATGGGGAGGGGTGAAAATATGGGGAGAGGGGAGGAAACGTAATATGTCTGAGTGTAAAGTTATACATGGCCTATGTTGTAGACAATAACACATTACATCTTTTTTGTCTCTTGCTATTTCATCATACGACGAATACTTAGGGAGTTATTAATGATTTTGTACTTTTTGGCCGGAATTTTTTAAGTCCCAGGAATGACATAAAAATTGATTCGAATGAAATTTCGAAAAATAGTTTTTTTAATACTTTAATTATATTTTTCACGTCTTTTAGGGTCCGGAACCAACATGATATTTTTATGTTTTTTTTCGTCCCATGCATTTTTGGTTTCAGGTGATTGAATTATTTTCCACTAGGACCGTTGCTTATCTCTTATATAAAAACAAGTGTCCTGACTGACTGACTGACTGACTGACTCATCATCGGCCAGCCAAAACTATTAAAGTTAGAAACATGAAATTTTGGGAATATGTTCGTTGTAAGTCGAAAACGCCCACTAAGGAAGGGTTTTTGGATATTCAGTTTCTAAAGGGGTGTTAAGGGGGTACACCTGCATTTCATTGAATAACAATATCTCCAGATTGCTTTCATTGGGGGATTTGATACTCGGCATATAAACTCATCATTAAAAATTAGAAGATACGTGTCTGAGGGTTTTTCGATATGGTGTATATTTTGAGGTGAAAGGGGTGAAAAGTGGGGGTTGAAGGTTTCCTAACCGAGCGTGTATCTCTTAAACGACATAGGCGAGGAGTTTGGACCTCAGCGGAAAAAAATCAGCATAAAAAATAAAAAATAGGTGTTTGACCGTTTTTTCATAAATCCAATAAAAGGGGCCCATGGGGAGGGGTGAAAATATGGGGAGGGGGGAGGAAACGTAATATGTCTGAGTGTAAAGTTATATATGGCCTATGATGTAGACAATAACACATTACATCTTTTTTGTCTCTTGCTATTTCATCATACGACGAATACTTAGGGAGTTATTAATGATTTTGTACTTTTTGGCCGGAATTTTCTAAGTCCCAGGAATGACATAAAAATTGATTCGAATGAAATTTCGAAAAATAGTTTTTTTAATACTTTTATTATATTTTTCACGTCTTTTAGGGTCCGGAACCAACATGATATTTTGATGTTTTTTTTCGTCCCATGCATTTTTGGTTTCAGGTGATTGAATTATTTTCCACTAGGACCGTTGCTTATCTCTTATATAAAAACAAGTGTCCTGACTGACTGACTGACTGACTGACTGACTCATCATCGGCCAGCCAAAACTATTAAAGTTAGAAACATGAAATTTTGGGAATATGTTCGTTGTAAGTCGAAAACGCCCACTAAGGAAGGGTTTTTGGATATTCAGTTTCTAAAGGGGTGTTAAGGGGGTACACCTGCATTTCATTGAATAACAATATTTCCAGATTGCTTTCATTGGGGGATTTGATACTCGGCATATAAACTCATCATTAAAAATAAGAAGATACGTGTCTGAGGGTTTTTCGATGTGGTGTATATTTTGAGGTGAAAGGGGTGAAAAGTGGGGGTTGAAGGTTTCCTAACCGAGCGTGTATCTCTTAAACGACATAGGCGAGGAGTTTGGACCTCAGCGGAAAAAAATCAGCATAAAAAATAAAAAAATAGGGGTTTGACCGTTTTTTCATAAATCCAATATAAGGGGCCCATGGGTAGGGGTGAAAATATGGGGAGGGGGGAGGAAACGTAATATGTCTGAGTGTAAAGTTATACATGGCCTATGTTGTAGACAATAACACATTACATCTTTTTTGTCTCTTGCTATTTCATCATACGACGAATACTTAGGGAGTTATTAATGATTTTGTACTTTTTGGCCGGAATTTTCTAAGTCCCAGGAATGACATAAAAATTGATTCGAATGAAATTTCGAAAAATAGTTTTTTTAATACTTTTATTATATTTTTCACGTCTTTTAGGGTCCGGAACCAACATGATATTTTGATGTTTTTTTCGTCCCATGCATTTTTGGTTTCAGGTGATTGAATTATTTTCCACTAGGACCGTTGCTTATCTCTTATATAAAAACAAGTGTCCTGACTGACTGACTGACTGACTGACTCATCATCGGCCAGCCAAAACTATTAAAGTTAGAAACATGAAATTTTGGGAATATGTTCGTTGTAAGTCGAAAACGCCCACTAAAGAAGGGTTTTTGGGTATTCAGTTTCTAAAGGGGTGTTAAGGGGGTGCACCTGCATTTCATTGAATAACAATATCTCCAGATTGCTTTCATTGGGGGATTTGATACTCGGCATATAAACTCATCATTAAAAATAAGAAGATACGTGTCTGAGGGTTTTTCGATGTGGTGTATATTTTGAGGTGAAAGGGGTGAAAAGTGGGGGTTGAAGGTTTCCTAACTGAGCGTGTATCTCTTAAACGACATAGGCGAGGAGTTTGGGCCTCAGCGGAAAAAAATCAGCATAAAAAATAACAAAATAGTTGTTTGACCGTTTTTTCATAAATCCAATATAAGGGGCCCATGGGGAGGGGTGAAAATATGGGGAGGGGGGAGGAAACGTAATATGTCTGAGTGTAAAGTTATACATGGCCTATGTTGTAGACAATAACACATTACATCTTTTTTGTCTCTTGCTATTTCATCATACGACGAATACTTAGGGAGTTATTAATGATTTTGTACTTTTTGGCCGGAATTTTCTAAGTCCCAGGAATGACATAAAAATTGATTCGAATGAAATTTCGAAAAATAGTTTTTTTAATACTTTTATTATATTTTTCACGTCTTTTAGGGTCCGGAACCAACATGATATTTTGATGTTTTTTTCGTCCCATGCATTTTTGGTTTCAGGTGATTGAATTATTTTCCACTAGGACCGTTGCTTATCTCTTATATAAAAACAAGTGTCCTGACTGACTGACTGACTGACTGACTCATCATCGGCCAGCCAAAACTATTAAAGTTAGAAACATGAAATTTTGGGAATATGTTCGTTGTAAGTCGAAAACGCCCACTAAGGAAGGGTTTTTGGATATTCAGTTTCTAAAGGGGTGTTAAGGGGGTACACCTGCATTTCATTGAATAACAATATTTCCAGATTGCTTTCATTGGGGGATTTGATACTCGGCATATAAACTCATCATTAAAAATAAGAAGATACGTGTCTGAGGGTTTTTCGATGTGGTGTATATTTTGAGGTGAAAGGGGTGAAAAGTGGGGGTTGAAGGTTTCCTAACCGAGCGTGTATCTCTTAAACGACATAGGCGAGGAGTTTGGACCTCAGCGGAAAAAAATCAGCCTAAAAAATAAAAAAATAGGGGTTTGACCGTTTTTTTATAAATCCAATATAAGGGGCCCATGGGTAGGGGTGAAAATATGGGGAGGGGGGAGGAAACGTAATATGTCTGAGTGTAAAGTTATACATGGCCTATGTTGTAGACAATAACACATTACATCTTTTTTGTCTCTTGCTATTTCATCATACGACGAATACTTAGGGAGTTATTAATGATTTTGTACTTTTTGGCCGGAATTTTCTAAGTCCCAGGAATGACATAAAAATTGATTCGAATGAAATTTCGAAAAATAGTTTTTTTAATACTTTTATTATATTTTTCACGTCTTTTAGGGTCCGGAACCAACATGATATTTTGATGTTTTTTTCGTCCCATGCATTTTTGGTTTCAGGTGATTGAATTATTTTCCACTAGGACCGTTGCTTATCTCTTATATAAAAACAAGTGTCCTGACTGACTGACTGACTGACTGACTCATCATCGGCCAGCCAAAACTATTAAAGTTAGAAACATGAAATTTTGGGAATATGTTCGTTGTAAGTCGAAAACGCCCACTAAGGAAGGGTTTTTGGGTATTCAGTTTCTAAAGGGGTGTTAAGGGGGTGCACCTGCATTTCATTGAATAACAATATCTCCAGATTGCTTTCATTGGGGGATTTGATACTCGGCATATAAACTCATCATTAAAAATAAGAAGATACGTGTCTGAGGGTTTTTCGATGTGGTGTATATTTTGAGGTGAAAGGGGTGAAAAGTGGGGGTTGAAGGTTTCCTAACTGAGCGTGTATCTCTTAAACGACATAGGCGAGGAGTTTGGGCCTCAGCGGAAAAAAATCAGCATAAAAATAACAAAATAGGTGTTTGGACCGTTTTTTCATAAATCCAATATAAGGGGCCCATGGGGAGGGGTGAAAATATGGGGAGGGGGGAGGAAACGTAATATGTCTGAGTGTAAAGTTATACATGGCCTATGTTGTAGACAATAACACATTACATCTTTTTTGTCTCTTGCTATTTCATCATACGACGAATACTTAGGGAGTTATTAATGATTTTGTACTTTTTGGCCGGAATTTTCTAAGTCCCAGGAATGACATAAAAATTGATTCGAATGAAATTTCGAAAAATAGTTTTTTTAATACTTTAATTATATTTTTCACGTCTTTTAGGGTCCGGAACCAACATGATATTTTTATGTTTTTTTCGTCCCATGCATTTTTGGTTTCAGGTGATTGAATTATTTTCCACTAGGACCGTTGCTTATCTCTTATATAAAAACAAGTGTCCTGACTAACTGACTGACTGACTGACTGACTGACTCATCATCGGCCAGCCAAAACTATTAAAGTTAGAAACATGAAATTTTGGGAATATGTTCGTTGTAAGTCGAAAACGCCCACTAAGGAAGGGTTTTTGGATATTCAGTTTCTAAAGGGGTGTTAAGGGGGTACACCTGCATTTCATTGAATAACAATATTTCCAGATTGCTTTCATTGGGGGATTTGATACTCGGCATATAAACTCATCATTAAAAATAAGAAGATACGTGTCTGAGGGTTTTTCGATGTGGTGTATATTTTGAGGTGAAAGGGGTGAAAAGTGGGGGTTGAAGGTTTCCTAACCGAGCGTGTATCTCTTAAACGACATAGGCGAGGAGTTTGGACCTCAGCGGAAAAAAATCAGCCTAAAAAATAAAAAAATAGGGGTTTGACCGTTTTTTTATAAATCCAATATAAGGGGCCCATGGGTAGGGGTGAAAATATGGGGAGGGGGGAGGAAACGTAATATGTCTGAGTGTAAAGTTATACATGGCCTATGTTGTAGACAATAACACATTACATCTTTTTTGTCTCTTGCTATTTCATCATACGACGAATACTTAGGGAGTTATTAATGATTTTGTACTTTTTGGCCGGAATTTTCTAAGTCCCAGGAATGACATAAAAATTGATTCGAATGAAATTTCGAAAAATAGTTTTTTTAATACTTTTATTATATTTTTCACGTCTTTTAGGGTCCGGAACCAACATGATATTTTGATGTTTTTTTCGTCCCATGCATTTTTGGTTTCAGGTGATTGAATTATTTTCCACTAGGACCGTTGCTTATCTCTTATATAAAAACAAGTGTCCTGACTAACTGACTGACTGACTGACTGACTGACTCATCATCGGCCAGCCAAAACTATTAAAGTTAGAAACATGAAATTTTGGGAATATGTTCGTTGTAAGTCGAAAACGCCCACTAAGGAAGGGTTTTTGGATATTCAGTTTCTAAAGGGGTGTTAAGGGGGTACACCTGCATTTCATTGAATAACAATATTTCCAGATTGCTTTCATTGGGGGATTTGATACTCGGCATATAAACTCATCATTAAAAATAAGAAGATACGTGTCTGAGGGTTTTTCGATGTGGTGTATATTTTGAGGTGAAAGGGGTGAAAAGTGGGGGTTGAAGGTTTCCTAACCGAGCGTGTATCTCTTAAACGACATAGGCGAGGAGTTTGGACCTCAGCGGAAAAAAATCAGCCTAAAAAATAAAAAAATAGGGGTTTGACCGTTTTTTTATAAATCCAATATAAGGGGCCCATGGGTAGGGGTGAAAATATGGGGAGGGGGGAGGAAACGTAATATGTCTGAGTGTAAAGTTATACATGGCCTATGTTGTAGACAATAACACATTACATCTTTTTTGTCTCTTGCTATTTCATCATACGACGAATACTTAGGGAGTTATTAATGATTTTGTACTTTTTGGCCGGAATTTTCTAAGTCCCAGGAATGACATAAAAATTGATTCGAATGAAATTTCGAAAAATAGTTTTTTTAATACTTTTATTATATTTTTCACGTCTTTTAGGGTCCGGAACCAACATGATATTTTGATGTTTTTTTCGTCCCATGCATTTTTGGTTTCAGGTGATTGAATTATTTTCCACTAGGACCGTTGCTTATCTCTTATATAAAAACAAGTGTCCTGACTGACTGACTGACTGACTGACTCATCATCGGCCAGCCAAAACTATTAAAGTTAGAAACATGAAATTTTGGGAATATGTTCGTTGTAAGTCGAAAACGCCCACTAAGGAAGGGTTTTTGGGTATTCAGTTTCTAAAGGGGTGTTAAGGGGGTGCACCTGCATTTCATTGAATAACAATATCTCCAGATTGCTTTCATTGGGGGATTTGATACTCGGCATATAAACTCATCATTAAAAATAAGAAGATACGTGTCTGAGGGTTTTTCGATGTGGTGTATATTTTGAGGTGAAAGGGGTGAAAAGTGGGGGTTGAAGGTTTCCTAACTGAGCGTGTATCTCTTAAACGACATAGGCGAGGAGTTTGGGCCTCAGCGGAAAAAAATCAGCATAAAAATAACAAAATAGGTGTTTGGACCGTTTTTTCATAAATCCAATATAAGGGGCCCATGGGGAGGGGTGAAAATATGGGGAGGGGGGAGGAAACGTAATATGTCTGAGTGTAAAGTTATACATGGCCTATGTTGTAGACAATAACACATTACATCTTTTTTGTCTCTTGCTATTTCATCATACGACGAATACTTAGGGAGTTATTAATGATTTTGTACTTTTTGGCCGGAATTTTCTAAGTCCCAGGAATGACATAAAAATTGATTCGAATGAAATTTCGAAAAATAGTTTTTTTAATACTTTAATTATATTTTTCACGTCTTTTAGGGTCCGGAACCAACATGATATTTTTATGTTTTTTTCGTCCCATGCATTTTTGGTTTCAGGTGATTGAATTATTTTCCACTAGGACCGTTGCTTATCTCTTATATAAAAACAAGTGTCCTGACTAACTGACTGACTGACTGACTGACTGACTCATCATCGGCCAGCCAAAACTATTAAAGTTAGAAACATGAAATTTTGGGAATATGTTCGTTGTAAGTCGAAAACGCCCACTAAGGAAGGGTTTTTGGATATTCAGTTTCTAAAGGGGTGTTAAGGGGGTACACCTGCATTTCATTGAATAACAATATTTCCAGATTGCTTTCATTGGGGGATTTGATACTCGGCATATAAACTCATCATTAAAAATAAGAAGATACGTGTCTGAGGGTTTTTCGATGTGGTGTATATTTTGAGGTGAAAGGGGTGAAAAGTGGGGGTTGAAGGTTTCCTAACCGAGCGTGTATCTCTTAAACGACATAGGCGAGGAGTTTGGACCTCAGCGGAAAAAAATCAGCCTAAAAAATAAAAAAATAGGGGTTTGACCGTTTTTTTATAAATCCAATATAAGGGGCCCATGGGTAGGGGTGAAAATATGGGGAGGGGGGAGGAAACGTAATATGTCTGAGTGTAAAGTTATACATGGCCTATGTTGTAGACAATAACACATTACATCTTTTTTGTCTCTTGCTATTTCATCATACGACGAATACTTAGGGAGTTATTAATGATTTTGTACTTTTTGGCCGGAATTTTCTAAGTCCCAGGAATGACATAAAAATTGATTCGAATGAAATTTCGAAAAATAGTTTTTTTAATACTTTTATTATATTTTTCACGTCTTTTAGGGTCCGGAACCAACATGATATTTTGATGTTTTTTTCGTCCCATGCATTTTTGGTTTCAGGTGATTGAATTATTTTCCACTAGGACCGTTGCTTATCTCTTATATAAAAACAAGTGTCCTGACTGACTGACTGACTGACTGACTCATCATCGGCCAGCCAAAACTATTAAAGTTAGAAACATGAAATTTTGGGAATATGTTCGTTGTAAGTCGAAAACGCCCACTAAGGAAGGGTTTTTGGGTATTCAGTTTCTAAAGGGGTGTTAAGGGGGTGCACCTGCATTTCATTGAATAACAATATCTCCAGATTGCTTTCATTGGGGGATTTGATACTCGGCATATAAACTCATCATTAAAAATAAGAAGATACGTGTCTGAGGGTTTTTCGATGTGGTGTATATTTTGAGGTGAAAGGGGTGAAAAGTGGGGGTTGAAGGTTTCCTAACTGAGCGTGTATCTCTTAAACGACATAGGCGAGGAGTTTGGGCCTCAGCGGAAAAAAATCAGCATAAAAATAACAAAATAGGTGTTTGGACCGTTTTTTCATAAATCCAATATAAGGGGCCCATGGGGAGGGGTGAAAATATGGGGAGGGGGGAGGAAACGTAATATGTCTGAGTGTAAAGTTATACATGGCCTATGTTGTAGACAATAACACATTACATCTTTTTTGTCTCTTGCTATTTCATCATACGACGAATACTTAGGGAGTTATTAATGATTTTGTACTTTTTGGCCGGAATTTTCTAAGTCCCAGGAATGACATAAAAATTGATTCGAATGAAATTTCGAAAAATAGTTTTTTTAATACTTTTATTATATTTTTCACGTCTTTTAGGGTCCGGAACCAACATGATATTTTGATGTTTTTTTTCGTCCCATGCATTTTTGGTTTCAGGTGATTGAATTATTTTCCACTAGGACCGTTGCTTATCTCTTATATAAAAACAAGTGTCCTGACTGACTGACTGACTGACTGACTGACTCATCATCGGCCAGCCAAAACTATTAAAGTTTGATATTTTTGGGAATATGTTCGTTGTAAGTCGAAAACGCCCACTAAGGAAGGGTTTTTGGATATTCAGTTTCTAAAGGGGTGTTAAGGGGGTACACCTGCATTTCATTGAATAACAATATTTCCAGATTGCTTTCATTGGGGGGATTTGATACTCGGCATATAAACTCATCATTAAAAATAAGAAGATACGTGTCTGAGGGTTTTTCGATGTGGTGTATATTTTGAGGTGAAAGGGGTGAAAAGTGGGGGTTGAAGGTTTCCTAACCGAGCGTGTATCTCTTAAACGACATAGGCGAGGAGTTTGGACCTCAGCGGAAAAAAATCAGCATAAAAAATAAAAAAATAGGGGTTTGACCGTTTTTTTCATAAATCCAATATAAGGGGCCCATGGGTAGGGGGTGAAAATATGGGGAGGGGGGGAGGAAACGTAATATGTCTGAGTGTAAAGTTATACATGGCCTATGTTGTAGACAATAACACATTACATCTTTTTTGTCTCTTGCTATTTCATCATACGACGAATACTTAGGGAGTTATTAATGATTTTGTACTTTTTGGCCGGAATTTTCTAAGTCCCCAGGAATGACATAAAAATTGATTCGAATGAAATTTCGAAAAATAGTTTTTTTAATACTTTTATTATATTTTTCACGTCTTTTAGGGTCCGGAACCAACATGATATTTTGATGTTTTTTTCGTCCCATGCATTTTTGGTTTCAGGTGATTGAATTATTTTCCACTAGGACCGTTGCTTATCTCTTATATAAAAACAAGTGTCCTGACTGACTGACTGACTGACTGACTCATCATCGGCCAGCCAAAACTATTAAAGTTAGAAACATGAAATTTTGGGAATATGTTCGTTGTAAGTCGAAAACGCCCACTAAAGAAGGGTTTTTGGGTATTCAGTTTCTAAAGGGGTGTTAAGGGGGTGCACCTGCATTTCATTGAATAACAATATCTCCAGATTGCTTTCATTGGGGGATTTGATACTCGGCATATAAACTCATCATTAAAAATAAGAAGATACGTGTCTGAGGGTTTTTCGATGTGGTGTATATTTTGAGGTGAAAGGGGTGAAAAGTGGGGGTTGAAGGTTTCCTAACTGAGCGTGTATCTCTTAAACGACATAGGCGAGGAGTTTGGGCCCTCAGCGGAAAAAAATCAGCATAAAAATAACAAAATAGGTGTTTGGACCGTTTTTTCATAAATCCAATATAAGGGGCCCATGGGGAGGGGTGAAAATATGGGGAGGGGGGAGGAAACGTAATATGTCTGAGTGTAAAGTTATACATGGCCTATGTTGTAGACAATAACACATTACATCTTTTTTGTCTCTTGCTATTTCATCATACGACGAATACTTAGGGAGTTATTAATGATTTTGTACTTTTTGGCCGGAATTTTCTAAGTCCCAGGAATGACATAAAAATTGATTCGAATGAAATTTCGAAAAATAGTTTTTTTTAATACTTTAATTATATTTTTCACGTCTTTTAGGGTCCGGAACCAACATGATATTTTTATGTTTTTTTCGTCCCATGCATTTTTGGTTTCAGGTGATTGAATTATTTTCCACTAGGACCGTTGCTTATCTCTTATATAAAAACAAGTGTCCTGACTAACTGACTGACTGACTGACTGACTGACTCATCATCGGCCAGCCAAAACTATTAAAGTTAGAAACATGAAATTTTGGGAATATGTTCGTTGTAAGTCGAAAACGCCCACTAAGGAAGGGTTTTTGGATATTCAGTTTCTAAAGGGGTGTTAAGGGGGTACACCTGCATTTCATTGAATAACAATATTTCCAGATTGCTTTCATTGGGGGATTTGATACTCGGCATATAAACTCATCATTAAAAATAAGAAGATACGTGTCTGAGGGTTTTTCGATGTGGTGTATATTTTGAGGTGAAAGGGGTGAAAAGTGGGGGTTGAAGGTTTCCTAACCGAGCGTGTATCTCTTAAACGACATAGGCGAGGAGTTTGGACCTCAGCGGAAAAAAATCAGCATAAAAAATAAAAAAATAGGGGTTTGACCGTTTTTTCATAAATCCAATATAAGGGGCCCATGGGTAGGGGTGAAAATATGGGGAGGGGGGAGGAAACGTAATATGTCTGAGTGTAAAGTTATACATGGCCTATGTTGTAGACAATAACACATTACATCTTTTTTGTCTCTTGCTATTTCATCATACGACGAATACTTAGGGAGTTATTAATGATTTTGTACTTTTTGGCCGGAATTTTCTAAGTCCCAGGAATGACATAAAAATTGATTCGAATGAAATTTCGAAAAATAGTTTTTTTAATACTTTTATTATATTTTTCACGTCTTTTAGGGTCCGGAACCAACATGATATTTTGATGTTTTTTTCGTCCCATGCATTTTTGGTTTCAGGTGATTGAATTATTTTCCACTAGGACCGTTGCTTATCTCTTATATAAAAACAAGTGTCCTGACTGACTGACTGACTGACTGACTCATCATCGGCCAGCCAAAACTATTAAAGTTAGAAACATGAAATTTTGGGAATATGTTCGTTGTAAGTCGAAAACGCCCACTAAAGAAGGGTTTTTGGGTATTCAGTTTCTAAAGGGGTGTTAAGGGGGTGCACCTGCATTTCATTGAATAACAATATCTCCAGATTGCTTTCATTGGGGGATTTGATACTCGGCATATAAACTCATCATTAAAAATAAGAAGATACGTGTCTGAGGGTTTTTCGATGTGGTGTATATTTTGAGGTGAAAGGGGTGAAAAGTGGGGGTTGAAGGTTTCCTAACTGAGCGTGTATCTCTTAAACGACATAGGCGAGGAGTTTGGGCCTCAGCGGAAAAAAATCAGCATAAAAATAACAAAATAGGTGTTTGGACCGTTTTTTCATAAATCCAATATAAGGGGCCCATGGGGAGGGGTGAAAATATGGGGAGGGGGGAGGAAACGTAATATGTCTGAGTGTAAAGTTATACATGGCCTATGTTGTAGACAATAACACATTACATCTTTTTTGTCTCTTGCTATTTCATCATACGACGAATACTTAGGGAGTTATTAATGATTTTGTACTTTTTGGCCGGAATTTTCTAAGTCCCAGGAATGACATAAAAATTGATTCGAATGAAATTTCGAAAAATAGTTTTTTTAATACTTTAATTATATTTTTCACGTCTTTTAGGGTCCGGAACCAACATGATATTTTTATGTTTTTTTCGTCCCATGCATTTTTGGTTTCAGGTGATTGAATTATTTTCCACTAGGACCGTTGCTTATCTCTTATATAAAAACAAGTGTCCTGACTAACTGACTGACTGACTGACTGACTGACTCATCATCGGCCAGCCAAAACTATTAAAGTTAGAAACATGAAATTTTGGGAATATGTTCGTTGTAAGTCGAAAACGCCCACTAAGGAAGGGTTTTTGGATATTCAGTTTCTAAAGGGGTGTTAAGGGGGTACACCTGCATTTCATTGAATAACAATATTTCCAGATTGCTTTCATTGGGGGATTTGATACTCGGCATATAAACTCATCATTAAAAATAAGAAGATACGTGTCTGAGGGTTTTTCGATGTGGTGTATATTTTGAGGTGAAAGGGGTGAAAAGTGGGGGTTGAAGGTTTCCTAACCGAGCGTGTATCTCTTAAACGACATAGGCGAGGAGTTTGGACCTCAGCGGAAAAAAATCAGCCTAAAAAATAAAAAAATAGGGGTTTGACCGTTTTTTTATAAATCCAATATAAGGGGCCCATGGGTAGGGGTGAAAATATGGGGAGGGGGGAGGAAACGTAATATGTCTGAGTGTAAAGTTATACATGGCCTATGTTGTAGACAATAACACATTACATCTTTTTTGTCTCTTGCTATTTCATCATACGACGAATACTTAGGGAGTTATTAATGATTTTGTACTTTTTGGCCGGAATTTTCTAAGTCCCAGGAATGACATAAAAATTGATTCGAATGAAATTTCGAAAAATAGTTTTTTTAATACTTTTATTATATTTTTCACGTCTTTTAGGGTCCGGAACCAACATGATATTTTGATGTTTTTTTCGTCCCATGCATTTTTGGTTTCAGGTGATTGAATTATTTTCCACTAGGACCGTTGCTTATCTCTTATATAAAAACAAGTGTCCTGACTGACTGACTGACTGACTGACTCATCATCGGCCAGCCAAAACTATTAAAGTTAGAAACATGAAATTTTGGGAATATGTTCGTTGTAAGTCGAAAACGCCCACTAAGGAAGGGTTTTTGGGTATTCAGTTTCTAAAGGGGTGTTAAGGGGGTGCACCTGCATTTCATTGAATAACAATATCTCCAGATTGCTTTCATTGGGGGATTTGATACTCGGCATATAAACTCATCATTAAAAATAAGAAGATACGTGTCTGAGGGTTTTTCGATGTGGTGTATATTTTGAGGTGAAAGGGGTGAAAAGTGGGGGTTGAAGGTTTCCTAACTGAGCGTGTATCTCTTAAACGACATAGGCGAGGAGTTTGGGCCTCAGCGGAAAAAAATCAGCATAAAAATAACAAAATAGGTGTTTGGACCGTTTTTTCATAAATCCAATATAAGGGGCCCATGGGGAGGGGTGAAAATATGGGGAGGGGGGAGGAAACGTAATATGTCTGAGTGTAAAGTTATACATGGCCTATGTTGTAGACAATAACACATTACATCTTTTTTGTCTCTTGCTATTTCATCATACGACGAATACTTAGGGAGTTATTAATGATTTTGTACTTTTTGGCCGGAATTTTCTAAGTCCCAGGAATGACATAAAAATTGATTCGAATGAAATTTCGAAAAATAGTTTTTTTAATACTTTTATTATATTTTTCACGTCTTTTAGGGTCCGGAACCAACATGATATTTTGATGTTTTTTTTCGTCCCATGCATTTTTGGTTTCAGGTGATTGAATTATTTTCCACTAGGACCGTTGCTTATCTCTTATATAAAAACAAGTGTCCTGACTGACTGACTGACTGACTGACTGACTCATCATCGGCCAGCCAAAACTATTAAAGTTAGAAACATGAAATTTTGGGAATATGTTCGTTGTAAGTCGAAAACGCCCACTAAGGAAGGGTTTTTGGATATTCAGTTTCTAAAGGGGTGTTAAGGGGGTACACCTGCATTTCATTGAATAACAATATTTCCAGATTGCTTTCATTGGGGGATTTGATACTCGGCATATAAACTCATCATTAAAAATAAGAAGATACGTGTCTGAGGGTTTTTCGATGTGGTGTATATTTTGAGGTGAAAGGGGTGAAAAGTGGGGGTTGAAGGTTTCCTAACCGAGCGTGTATCTCTTAAACGACATAGGCGAGGAGTTTGGACCTCAGCGGAAAAAAATCAGCATAAAAAATAAAAAAATAGGGGTTTGACCGTTTTTTCATAAATCCAATATAAGGGGCCCATGGGTAGGGGTGAAAATATGGGGAGGGGGGAGGAAACGTAATATGTCTGAGTGTAAAGTTATACATGGCCTATGTTGTAGACAATAACACATTACATCTTTTTTGTCTCTTGCTATTTCATCATACGACGAATACTTAGGGAGTTATTAATGATTTTGTACTTTTTGGCCGGAATTTTCTAAGTCCCAGGAATGACATAAAAATTGATTCGAATGAAATTTCGAAAAATAGTTTTTTTAATACTTTTATTATATTTTTCACGTCTTTTAGGGTCCGGAACCAACATGATATTTTTATGTTTTTTTCGTCCCATGCATTTTTGGTTTCAGGTGATTGAATTATTTTCCACTAGGACCGTTGCTTATCTCTTATATAAAAACAAGTGTCCTGACTGACTGACTGACTGACTGACTCATCATCGGCCAGCCAAAACTATTAAAGTTAGAAACATGAAATTTTGGGAATATGTTCGTTGTAAGTCGAAAACGCCCACTAAGGAAGGGTTTTTGGATATTCAGTTTCTAAAGGGGTGTTAAGGGGGTACACCTGCATTTCATTGAATAACAATATCTCCAGATTGCTTTCATTGGGGGATTTGATACTCGGCATATAAACTCATCATTAAAAATAAGAAGATACGTGTCTGAGGGTTTTTCGATGTGGTGTATATTTTGAGGTGAAAGGGGTGAAAAGTGGGGGTTGAAGGTTTCCTAACCGAGCGTGTATCTCTTAAACGACATAGGCGAGGAGTTTGGACCTCAGCGGAAAAAAATCAGCATAAAAAATAAAAAAATAGGTGTTTGACCGTTTTTTCATAAATCCAATATAAGGGGCCCATGGGGAGGGGTGAAAATATGGGGAGGGGGGAGGAAACGTAATATGTCTGAGTGTAAAGTTATACATGGCCTATGTTGTAGACAATAACACATTACATCTTTTTTGTCTCTTGCTATTTCATCATACGACGAATACTTAGGGAGTTATTAATGATTTTGTACTTTTTGGCCGGAATTTTCTAAGTCCCAGGAATGACATAAAAATTGATTCGAATGAAATTTCGAAAAATAGTTTTTTTAATACTTTAATTATATTTTTCACGTCTTTTAGGGTCCGGAACCAACATGATATTTTTATGTTTTTTTCGTCCCATGCATTTTTGGTTTCAGGTGATTGAATTATTTTCCACTAGGACCGTTGCTTATCTCTTATATAAAAACAAGTGTCCTGACTAACTGACTGACTGACTGACTGACTGACTCATCATCGGCCAGCCAAAACTATTAAAGTTAGAAACATGAAATTTTGGGAATATGTTCGTTGTAAGTCGAAAACGCCCACTAAGGAAGGGTTTTTGGATATTCAGTTTCTAAAGGGGTGTTAAGGGGGTACACCTGCATTTCATTGAATAACAATATCTCCAGATTGCTTTCATTGGGGGATTTGATACTCGGCATATAAACTCATCATTAAAAATAAGAAGATACGTGTCTGAGGGTTTTTCGATGTGGTGTATATTTTGAGGTGAAAGGGGTGAAAAGTGGGGGTTGAAGGTTTCCTAACCGAGCGTGTATCTCTTAAACGAGATAGGCGAGGAGTTTGGACCTCAGCGGAAAAAAATCAGCATAAAAAATAAAAAAATAGGTGTTTGACCGTTTTTTCATAAATCCAATATAAGGGGCCCATGGGGAGGGGTGAAAATATGGGGAGGGGGGAGGAAACGTAATATGTCTGAGTGTAAAGTTATACATGGCCTATGTTGTAGACAATAACACATTACATCTTTTTTGTCTCTTGCTATTTCATCATACGACGAATACTTAGGGAGTTATTAATGATTTTGTACTTTTTGGCCGGAATTTTCTAAGTCCCAGGAATGACATTAAATTGATTCGAATGAAATTTCGAAAAATAGTTTTTTTAATACTTTTATTATATTTTTCACGTCTTTTAGGGTCCGGAACCAACATGATATTTTGATGTTTTTTTTTCGTCCCTTGCATTTTTGGTTTCAGGTGATTGAATTATTTTCCACTAGGACCGTTGCTTATCTCTTATATAAAAACAAGTGTCCTGACTGACTGACTGACTGACTGACTCATCATCGGCCAGCCAAAACTATTAAAGTTAGAAACATGAAATTTTGGGAATATGTTCGTTGTAAGACGAAAACGCCCACTAAGGAAGGGTTTTTGGATATCCAGTTTCTAAAGGGGTGTTAAGGGGGTACACCTGCATTTCATTGAATAACTATATCTCCAGATTGCTTTCATTGGGGGATTTGATACTCGGCATATAAACTCATCATTAAAAATAAGAAGATACGTGTCTGAGGGTTTTTCGATGTGGTGTATATTTTGAGGTGAAAGGGGTGAAAAGTGGGGGTTGAAGGTTTCCTAACCGAGCGTGTATCTCTTAAACGACATAGGCGAGGAGTTTGGACCTCAGCGGAAAAAAATCAGCATAAAAAATAAAAAAATAGGTGTTTGACCGTTTTTTCATAAATCCAATATAAGGGGCCCATGGGGAGGGGTGAAAATATGGGGAGGGGGGAGGAAACGTAATATGTCTGAGTGTAAAGTTATACATGGCCTATGTTGTAGACAATAACACATTACATCTTTTTTGTCTCTTGCTATTTCATCATACGACGAATACTTAGGGAGTTATTAATGATTTTGTACTTTTTGGCCGGAATTTTCTAAGTCCCAGGAATGACATTAAATTGATTCGAATGAAATTTCGAAAAATAGTTTTTTTAATACTTTTATTATATTTTTCACGTCTTTTAGGGTCCGGAACCAACATGATATTTTGATGTTTTTTTTCGTCCCTTGCATTTTTGGTTTCAGGTGATTGAATTATTTTCCACTAGGACCGTTGCTTATCTCTTATATAAAAACAAGTGTCCTGACTGACTGACTGACTGACTGACTCATCATCGGCCAGCCAAAACTATTAAAGTTAGAAACATGAAATTTTGGGAATATGTTCGTTGTAAGACGAAAACGCCCACTAAGGAAGGGTTTTTGGATATCCAGTTTCTAAAGGGGTGTTACGGGGGTACACCTGCATTTCATTGAATAACTATATCTCCAGATTGCTTTCATTGGGGGATTTGATACTCGGCATATAAACTCATCATTAAAAATAAGAAGATACGTGTCTGAGGGTTTTTCGATGTGGTGTATATTTTGAGGTGAAAGGGGTGAAAAGTGGGGGTTGAAGGTTTCCTAACCGAGCGTGTATCTCTTAAACGACATAGGCGAGGAGTTTGGACCTCAGCGGAAAAAAATCAGCATAAAAAATAAAAAAATAGGTGTTTGACCGTTTTTTCATAAATCCAATATAAGGGGCCCATGGGGAGGGGTGAAAATATGGGGAGAGGGGAGGAAACGTAATATGTCTGAGTGTAAAGTTATACATGGCCTATGTTGTAGACAATAACACATTACATCTTTTTTGTCTCTTGCTATTTCATCATACGACGAATACTTAGGGAGTTATTAATGATTTTGTACTTTTTGGCCGGAATTTTTTAAGTCCCAGGAATGACATAAAAATTGATTCGAATGAAATTTCGAAAAATAGTTTTTTTAATACTTTAATTATATTTTTCACGTCTTTTAGGGTCCGGAACCAACATGATATTTTGATGTTTTTTTTCGTCCCATGCATTTTTGGTTTCAGGTGATTGAATTATTTTCCACTAGGACCGTTGCTTATCTCTTATATAAAAACAAGTGTCCTGACTGACTGACTGACTGACTGACTGACTCATCATCGGCCAGCCAAAACTATTAAAGTTAGAAACATGAAATTTTGGGAATATGTTCGTTGTAAGTCGAAAACGCCCACTAAGGAAGGGTTTTTGGATATTCAGTTTCTAAAGGGGTGTTAAGGGGGTACACCTGCATTTCATTGAATAACAATATTTCCAGATTGCTTTCATTGGGGGATTTGATACTCGGCATATAAACTCATCATTAAAAATAAGAAGATACGTGTCTGAGGGTTTTTCGATGTGGTGTATATTTTGAGGTGAAAGGGGTGAAAAGTGGGGGTTGAAGGTTTCCTAACCGAGCGTGTATCTCTTAAACGACATAGGCGAGGAGTTTGGACCTCAGCGGAAAAAAATCAGCATAAAAAATAAAAAAATAGGGGTTTGACCGTTTTTTCATAAATCCAATATAAGGGGCCCATGGGTAGGGGTGAAAATATGGGGAGGGGGGAGGAAACGTAATATGTCTGAGTGTAAAGTTATACATGGCCTATGTTGTAGACAATAACACATTACATCTTTTTTGTCTCTTGCTATTTCATCATACGACGAATACTTAGGGAGTTATTAATGATTTTGTACTTTTTGGCCGGAATTTTCTAAGTCCCAGGAATGACATAAAAATTGATTCGAATGAAATTTCGAAAAATAGTTTTTTTAATACTTTTATTATATTTTTCACGTCTTTTAGGGTCCGGAACCAACATGATATTTTGATGTTTTTTTCGTCCCATGCATTTTTGGTTTCAGGTGATTGAATTATTTTCCACTAGGACCGTTGCTTATCTCTTATATAAAAACAAGTGTCCTGACTGACTGACTGACTGACTGACTCATCATCGGCCAGCCAAAACTATTAAAGTTAGAAACATGAAATTTTGGGAATATGTTCGTTGTAAGTCGAAAACGCCCACTAAAGAAGGGTTTTTGGGTATTCAGTTTCTAAAGGGGTGTTAAGGGGGTGCACCTGCATTTCATTGAATAACAATATCTCCAGATTGCTTTCATTGGGGGATTTGATACTCGGCATATAAACTCATCATTAAAAATAAGAAGATACGTGTCTGAGGGTTTTTCGATGTGGTGTATATTTTGAGGTGAAAGGGGTGAAAAGTGGGGGTTGAAGGTTTCCTAACTGAGCGTGTATCTCTTAAACGACATAGGCGAGGAGTTTGGGCCTCAGCGGAAAAAAATCAGCATAAAAAATAACAAAATAGTTGTTTGACCGTTTTTTCATAAATCCAATATAAGGGGCCCATGGGGAGGGGTGAAAATATGGGGAGGGGGGAGGAAACGTAATATGTCTGAGTGTAAAGTTATACATGGCCTATGTTGTAGACAATAACACATTACATCTTTTTTGTCTCTTGCTATTTCATCATACGACGAATACTTAGGGAGTTATTAATGATTTTGTACTTTTTGGCCGGAATTTTCTAAGTCCCAGGAATGACATAAAAATTGATTCGAATGAAATTTCGAAAAATAGTTTTTTTAATACTTTTATTATATTTTTCACGTCTTTTAGGGTCCGGAACCAACATGATATTTTGATGTTTTTTTCGTCCCATGCATTTTTGGTTTCAGGTGATTGAATTATTTTCCACTAGGACCGTTGCTTATCTCTTATATAAAAACAAGTGTCCTGACTGACTGACTGACTGACTGACTCATCATCGGCCAGCCAAAACTATTAAAGTTAGAAACATGAAATTTTGGGAATATGTTCGTTGTAAGTCGAAAACGCCCACTAAGGAAGGGTTTTTGGATATTCAGTTTCTAAAGGGGTGTTAAGGGGGTACACCTGCATTTCATTGAATAACAATATTTCCAGATTGCTTTCATTGGGGGATTTGATACTCGGCATATAAACTCATCATTAAAAATAAGAAGATACGTGTCTGAGGGTTTTTCGATGTGGTGTATATTTTGAGGTGAAAGGGGTGAAAAGTGGGGGTTGAAGGTTTCCTAACCGAGCGTGTATCTCTTAAACGACATAGGCGAGGAGTTTGGACCTCAGCGGAAAAAAATCAGCCTAAAAAATAAAAAAATAGGGGTTTGACCGTTTTTTTATAAATCCAATATAAGGGGCCCATGGGTAGGGGTGAAAATATGGGGAGGGGGGAGGAAACGTAATATGTCTGAGTGTAAAGTTATACATGGCCTATGTTGTAGACAATAACACATTACATCTTTTTTGTCTCTTGCTATTTCATCATACGACGAATACTTAGGGAGTTATTAATGATTTTGTACTTTTTGGCCGGAATTTTCTAAGTCCCAGGAATGACATAAAAATTGATTCGAATGAAATTTCGAAAAATAGTTTTTTTAATACTTTTATTATATTTTTCACGTCTTTTAGGGTCCGGAACCAACATGATATTTTGATGTTTTTTTCGTCCCATGCATTTTTGGTTTCAGGTGATTGAATTATTTTCCACTAGGACCGTTGCTTATCTCTTATATAAAAACAAGTGTCCTGACTGACTGACTGACTGACTGACTCATCATCGGCCAGCCAAAACTATTAAAGTTAGAAACATGAAATTTTGGGAATATGTTCGTTGTAAGTCGAAAACGCCCACTAAGGAAGGGTTTTTGGGTATTCAGTTTCTAAAGGGGTGTTAAGGGGGTGCACCTGCATTTCATTGAATAACAATATCTCCAGATTGCTTTCATTGGGGGATTTGATACTCGGCATATAAACTCATCATTAAAAATAAGAAGATACGTGTCTGAGGGTTTTTCGATGTGGTGTATATTTTGAGGTGAAAGGGGTGAAAAGTGGGGGTTGAAGGTTTCCTAACTGAGCGTGTATCTCTTAAACGACATAGGCGAGGAGTTTGGGCCTCAGCGGAAAAAAATCAGCATAAAAATAACAAAATAGGTGTTTGGACCGTTTTTTCATAAATCCAATATAAGGGGCCCATGGGGAGGGGTGAAAATATGGGGAGGGGGGAGGAAACGTAATATGTCTGAGTGTAAAGTTATACATGGCCTATGTTGTAGACAATAACACATTACATCTTTTTTGTCTCTTGCTATTTCATCATACGACGAATACTTAGGGAGTTATTAATGATTTTGTACTTTTTGGCCGGAATTTTCTAAGTCCCAGGAATGACATAAAAATTGATTCGAATGAAATTTCGAAAAATAGTTTTTTTAATACTTTAATTATATTTTTCACGTCTTTTAGGGTCCGGAACCAACATGATATTTTTATGTTTTTTTCGTCCCATGCATTTTTGGTTTCAGGTGATTGAATTATTTTCCACTAGGACCGTTGCTTATCTCTTATATAAAAACAAGTGTCCTGACTAACTGACTGACTGACTGACTGACTCATCATCGGCCAGCCAAAACTATTAAAGTTAGAAACATGAAATTTTGGGAATATGTTCGTTGTAAGTCGAAAACGCCCACTAAGGAAGGGTTTTTGGATATTCAGTTTCTAAAGGGGTGTTAAGGGGGTACACCTGCATTTCATTGAATAACAATATTTCCAGATTGCTTTCATTGGGGGATTTGATACTCGGCATATAAACTCATCATTAAAAATAAGAAGATACGTGTCTGAGGGTTTTTCGATGTGGTGTATATTTTGAGGTGAAAGGGGTGAAAAGTGGGGGTTGAAGGTTTCCTAACCGAGCGTGTATCTCTTAAACGACATAGGCGAGGAGTTTGGACCTCAGCGGAAAAAAATCAGCCTAAAAAATAAAAAAATAGGGGTTTGACCGTTTTTTTATAAATCCAATATAAGGGGCCCATGGGTAGGGGTGAAAATATGGGGAGGGGGGAGGAAACGTAATATGTCTGAGTGTAAAGTTATACATGGCCTATGTTGTAGACAATAACACATTACATCTTTTTTGTCTCTTGCTATTTCATCATACGACGAATACTTAGGGAGTTATTAATGATTTTGTACTTTTTGGCCGGAATTTTCTAAGTCCCAGGAATGACATAAAAATTGATTCGAATGAAATTTCGAAAAATAGTTTTTTTAATACTTTTATTATATTTTTCACGTCTTTTAGGGTCCGGAACCAACATGATATTTTGATGTTTTTTTCGTCCCATGCATTTTTGGTTTCAGGTGATTGAATTATTTTCCACTAGGACCGTTGCTTATCTCTTATATAAAAACAAGTGTCCTGACTAACTGACTGACTGACTGACTGACTGACTCATCATCGGCCAGCCAAAACTATTAAAGTTAGAAACATGAAATTTTGGGAATATGTTCGTTGTAAGTCGAAAACGCCCACTAAGGAAGGGTTTTTGGATATTCAGTTTCTAAAGGGGTGTTAAGGGGGTACACCTGCATTTCATTGAATAACAATATTTCCAGATTGCTTTCATTGGGGGATTTGATACTCGGCATATAAACTCATCATTAAAAATAAGAAGATACGTGTCTGAGGGTTTTTCGATGTGGTGTATATTTTGAGGTGAAAGGGGTGAAAAGTGGGGGTTGAAGGTTTCCTAACCGAGCGTGTATCTCTTAAACGACATAGGCGAGGAGTTTGGACCTCAGCGGAAAAAAATCAGCCTAAAAAATAAAAAAATAGGGGTTTGACCGTTTTTTTATAAATCCAATATAAGGGGCCCATGGGTAGGGGTGAAAATATGGGGAGGGGGGAGGAAACGTAATATGTCTGAGTGTAAAGTTATACATGGCCTATGTTGTAGACAATAACACATTACATCTTTTTTGTCTCTTGCTATTTCATCATACGACGAATACTTAGGGAGTTATTAATGATTTTGTACTTTTTGGCCGGAATTTTCTAAGTCCCAGGAATGACATAAAAATTGATTCGAATGAAATTTCGAAAAATAGTTTTTTTAATACTTTTATTATATTTTTCACGTCTTTTAGGGTCCGGAACCAACATGATATTTTGATGTTTTTTTCGTCCCATGCATTTTTGGTTTCAGGTGATTGAATTATTTTCCACTAGGACCGTTGCTTATCTCTTATATAAAAACAAGTGTCCTGACTGACTGACTGACTGACTGACTCATCATCGGCCAGCCAAAACTATTAAAGTTAGAAACATGAAATTTTGGGAATATGTTCGTTGTAAGTCGAAAACGCCCACTAAGGAAGGGTTTTTGGGTATTCAGTTTCTAAAGGGGTGTTAAGGGGGTGCACCTGCATTTCATTGAATAACAATATCTCCAGATTGCTTTCATTGGGGGATTTGATACTCGGCATATAAACTCATCATTAAAAATAAGAAGATACGTGTCTGAGGGTTTTTCGATGTGGTGTATATTTTGAGGTGAAAGGGGTGAAAAGTGGGGGTTGAAGGTTTCCTAACTGAGCGTGTATCTCTTAAACGACATAGGCGAGGAGTTTGGGCCTCAGCGGAAAAAAATCAGCATAAAAATAACAAAATAGGTGTTTGGACCGTTTTTTCATAAATCCAATATAAGGGGCCCATGGGGAGGGGTGAAAATATGGGGAGGGGGGAGGAAACGTAATATGTCTGAGTGTAAAGTTATACATGGCCTATGTTGTAGACAATAACACATTACATCTTTTTTGTCTCTTGCTATTTCATCATACGACGAATACTTAGGGAGTTATTAATGATTTTGTACTTTTTGGCCGGAATTTTCTAAGTCCCAGGAATGACATAAAAATTGATTCGAATGAAATTTCGAAAAATAGTTTTTTTAATACTTTAATTATATTTTTCACGTCTTTTAGGGTCCGGAACCAACATGATATTTTTATGTTTTTTTCGTCCCATGCATTTTTGGTTTCAGGTGATTGAATTATTTTCCACTAGGACCGTTGCTTATCTCTTATATAAAAACAAGTGTCCTGACTAACTGACTGACTGACTGACTGACTGACTCATCATCGGCCAGCCAAAACTATTAAAGTTAGAAACATGAAATTTTGGGAATATGTTCGTTGTAAGTCGAAAACGCCCACTAAGGAAGGGTTTTTGGATATTCAGTTTCTAAAGGGGTGTTAAGGGGGTACACCTGCATTTCATTGAATAACAATATTTCCAGATTGCTTTCATTGGGGGATTTGATACTCGGCATATAAACTCATCATTAAAAATAAGAAGATACGTGTCTGAGGGTTTTTCGATGTGGTGTATATTTTGAGGTGAAAGGGGTGAAAAGTGGGGGTTGAAGGTTTCCTAACCGAGCGTGTATCTCTTAAACGACATAGGCGAGGAGTTTGGACCTCAGCGGAAAAAAATCAGCCTAAAAAATAAAAAAATAGGGGTTTGACCGTTTTTTTATAAATCCAATATAAGGGGCCCATGGGTAGGGGTGAAAATATGGGGAGGGGGGAGGAAACGTAATATGTCTGAGTGTAAAGTTATACATGGCCTATGTTGTAGACAATAACACATTACATCTTTTTTGTCTCTTGCTATTTCATCATACGACGAATACTTAGGGAGTTATTAATGATTTTGTACTTTTTGGCCGGAATTTTCTAAGTCCCAGGAATGACATAAAAATTGATTCGAATGAAATTTCGAAAAATAGTTTTTTTAATACTTTTATTATATTTTTCACGTCTTTTAGGGTCCGGAACCAACATGATATTTTGATGTTTTTTTCGTCCCATGCATTTTTGGTTTCAGGTGATTGAATTATTTTCCACTAGGACCGTTGCTTATCTCTTATATAAAAACAAGTGTCCTGACTGACTGACTGACTGACTGACTCATCATCGGCCAGCCAAAACTATTAAAGTTAGAAACATGAAATTTTGGGAATATGTTCGTTGTAAGTCGAAAACGCCCACTAAGGAAGGGTTTTTGGGTATTCAGTTTCTAAAGGGGTGTTAAGGGGGTGCACCTGCATTTCATTGAATAACAATATCTCCAGATTGCTTTCATTGGGGGATTTGATACTCGGCATATAAACTCATCATTAAAAATAAGAAGATACGTGTCTGAGGGTTTTTCGATGTGGTGTATATTTTGAGGTGAAAGGGGTGAAAAGTGGGGGTTGAAGGTTTCCTAACTGAGCGTGTATCTCTTAAACGACATAGGCGAGGAGTTTGGGCCTCAGCGGAAAAAAATCAGCATAAAAATAACAAAATAGGTGTTTGGACCGTTTTTTCATAAATCCAATATAAGGGGCCCATGGGGAGGGGTGAAAATATGGGGAGGGGGGAGGAAACGTAATATGTCTGAGTGTAAAGTTATACATGGCCTATGTTGTAGACAATAACACATTACATCTTTTTTGTCTCTTGCTATTTCATCATACGACGAATACTTAGGGAGTTATTAATGATTTTGTACTTTTTGGCCGGAATTTTCTAAGTCCCAGGAATGACATAAAAATTGATTCGAATGAAATTTCGAAAAATAGTTTTTTTAATACTTTTATTATATTTTTCACGTCTTTTAGGGTCCGGAACCAACATGATATTTTGATGTTTTTTTTCGTCCCATGCATTTTTGGTTTCAGGTGATTGAATTATTTTCCACTAGGACCGTTGCTTATCTCTTATATAAAAACAAGTGTCCTGACTGACTGACTGACTGACTGACTGACTCATCATCGGCCAGCCAAAACTATTAAAGTTAGAAACATGAAATTTTGGGAATATGTTCGTTGTAAGTCGAAAACGCCCACTAAGGAAGGGTTTTTGGATATTCAGTTTCTAAAGGGGTGTTAAGGGGGTACACCTGCATTTCATTGAATAACAATATTTCCAGATTGCTTTCATTGGGGGATTTGATACTCGGCATATAAACTCATCATTAAAAATAAGAAGATACGTGTCTGAGGGTTTTTCGATGTGGTGTATATTTTGAGGTGAAAGGGGTGAAAAGTGGGGGTTGAAGGTTTCCTAACCGAGCGTGTATCTCTTAAACGACATAGGCGAGGAGTTTGGACCTCAGCGGAAAAAAATCAGCATAAAAAATAAAAAAATAGGGGTTTGACCGTTTTTTCATAAATCCAATATAAGGGGCCCATGGGTAGGGGTGAAAATATGGGGAGGGGGGAGGAAACGTAATATGTCTGAGTGTAAAGTTATACATGGCCTATGTTGTAGACAATAACACATTACATCTTTTTTGTCTCTTGCTATTTCATCATACGACGAATACTTAGGGAGTTATTAATGATTTTGTACTTTTTGGCCGGAATTTTCTAAGTCCCAGGAATGACATAAAAATTGATTCGAATGAAATTTCGAAAAATAGTTTTTTTAATACTTTTATTATATTTTTCACGTCTTTTAGGGTCCGGAACCAACATGATATTTTGATGTTTTTTTCGTCCCATGCATTTTTGGTTTCAGGTGATTGAATTATTTTCCACTAGGACCGTTGCTTATCTCTTATATAAAAACAAGTGTCCTGACTGACTGACTGACTGACTGACTCATCATCGGCCAGCCAAAACTATTAAAGTTAGAAACATGAAATTTTGGGAATATGTTCGTTGTAAGTCGAAAACGCCCACTAAAGAAGGGTTTTTGGGTATTCAGTTTCTAAAGGGGTGTTAAGGGGGTGCACCTGCATTTCATTGAATAACAATATCTCCAGATTGCTTTCATTGGGGGATTTGATACTCGGCATATAAACTCATCATTAAAAATAAGAAGATACGTGTCTGAGGGTTTTTCGATGTGGTGTATATTTTGAGGTGAAAGGGGTGAAAAGTGGGGGTTGAAGGTTTCCTAACTGAGCGTGTATCTCTTAAACGACATAGGCGAGGAGTTTGGGCCTCAGCGGAAAAAAATCAGCATAAAAATAACAAAATAGGTGTTTGGACCGTTTTTTCATAAATCCAATATAAGGGGCCCATGGGGAGGGGTGAAAATATGGGGAGGGGGGAGGAAACGTAATATGTCTGAGTGTAAAGTTATACATGGCCTATGTTGTAGACAATAACACATTACATCTTTTTTGTCTCTTGCTATTTCATCATACGACGAATACTTAGGGAGTTATTAATGATTTTGTACTTTTTGGCCGGAATTTTCTAAGTCCCAGGAATGACATAAAAATTGATTCGAATGAAATTTCGAAAAATAGTTTTTTTAATACTTTAATTATATTTTTCACGTCTTTTAGGGTCCGGAACCAACATGATATTTTTATGTTTTTTTCGTCCCATGCATTTTTGGTTTCAGGTGATTGAATTATTTTCCACTAGGACCGTTGCTTATCTCTTATATAAAAACAAGTGTCCTGACTAACTGACTGACTGACTGACTGACTGACTCATCATCGGCCAGCCAAAACTATTAAAGTTAGAAACATGAAATTTTGGGAATATGTTCGTTGTAAGTCGAAAACGCCCACTAAGGAAGGGTTTTTGGATATTCAGTTTCTAAAGGGGTGTTAAGGGGGTACACCTGCATTTCATTGAATAACAATATTTCCAGATTGCTTTCATTGGGGGATTTGATACTCGGCATATAAACTCATCATTAAAAATAAGAAGATACGTGTCTGAGGGTTTTTCGATGTGGTGTATATTTTGAGGTGAAAGGGGTGAAAAGTGGGGGTTGAAGGTTTCCTAACCGAGCGTGTATCTCTTAAACGACATAGGCGAGGAGTTTGGACCTCAGCGGAAAAAAATCAGCCTAAAAAATAAAAAAATAGGGGTTTGACCGTTTTTTTATAAATCCAATATAAGGGGCCCATGGGTAGGGGTGAAAATATGGGGAGGGGGGAGGAAACGTAATATGTCTGAGTGTAAAGTTATACATGGCCTATGTTGTAGACAATAACACATTACATCTTTTTTGTCTCTTGCTATTTCATCATACGACGAATACTTAGGGAGTTATTAATGATTTTGTACTTTTTGGCCGGAATTTTCTAAGTCCCAGGAATGACATAAAAATTGATTCGAATGAAATTTCGAAAAATAGTTTTTTTAATACTTTTATTATATTTTTCACGTCTTTTAGGGTCCGGAACCAACATGATATTTTGATGTTTTTTTCGTCCCATGCATTTTTGGTTTCAGGTGATTGAATTATTTTCCACTAGGACCGTTGCTTATCTCTTATATAAAAACAAGTGTCCTGACTGACTGACTGACTGACTGACTCATCATCGGCCAGCCAAAACTATTAAAGTTAGAAACATGAAATTTTGGGAATATGTTCGTTGTAAGTCGAAAACGCCCACTAAGGAAGGGTTTTTGGGTATTCAGTTTCTAAAGGGGTGTTAAGGGGGTGCACCTGCATTTCATTGAATAACAATATCTCCAGATTGCTTTCATTGGGGGATTTGATACTCGGCATATAAACTCATCATTAAAAATAAGAAGATACGTGTCTGAGGGTTTTTCGATGTGGTGTATATTTTGAGGTGAAAGGGGTGAAAAGTGGGGGTTGAAGGTTTCCTAACTGAGCGTGTATCTCTTAAACGACATAGGCGAGGAGTTTGGGCCTCAGCGGAAAAAAATCAGCATAAAAATAACAAAATAGGTGTTTGGACCGTTTTTTCATAAATCCAATATAAGGGGCCCATGGGGAGGGGTGAAAATATGGGGAGGGGGGAGGAAACGTAATATGTCTGAGTGTAAAGTTATACATGGCCTATGTTGTAGACAATAACACATTACATCTTTTTTGTCTCTTGCTATTTCATCATACGACGAATACTTAGGGAGTTATTAATGATTTTGTACTTTTTGGCCGGAATTTTCTAAGTCCCAGGAATGACATAAAAATTGATTCGAATGAAATTTCGAAAAATAGTTTTTTTAATACTTTTATTATATTTTTCACGTCTTTTAGGGTCCGGAACCAACATGATATTTTGATGTTTTTTTTCGTCCCATGCATTTTTGGTTTCAGGTGATTGAATTATTTTCCACTAGGACCGTTGCTTATCTCTTATATAAAAACAAGTGTCCTGACTGACTGACTGACTGACTGACTGACTCATCATCGGCCAGCCAAAACTATTAAAGTTAGAAACATGAAATTTTGGGAATATGTTCGTTGTAAGTCGAAAACGCCCACTAAAGAAGGGTTTTTGGGTATTCAGTTTCTAAAGGGGTGTTAAGGGGGTGCACCTGCATTTCATTGAATAACAATATCTCCAGATTGCTTTCATTGGGGGATTTGATACTCGGCATATAAACTCATCATTAAAAATAAGAAGATACGTGTCTGAGGGTTTTTCGATGTGGTGTATATTTTGAGGTGAAAGGGGTGAAAAGTGGGGGTTGAAGGTTTCCTAACTGAGCGTGTATCTCTTAAACGACATAGGCGAGGAGTTTGGGCCTCAGCGGAAAAAAATCAGCATAAAAAATAACAAAATAGTTGTTTGACCGTTTTTTCATAAATCCAATATAAGGGGCCCATGGGGAGGGGTGAAAATATGGGGAGGGGGGAGGAAACGTAATATGTCTGAGTGTAAAGTTATACATGGCCTATGTTGTAGACAATAACACATTACATCTTTTTTGTCTCTTGCTATTTCATCATACGACGAATACTTAGGGAGTTATTAATGATTTTGTACTTTTTGGCCGGAATTTTCTAAGTCCCAGGAATGACATAAAAATTGATTCGAATGAAATTTCGAAAAATAGTTTTTTTAATACTTTTATTATATTTTTCACGTCTTTTAGGGTCCGGAACCAACATGATATTTTGATGTTTTTTTCGTCCCATGCATTTTTGGTTTCAGGTGATTGAATTATTTTCCACTAGGACCGTTGCTTATCTCTTATATAAAAACAAGTGTCCTGACTGACTGACTGACTGACTGACTCATCATCGGCCAGCCAAAACTATTAAAGTTAGAAACATGAAATTTTGGGAATATGTTCGTTGTAAGTCGAAAACGCCCACTAAGGAAGGGTTTTTGGATATTCAGTTTCTAAAGGGGTGTTAAGGGGGTACACCTGCATTTCATTGAATAACAATATTTCCAGATTGCTTTCATTGGGGGATTTGATACTCGGCATATAAACTCATCATTAAAAATAAGAAGATACGTGTCTGAGGGTTTTTCGATGTGGTGTATATTTTGAGGTGAAAGGGGTGAAAAGTGGGGGTTGAAGGTTTCCTAACCGAGCGTGTATCTCTTAAACGACATAGGCGAGGAGTTTGGACCTCAGCGGAAAAAAATCAGCCTAAAAAATAAAAAAATAGGGGTTTGACCGTTTTTTTATAAATCCAATATAAGGGGCCCATGGGTAGGGGTGAAAATATGGGGAGGGGGGAGGAAACGTAATATGTCTGAGTGTAAAGTTATACATGGCCTATGTTGTAGACAATAACACATTACATCTTTTTTGTCTCTTGCTATTTCATCATACGACGAATACTTAGGGAGTTATTAATGATTTTGTACTTTTTGGCCGGAATTTTCTAAGTCCCAGGAATGACATAAAAATTGATTCGAATGAAATTTCGAAAAATAGTTTTTTTAATACTTTTATTATATTTTTCACGTCTTTTAGGGTCCGGAACCAACATGATATTTTGATGTTTTTTTCGTCCCATGCATTTTTGGTTTCAGGTGATTGAATTATTTTCCACTAGGACCGTTGCTTATCTCTTATATAAAAACAAGTGTCCTGACTGACTGACTGACTGACTGACTCATCATCGGCCAGCCAAAACTATTAAAGTTAGAAACATGAAATTTTGGGAATATGTTCGTTGTAAGTCGAAAACGCCCACTAAGGAAGGGTTTTTGGGTATTCAGTTTCTAAAGGGGTGTTAAGGGGGTGCACCTGCATTTCATTGAATAACAATATCTCCAGATTGCTTTCATTGGGGGATTTGATACTCGGCATATAAACTCATCATTAAAAATAAGAAGATACGTGTCTGAGGGTTTTTCGATGTGGTGTATATTTTGAGGTGAAAGGGGTGAAAAGTGGGGGTTGAAGGTTTCCTAACTGAGCGTGTATCTCTTAAACGACATAGGCGAGGAGTTTGGGCCTCAGCGGAAAAAAATCAGCATAAAAATAACAAAATAGGTGTTTGGACCGTTTTTTCATAAATCCAATATAAGGGGCCCATGGGGAGGGGTGAAAATATGGGGAGGGGGGAGGAAACGTAATATGTCTGAGTGTAAAGTTATACATGGCCTATGTTGTAGACAATAACACATTACATCTTTTTTGTCTCTTGCTATTTCATCATACGACGAATACTTAGGGAGTTATTAATGATTTTGTACTTTTTGGCCGGAATTTTCTAAGTCCCAGGAATGACATAAAAATTGATTCGAATGAAATTTCGAAAAATAGTTTTTTTAATACTTTAATTATATTTTTCACGTCTTTTAGGGTCCGGAACCAACATGATATTTTTATGTTTTTTTCGTCCCATGCATTTTTGGTTTCAGGTGATTGAATTATTTTCCACTAGGACCGTTGCTTATCTCTTATATAAAAACAAGTGTCCTGACTAACTGACTGACTGACTGACTGACTGACTCATCATCGGCCAGCCAAAACTATTAAAGTTAGAAACATGAAATTTTGGGAATATGTTCGTTGTAAGTCGAAAACGCCCACTAAGGAAGGGTTTTTGGATATTCAGTTTCTAAAGGGGTGTTAAGGGGGTACACCTGCATTTCATTGAATAACAATATTTCCAGATTGCTTTCATTGGGGGATTTGATACTCGGCATATAAACTCATCATTAAAAATAAGAAGATACGTGTCTGAGGGTTTTTCGATGTGGTGTATATTTTGAGGTGAAAGGGGTGAAAAGTGGGGGTTGAAGGTTTCCTAACCGAGCGTGTATCTCTTAAACGACATAGGCGAGGAGTTTGGACCTCAGCGGAAAAAAATCAGCCTAAAAAATAAAAAAATAGGGGTTTGACCGTTTTTTTATAAATCCAATATAAGGGGCCCATGGGTAGGGGTGAAAATATGGGGAGGGGGGAGGAAACGTAATATGTCTGAGTGTAAAGTTATACATGGCCTATGTTGTAGACAATAACACATTACATCTTTTTTGTCTCTTGCTATTTCATCATACGACGAATACTTAGGGAGTTATTAATGATTTTGTACTTTTTGGCCGGAATTTTCTAAGTCCCAGGAATGACATAAAAATTGATTCGAATGAAATTTCGAAAAATAGTTTTTTTAATACTTTTATTATATTTTTCACGTCTTTTAGGGTCCGGAACCAACATGATATTTTGATGTTTTTTTCGTCCCATGCATTTTTGGTTTCAGGTGATTGAATTATTTTCCACTAGGACCGTTGCTTATCTCTTATATAAAAACAAGTGTCCTGACTGACTGACTGACTGACTGACTCATCATCGGCCAGCCAAAACTATTAAAGTTAGAAACATGAAATTTTGGGAATATGTTCGTTGTAAGTCGAAAACGCCCACTAAGGAAGGGTTTTTGGGTATTCAGTTTCTAAAGGGGTGTTAAGGGGGTGCACCTGCATTTCATTGAATAACAATATCTCCAGATTGCTTTCATTGGGGGATTTGATACTCGGCATATAAACTCATCATTAAAAATAAGAAGATACGTGTCTGAGGGTTTTTCGATGTGGTGTATATTTTGAGGTGAAAGGGGTGAAAAGTGGGGGTTGAAGGTTTCCTAACTGAGCGTGTATCTCTTAAACGACATAGGCGAGGAGTTTGGGCCTCAGCGGAAAAAAATCAGCATAAAAATAACAAAATAGGTGTTTGGACCGTTTTTTCATAAATCCAATATAAGGGGCCCATGGGGAGGGGTGAAAATATGGGGAGGGGGGAGGAAACGTAATATGTCTGAGTGTAAAGTTATACATGGCCTATGTTGTAGACAATAACACATTACATCTTTTTTGTCTCTTGCTATTTCATCATACGACGAATACTTAGGGAGTTATTAATGATTTTGTACTTTTTGGCCGGAATTTTCTAAGTCCCAGGAATGACATAAAAATTGATTCGAATGAAATTTCGAAAAATAGTTTTTTTAATACTTTTATTATATTTTTCACGTCTTTTAGGGTCCGGAACCAACATGATATTTTGATGTTTTTTTTCGTCCCATGCATTTTTGGTTTCAGGTGATTGAATTATTTTCCACTAGGACCGTTGCTTATCTCTTATATAAAAACAAGTGTCCTGACTGACTGACTGACTGACTGACTGACTCATCATCGGCCAGCCAAAACTATTAAAGTTAGAAACATGAAATTTTGGGAATATGTTCGTTGTAAGTCGAAAACGCCCACTAAGGAAGGGTTTTTGGATATTCAGTTTCTAAAGGGGTGTTAAGGGGGTACACCTGCATTTCATTGAATAACAATATTTCCAGATTGCTTTCATTGGGGGATTTGATACTCGGCATATAAACTCATCATTAAAAATAAGAAGATACGTGTCTGAGGGTTTTTCGATGTGGTGTATATTTTGAGGTGAAAGGGGTGAAAAGTGGGGGTTGAAGGTTTCCTAACCGAGCGTGTATCTCTTAAACGACATAGGCGAGGAGTTTGGACCTCAGCGGAAAAAAATCATCATAAAAAATAAAAAAATAGGGGTTTGACCGTTTTTTCATAAATCCAATATAAGGGGCCCATGGGTAGGGGTGAAAATATGGGGAGGGGGGAGGAAACGTAATATGTCTGAGTGTAAAGTTATACATGGCCTATGTTGTAGACAATAACACATTACATCTTTTTTGTCTCTTGCTATTTCATCATACGACGAATACTTAGGGAGTTATTAATGATTTTGTACTTTTTGGCCGGAATTTTCTAAGTCCCAGGAATGACATAAAAATTGATTCGAATGAAATTTCGAAAAATAGTTTTTTTAATACTTTTATTATATTTTTCACGTCTTTTAGGGTCCGGAACCAACATGATATTTTGATGTTTTTTTCGTCCCATGCATTTTTGGTTTCAGGTGATTGAATTATTTTCCACTAGGACCGTTGCTTATCTCTTATATAAAAACAAGTGTCCTGACTGACTGACTGACTGACTGACTCATCATCGGCCAGCCAAAACTATTAAAGTTAGAAACATGAAATTTTGGGAATATGTTCGTTGTAAGTCGAAAACGCCCACTAAAGAAGGGTTTTTGGGTATTCAGTTTCTAAAGGGGTGTTAAGGGGGTGCACCTGCATTTCATTGAATAACAATATCTCCAGATTGCTTTCATTGGGGGATTTGATACTCGGCATATAAACTCATCATTAAAAATAAGAAGATACGTGTCTGAGGGTTTTTCGATGTGGTGTATATTTTGAGGTGAAAGGGGTGAAAAGTGGGGGTTGAAGGTTTCCTAACTGAGCGTGTATCTCTTAAACGACATAGGCGAGGAGTTTGGGCCTCAGCGGAAAAAAATCAGCATAAAAAATAACAAAATAGTTGTTTGACCGTTTTTTCATAAATCCAATATAAGGGGCCCATGGGGAGGGGTGAAAATATGGGGAGGGGGGAGGAAACGTAATATGTCTGAGTGTAAAGTTATACATGGCCTATGTTGTAGACAATAACACATTACATCTTTTTTGTCTCTTGCTATTTCATCATACGACGAATACTTAGGGAGTTATTAATGATTTTGTACTTTTTGGCCGGAATTTTCTAAGTCCCAGGAATGACATAAAAATTGATTCGAATGAAATTTCGAAAAATAGTTTTTTTAATACTTTTATTATATTTTTCACGTCTTTTAGGGTCCGGAACCAACATGATATTTTGATGTTTTTTTCGTCCCATGCATTTTTGGTTTCAGGTGATTGAATTATTTTCCACTAGGACCGTTGCTTATCTCTTATATAAAAACAAGTGTCCTGACTGACTGACTGACTGACTGACTCATCATCGGCCAGCCAAAACTATTAAAGTTAGAAACATGAAATTTTGGGAATATGTTCGTTGTAAGTCGAAAACGCCCACTAAGGAAGGGTTTTTGGATATTCAGTTTCTAAAGGGGTGTTAAGGGGGTACACCTGCATTTCATTGAATAACAATATTTCCAGATTGCTTTCATTGGGGGATTTGATACTCGGCATATAAACTCATCATTAAAAATAAGAAGATACGTGTCTGAGGGTTTTTCGATGTGGTGTATATTTTGAGGTGAAAGGGGTGAAAAGTGGGGGTTGAAGGTTTCCTAACCGAGCGTGTATCTCTTAAACGACATAGGCGAGGAGTTTGGACCTCAGCGGAAAAAAATCAGCCTAAAAAATAAAAAAATAGGGGTTTGACCGTTTTTTTATAAATCCAATATAAGGGGCCCATGGGTAGGGGTGAAAATATGGGGAGGGGGGAGGAAACGTAATATGTCTGAGTGTAAAGTTATACATGGCCTATGTTGTAGACAATAACACATTACATCTTTTTTGTCTCTTGCTATTTCATCATACGACGAATACTTAGGGAGTTATTAATGATTTTGTACTTTTTGGCCGGAATTTTCTAAGTCCCAGGAATGACATAAAAATTGATTCGAATGAAATTTCGAAAAATAGTTTTTTTAATACTTTTATTATATTTTTCACGTCTTTTAGGGTCCGGAACCAACATGATATTTTGATGTTTTTTTCGTCCCATGCATTTTTGGTTTCAGGTGATTGAATTATTTTCCACTAGGACCGTTGCTTATCTCTTATATAAAAACAAGTGTCCTGACTGACTGACTGACTGACTGACTCATCATCGGCCAGCCAAAACTATTAAAGTTAGAAACATGAAATTTTGGGAATATGTTCGTTGTAAGTCGAAAACGCCCACTAAGGAAGGGTTTTTGGGTATTCAGTTTCTAAAGGGGTGTTAAGGGGGTGCACCTGCATTTCATTGAATAACAATATCTCCAGATTGCTTTCATTGGGGGATTTGATACTCGGCATATAAACTCATCATTAAAAATAAGAAGATACGTGTCTGAGGGTTTTTCGATGTGGTGTATATTTTGAGGTGAAAGGGGTGAAAAGTGGGGGTTGAAGGTTTCCTAACTGAGCGTGTATCTCTTAAACGACATAGGCGAGGAGTTTGGGCCTCAGCGGAAAAAAATCAGCATAAAAATAACAAAATAGGTGTTTGGACCGTTTTTTCATAAATCCAATATAAGGGGCCCATGGGGAGGGGTGAAAATATGGGGAGGGGGGAGGAAACGTAATATGTCTGAGTGTAAAGTTATACATGGCCTATGTTGTAGACAATAACACATTACATCTTTTTTGTCTCTTGCTATTTCATCATACGACGAATACTTAGGGAGTTATTAATGATTTTGTACTTTTTGGCCGGAATTTTCTAAGTCCCAGGAATGACATAAAAATTGATTCGAATGAAATTTCGAAAAATAGTTTTTTTAATACTTTAATTATATTTTTCACGTCTTTTAGGGTCCGGAACCAACATGATATTTTTATGTTTTTTTCGTCCCATGCATTTTTGGTTTCAGGTGATTGAATTATTTTCCACTAGGACCGTTGCTTATCTCTTATATAAAAACAAGTGTCCTGACTAACTGACTGACTGACTGACTGACTGACTCATCATCGGCCAGCCAAAACTATTAAAGTTAGAAACATGAAATTTTGGGAATATGTTCGTTGTAAGTCGAAAACGCCCACTAAGGAAGGGTTTTTGGATATTCAGTTTCTAAAGGGGTGTTAAGGGGGTACACCTGCATTTCATTGAATAACAATATCTCCAGATTGCTTTCATTGGGGGATTTGATACTCGGCATATAAACTCATCATTAAAAATAAGAAGATACGTGTCTGAGGGTTTTTCGATGTGGTGTATATTTTGAGGTGAAAGGGGTGAAATGTGGGGGTTGAAGGTTTCCTAACCGAGCGTGTATCTCTTAAACGAGATAGGCGAGGAGTTTGGACCTCAGCGGAAAAAAATCAGCATAAAAAATAAAAAAATAGGTGTTTGACCGTTTTTTCATAAATCCAATATAAGGGGCCCATGGGGAGGGGTGAAAATATGGGGAGGGGGGAGGAAACGTAATATGTCTGAGTGTAAAGTTATACATGGCCTATGTTGTAGACAATAACACATTACATCTTTTTTGTCTCTTGCTATTTCATCATACGACGAATACTTAGGGAGTTATTAATGATTTTGTACTTTTTGGCCGGAATTTTCTAAGTCCCAGGAATGACATTAAATTGATTCGAATGAAATTTCGAAAAATAGTTTTTTTAATACTTTTATTATATTTTTCACGTCTTTTAGGGTCCGGAACCAACATGATATTTTGATGTTTTTTTTTCGTCCCTTGCATTTTTGGTTTCAGGTGATTGAATTATTTTCCACTAGGACCGTTGCTTATCTCTTATATAAAAACAAGTGTCCTGACTGACTGACTGACTGACTGACTCATCATCGGCCAGCCAAAACTATTAAAGTTAGAAACATGAAATTTTGGGAATATGTTCGTTGTAAGACGAAAACGCCCACTAAGGAAGGGTTTTTGGATATCCAGTTTCTAAAGGGGTGTTAAGGGGGTACACCTGCATTTCATTGAATAACTATATCTCCAGATTGCTTTCATTGGGGGATTTGATACTCGGCATATAAACTCATCATTAAAAATAAGAAGATACGTGTCTGAGGGTTTTTCGATGTGGTGTATATTTTGAGGTGAAAGGGGTGAAAAGTGGGGGTTGAAGGTTTCCTAACCGAGCGTGTATCTCTTAAACGACATAGGCGAGGAGTTTGGACCTCAGCGGAAAAAAATCAGCATAAAAAATAAAAAAATAGGTGTTTGACCGTTTTTTCATAAATCCAATATAAGGGGCCCATGGGGAGGGGTGAAAATATGGGGAGGGGGGAGGAAACGTAATATGTCTGAGTGTAAAGTTATACATGGCCTATGTTGTAGACAATAACACATTACATCTTTTTTGTCTCTTGCTATTTCATCATACGACGAATACTTAGGGAGTTATTAATGATTTTGTACTTTTTGGCCGGAATTTTCTAAGTCCCAGGAATGACATTAAATTGATTCGAATGAAATTTCGAAAAATAGTTTTTTTAATACTTTTATTATATTTTTCACGTCTTTTAGGGTCCGGAACCAACATGATATTTTGATGTTTTTTTTCGTCCCTTGCATTTTTGGTTTCAGGTGATTGAATTATTTTCCACTAGGACCGTTGCTTATCTCTTATATAAAAACAAGTGTCCTGACTGACTGACTGACTGACTGACTCATCATCGGCCAGCCAAAACTATTAAAGTTAGAAACATGAAATTTTGGGAATATGTTCGTTGTAAGACGAAAACGCCCACTAAGGAAGGGTTTTTGGATATTCAGTTTCTAAAGGGGTGTTAAGGGGGTACACCTGCATTTCATTGAATAACAATATCTCCAGATTGCTTTCATTGGGGGATTTGATACTCGGCATATAAACTCATCATTAAAAATAAGAAGATACGTGTCTGAGGGTTTTTCGATGTGGTGTATATTTTGAGGTGAAAGGGGTGAAAAGTGGGGGTTGAAGGTTTCCTAACCGAGCGTGTATCTCTTAAACGACATAGGCGAGGAGTTTGGACCTCAGCGGAAAAAAATCAGCATAAAAAATAAAAAAATAGGTGTTTGACCGTTTTTTCATAAATCCAATATAAGGGGCCCATGGGGAGGGGTGAAAATATGGGGAGGGGGGAGGAAACGTAATATGTCTGAGTGTAAAGTTATACATGGCCTATGTTGTAGACAATAACACATTACGTCTTTTTTGTCTCTTGCTATTTCATCATACGACGAATACTTAGGGAGTTATTAATGATTTTGTACTTTTTGGCCGGAATTTTTTAAGTCCCAGGAATGACATAAAAATTGATTCGAATGAAATTTCGAAAAATAGTTTTTTTAATACTTTAATTATATTTTTCACGTCTTTTAGGGTCCGGAACCAACATGATATTTTTATGTTTTTTTTCGTCCCATGCATTTTTGGTTTCAGGTGATTGAATTATTTTCCACTAGGACCGTTGCTTATCTCTTATATAAAAACAAGTGTCCTGACTGACTGACTGACTGACTGACTCATCATCGGCCAGCCAAAACTATTAAAGTTAGAAACATGAAATTTTGGGAATATGTTCGTTGTAAGTCGAAAACGCCCACTAAGGAAGGGTTTTTGGATATTCAGTTTCTAAAGGGGTGTTAAGGGGGTACACCTGCATTTCATTGAATAACAATATCTCCAGATTGCTTTCATTGGGGGATTTGATACTCGGCATATAAACTCATCATTAAAAATTAGAAGATACGTGTCTGAGGGTTTTTCGATATGGTGTATATTTTGAGGTGAAAGGGGTGAAAAGTGGGGGTTGAAGGTTTCCTAACCGAGATTGTATCTCTTAAACGACATAGGCGAGGAGTTTGGACCTCAGCGGAAAAAAATCAGCATAAAAAATAAAAAATAGGTGTTTGACCGTTTTTTCATAAATCCAATAAAAGGGGCCCATGGGGAGGGGTGAAAATATGGGGAGGGGGGAGGAAACGTAATATGTCTGAGTGTAAAGTTATATATGGCCTATGATGTAGACAATAACACATTACATCTTTTTTGTCTCTTGCTATTTCATCATACGACGAATACTTAGGGAGTTATTAATGATTTTGTACTTTTTGGCCGGAATTTTCTAAGTCCCAGGAATGACATAAAAATTGATTCGAATGAAATTTCGAAAAATAGTTTTTTTAATACTTTTATTATATTTTTCACGTCTTTTAGGGTCCGGAACCAACATGATATTTTGATGTTTTTTTTCGTCCCATGCATTTTTGGTTTCAGGTGATTGAATTATTTTCCACTAGGACCGTTGCTTATCTCTTATATAAAAACAAGTGTCCTGACTGACTGACTGACTGACTGACTGACTCATCATCGGCCAGCCAAAACTATTAAAGTTAGAAACATGAAATTTTGGGAATATGTTCGTTGTAAGTCGAAAACGCCCACTAAGGAAGGGTTTTTGGATATTCAGTTTCTAAAGGGGTGTTAAGGGGGTACACCTGCATTTCATTGAATAACAATATTTCCAGATTGCTTTCATTGGGGGATTTGATACTCGGCATATAAACTCATCATTAAAAATAAGAAGATACGTGTCTGAGGGTTTTTCGATGTGGTGTATATTTTGAGGTGAAAGGGGTGAAAAGTGGGGGTTGAAGGTTTCCTAACCGAGCGTGTATCTCTTAAACGACATAGGCGAGGAGTTTGGACCTCAGCGGAAAAAAATCAGCATAAAAAATAAAAAAATAGGGGTTTGACCGTTTTTTCATAAATCCAATATAAGGGGCCCATGGGTAGGGGTGAAAATATGGGGAGGGGGGAGGAAACGTAATATGTCTGAGTGTAAAGTTATACATGGCCTATGTTGTAGACAATAACACATTACATCTTTTTTGTCTCTTGCTATTTCATCATACGACGAATACTTAGGGAGTTATTAATGATTTTGTACTTTTTGGCCGGAATTTTCTAAGTCCCAGGAATGACATAAAAATTGATTCGAATGAAATTTCGAAAAATAGTTTTTTTAATACTTTTATTATATTTTTCACGTCTTTTAGGGTCCGGAACCAACATGATATTTTGATGTTTTTTTCGTCCCATGCATTTTTGGTTTCAGGTGATTGAATTATTTTCCACTAGGACCGTTGCTTATCTCTTATATAAAAACAAGTGTCCTGACTGACTGACTGACTGACTGACTCATCATCGGCCAGCCAAAACTATTAAAGTTAGAAACATGAAATTTTGGGAATATGTTCGTTGTAAGTCGAAAACGCCCACTAAAGAAGGGTTTTGGGTATTCAGTTTCTAAAGGGGTGTTAAGGGGGTGCACCTGCATTTCATTGAATAACAATATCTCCAGATTGCTTTCATTGGGGGATTTGATACTCGGCATATAAACTCATCATTAAAAATAAGAAGATACGTGTCTGAGGGTTTTTCGATGTGGTGTATATTTTGAGGTGAAAGGGGTGAAAAGTGGGGGTTGAAGGTTTTCCTAACTGAGCGTGTATCTCTTAAACGACATAGGCGAGGAGTTTGGGCCTCAGCGGAAAAAAATCAGCATAAAAAATAACAAAATAGTTGTTTGACCGTTTTTTCATAAATCCAATATAAGGGGCCCATGGGGAGGGGTGAAAATATGGGGAGGGGGGAGGAAACGTAATATGTCTGAGTGTAAAGTTATACATGGCCTATGTTGTAGACAATAACACATTACATCTTTTTTGTCTCTTGCTATTTCATCATACGACGAATACTTAGGGAGTTATTAATGATTTTGTACTTTTTGGCCGGAATTTTCTAAGTCCCAGGAATGACATAAAAATTGATTCGAATGAAATTTCGAAAAATAGTTTTTTTAATACTTTTATTATATTTTTCACGTCTTTTAGGGTCCGGAACCAACATGATATTTTGATGTTTTTTTCGTCCCATGCATTTTTGGTTTCAGGTGATTGAATTATTTTCCACTAGGACCGTTGCTTATCTCTTATATAAAAACAAGTGTCCTGACTGACTGACTGACTGACTGACTCATCATCGGCCAGCCAAAACTATTAAAGTTAGAAACATGAAATTTTGGGAATATGTTCGTTGTAAGTCGAAAACGCCCACTAAGGAAGGGTTTTTGGATATTCAGTTTCTAAAGGGGTGTTAAGGGGGTACACCTGCATTTCATTGAATAACAATATTTCCAGATTGCTTTCATTGGGGGATTTGCTACTCGGCATATAAACTCATCATTAAAAATAAGAAGATACGTGTCTGAGGGTTTTTCGATGTGGTGTATATTTTGAGGTGAAAGGGGTGAAAAGTGGGGGTTGAAGGTTTCCTAACCGAGCGTGTATCTCTTAAACGACATAGGCGAGGAGTTTGGACCTCAGCGGAAAAAAATCAGCATAAAAAATAAAAAAATAGGGGTTTGACCGTTTTTTTATAAATCCAATATAAGGGGCCCATGGGTAGGGGTGAAAATATGGGGAGGGGGGAGGAAACGTAATATGTCTGAGTGTAAAGTTATACATGGCCTATGTTGTAGACAATAACACATTACATCTTTTTTGTCTCTTGCTATTTCATCATACGACGAATACTTAGGGAGTTATTAATGATTTTGTACTTTTTGGCCGGAATTTTCTAAGTCCCAGGAATGACATAAAAATTGATTCGAATGAAATTTCGAAAAATAGTTTTTTTAATACTTTTATTATATTTTTCACGTCTTTTAGGGTCCGGAACCAACATGATATTTTGATGTTTTTTTCGTCCCATGCATTTTTGGTTTCAGGTGATTGAATTATTTTCCACTAGGACCGTTGCTTATCTCTTATATAAAAACAAGTGTCCTGACTGACTGACTGACTGACTGACTCATCATCGGCCAGCCAAAACTATTAAAGTTAGAAACATGAAATTTTGGGAATATGTTCGTTGTAAGTCGAAAACGCCCACTAAGGAAGGGTTTTTTGGGTATTCAGTTTCTAAAGGGGTGTTAAGGGGGTGCACCTGCATTTCATTGAATAACAATATCTCCAGATTGCTTTCATTGGGGGATTTGATACTCGGCATATAAACTCATCATTAAAAATAAGAAGATACGTGTCTGAGGGTTTTTCGATGTGGTGTATATTTTGAGGTGAAAGGGGTGAAAAGTGGGGGTTGAAGGTTTCCTAACTGAGCGTGTATCTCTTAAACGACATAGGCGAGGAGTTTGGGCCTCAGCGGAAAAAAATCAGCATAAAAATAACAAAATAGGTGTTTGACCGTTTTTTCATAAATCCAATATAAGGGGCCCATGGGGAGGGGTGAAAATATGGGGGAGGGGGGAGGAAACGTAATATGTCTGAGTGTAAAGTTATACATGGCCTATGTTGTAGACAATAACACATTACATCTTTTTTGTCTCTTGCTATTTCATCATACGACGAATACTTAGGGAGTTATTAATGATTTTGTACTTTTTGGCCGGAATTTTCTAAGTCCCAGGAATGACATAAAAATTGATTCGAATGAAATTTCGAAAAATAGTTTTTTTAATACTTTAATTATATTTTTCACGTCTTTTAGGGTCCGGAACCAACATGATATTTTTATGTTTTTTTCGTCCCATGCATTTTTGGTTTCAGGTGATTGAATTATTTTCCACTAGGACCGTTGCTTATCTCTTATATAAAAACAAGTGTCCTGACTAACTGACTGACTGACTGACTGACTGACTCATCATCGGCCAGCCAAAACTATTAAAGTTAGAAACATGAAATTTTGGGAATATGTTCGTTGTAAGTCGAAAACGCCCACTAAGGAAGGGTTTTTGGATATTCAGTTTCTAAAGGGGTGTTAAGGGGGTACACCTGCATTTCATTGAATAACAATATCTCCAGATTGCTTTCATTGGGGGATTTGATACTCGGCATATAAACTCATCATTAAAAATAAGAAGATACGTGTCTGAGGGTTTTTCGATGTGGTGTATATTTTGAGGTGAAAGGGGTGAAAAGTGGGGGTTGAAGGTTTCCTAACCGAGCGTGTATCTCTTAAACGACATAGGCGAGGAGTTTGGACCTCAGCGGAAAAAAATCAGCATAAAAAATAAAAAATAGGTGTTTGACCGTTTTTTTCATAAATCCAATAAAAGGGGCCCATGGGTAGGGGTGAAAATATGGGGAGGGGGGAGGAAACGTAATATGTCTGAGTGTAAAGTTATACATGGCCTATGTTGTAGACAATAACACATTACATCTTTTTTGTCTCTTGCTATTTCATCATACGACGAATACTTAGGGAGTTATTAATGATTTTGTACTTTTGGCCGGAATTTTCTAAGTCCCAGGAATGACATAAAAATTGATTCGAATGAAATTTCGAAAAATAGTTTTTTTAATACTTTTATTATATTTTTCACGTCTTTTAGGGTCCGGAACCAACATGATATTTTGATGTTTATTTCGTCCCATGCATTTTTGGTTTCAGGTGATTGAATTATTTTCCACTAGGACCGTTGCTTATCTCTTATATAAAAACAAGTGTCCTGACTGACTGACTGACTGACTGACTCATCATCGGCCAGCCAAAACTATTAAAGTTAGAAACATGAAATTTTGGGAATATGTTCGTTGTAAGTCGAAAACGCCCACTAAGGAAGGGTTTTTGGGTATTCAGTTTCTAAAGGGGTGTTAAGGGGGTGCACCTGCATTTCATTGAATAACAATATCTCCAGATTGCTTTCATTGGGGGATTTGATACTCGGCATATAAACTCATCATTAAAAATAAGAAGATACGTGTCTGAGGGTTTTTCGATGTGGTGTATATTTTGAGGTGAAAGGGGTGAAAAGTGGGGGTTGAAGGTTTCCTAACTGAGCGTGTATCTCTTAAACGACATAGGCGAGGAGTTTGGGCCTCAGCGGAAAAAAATCAGCATAAAAATAACAAAATAGGTGTTTGACCGTTTTTTCATAAATCCAATATAAGGGGCCCATGGGGAGGGGTGAAAATATGGGGAGGGGGGAGGAAACGTAATATGTCTGAGTGTAAAGTTATACATGGCCTATGTTGTAGACAATAACACATTACATCTTTTTTGTCTCTTGCTATTTCATCATACGACGAATACTTAGGGAGTTATTAATGATTTTGTACTTTTTGGCCGGAATTTTCTAAGTCCCAGGAATGACATAAAAATTGATTCGAATGAAATTTCGAAAAATAGTTTTTTTAATACTTTAATTATATTTTTCACGTCTTTTAGGGTCCGGAACCAACATGATATTTTTATGTTTTTTTCGTCCCATGCATTTTTGGTTTCAGGTGATTGAATTATTTTCCACTAGGACCGTTGCTTATCTCTTATATAAAAACAAGTGTCCTGACTAACTGACTGACTGACTGACTGACTGACTCATCATCGGCCAGCCAAAACTATTAAAGTTAGAAACATGAAATTTTGGGAATATGTTCGTTGTAAGTCGAAAACGCCCACTAAGGAAGGGTTTTTGGATATTCAGTTTCTAAAGGGGTGTTAAGGGGGTACACCTGCATTTCATTGAATAACAATATCTCCAGATTGCTTTCATTGGGGGATTTGATACTCGGCATATAAACTCATCATTAAAAATAAGAAGATACGTGTCTGAGGGTTTTTCGATGTGGTGTATATTTTGAGGTGAAAGGGGTGAAAAGTGGGGGTTGAAGGTTTCCTAACCGAGCGTGTATCTCTTAAACGACATAGGCGAGGAGTTTGGACCTCAGCGGAAAAAAATCAGCATAAAAAATAAAAAAATAGGGGTTTGACCGTTTTTTCATAAATCCAATATAAGGGGCCCATGGGGAGGGGTGAAAATATGGGGAGGGGGGAGGAAACGTAATATGTCTGAGTGTAAAGTTATACATGGCCTATGTTGTAGACAATAACACATTACATCTTTTTTGTCTCTTGCTATTTCATCATACGACGAATACTTAGGGAGTTATTAATGATTTTGTACTTTTTGGCCGGAATTTTCTAAGTCCCAGGAATGACATTAAATTGATTCGAATGAAATTTCGAAAAATAGTTTTTTTAATACTTTTATTATATTTTTCACGTCTTTTAGGGTCCGGAACCAACATGATATTTTGATGTTTTTTTTCGTCCCTTGCATTTTTGGTTTCAGGTGATTGAATTATTTTCCACTAGGACCGTTGCTTATCTCTTATATAAAAACAAGTGTCCTGACTGACTGACTGACTGACTGACTCATCATCGGCCAGCCAAAACTATTAAAGTTAGAAACATGAAATTTTGGGAATATGTTCGTTGTAAGACGAAAACGCCCACTAAGGAAGGGTTTTTGGATATTCAGTTTCTAAAGGGGTGTTAAGGGGGTACACCTGCATTTCATTGAATAACAATATCTCCAGATTGCTTTCATTGGGGGATTTGATACTCGGCATATAAAACTCATCATTAAAAATAAGAAGATACGTGTCTGAGGGTTTTTCGATGTGGTGTATATTTTGAGGTGAAAGGGGTGAAAAGTGGGGGTTGAAGGTTTCCTAACCGAGCGTGTATCTCTTAAACGACATAGGCGAGGAGTTTGGACCTCAGCGGAAAAAAATCAGCATAAAAAATAAAAAAATAGGTGTTTGACCGTTTTTTCATAAATCCAATATAAGGGGCCCATGGGGAGGGGTGAAAATATGGGGAGGGGGGAGGAAACGTAATATGTCTGAGTGTAAAGTTATACATGGCCTATGTTGTAGACAATAACACATTACATCTTTTTTGTCTCTTGCTATTTCATCATACGACGAATACTTAGGGAGTTATTAATGATTTTGTACTTTTTGGCCGGAATTTTCTAAGTCCCAGGAATGACATTAAATTGATTCGAATGAAATTTCGAAAAATAGTTTTTTTTAATACTTTTATTATATTTTTCACGTCTTTTAGGGTCCGGAACCAACATGATATTTTGATGTTTTTTTTCGTCCCTTGCATTTTTGGTTTCAGGTGATTGAATTATTTTCCACTAGGACCGTTGCTTATCTCTTATATAAAAACAAGTGTCCTGACTGACTGACTGACTCATCATCGGCCAGCCAAAACTATTAAAGTTAGAAACATGAAATTTTGGGAATATGTTCGTTGTAAGACGAAAACGCCCACTAAGGAAGGGTTTTTGGATATTCAGTTTCTAAAGGGGTGTTAAGGGGGTACACCTGCATTTCATTGAATAACAATATCTCCAGATTGCTTTCATTGGGGGATTTGATACTCGGCATATAAACTCATCATTAAAAATAAGAAGATACGTGTCTGAGGGTTTTTCGATGTGGTGTATATTTTGAGGTGAAAGGGGTGAAAAGTGGGGGTTGAAGGTTTCCTAACCGAGCGTGTATCTCTTAAACGACATAGGCGAGGAGTTTGGACCTCAGCGGAAAAAAATCAGCATAAAAAATAAAAAAAATAGGTGTTTGACCGTTTTTTCATAAATCCAATATAAGGGGCCCATGGGGAGGGGTGAAAATATGGGGAGAGGGGAGGAAACGTAATATGTCTGAGTGTAAAGTTATACATGGCCTATGTTGTAGACAATAACACATTACATCTTTTTTGTCTCTTGCTATTTCATCATACGACGAATACTTAGGGAGTTATTAATGATTTTGTACTTTTTGGCCGGAATTTTTTAAGTCCCAGGAATGACATAAAAATTGATTCGAATGAAATTTCGAAAAATAGTTTTTTTAATACTTTAATTATATTTTTCACGTCTTTTAGGGTCCGGAACCAACATGATATTTTTATGTTTTTTTTCGTCCCATGCATTTTTGGTTTCAGGTGATTGAATTATTTTCCACTAGGACCGTTGCTTATCTCTTATATAAAAACAAGTGTCCTGACTGACTGACTGACTGACTGACTCATCATCGGCCAGCCAAAACTATTAAAGTTAGAAACATGAAATTTTGGGAATATGTTCGTTGTAAGTCGAAAACGCCCACTAAGGAAGGGTTTTTGGATATTCAGTTTCTAAAGGGGTGTTAAGGGGGTACACCTGCATTTCATTGAATAACAATATCTCCAGATTGCTTTCATTGGGGGATTTGATACTCGGCATATAAACTCATCATTAAAAATAAGAAGATACGTGTCTGAGGGTTTTTCGATGTGGTGTATATTTTGAGGTGAAAGGGGTGAAAAGTGGGGGTTGAAGGTTTCCTAACCGAGCGTGTATCTCTTAAACGACATAGGCGAGGAGTTTGGACCTCAGCGGAAAAAAATCAGCATAAAAAATAAAAAATAGGTGTTTGACCGTTTTTTCATAAATCCAATAAAAGGGGCCCATGGGGAGGGGTGAAAATATGGGGAGGGGGGAGGAAACGTAATATGTCTGAGTGTAAAGTTATATATGGCCTATGATGTAGACAATAACACATTACATCTTTTTTGTCTCTTGCTATTTCATCATACGACGATTACTTAGGGAGTTATTAATGATTTTGTACTTTTTGGCCGGAATTTTCTAAGTCCCAGGAATGACATAAAAATTGATTCGAATGAAATTTCGAAAAATAGTTTTTTTAATACTTTTATTATATTTTTCACGTCTTTTAGGGTCCGGAACCAACATGATATTTTGATGTTTTTTTTCGTCCCATGCATTTTTGGTTTCAGGTGATTGAATTATTTTCCACTAGGACCGTTGCTTATCTCTTATATAAAAACAAGTGTCCTGACTGACTGACTGACTGACTGACTGACTCATCATCGGCCAGCCAAAACTATTAAAGTTAGAAACATGAAATTTTGGGAATATGTTCGTTGTAAGTCGAAAACGCCCACTAAGGAAGGGTTTTTGGATATTCAGTTTCTAAAGGGGTGTTAAGGGGGGTACACCTGCATTTCATTGAATAACAATATTTCCAGATTGCTTTCATTGGGGGATTTGCTACTCGGCATATAAACTCATCATTAAAAATAAGAAGATACGTGTCTGAGGGTTTTTCGATGTGGTGTATATTTTGAGGTGAAAGGGGTGAAAAGTGGGGGTTGAAGGTTTCCTAACCGAGCGTGTATCTCTTAAACGACATAGGCGAGGAGTTTGGACCTCAGCGGAAAAAAATCAGCATAAAAAATAAAAAAATAGGGGTTTGACCGTTTTTTTATAAATCCAATATAAGGGGCCCATGGGTAGGGGTGAAAATATGGGGAGGGGGGAGGAAACGTAATATGTCTGAGTGTAAAGTTATACATGGCCTATGTTGTAGACAATAACACATTACATCTTTTTTGTCTCTTGCTATTTCATCATACGACGAATACTTAGGGAGTTATTAATGATTTTGTACTTTTTGGCCGGAATTTTCTAAGTCCCAGGAATGACATAAAAATTGATTCGAATGAAATTTCGAAAAAATAGTTTTTTTAATACTTTTATTATATTTTTCACGTCTTTTAGGGTCCGGAACCAACATGATATTTTGATGTTTTTTTCGTCCCATGCATTTTTGGTTTCAGGTGATTGAATTATTTTCCACTAGGACCGTTGCTTATCTCTTATATAAAAACAAGTGTCCTGACTGACTGACTGACTGACTGACTCATCATCGGCCAGCCAAAACTATTAAAGTTAGAAACATGAAATTTTGGGAATATGTTCGTTGTAAGTCGAAAACGCCCACTAAGGAAGGGTTTTTGGGTATTCAGTTTCTAAAGGGGTGTTAAGGGGGTGCACCTGCATTTCATTGAATAACAATATCTCCAGATTGCTTTCATTGGGGGATTTGATACTCGGCATATAAACTCATCATTAAAAATAAGAAGATACGTGTCCTGAGGGTTTTTCGATGTGGTGTATATTTTGAGGTGAAAGGGGTGAAAAGTGGGGGTTGAAGGTTTCCTAACTGAGCGTGTATCTCTTAAACGACATAGGCGAGGAGTTTGGGCCTCAGCGGAAAAAAATCAGCATAAAAATAACAAAATAGGTGTTTGACCGTTTTTTCATAAATCCAATATAAGGGGCCCATGGGGAGGGGTGAAAATATGGGGAGGGGGGAGGAAACGTAATATGTCTGAGTGTAAAGTTATACATGGCCTATGTTGTAGACAATAACACATTACATCTTTTTTGTCTCTTGCTATTTCATCATACGACGAATACTTAGGGAGTTATTAATGATTTTGTACTTTTTGGCCGGAATTTTCTAAGTCCCAGGAATGACATAAAAATTGATTCGAATGAAATTTCGAAAAATAGTTTTTTTAATACTTTAATTATATTTTTCACGTCTTTTAGGGTCCGGAACCAACATGATATTTTTATGTTTTTTTCGTCCCATGCATTTTTGGTTTCAGGTGATTGAATTATTTTCCACTAGGACCGTTGCTTATCTCTTATATAAAAACAAGTGTCCTGACTAACTGACTGACTGACTGACTGACTGACTCATCATCGGCCAGCCAAAACTATTAAAGTTAGAAACATGAAATTTTGGGAATATGTTCGTTGTAAGTCGAAAACGCCCACTAAGGAAGGGTTTTTGGATATTCAGTTTCTAAAGGGGTGTTAAGGGGGTACACCTGCATTTCATTGAATAACAATATCTCCAGATTGCTTTCATTGGGGGATTTGATACTCGGCATATAAACTCATCATTAAAAATAAGAAGATACGTGTCTGAGGGTTTTTCGATGTGGTGTATATTTTGAGGTGAAAGGGGTGAAAAGTGGGGGTTGAAGGTTTCCTAACCGAGCGTGTATCTCTTAAACGACATAGGCGAGGAGTTTGGACCTCAGCGGAAAAAAATCAGCATAAAAATAAAAAATAGGTGTTTGACCGTTTTTTCATAAATCCAATAAAAGGGGCCCATGGGTAGGGGTGAAAATATGGGGAGGGGGGAGGAAACGTAATATGTCTGAGTGTAAAGTTATACATGGCCTATGTTGTAGACAATAACACATTACATCTTTTTTGTCTCTTGCTATTTCATCATACGACGAATACTTAGGGAGTTATTAATGATTTTGTACTTTTTGGCCGGAATTTTCTAAGTCCCAGGAATGACATAAAAATTGATTCGAATGAAATTTCGAAAAATAGTTTTTTTAATACTTTTATTATATTTTTCACGTCTTTTAGGGTCCGGAACCAACATGATATTTTGATGTTTTTTTCGTCCCATGCATTTTTGGTTTCAGGTGATTGAATTATTTTCCACTAGGACCGTTGCTTATCTCTTATATAAAAACAAGTGTCCTGACTGACTGACTGACTGACTGACTCATCATCGGCCAGCCAAAACTATTAAAGTTAGAAACATGAAATTTTGGGAATATGTTCGTTGTAAGTCGAAAACGCCCCACTAAGGAAGGGTTTTTGGGTATTCAGTTTCTAAAGGGGTGTTAAGGGGGTGCACCTGCATTTCATTGAATAACAATATCTCCAGATTGCTTTCATTGGGGGATTTGATACTCGGCATATAAACTCATCATTAAAAATAAGAAGATACGTGTCTGAGGGTTTTTCGATGTGGTGTATATTTTGAGGTGAAAGGGGTGAAAAGTGGGGGGTTGAAGGTTTCCTAACTGAGCGTGTATCTCTTAAACGACATAGGCGAGGAGTTTGGGCCTCAGCGGAAAAAAATCAGCATAAAAATAACAAAATAGGTGTTTGACCGTTTTTTCATAAATCCAATATAAGGGGCCCATGGGGAGGGGTGAAAATATGGGGAGGGGGGAGGAAACGTAATATGTCTGAGTGTAAAGTTATACATGGCCTATGTTGTAGACAATAACACATTACATCTTTTTTGTCTCTTGCTATTTCATCATACGACGAATACTTAGGGAGTTATTAATGATTTTGTACTTTTTGGCCGGAATTTTCTAAGTCCCAGGAATGACATAAAAATTGATTCGAATGAAATTTCGAAAAATAGTTTTTTTAATACTTTAATTATATTTTTCACGTCTTTTAGGGTCCGGAACCAACATGATATTTTTATGTTTTTTTCGTCCCATGCATTTTTGGTTTCAGGTGATTGAATTATTTTCCACTAGGACCGTTGCTTATCTCTTATATAAAAACAAGTGTCCTGACTAACTGACTGACTGACTGACTGACTGACTCATCATCGGCCAGCCAAAACTATTAAAGTTAGAAACATGAAATTTTGGGAATATGTTCGTTGTAAGTCGAAAACGCCCACTAAGGAAGGGTTTTTGGATATTCAGTTTCTAAAGGGGTGTTAAGGGGGTACACCTGCATTTCATTGAATAACAATATCTCCAGATTGCTTTCATTGGGGGATTTGATACTCGGCATATAAACTCATCATTAAAAATAAGAAGATACGTGTCTGAGGGTTTTTCGATGTGGTGTATATTTGAGGTGAAAGGGGTGAAAAGTGGGGGTTGAAGGTTTCCTAACCGAGCGTGTATCTCTTAAACGACATAGGCGAGGAGTTTGGACCTCAGCGGAAAAAAATCAGCATAAAAAATAAAAAAATAGGGGTTTGACCGTTTTTTCATAAATCCAATATAAGGGGCCCATGGGGAGGGGTGAAAATATGGGGAGGGGGGAGGAAACGTAATATGTCTGAGTGTAAAGTTATACATGGCCTATGTTGTAGACAATAACACATTACATCTTTTTTGTCTCTTGCTATTTCATCATACGACGAATACTTAGGGAGTTATTAATGATTTTGTACTTTTTGGCCGGAATTTTCTAAGTCCCAGGAATGACATTAAATTGATTCGAATGAAATTTCGAAAAATAGTTTTTTTAATACTTTTATTATATTTTTCACGTCTTTTAGGGTCCGGAACCAACATGATATTTTGATGTTTTTTTTCGTCCCTTGCATTTTGGTTTCAGGTGATTGAATTATTTTCCACTAGGACCGTTGCTTATCTCTTATATAAAAACAAGTGTCCTGACTGACTGACTGACTCATCATCGGCCAGCCAAAACTATTAAAGTTAGAAACATGAAATTTTGGGAATATGTTCGTTGTAAGACGAAAACGCCCACTAAGGAAGGGTTTTTGGATATTCAGTTTCTAAAGGGGTGTTAAGGGGGTACACCTGCATTTCATTGAATAACAATATCTCCAGATTGCTTTCATTGGGGGATTTGATACTCGGCATATAAACTCATCATTAAAAATAAGAAGATACGTGTCTGAGGGTTTTTCGATGTGGTGTATATTTTGAGGTGAAAGGGGTGAAAAGTGGGGGTTGAAGGTTTCCTAACCGAGCGTGTATCTCTTAAACGACATAGGCGAGGAGTTTGGACCTCAGCGGAAAAAAATCAGCATAAAAAATAAAAAAATAGGTGTTTGACCGTTTTTTCATAAATCCAATATAAGGGGCCCATGGGGAGGGGTGAAAATATGGGGAGGGGGGAGGAAACGTAATATGTCTGAGTGTAAAGTTATACATGGCCTATGTTGTAGACAATAACACATTACATCTTTTTTGTCTCTTGCTATTTCATCATACGACGAATACTTAGGGAGTTATTAATGATTTTGTACTTTTTGGCCGGAATTTTCTAAGTCCCAGGAATGACATTAAATTGATTCGAATGAAATTTCGAAAAATAGTTTTTTTAATACTTTTATTATATTTTTCACGTCTTTTAGGGTCCGGAACCAACATGATATTTTGATGTTTTTTTCGTCCCTTGCATTTTTGGTTTCAGGTGATTGAATTATTTTCCACTAGGACCGTTGCTTATCTCTTATATAAAAACAAGTGTCCTGACTGACTGACTGACTCATCATCGGCCAGCCAAAACTATTAAAGTTAGAAACATGAAATTTTGGGAATATGTTCGTTGTAAGACGAAAACGCCCACTAAGGAAGGGTTTTTGGATATTCAGTTTCTAAAGGGGTGTTAAGGGGGTACACCTGCATTTCATTGAATAACAATATCTCCAGATTGCTTTCATTGGGGGATTTGATACTCGGCATATAAACTCATCATTAAAAATAAGAAGATACGTGTCTGAGGGTTTTTCGATGTGGTGTATATTTTGAGGTGAAAGGGGTGAAAAGTGGGGGTTGAAGGTTTCCTAACCGAGCGTGTATCTCTTAAACGACATAGGCGAGGAGTTTGGACCTCAGCGGAAAAAAATCAGCATAAAAAATAAAAAAAATAGGTGTTTGACCGTTTTTTCATAAATCCAATATAAGGGGCCCATGGGGAGGGGTGAAAATATGGGGAGAGGGGAGGAAACGTAATATGTCTGAGTGTAAAGTTATACATGGCCTATGTTGTAGACAATAACACATTACATCTTTTTTGTCTCTTGCTATTTCATCATACGACGAATACTTAGGGAGTTATTAATGATTTTGTACTTTTTGGCCGGAATTTTTTAAGTCCCAGGAATGACATAAAAATTGATTCGAATGAAATTTCGAAAAATAGTTTTTTTAATACTTTAATTATATTTTTCACGTCTTTTAGGGTCCGGAACCAACATGATATTTTTATGTTTTTTTTCGTCCCATGCATTTTTGGTTTCAGGTGATTGAATTATTTTCCACTAGGACCGTTGCTTATCTCTTATATAAAAACAAGTGTCCTGACTGACTGACTGACTGACTGACTCATCATCGGCCAGCCAAAACTATTAAAGTTAGAAACATGAAATTTTGGGAATATGTTCGTTGTAAGTCGAAAACGCCCACTAAGGAAGGGTTTTTGGATATTCAGTTTCTAAAGGGGTGTTAAGGGGGTACACCTGCATTTCATTGAATAACAATATCTCCAGATTGCTTTCATTGGGGATTTGATACTCGGCATATAAACTCATCATTAAAAATAAGAAGATACGTGTCTGAGGGTTTTTCGATGTGGTGTATATTTTGAGGTGAAAGGGGTGAAAAGTGGGGGTTGAAGGTTTCCTAACCGAGCGTGTATCTCTTAAACGACATAGGCGAGGAGTTTGGACCTCAGCGGAAAAAAAATCAGCATAAAAAATAAAAAATAGGTGTTTGACCGTTTTTTCATAAATCCAATAAAAGGGGCCCATGGGGAGGGGGTGAAAATATGGGGAGGGGGGAGGAAACGTAATAT